>CM060938.1:365756963-367006963 GCA_030765085.1 Allium cepa | reverse complement strand
CTAAAACAGCCCAGGAAAAGTATCCCTAATCCTGTCTTCTATCTTCCAAGTATAGTCCTTCACGTTGTCGCTCCACTGAACTTTCACCAACCTAACTGTCTTGTCTCTTAACCTCTTCTTGTCTTTTTCCACAACACGAACTAGTTGCCTCACAAATGTCATATCCAGTTCCACCACTAAGTCCTCTAGTGCCATTAGAGCGATAGTAGTTTATGGATTACGAACATACTTCCTAAGATGAGAAACATGAAACACATTGTGGAGCCCGACCAAACTGCTCGGTAAATCTACTCGGTATGCGAATCTCCTAATCCTCTCTAATATAGGAAATGGTCCAACATATCTCGGTGCTAGCTTCCCGGTCTTCTCGAACGGAACCACACCTTTCATCGGCGATACTTTGATGAAACTCTATCCCCAACCGAGAACTCTAGTCCTTATGCCTCATGTCTGCGTAACTCTTCTGTTTAGACCGAGCTTCCTTTATCCTTTTCTATATCAACTCGATCTTTTCCGTCGTCTCTCCTACCAATTTAGGACCAAGGACCAATCTGTCTTCGGTATCCAACCAACATGCTAGTGATTTGCGTAGGCTTCCATGCAAAGCTTCAAAAGGCGCCATGCCTATAGCAGTCCGATAACTATTATTATAGGAAAACTCCACTAAGTGCAAGTGATTTTCTCAAGAACCACTAAAATCCAGCACAGACGCTCTCAACAGATCTTCCAGTACATTTTTGACTCACTCTGTCTGCCCATCCATCTGAGGACAATATGTGGTACTCACCTTGCCCTTAGTGCTTAACACACTCTACAGGCTCTTCCAGAACTCGCCAGTAAACAAAGCATCTATATCTCTGACGATACTACTAGGAATTCTGTGCAGTCTAACGATGTTCTTCATGAACAACTTAGCCAAAACACGTACCGTCCTAGTTGACATTACTAGAATGAAATGGGCACTCTTAGTCAATCTGTCCATGGGTCAACCCTTTAATAAAATCCATGGATATTGAGTTCCACTTCTAAACTGGAACATCCAAAGGCTGAAGAAAACCACTTGGCTTCCAATGTTCAACTTTTACTTACCAATAGTTCGAACATCGTTTTACCCACAAGCCAACATCCATCTTCAATCCTAGCATGAAAAAACTTCTCTTCACATCCCGATACATCTTGGTTCCTCCTGGGTGAATAGTAAACTTCGATCGATGATCTTCCCTGAGAACTCCTCCCTAAGGTTTCCAACATCTAGAACACATAACCGTTCCTTCTTTCTCAACCAACCCCTACAATCAAGAACAAAATCCTTTAAATCATTAATCTTAGTTCTACCATCTAATCTTCTAATCCTCTCAGAAAACACCGGATCCTCTTTTTGCTTAGAAGCAATTCGTTCGATCAGAACTTATCGAACTTCCAAACAAGACATCATGGCGATATTCCGACTAGATCCAGCAGTCGACCTCAACTGCACACAGCAAGAAGCCAATGCTTTTAAGTCTTTCCATTCCGCCAACATAGCTAACATCACATTCTGATGTTTCCTGCTAAGCGCATCCTCCACCTTATTTCCTTTTTCCGATGTATAGTCGATGCTAAAATCATAAGCCGTAATAAACTCCACCCATCTCTGCTGTCTCATGTTCAGCTCCTTCTAAGAGAATAAATACCATAGAGACTTATGATCTATAAATAGCTCAAACCTTTATCTCAAAAGATAATGTATCCACACCTTCAATGGGAAGATTATCACTGCCAACTCCAAATCATGAATCGGGTATCTCACTTCATGTGGTCTAACCTGTTTAGAGGCATAGGCAATAACCTTTCCATTCTGCATTAGCACAGCACCTAACCCAGTACCACATGCATCGGTGTAAACTACCAACCCCTGATTCCCATCTTGAACTACTAACATGGGTGCATTAGTTAACAAATGTTTCAACTTTAGGAATGCCTCCTCATATTTGTCTGACCAAACAAACTTCATGTCCTTCCTCGTTAGCATAGTCAAGGATGCCGCTATTCGTGAGAAATCCTTAATATACCTACGGTAGTATCCTGCAAGTTCGAGAAAACTTATAATCTTATTCACCATCTCCAGTCTCTTCCAATTGTCAATAGCTTCGATCTTATCCGGATCAACTGCTAAACCTTCATTGGAAACTATATGACCAAGGAACTTCATTTCCTTCTTTCAAAAATGTCACTTTGGGAACTTTGCTTTCAACAGATGTTGCTTGGCGTCTCTAGCACTATTTTAAGATGATCTGCATGATCCGTCTTGTTTTTAGAATATGCCAAAATATCATCAATAAAAACCAACACAAACCTATCCAAGTGCTCTCGGAAAACCGGTTCATCAAATCCACTAAGCAAGATGGCGCCTTAGTAAGCCCGAATGGCATAACCAACCACTTGTAAGACCTATATCTGGTTCTAAACACCATCAAAGGAATACTGTCCTCTGCCACTCTTCGCCGAGGGAAACTTGTCACCAAATCCAGTTGGAAAAACACTCTGGAATCGAATAAGTCGTCGATTCTTGGAAAAGGATCATTATTCTTGATTGTCCTCTCATTCAACATACGATAGTCGATACACATTCTTAATGACCCATCTGGCTTTTTCACGAATTCCACGGCTGTTCCCCAAAGCGAACAGCTTGGTTGAGTGAAATTCTTTTCTTCCATTCCCGCTGGCTGCACCTTCAATTCCTTCATCTCGATTGGTGACATCCTGCTAGGCGGTCTACTTATGGGTTCAGCACCCGGTACGAAGTCTATCCGAAACTCGATTGATCTCTTATGCGGCAAGCCAAAAACTGGTTTAAACACATCCGCAAACTCTCTTGCAACATAAACCTACTTCAACTCTGCCTCCATTCCCTGGCACCCAATAAGGCATAAGCATTTCCGTTCGAACTTCTTTCTGAGTAAATGACTCGGTTATGGCTATTAGGGTGTTTCAATGATATTTCAGCTTCTTGGCGAAATATTCTAGCATCATATCTATCTAACCAATCCATACCCAATATAATTCCAAATCCCAAGAAATAAAAAACATATAAACTGCATGCAAACATATGACCTATGAATTCAAGTTCTAACCAATCATATCCCATTCCCAAAGTTGCATATCCTCTTATAGGATTCACAACCCTTAAAGGAGTAATAAGTTATAAAGATTCCATACATAAGCAATCTACCAAACACTGAGATATAAATGAGTGCAATGCACTGGTATCAAAAAGTATCCTAACCGGAGTATTATGAATCATAAGCATACCGTCCATCACCGCTTTTCCTTTCTCAACAGTCATTGGTCTAGAGGATGATGGTTTCAACACAAATACCTTTCCCTTTCCAGCCATAGCAACCTCGGGACACTGATTCTTGTAATGCCCCATCTGGCCATAGTTGTAGCACTTCACATTCGGTCTCACTGCAATTGCTTTTCCATCACCCGAGGGACACTCGTTAGCATAGTGCCCTTTCTTGTCACACTTGTAACAAACAGTATCAGCCTTGTTCTTCTTAGCTGCTACCCCTGACTTGGGCATCTTTCTTTTTGAAGAACTTCTGCTTCTTACCCTAAAAATTATGAACCTCGGCTGGTTTCCCCTTCCAAAAGTAGAAAGCATCTCTTCATTCCAAGTAGCCATCTTGACAATAGTACGACAAGGATCCCTGAGGTTTGGCATGGTTGCTCTGGCAATCTTAGGATTCAACCCCCTGATAAACTTATCATTCCTCCTAATGATAGTATCAATAGTAGCATATCCATAACGGGACAGCTCATCAAACTCCATAGCATACTTACTCACCAATCTATCCCCCTGGACTACATCTGCAAACTTCTTGAGCAATGCTGACTTGGCAGCCTCTGGCAGAATCTTTCTTCGAACCTCCTTCGTAATTCAGCCAAAGTCAGGTCTTCCTCTGTCTCTCCTATGGTAACTCTGTTCCACCAAAACAATGCTTCTCCCTGTAATTGCCTTGAAGCAACTTATTTCTTCTACATATCCATCAAGCTAAGATCTGCAAATATCCTTTCACAATGCAGTAGCCACTTTTCCACTCCTACTGCATCCTCGGTTCCCAGAAAAGGCTTCCTTCCAAGACTAGCGTAATCCCAGCACAGCTTGGCATAATTATTACTAACTAGGGCCAACAGATTACCTCCTCCAGGATTCCCCATAGCCTCTCCTGTAGCTGCTCCATCTTTCATCATATTCAAGAAGAACTGATACGTTATCCCCATGTCAATCGGCGAAATCTCAGCACCAACATTAACATTTGCATCTAGGTTTGCATTTGCCTGTTGACCCTGGTTGCTCCTAGTATTGGGTCAAACATTTCCACTTGTTGTGGTGCATCTTCCGCCTTGATTTACTCTTTTATTTCCTGCCTCCATATCATACTTCCCTACTACTTGAAATCCAAACTTGGTAAAATACAGAAGAACATGCTAAGAGAGTAAGGAATACATAGTTAAGTATTTATAGCAAAGTACACATATGTTACTGTAACACTTACCCAAGCCCAACTGTATTTTAAATTCATTAGATTTTGCTTTAAAAAAAAATTTAAGATTTAAATTCCTTTTAAGTACATAAACCTCGCTATGATACCAACTTGTAAGATCCTGCTTCCGGAGGCCCAAAACTAATTGCTTTGGATGCTGCAGTCATCCATAGGTGTTGTTTCTGAGTAACCGAAATTGGAATCTTGAAACTACTGGCAACATAGAAACACAAGAATATGAAGAAAAAAAAATTAAACTTCAACAAAACAAAATTTCTCATTTCTTATGAATAATATTCAGATTTAATTACATAATCCTAGACGTTAACTACGTTCAGATCACATATACATGTACAAAATATAATAAGAACGACATATGAAGATGTCCTCTTTTGATGATCAAAGAACTAATAATATGAACTTTATAGTTCTTAGTACATCACAGCGGAAACACAAAATAGCTCCTATATAGCTAACACTGCCTCATGCACGTCTCCGAAAGTTTATTCGTCCAAAAACCTGAAAGTCTCCCATTCTCAGACTATTCAAATTAATTCTGAGTACCCGAGAGTTTGTGGAGAAACACAAACTTCGAGTCAGACAATAGGTCCAGTATGAATAATTCCCTATCATCTCTTACACTACGCCATATAAGCAATTTTGCAACACCATAGTGTGGCAAATTCGCAACGGACTTAGACCGTTGCAATATTCCAACGGCTTTGATCCGTTGCGAACACTTTGGCAAAGGCTTTGAGCCGTTGCTATATTAGAATGGGTTATAGGTCCATTGCAAACCGTGGTCTTCTATGTACAATAGCACACCCTCAAAACAGCACGCCCCGTACGTACCCTTCAATTTTTTTTAGCTCCCGCCCCGAAGCTAATTTCTTCTGGCAACAGGGCGATTTCCCCAAATCTCACAAAACCCTAGCTCCACATTCTTTCCACTTCTCTTCATCGCTACCTTCCTCCTCCCCAATACTAAACCCTAGTGCTGGAATCAAAGTCGCGCCTGTTGCTTTGTTTAAACCATCAAAATCATAGTCGCGCCTGTTGCCTTGTTTAAACCATCAAAATCAAAGTCACGCCTGTGGTGAAAACTAGAGCAGGCATCTAGTCAACATATTATGAGAGACGAACCCCAGGTAAACCTTCCTCTCTCCCATTGTTCTATGAATAGGTAGTTAGATGTGAGAATCAGCAATTTCATACTTCATCTATTTAGGAGTCTGAGACTAATTAAATGATATTTTAAAACTAGTTTTCTCAATTCTACCTTGGTGTTTACCTATCATCGATCACCTTCATTCCTGTTAATTATCTTCTTGTATTTTTCATAGACCGAATTTTGCTTATTTGGCGTGTGCTTGTTTCAAATTCTTGAACTTACTTTTAAGTGAAGGTTTTATTATCCAACTTATTTTGCATTATTAGGAATTGTACTTGGGCATCCTGCGGTATTTTCCTATGACATGTCCAGTTGATGAAATTAAGATTTATTTTCCTGCAGTGAATGGAATATTATAGATAGTAAATAATCATAGTTTTTGTAATGGGGTGAAACACTATAGATAATAAGTATTATATTGAAGCTGTTGTATTCCAAATGGCTATAAAATCAAGTTCGCCTATGAAGGGTAGGAATCACAAGAAAATGTTGAAACAGATTGGGCATATCACAAGAAAATGTTCACATAGTGCGCAATGCTGTGCAGAGGGTATTCATAAGGAAAAATTGTTATTATTAACTCCAGTAACAATAGATCAGTCATGTGTGGATGTCATGACCATAAAAGCTAATGATAGAAGCATGGCACTAATAACTGAATTTTTTAGTACACACACGCGTCTCGGTGTATGGGTTGGAGCTCTTGGTAATCTCGTGCTTGATTCCACTATGACATGAACACATTTCACGTTCCAATGAAAAATAAATACAAAAATCTGCATGTTTATACACCCCTAAACTATTATACATTCAGGTTAGGGGGATTTACGTAAGGCTCTTCTTGAAAGATCCTAAATTTCCCTTGAGAAATCCCAAAAAGTTTTTGGAAGGACTGCTTGACCAATATGTCTCAGCAATTGCTGCTACCCATAACGAAAAACATGTCATCTCAGAGCTTCCTTTGCTACTTTCTGCTGCGCTTGTATCTTTGTTGTGAGTTCACCCATCACTTGCTGATCATGTTGGATATCTTGGCTATGTTCCAAAGCTGGTGTCAGCTATGGCATATGAAGGAAGGAGAGAAGCAATGGCGGTCGAGGGTTCAAAATATGATTCACTTTATGATGATGAACTCAACGCAAATAGAAATGAGGAGACACACAGCCAGACACCACAAGAGCGTGTTCGTCTTAGTTGTATGCATGTCTTGTATCGGTTGGCATCAAGTACTACATGTGCTGAAGCTATGGCAGCCACTAGTGCTGGGACTCAAGTAGTGAAATTTGAGTGATTGAATAATTTTATATGGTTGTTTTTGTTTTAAGCTTCTTTTTTCACGGTTGAAAACTGGTTATAAGATTTATTTACTTATTTATTATTATTATTATTATTTGTAAAAGATAAATTCAATTTTAAAACCTTTTATCTTAATATTCAAAAGAGTTACCACTATGCATGTGGTCTTTATTGTTTTGAAGATAATTTATTTGTGTGGTCGTGTGTGCATGGAACTAGTGTATTGTCTAAGATATTGTCCATAACAGCATATTGGTAAAAGCGGTTTATATTTTCAGAGTGTATAAAGATATAGTGAAGTTAAATCGTCATTTGTAAGTCAGTTTGTTCTTAGCGTTGAGTACGTTGACATATATTAAAATGGCCATGACCAAGAACTTGAATGGGAAAAATTTATTAATGCTTTCAGAATTGATTATTTTTGTAGCTTATATGATATTGCATTTTCCCAAGGTTCTAATCTCTTTCAAGCAGGTTGTACCTTTGCTTATGAAAGCGATTGGGTGGCAAGGTGGTTGTATTCTAGCTTTAGAAACACTAAAACATGTTGTTGTTGCTGGAAATAGAGCAAGAGATGCATTGGTTGCACAAGGTTTGAAGTAAGTTGATACAAAATTATACTGAATGCATACTTGTAATTGATCATAATTATTATAACGCAGAAATTCCTCAGGTCTTTTACAGGCTTGAGGAGTTATTTACTTTTATGTTATACACATAGAAAAGGACAATAATGACAGTTTTACTTGGGAGTAAAAGTTAATAATAAAATTTCTCATGTTCTAGGCCAATGGATTCTGTTTACACTATCATAACTTTTCAATAAATAGAACTATAATGTCTCACTTCATTTCTATGTTCAAATATGAAATGATTTTCTAATGCTATATGGATATTCAATTTGTCACTAGTATCAATATTAATAATTGCTATTATTCATCTTCATCATTATCTTTACATCAAATCCATGATTGGTGTTCATTTTAACTAAATTATTGAGAATACTCATCTAACATTATATTAATATGCAGGGTTGGTCTTGTGGAAGTACTTCTTGGCCTCCTTGATCGGAGAGCAGGAGGATGCCAGGGATTTTGTGCACAGATGAAGTGGAATGACTCTGAAGCTTCAATCAGGCGTGTACTTGCAGTTGAGGTATTCATGTGCTGAAAACATATTTCTTGCTATTGTGACCATGAGTGGTGAAGCTTTTTGCTAAAAAATTTTAGTAGTGGAGCTTTAAAAACGAAAATCTGAAGTAACCTATTTTCGTTTTTTTTAAACTGATCTGATCTTCATTATGGATCTTTTTTGGCCTGTTTAGCCTGAGGGTGAGATTAACCCTCGAGGAAGTGTTCTCAAATAAGGGGAATGATAATCTTACCTTCAAGAAATGTGACATTCACACCCCATGAGATTTATTTTCATAATCAATTCACTTGTTATAATCACTTCATTAAATTTGGAAGTTCTATAGTTTACTGCTGTGTGAATCTTATTCTCCTGGGAGAAGTGTGGCATTATAGAAGTGCGATCTAAGCATATTCTTCATTAACAAATGGTCGCTATTGTTAGACTATAACATGTTGATTTGGAATGTAATCACTAGTCGGAAATAAAGTTGAACATGTCTACCAATTGTTGACCAAATAAATAGCTATCTAATACTTGTTGTAATTTCGGTAATCTGTCAAGAACGAGGAATGTTGTTAAGTATCTCTTTATACAGTCATCAGTATATTTTTTCTTATGTGTTTTATTTTACACAATATTAATGATTTGTACTGATCTAGGTATTGCATGCATTCGCAACTGAAGGTGCACATTGTGTTAAAGTAAATGAAATATTAAAAGGTTCCGAAGTAAGTTCTGTTTACTCTCTTCTTCCTTTTGCAAACTTGATCTAATCAAATGTGGCTGTATACATTGGACAATTACTTATTTCTTTGGGATATCTAATGCAAAAGTAGGGTGTAAGGCAGAAGGGATGCTGATGTTTGTTGATGAAGTGAGTTGAATATTTGTACAGGGAGATGTGAATGATGGTTTGTGGCAAAGATAGGAGTTTTGGTTTGTATGTGTTGAGATGGTTTTGAGTTTTTATGGAGGAAGTTGTACACGATGAAGCAAGGCAGTGAAGGAAGTAATGATGACAGTGGAGGCAAGTGTGTTGTGCAATATGCACACCGTTATGCACTATGTTGATGCACAGAAGTGCATGGTATAAAGGTTTGGTGAGGCAAAAATTTGTGAAGTGAAAATGAATGCACAGTTTTGTGAAGAATGCTGATGCCTGTAACAGTTAATAGTTGAACTGTGGTGAAGTATTCATGTGAGGGTATATGCAGTTCGTATGTGATGTTTTAGAGGTTTGATGGTAGCAGTGTAGTTGTGTGGCTGAGAATGAAGTGGTGTGAGCAGTTCGTATGTGATGTTGTAGAGGTTGGAAAAAGTTCAACAAATAAACCGAAGCTAGGATGAAAAATTTAATGGATTGTGCATGATTGTATAGGTATACTTGTTATTTAAGTATTATGAAAAATTTAATGGATTGGAGCCTTCTATTTTACGATTCCTTTGTCTTCATTCTTATATTTCTGCCACACTATCAATAAGATAAAGACACATATTATGCTTTGATGCTTTCTTTCTATTGATCACATATCCTGAATTGTGGGGCTAAAACAATGTAGAGATAAGGACACGGACAACATAGTATAGTTATTTGAAAATGAGTGAGTTGGAGGTATCCAAATTTATGTCATTTTCAGTCACTGGATACTATATTTGTTATCAAGAATATTATTATCCGTTTCAATTTTGTGTTGTTGGCCATTTAACTAAATGTGGGTGGGAATTATTAGTGCACAACAACATCACTACTCTATAAAATTATTGCTTTAGATTATTTGTCCCTTGTTGATTTCATTTTCTAAAAAATAGTTGTTGCATATGCATGATTGATTAAGTTTCATTTCTTTTAGTCCGTCAAATTTTAGCAGTTAGGTATTTTGGTACAAAAGTGCAGATATTATATAGGCTAATTCTAGTAGAACCCCACTATTTTCTTATAGTGGTGTTATATTGAATGAAATTATGATAACAGTAGTGACTGAATTCAATGTATAACTCAAGCAAATATATTGCAATGTTAATTATAGTAACATAAGAACATAAGATACCATGTTCCAATATCCAATATGTTTTCTTTGTAATCATCATAGAAACCTCCGGCCCGACATGACCAAGTTGTATAATATTTTATAGTTAGAATCTACTATCTTAACCATTGACTTTCATACAGTTTTGACCCAAAACAATATTTTAGTTAAACAAAAGGGAAAGGAGAAATTCCATCCTAAACTCTTCTTTTACCAACTTAGTTAAGAATTCCACTGGATTAACCTTACTTCCATTGTCTGCATACTTTTTCCAGTAACAAATTTAGATAACATATGACAGTCTTGTATATGCAACACACGTTATTAACATCAGTAACAAAAACAATTAGTAAATATGGAAATCAGCATAATAACAGAAAGATTTAACATTTTATTTCAATTTAACAGTGCATACTGAAAAAATCAAAAGGCTGCCACATATCAGTGTTACCATATTTTTAGAATATTTTAAGATGTAATATTTTAAAATGATTGGTTTGCGGCGGGAAGGGCAAGTGAAGTTGTTGTAAGTGAATTGGAGATGAAGTGCACTGGTTTGTGTGCACTTCGGTGATGCACAGGCAGGGGCTATGCAGTGATGGGTTGAGAGTTTGTACGGAAGTGGATGTTATAGGCAGTGGTGGGTTTTATGGTTGTGAGGGACTGTAAGTCGTTTTCCTTACAATGGTGTTATAGGCTATCAGGTGAAGTTTGTGTGCGCAGTGTGCATAGAAAGAGGCTGGTTGGTCAGTTTACTTGATGTTGGTGATGAAGGGGAAGGCAATTGCGTATGGGTGTAGTATTTTGTGTTTGTTTGTGGATAGGAGTGAGATATGTGGGTTGTAGTTGTATGAGGAGTTGGTTTGTCACTGTATGCAGAAATGAGAGTGAACAGTGTGCAACAACTATTAAAGAAATAGGAGTTATCTTAGCTCGGTATTGACTGTTTGAAACATAAAAATCATAATGTTTGATGTTGTTCCCATATTGACTGTTAGAACAACTATCAATAAGTGCTCTAAATAATTATCACATTCAATCATTTAGTAATTTAAGGTTGGGTTAA
The DNA here is from genome assembly GCA_030765085.1 of Allium cepa. Classification (NCBI taxonomy): domain Eukaryota; kingdom Viridiplantae; phylum Streptophyta; class Magnoliopsida; order Asparagales; family Amaryllidaceae; genus Allium; species Allium cepa. The sequence goes on along the minus strand of CM060938.1, from coordinate 366,995,740 downwards.
TTAACTCAGTTCGATGTTTTCTTAGATCAAACCAATCTCTTGTAATTTGCTCCGGTTAGCTATCTAGAAAAATGATCAACTGTCATCGTTTAGAACTTAAACTATAGGATTTTATATTCTAGCCTGTAATGAAACTTTTATGCAATTTTTATGGTCATATTGTAAAGAAGCCTGGTACATGCTAATGCAATGTAATGTATGATAATGATAATACATATATTGCATTTATCTGGACTTGATTAATTGTTAAAGCCATCCATACTGATTAGTTGTCGGATAGGATCATCTTGAAAGACTCGTCACTGGCAGTAATATTTGAATATTTAATATTCATATGCTAAACATATGTAATTTTGACACATCTGATACAAATATTAATAAAGAATAGTGAATAGTTTTGTAAATAGGCAGTTTTGAAAATGCACTAGTGACCTTTTTATAAACAAACATCAATTTCTTGTTTTGTGTGCAGGCATGAAACTTATGCTGGTGGGAGCATTAGACGATTGGAGCAAGATGTTATGTACCGTATGTATTGTACTATGCATGTAGTATTATGTAATGATGTCGTTGTTGTACTATGTATGTTATGTACACTTGTTGAACTATATAGTGGTATGTGTTGATGTTGAACATTATAATTCAAACATTTGTTATGTTTGGTTTTTGTGTTTAATCTATGAAAAATATTTGATTTAATAATCTTTCTTTTGTGATACTGTTAAATTTGCAAATTTTTGTATTAATTATGATAATGAAATGACTGTCGCCGGTGCAAAGAAAAATTTTGAATATTTTTTTTAAAAATTAAATATTAATTAGCAAAGGATTAAAGCCGTTGCTAATATTTAAAACATCAGTTATACATCTACATTTAGCAACGGCTTTAATCCATTGCAAAATAAAATCCGAACGGCTACAAGCCGTTGCTAAAGTATATTTTGCAACGGTCCTTAGTCATTGCAAAAAATATATTTTGCAACAGATTTGAGCCGTTGCGAAATTTTTACCACTGCCCATTTCGCAACGGCTCAAAGCAGTTGCGAAATTATTTTGCAACGGCTTAAAGCCGTTGCGAAATGGGGATTCTGGTGTAGTGTTATCATAAATAAATATCTAGTGAGACCACGTCGCTTAGCGCAATGGGTTGCCCCTTCACTAGTATCCAAAACAAAACATGAAAATTATTTACTATGCTCATATACTCAAAATGATTAGTCTTAACATAATATGAAATAATGCCATAAATCATATATATTGGATATCCCATCCGACCATTCATTAGATTATCCCATCTAAAAGCAATTTATCAGAGTTCCCCTCTAAATTTTTTAAAATGACCATCCTTCGTAAATTAATAGGACTATCCATCCCAAATCCATTTAAAATAAATGCAAATTATCCATCGTACATTGTTTTATAAAAGTTGGTGTGGGCTATCCACCGCACACTCAATAGTTGTTCTAGGATTACTATGAACTCTTGGGTGCCAAATCCCAAGCTAACCATCTCTGGAAAAACATTCTTTTCTTTAGAAATTTGATGTAGGCCATCCACCACACATTCTATGGTTTTCCTAGGTTAACCAAGAACCTAACACTTGGCCAATTAAAATATCATGATTCCCATGATTATTTATAAAAATTCATGATCCCAATGATTAGTTATTTTCCCCAGGTATAACACCTCTGTGACCTATTCCCATTGGTAGCCCAATTAGGTTAAACTAAATAAAAACACATGTATAGCCCCAATTTATATTTTTGAAAGCATGTTTCTATTTGTTACCCCAAACAATGTATCGAAAACATTAAACCCACCATGGTGTCCCTAATGTTTAATAACATCCAATTTATGTAAGGATCCTCTTTACATATTCAAACGAAGATAAGTATTTTATGCTATAAACCATCGAAGAAGCCTCGTCAAATTAGAAAATTTTTGCTTAATCAAAATGGCTAAAAACAACCATTTAAACCCCTTCGAATGAAGTCCCATTCAAAAGTAAATAAACATCCAAAGTTAGCCCCTTCGGAAGCCTTCCTCTTGAAATCACAAAATCATACCTTTCGACCTAGTTGAAGGGTTTCTTTTCAACCTAGTGGAAAGGTTCTACCTTTTGACTTTGTGGAAAGTCTGGGGTATCCCACCTTATAAAACCTTTCATAAACCTTTCAAAAGCAATGAAACTCAAAACCTTTTGAAATCATTGAAGGTAACCCCTTCTAAAACTAAAACCTTTCGAAATCAACACCTTTCGAAATGAAAACCTTCCAAAATCATAGAAGGTAACCACTTAAAATCTAAAACCTTTCAAAATCAAAACCTTTCGAATCATTGAAGGTAACCCCTTCAAAACCTAAAATCTAAAACCTTTCGACATCAAAACCTTTCGAAATCTGAACCTTTCAACAAAAAAGTGTTAGTGTTTGAACCAACCCTTCAAAAATAAAGGAGAGAGGTGGCAAGTTTTAGAAAACAAAAGAGAAGCTTTGACCCCATCTGGGTTGAAAGATTTAGAAATGGCAACTATGCTTCCGACCCTATGGAAAGCTAATCTCGACTTTGTTGAAAGGTTTCACTTAAACAAGAAAGCATATCAATCGAAACCTTTTTTTAAAACATTTGACAACGGCGAAAGCTAGAAGGAGTATTTTCTTTAAAACCAAAATAAGGTTTCATCTTCTTCGAAAGCTCTAATCTTTCATCCCTAAACCTTTCGACTCCTTCCAATTCACTATGTACCAGTGGCCTGATACCATCTGCATTGGTATTTGACCTAGCTGAAAGGTTTGATAACTTTCAACCTTGTTGGAAGGTTTGGAATGAAGGCGAAAGCTCTTGCCGAAAGAGTTGAATTGCGAAAATTGTACTTTAAAACAGTTCTTTTGTACCCCACTTGCTTTGTTTGTCTAAATTTGATTGGTTGCCACAATTTTATATTCAGAATTTCTACTGACTATCCTTATTTGGAAATTTAAACAAATTTGAAAAAGCCTCTTTCTCCTTTATAATTATACAAAACATTTAAGCCCTAATTTTATATAACTATTAAAACACCATAGAAAAATCTAGAAAAAATTCCAAAAAATCAATTAATATGTTATCTTCAACATATTAAAATTTCAAAGCATATGAAGATCAAAACAACTTGAAATTTAACCAAAACTGAATAAAACATGTTAATTAGCCCATTAATGTTTAAAACACCTATGTCTTATACAAACAAGGCTCTAAATGGTTATGTTTTAACCACATCACAAACATGAACCAGGTATAAACCATATCCGATCCAAACAGAGAAAAAGGAGACGATAAACATTATTATTCACCTTGATTAGTTGATTGGAGAGTGAGATAATTTACTAATTTTAATTCCTTAGTTTTTCTTCTATTTATTGCTCTTCTCAAATCTCTTTAATGGCCGTCGAAATATAAGTGAGGAGTTATGAATGAGAAAGTGAAGGTTTACTAAGGTGGAGGAAGAGATTTATACTAAGAAATGTAGCCTCCATTCCAAGTTTACCCCTTAAGAATTCCTCCTTCTAAATTTAGTTAAGTCTTATTTTAGTTCATTTATTAAGACACGGCCATTGGATTTATTAATCTTATCTCCCTAATTGTTCCCCAAATAATGTTAATTAAAATTCAGGGGCATTATAGTATCACTAACAACTTATAAGAATCATACCTTGTTCGAAATGCTATCAAAGAAATACTATCCTCCACTAACCTCAATTGATGGAAAACTGTTGCCAAATCCAATTAGGAAACTACTTTCGCTCCACTCAATTGGTCAAATAAATCATTAATTCTCGGCAAAGGATACCGATTCTTTACCTTTTCTCGTTCCACTTACGATAATCGATACACAATCTCAACAACTTATTCGGTTTCTTCACGAACACCATGGCTGCTCCCTAAGGCGAACTGCTTGGCCTAGTAAAACTCTTTCCTTCTAAGTGCACTAGCTGCACCATTTACTCCTCATCTGGGTAGGTGTCATTCTAATATGTGGTCCACTCACAGGTTTAGCTCCAGATACAAGATCAATTCTGAACTCAGTAGCTCTCTTTGGTGGTAATTCTATTACTAGTTCTAAAACATCTGTGAAATATCTTACAACTAAAAACCGATTTCTCTCATCTTCCACCTGTGTTGCACCCAGTAAAGCAAAAACATCTAAACTTGAATTCTCAACTGAGTACATAATTCGGCCACTAATATCATAGCGTTTTAATGATATTTTCCTAGTCTGGAAAAATATCCCGGCATCATATTTGCTCAACAATCCATACCCAAATAATCCTAAAGCCCACAGAATCAGAATAAGTAAAGTGTAGACAAAAGTATGACCTAAAAACTCAAATTCAAAATGGTCACATCCCATCCCAAGAGTTGCATATCCTCATATTCGATTCACGACCCATACGGAAGTAACAAGGGATGATGGTTCTAAATCTAACTTATCTACTAAACACTGAGAGATAAAAGAATGTGATGCACCAGTATCAAATAGTACTCTAATATGTATGCCATGAATCACAAATGTACCTCCCATCATAGACTATCCATTCTCTTCTGCTGTTGGCCTAGATAATGGTGGCTCCAAAGCAAAGACCTTTCCTTTTCCACTTTAGACTCTTTTGGACATTTTTTTCTTATAATGCCCCATCTGGTTGTAGTTGAAACAATTTACGTTCTTCTTCCCCACAACTGTCTTACCATCACCAGACTGACACTCGTTAGCATAGTGCCCCTTCTTACCACATATATAACAAACAACATCAGCTTTTCCTTCCATGGTAGCTCCATCCTTCTGAGCTCCCTTCCCTTTGAAGAATTTTCTTATCTTATTCTGAGAACTGTAACACGCCGTAATTTTATATAGTTAAAATTTAACGTATACGATAGTAATGAAAATAAATAATTTTGGAATTTTTAGAATATGGCTCCGAAACTCATACCATTGTGTCCGGGGCAATTTTTTGATCAGTTTCCATATATTTGTCAAAATATGAACCAATATGTTAGGAACGCAACAAAAACAGGAGACAAATGGAAAATAATGTAGGATCGATTTCACCCTAGAGGAGGGGTGAATAGGGCGATGCTGTTAATTATAAAAATTATTGCGGAAGCTTATAAAATTATTTCAATACAGATATATCAAAATTACAACAGCACAGATAATCGTAGAATAATAAATGCAGAAATAGAACGACACAGAATATACCCAGCTTTGGCAAAACCCTGCCTACGTGCTGCCCCCAAGGTTTCTACTAGAAATTAAGTAGTCAGACGCTTATACACGTAAACTCGTGACACCCGCTATCGACTAGCCTTAACACTACGCTCAAAACCCTGTCACAACTCAGCTACTGAGTTGCGAATTCTCAAACTACGCCACGTAGTTTGTCCCTAGTCACACGACTAGAAAATTACAATGGTTTAGAAGAATTTAAATTTAAAAACAAATTTAAAATAACAAAACCCTAATTAATATAAGACTTATAAAATGAAAGCAAAAAGGCCAGCCAAGAATGCAAGTCCCCTTTTTCTTTTTTTATTGTGTCGGCCTGTTTTTTCCTCTTTGCTTCTGTAAAATGGCGTACGTTCTTCTTCAACTAAATTAGGGCTGGTGAAAATTGGAGCTGTCGACTTAGATCTCTCGATTGAATGAATGGTTTAGTGTCTCTTGTTTCGTCAATCGATGATCTCTCTGCTTAGCACACGGCTGCCCCAATTTCTGATCGAGTTCGATCTTGCTCCGGTATGTAATTTGTTATTTTGCTATTCTGTTTTTGCTTACTTGAACTCGATGCCCTTTTATGCCAAAGATGATTGGGTTCATATATGATTCGAATTCCTAATTTTTCGTTCGTCTGGAGTTATTTGAATTTGTCAATTGATATAGCTCGGCCATTGATTTTTGTATGGATGATGGTGATTTTTTCTGACTTGTTCATAATCGTATATTTCTGATTTACTTGATACTCACGGCTTTGAATTTCCTTGCTCGTCATGGTTTCGATTTTGCTGGTTCGACTTTGGCACTGACTTGTTCAATATCGGCTTTGACACTTCTGTTGACATTATTTGAAACTGCTACCTGATGCCGAACTTGCTTGATCATTGACACTGCTTCATCGATTTGTTGCTGCATTTGTTTTCATATTGTATTTGACTTGTTTTGGTTGAACTTTCTACTCTTTACTCCATTGTTGTTGCTATTGGTCTGCACGGTGTCTGGTCTTTGTTTAGCATCTGTAGTGTTGAAGTGTTGTTTCATTGAGCCATGTAGTTCATGTGTACTTGAATATGTACTTGTTTATTTGATTTTTCATTTGCTTGTATACTTCATGTAGAGGCAGCACTTGTTCTGTCCACTATTTCTATTTGAGCTTGCACTGTCCAGTTTCATTTAGTTATTCACTGGTGCATTATGTTGTATCTTTTGGAGCTCAAGTTGCTTCACCTGGTTCATTGTAGTTTGAATTAGATTGTTGTGCACTGACTTGAGTTCGAGCCTTGTTCATGTCTTCACTGGTTTGATCATGCTACTTGTATGTGGTCTTGTTTCATGTGATGTTCTTTTGAACTGTGTTTGCATTGTTGCCTTATTGGCTTGCTCCTTCGAGTAAGTGAAACTTGTATACGATTGTTTTGTTGTCTTCTCTTCATGTACATGCCGAGTCTTATTAACATCGTCTACATGTTGCATGTTGTAGTGTTCATTGTGAAGCCTGGTTTACTGGTGCATCCCTTGACTTGTTCCCATGTCTGGTATGTGCATTTGTGTGCTTCCAGTTAGAGTTGTACTTGCCATTGAGTTTTGCTTGGAGTTCAGTAGCTTATCTTCATTATGTGTTCATCTGAAAGTTTTGCATTGTTATGATCTTTGACATTGCCTGACTTTTTGAATTGAGTCGGTGGTGGTTATACTTTGGTATTGATGCATTTCCTTGTGTGGTCAGTTCCACTTGTGGTTCTCTGATCTTTAAGCCTGGGCAGTTTGGTTGTGCTGCGCTGAGTTGTAGATCATCACTTTTGTACTGAGTTAAATTCATGTGAACGACTTGAACTTTGGTCGAGGCTTGATTTTTGAGTTTTGGCTATTTGCACCTGTGTTGAATCCAGCTTAAAGCTCGGGTTTGACCTTGTGCTGATATTGTGACATTATTTTTTATTGCACTTGAGTTGAACCCGGCTTTTCATTTGGGTTTGACCTGTGCTCACATGTCTCTGTAATTTTATCAAGTGTATATATTGGTGTGCACGGCCTTGTGGCATGTACAGTGGTACACTGTGCATGTCACAAGTTGTTCGTGTATGATGAATCCAGATTTAAATGATGATGAACAACCCAAATAACTGAGGCCAATATTATTTTCAAAATCACATTTTATTTTATATTGCAAAAATATTTTATTTTAAATTTTACCGCATCAACATATATTTTTGCAGATTGCTTAGATGCTGGATTCACATTGGAATGAAGTTGAAGATAAATACGAGTGTGAGTGATATGTAGTGAGGTGCAAATGTAAATGTGAATTGTGATGTAATCAAATTTTTACTGTAATTGAAATTGTATATATATAGTGAGAGCTTGAAATTTGTACTACTCAAAATTGTAATAAATATTTGTTTGAATAAAATATCTGTTTGAATTCAAATTCTGTGTTATTTATTTTATTCATCAAATATTTATTTAATCTGTGAAAATAAATTAGTATATTAACAAATACATTTAAGTGAGTATATATATATATATATATATGTTTATTATCATCAAACAAAAATCATATACTCGCATATTCAACAATCTCCCCCTTTTGATGATAACAAACATATATTTAAGATTTTGAATATATTAAATGTATTTGATTATTGAATTTGCTCCCCCTTTTTGAATGCTCCCTCTTTACACAAAGCTCCCCCTTCATATATGCATACAATTAAAAATATGCAAATGAGCCTGGATGCAAACAGAAAATATTTGACCTTTACTTGATTTTATTTGACAAAATCTTAACTTTTATCTCCCCCTTTTGTTATCAGCAAAAGAGTAATAGTGTTAGAAAAATGGAGATAAAGTGATAGATATTAATACAACATTAAAACTCAATCGAATATAAATATTAAATTTCAATAAAAAATCAAACAAAAATCGTAAATACTCTGTTAGGCGCATATTCCACTTTTAGAATGATGGGAATGATATCATCATATAAAACCATACGGTTGTGTCTATTTGTGGTATATTTATATCAGAAATTTGAATATCTACCAACCATACATAACCATTAGGAATTTTAAATGAGATTAGTAGTATTGCAATTTTATTTTAAAAAAAAATTAATTCAAGTATCTTCTAACCACGCATAACCATGAGGACTTTTAAATGGGACTAGAATCAACTTGTTTATTTAAAAAATCAATTTTGATATGCGTTCCATACATGCATAACCATGAGGACTTTTAAATGAGCATGGAATCATATAACCAATTCCAAGTAATTCACCCATGCATAACCGTGAAGACTTTTAAATGAGAGTGAATACTTTGGATTTTATTTTATTTTATTATTATTATTTTTTATTAAAAAATATAAAATGAAAAATGAATGATTCCTATGTAAAGTACCACATGTCGATAAATTATATTGAATTTGGTGAGTGAAGGTCATTAGAAATATGATAGAAATAGAGATGGTCATGGAATTTTTACCAACAAAAAGTTTTATCACTCTTGTTTAAATTTCTAAAGAAATTTACTAATTATACCTTCCTAAGTCATAATATATGATAAATATCAACACTCGTCACTTTTTCAATCACTATTTATCTTTTTGATAATTAGTAGGGAGTCAGATTAGTCAATGTTATAATTTAAAAATTAAATTCAAAAATAATTATAAAATCAATTTTTCTAAAAGCGACCAATCTGAAAACAATGTCAAAGATGATTTTCTAGAAGGGGTTTTATGAGAAAACTTTCTGCTATTTGAAAATTATTTGAAATGAAAAATATGCAGATATTTTCTTTGAAAAACGATGCAGTTACTAAGTGTCTCAACAAAAATCACGTTCCACTAGTAATTTTTCTATCAACTAGATTCCCAGTGTAATCTGCATCTGAATTTCTCTTTCACTCAAAATTATCATTTGTTGAATGTTACAGACCAGATCATGAGTTGTGCAACAATATTCTAAAAATCAATTTTAACAGCTTTTTAAATGAGATTCTCTTGAATTTGAATTGAAGCCATGCAAATAATCAAAAACCGTGAATATAGAGTCAGCCGTAAAATAACCAAATGTATTATCATCCAATAAAACACTATTATTAATCTAAACTAATAAATATGAATTAATTAAAAGACTCTAGAGATTTTTATAGTGTTTTTGGCATAAGAATATAATTGGCCAATAATTTTGAATAAGTCAGAATCAAAATCATCATTTATTTCATCATCACATTATTGGCTGATTTAATTCAGACTACGATGCAGATTATCACATTTAATATATCGTTTAAAATATACCATTACCTGTTTTACCTTTACGATAATTTTTCATTGTTGCCCATTGTGATTATGTCATCTTTGTACTAGGCTAAGGAACTTTGCTTTGTCTCCCGTTGTATTTTTGGAACAGCCAGAATCCAGATAACACTATTGTTGTTCCTTAGCCTGCCACCATACCTACACGATAAAAGGTTTTTGTGACCTATTTGTTTTTATAGGTCCATGATTGTTAGTGGCAGAATATTTTGAAAAATAATTTTGTGGAGACCTAAAACTATTTATATATGTTCCTTTCGGCACCCAGATTTGTTTAACTTTGAGAGATTTTATATTTATGCCTTTTGGAACCTAAATTGGTATAGTTTTCATGTGTTTGGGTCTATACCAACAATTGTTTTGATTGTGTCCAAATTTTCTACAAATTGTGCACATTGAATTGACTTGATTAATTTTTCTTTTAACAAGATTAGATTGATTATATCCAAGTCCTTGTCTAACTATTTTAGCAGTTTGTGTTTCTAATATCATATTCAATGATTTTTCACTTTTTGAAAATTTATCTAAAGTCATTGACAGTTGTTGGACTTGTGTTTTGAGGGATTCATTTTCGTTTAACAATTGTGTGCACTTTTTAATAGAATTTTCTCTTCTTGTATTTTCGCTTTCTTTTAAAATCAGAATTTCATTTTCAAGTGATTTTATTTTAATTTCTGATTTTTTAATTTCTTCTTCGAATGTTGGACACTTATCACACTTAGGGATCCTACTTTGATAGGTTTTAACTAATTGGTCAAGTGGTTTATTTAAATCTATCAAAGCATCTTTTTATGATTCAAATTTGGCATACTTCTACCTAAGTCGTTCAAAACAGCCATTTACTTCGTGGAAATATATAAGTAATTCCGAGTGAGTGAGTTTTGATACCTCGCTTGGCTCGGCATCGTCGCTATCAGTTATATTTTCTTAAAGGCACATATCTGCTTTCTCACTTTCACTACTAGTACTTTGATTATCTTCAACACTTGTATTCCACGTGGCTGCAAAATTTCTCCTTTTTGATTTCTTTTCAAAGTTGCGTCGATTTTGAGGACAATTGGGCTTGATGTGTCCGGGTTGGTTGCACTTATGACAGATGATTTTTCGTTGTTCTGTGTTATCTAAAACTTTGATTATTCTGCCTTTTAATTTTTGATTTAGAGCTAGATTTCCGTATTTATGGTTGTGTCGATTATTCAACACTTGTTGGACTTGTGTCGATTATGCTGCTCCATTATCATCGTCATCATCATCACTTTCAGTTGTTCCTTTGAGAGCTATTGATTTCTTTCGAGTATCTCCTCCTTCACGCACTTCCTTGAATTTCATTGTAGCTCATAAGTGGTGAGGTTTCTAATGAGTTCTTCAACTTTAATCTGTTTTAAATCTTTCGACTCTTGAATGGAAGTCATTTTTGCTTCAAAACTTCGTGGAAGGACTCTGAGGATTTTTTGGACTATCTCTAACTCTGCATATGATTTTTCGAGAGCTTTTGATTTGTATACGATATTGGACAGTCGTCCATACATCTTTTTGACATTTTCTTCCTTCGCCATTGTGACGTTCTCATATTCGCTGCTTAGCATGGCAAGGCGAGATTCTTTGACTTGAGATGTTCCTTCATGAGTCACTTCTAGTGTGTGCCATATTTCCTGCGCAGTTAGACAATGAGAGACACGATTAAATTCAAATTGATCCAATGAACAGATGATAGAATTCATAGCTTTAGCATTAGCATTTTGTAATTTATTTTCTAATTTTGTCCATTGATCCATCGGTTTATCTATTTCCTGATTATCTACAATTATAGTTGGTGCTCTATAACCTGTCTCAACAATATTCCAAGCGTCAATGGTTTTCAGAAAAATTTTCATTCTATTTTTCTAGTAGGCGTATTCACCATTGAATATTGGTGGTCTAATTATGGACTGACCCTCAGCAAAAGCATTATTAAAATAAGCCATTTTAAAAATCAACTTTTTAAAACAAAATTTGATTTTTGAAAAAAAAATCAAATTTTTAAAAACAAAAGCTGACTTCTATTCCTACCTCTGATACCACTTGTAGGATTGATTTCACCCTAGAGGGGGTGAATATGGTGATACTGTTAATTATAAAATTATTACGAAAGGTTATAAAATTATTTCAACACGGATATATCAAAATTATAGCAGCACAGAAAATCGTAGAATAATAAATATAGAAATAGAACGACATAGAATTTACCCAGCTTTGGCAAAACCCTACCTACGTGTTGCCCCCAAGATTTCTGCTAGAAATTAAGTAGTCAGATGCTTACACACGTAAACTCACGACACCCGCTATCGACTAGCCTTAACTCTACGCTCAAAACCCTGCCACAACTCAGCCACTGAGTCGCGAATTCTAAAACTACGCCACGTAGTTTGTCCCTAGTCACATGACTAGAAAATTACAACGGTTTGGAAGAATTTTAATTTAAAAACAAATTTAAAATAACAAAACCCTAATTAATATAAGACTTATAAAATGAAAGAAAAAAGGCCGGCCAAGAATAAAAGTCCCCTTTTCTTTTTTTTATTGTGTCGGCCCGTTTTTTCCTCTTTGCTTCTGCAAAATGGCGTTCGTTCTTCTTCAACTAAATTTGGGCTTGTGAAAATTGGAGTTGTCGACTTCAATCTCTCGATTGAATGAATGGTTTAGCATCCTTTGTTTCGTCAATTGATGATCTCTCTACTTAGCACACGGCTGCACCAATTTCTGATCGAGTTCGATCTTGCTCCGGTATGTAATTTGTTATTTTGCTATTCTTTTTTTTCTTACTTGAACTCGATGCCCTTTTATGCCAATGATGATTGGGTTTATATACGATTCGAATTCCTAATTTTTCGTTCGTCTGGAGTTATTTGAATTTGTCAATTGATATAGCTCGGCCATTGATTTTTGTATGGATGATGGTGATTTTTTCTGACTTATTCATAATCGTATATTTCTGATTTACTTGATACTCACGGCTTTGAATTGCCTTGCTCATCATGGTTTCGATTTTGCTGGTTCGACTTTGGCACTGACTTGTTCAATATCGGCTTTGCCACTTCTGTTGACATTAAATGAAACTGCTACCTGATGCCGAACTTACTTGATCATTGACATTGCTTCATCGATTTGTTATTGCATTTGTTGTCATATTGCATTTGACTTGTTTTGGTTGAACTTGCTACTCTTTACTCCATTTGTTGTTGCTGTTGGTCTGCACGGTGTCTGGTCTTTGTTTAGCATCTGTAGTGTTGAAGTGTTGTTTCATTGAGCCATGTAGTTCATGTGTACTTGAATATGTACTTGTTTATTTGATTTTTCATTTGCTTGTATACTTCATGTAGAGGCTGCACTTGTTATGTCCACTGTTTCTATTTAAGCCTGCACTGTCAAGTTTCATTTAGTTGTTCACTGGTGCATTATGTTGTATCTTTTGAAGCTCAAGTTGCTTCACTTGGTTCATTGTAGTTTGAATTGGGTTGTTGTGCACTGACTTGAGTTCGAGCCTTGTTCATGTCTTCACTGGTCTGATCGTGCTACTTGTATGTGGCCTTGTTTCATGTGATGTTCATTTGAACTGTGTTTGCATTGTTGCCATATTGGCTTATTTCTTTGAGTCAGTGAAACTTGTATATGATTGTTTTGTTGTCTGCTCTTCATGTACATGCCGAGTCTTATTAACATCGTCTACATGTTGCATGTTGTAGTGTTCATTGTGAAGCATGGTTTACTGGTGCATCCCTTGACTTGTTCACATGTCTGGTATGTGCATTTATGTGCTTCCAGTTAGAGTTGTACTTGCCTTTGAGTTTTTCTTGGAGTTTAGTAGCTTGTCTTCATTATGTGTTCATCTGAAAGTTTTGCATTGTTCTGATCTTTGACATTGCCTGACTTTTTGAATTGAGTCAGTGGTGGTTATACTTTGGTATTGATGCATTCCTTGTGTGGTCAGTTCCACTTGATGTTCTCTGGTCTTTAAGCCTGGGCAGTTTGGTTGTGCTGCATTGAGTTATAGATCATCACTTTTGTACCGAGTTAAATTCATGTGAACGACTTGAACTTTGGTCGAGGCTTGATTTTTGAGTTTTGGCCATTTGCACCTGTGTTGAATCCAGCTTAAAGCTCGGGTTTGACCTTGTGCTGATATTGTGAAATTATTTTTTATTGCACTTGAGTTGAACCCGGCTTTTCATTTGGGTTTGACCTGTGCTCACCTGTCCCTGTAATTTTATCAAGTGTATATATTGGTGTGCACGGCCTTGTGGCGTGTATAGTGATACAGTGTGCATGTCACAAGCCGTTCGTGTATGATGAATTCAAATTTAAATAATGACCAACAATCCAAATAACTGAGGCAAATATTTTTTTCAAAATCACATTTTATTTTATACTGCAAAAATATTTTATTTTCAATTTTACAGCGTCAAATTATATTTTTGCAGATTCCTCAGACGCTGGATTCACATTAGAATGAAGTTGAAGATAAATACGAGTATGAGTGATATGTAGTGAGGTGCAAATGTAAATGTGAACTGTGATGTAATCAAATTTGTATTGTAATTGAAATTGTATATATATAGTGAGAGCTTGAAATTTGTACTATTCAAAAATTGTAATAAATATTTGTTTGAATAAAATATCTGTTTGAATTCAAATTCTGTGTTATTTATTTTATTCATCAAATATTTATTTAATCTATGAAAATAAATTAGTATATTAACAAATACATTTAAGTGAGTATATATATATATATATATGTTTATTATCATAAAAAAAATCATATACTCGCATATTCGACAAATAATAATAAAAATATATCTACGTATTGGATGACCATGGGTCAACCCATCTGGCACACAAGTCGACCGCACAGTCAACCAGTGCTTAAAGCCGGTCGACCCTCCTGTGACCTGGACGAAATTTTCGTCCAGGTAAGTACATGACATGTTTTCAAGTTTTTACGCCATCTGACCATACGTTCTTCGATCCTATGGCTCCGAACGACCCTATGACGTGGTGGCTCCAGGGTCAATCCAAGAATCCAACGGTCTGAGGTCCCCAAGTTCCAATATAAATAGGACCCTACGTCTAGCTATCTTCTCACAATTAGATTTTCTCCCATGGGTTCAATGCTTTTGGAAGAACCTTAACTAGAAAATATTTGTTTGGGTTCTTGGCCAAGACTGAATCCTAAAAAGAAAATAATTTCAAGGGAGAAGATATTCTAAATTAAAATATTATACACCTTGGAAGAAGGGGAACCCGAAGGACCGTGGAGCCAAGCGGAGCACAAGCAAAGCTAAGGATGATAGGTGAGTGGATTTATTTATATATCTTTAAGTTTAAGATATATTATCGTTAGATTATCGTTACGAAAATTTTATTTAGTAATCAATCATATTAATTAAATTATCCTAAACTATAAGAAAACTTTTAGTTTATTTACAATATCAGTATTTATATACTGTTTTCCATGCCTTATTTATATCTTTTTCTACGTTTTGGATTTTATGCAAGCATTAGTTTTCTTCTATCCTCTCCTTTTTCTTCACGTATGGACTAGAATAGATTAAATACAAATATGGAAATAATTAAGAATACTAAAATAAAGATGTAAAATAATAAAAGTTTGAGGAATAGAATTACTGTAATAAATTGCATTAAAATGGAAAAAGTTAATTTGGGAGTAATTATTAGATTAATTGGTCGGTTTAGAAAGTAGGATACAATTCCATAACTTAGCATCTAAAAGATAGCGATAAACATAACTATAAGAATGAAAGAAATAAGAAGGGGAGCTAGTGTAAAATAGAGAAACCGTTGTATTTTGCACAACTCCAAACTAGTAAAAGAAATATCTGGCAGTCATAGATAACTGTTTATAGTATTATCCAATATTAAGATAAGGAAATGGATTATATAGTTTTCGTAATCAACCAATTAAAATAGAATTACTTTCTAAAATAGAAGACAATAAAGTAAAGCACGAATTGTAACAAGACAATTACTAATCAAAAATTTGAAGCTGTAATAAATTAATGAGCCTAAGTCTGCATTTACTACACAGGCTATTTAAATAGACAATTATGGTGATAAGTGAATTATGTAATATTAGAAAAGTAAAGCAAATTCTATATCATAATAAAAGAAGGCAGACTAGAACAAACAAGAAACGCTTGTAATTATATAACGAACTATAAAAAAGAAAAAGTAACAATTACAAGCATAATTATAACATAGGTTATAATTATGAAATAAGAACGGAAAAGCTTATCGTGATACTTATAATGAATTGGTAAGCAATGGTAATAGAGAATAATGGTAGAAGCTTATTTAAACAACTTATATTAAGTCAATAAACAAATAAAACAGAAATAGTAAAAGAGGCTTGTCTTATTGAACTTAAGGAATTATATATTAAGTTAAATAAGCAAGATAATGAATGTGGCTCATACTAACAGTATTCCGTATTAGATCTATGGTAATCTCACAATAATTAGAAGTGAGACGAGGGCAAGAATATGCTAATCAAGTTAAATAACTAGCCAACAGAGTAAGAAAGCAACTAAATGTAAATTAAAAGGTTAGACTTAGGGTCTAATATAAGAATCGAATTGCGTTTGGAGCAGCCCAAAGGATGAAGCGCCTAACGAAGTAGTTCATCACGGATTTCAGCAATGGAGAAGCACATCTAACTTGGTATTTTTGGGCTTCAGAAAGTGCGAGACTTCAACGGGACGTGAGGGTACTCTAATATGGCCCACTAGTGTAGGCGTATTGATGTGGTCCTCCAAAGACAGGTCTATAGGTGTTCCATCAAGAGAGCATGACTTGACTGCATTTGCATTGTAGGCCTAATGAAGCGAACCTTTGTAGGCAATCAGAAGGGCTTGGTGTTCATAGTAGGTTATTCGTATGTCCAGTAATAACAAGTAAGGTTAAGGATAGTCGCATGCGGATGTTGGCCAGCATCAAGACCAAGAGCGATATTGGGAAAGACAAGAGTTAAACCAACAGGCCAATGATTCTTTCATTATCGAGACATTAGATGGAGGGGAACCATCAATTGGATGTTAGATTGTTTGTTGTGGGGCACGACCACTTAACTCTTTAGAAGTATTTGATTAGTTAGAGGGTGGCTGCATGGGGCCATAGCCATGATGAGAAAAGAGTCAGACCATCTAGAATATCTGTACTGTAGGTGTAATGAAGCTTTCCTTTATAGATATAGAAAATCCTCGTCTGAGTTTCATATAAAGTAGGCTGTGTTGGCGGGATTCAAAGAGTAGACAGAACGATTACGTATAGTCCTCAATGTATGCACTGGGTGGTACGTTATGGATGTCCGAGCATTAGTATAGATTAGTGCGAACACAGTTTTACGTTTTCATAGTAGATGACGGAACATCTGTATTGTAGGCCTCATGAAGATGTCCTTTACAGATGTAGTCAAAAAAGCTATAGAAGCAAGACGATGGAGTCCTTTGCGATGAGGATACGGAAGGTACTTTGGGTAGTACCTAGGACCAATACGGTCATTGGACATATAGCTACATATATGTATATATTAGTTATTAGGTTTTATTCTACGATGGAGTAGATGAGCACGGTTCACGAACAGAGGCGAGAGTATTGTAACCTAATGAACCTAATATAAGAGTAAATGGAAATAAAATGATATATGTAGAATTAAGCCTAAAAGTATATAATTTATTCATTCACCAGAACTTTAGTTCTGACTCCCTCCTCATAACATCCTATAGGTTAGGTAGATGGCAGAGACTTTTCAGCTTTACGACACTTGCTTAGAAAGTGTTATTATTTGAGTGAGTATCTACTTGCTATTATATTTTAGTCCATTCAACTGTGAGATAATTAATTGAGCTCTGATGTATTTATTTTTTCCTATTTGTAGGATACCAGATACCCAACTCGGGCTTTAGTGGGCTTGATTTTTAGCATTTTTGTGAAAAATCCAGACCATTGGAATTCGGGTTGTTACATTTTGTATCAGATCCTAGGTTTAGATTCCTAGGTATATAGTGAGTGAACTTATTTGTATTTTTAATATAAATATATGTATACTCTTAAAACCCCAAAGAGAAGTCCATTTCTTTGAGTAAACCAATATCTGGAGAGAGGTTGGAAAACAATTCGGTATATCTAAACTTGGAATGAGGAACTTCCAAAAGCTAAAAGACCTCATATGGCGAAGATTTTTGGATTCATTAAGGGATATTTGGAAAGGTGAAAGTAAATTAAAATACCACTTTGTAGTCTAGCCCAGCAATTAGACTCTTAAGAATATGAAAAGTTTTGAAAGATTTTCAAGTTATAACTTTAGAAGTTTACAGCTTTATAGATATGGGAAGTTGGAGAGAAAAAACTTTAAAGCCTTTTTGAATTTGAAAATAGAGAAATATATAGTTTAGAAAAATATAGACTTTAACTGAAAACTAGTGTTGTAGTGACGATGTTTTACGTGACATCTATCTTAGCCAAGTATAAACGTGTTTTGAAATCCTTATATACGTACGTAAAATATTTTTCAGGCTTTAAAGAAATTAAAGTAGTTTTGAAAAAGAATTTTTATGGATTAGACGATATAAGTGGTTGGAGCAAGCTTATGGATATTAATATAGGTTCAATGGAAGTATAAAACACGTCAAGACTCCACTAGAAGGATGGAGAGTAGACATGGATATTTATCCTAAGTCGTAACCGCGACTTAGACAGCCGGTAATGGTTGGAATTTTCTTATGCTTTGATTATTTAAGGAGGAGGAACGCGACGCGGCAAAAAAAACAGGCCGACCTGGTCGATCGGTCGGTCGACCATGCGGTCGACCTGTTACTAAGGCGGGTCTATACACATTCCCCCTTCTCCTTCCTCATTCTTATTTCCTCCTCCCTGAAGACAACAGCCGCACCCAAAAACAACCCCTTCCAACCACCCAAATGCCTTGAAAAATCCACCGTTTCGCTCATGGTTAGTGTCAAATTGAAGTGTGTTGTGAGATCTACTCGGATCCATACTTCGTTTTCACAAATCTGAGAGCTTTTTGTCGTGCCTCCAAGACCCTCTTTAGTCCACCTTTTTCCCAACCTTACACCACGGGAGATAGCATGGTGTCAGAGTGGTAGAAGGATTGTGCAGTATTACTCTATACATCCATTTACCAGATTTTGCAATGAAGGGAAGTGAAGTTTTCTAGTTTTTCAGGCACCCCTTTAGAGCAGCTCTTCTTGGACACAGGGCTACGGTGGATTCTGAGCCATGACGTTCGAGCGACGAGCGTATCCAAGGTTAGTACATCTTTTCGATGCTAACTTACGTACTAGTGATGAGGACGAGGAGTTAGCCTTCTAGTCAGAGGTCAAGGGAGTGAGGATAGCATTCTCCGAGACTCGGTTGGCTAGTATTTTAGATATCAGAGGACACGGGTTAGAGGTAGGACATATTGAGATGACGGACATAGTCGTCTTACACAATATTTTAGTAGATCCATAGCACCCCGACCGGCGTATTGGACAGTTGTGCCCATTAGATAGGTTAGTTATACACATTTTGCAGCACAACCTTTTCCTTAAGACGGGGAGCTATCACCAAATCTACCCCATAGCGAGGCGACAACCTACGCCATATTCGTAGGCTTGCATGTGAACTGCGCTAGGACGATTATGACCTAGTACATGACCGCAGCGGAACTTCGTCGATCTACTATGATATATTGTCACCTTTAGACACAAGTCTTTAGGTGGATCGAAGTTGAGATGGAGAGAGACTTACAGTGAGCAGACCCACCCCATGATCGATTCATCCACTCTAAGGAGGATGAATATAGGTTTAGATCAGATACAGGCTCCACAGGAGGAGCAAGAGAACGAGCCACATTTCCAGGCATCACAGTACTTTCACGAGCCACAACACGTCCCTTCACTATCATTGGAGGTGGCGTTGGGCATGTAGAGCCACCATGGCCCGCTTGGCCGTTAGAGCCCATGACACAGAGTGCATGGGGATATGGATCTTGGTGGGAGTGAGCAGGACCCTCTCAGCCCTCCCCACCATCGAGCTACGATGACCAGTTTAGGAGCATTGCCGAGACGCAAGAGCGGCCCGCCAGGGAGCATGTGGAGCTTCTGCAAGGACAGCAGGAGTTGGTTAGGACATAGCAGAAGCTAGCTAGAACATAGCAGGAGATTGAGACGAGCACTAGGCGGTAGGAGGAGCATCTTAACTGTTTAGATTCTTTTATTAGGGTCGTCTTGTGTCAGGCCGGACAGGGTCCCAGGCTTCCTAGCCCGAGATGATAGCTGTGTTAGCCTACTTATGTCACCTATCTAGCACCGTAATGTAGTAGGGGTTGTTTTCTCTTTAGATATAAAATTGGACTCTTACGTAAGCATTTGAAAACTCTGTTGTAGTAATAGATCAGTATTGATGCTTTTTCTCTTTACTTTTGTGATGTTCACAAATAGAGAACAATTATATAAGATGTTATTATAAAAAGTAAAAGCAGAATAAGATAACTAAAAGGAAAATAACAAATTTAAAGAAAGCGACGGAAACGTCAACAAAAAAGTTTAAAAAGAGGTATTTTCTTATGTAAACCGTGCTTGGGAAAGAAAATAGAGATTTTATAGGGTCGGGGGATATGTTCCAAGCATGGAGGGAGAGGTCTGCAAAAGTAAAAGAGGGAAATGTGAAGTTTTTCCGTTTTCTACTTTCTTACTGACATGAGAAATCGAGTTCAGAAAATTAGATTTTTCTTAGATTCGAATATTAAAAGTTAGGTATTAGGATTTGGATGAAAAATTGGTCAAACTACACCCTTATTTAGTAGAAGTGTGGAAAAAATTGGGTGAAAAATATTTTTAATTTTCAGAAAGTTACATTCATATAGAGATTACAAGTGTATTTAGGTTGTGTGCATCATGTTTTAAAAATAAATTTTTAAATAAAAAGCATTCATATAGGAGGTACCGCTTAGAAATTTATGCACATACATACATTTTGTTTTGAAAAACACTTTTGCACAAAAGCACGGATGGTTGCAAAATTGGATGTACACGAATTAGTTGTAATAAATGTGAGAATCAATAGATTTTATCCTCGTCAAATTTCAGGGACGAAATTTCCCAAGGGTGGGAGAATGTAACACCATGCATTTTTATACAGTTAAAATTTAACGTGTACGATAAGTAACGAAAATAAATATTTTGGATTTATCGAAATATGGCTCCGAATATTGGACCATTGCGTCCGAGGCGATTTCTGATCAGTTTTCATATATAACTTATCAAAATCTAAACCAATATGAAGAAGTTATGAACGAAAAAAACAGGAGACAAAAATGAAAAAAATAAAAATAAATAATAATATATATATACATATGGGCCGACCATGGGTCGACCCAATTGGCGCACAGGTCGACCGGTGCTTAAAGGCGGTTGACCGCCCGGTCGACCCGCGTGTGACTTGGACGAATTTTTCATCTAGGTGCGTATGTAATGTGTTTTCTAGTTTTTACGCCATACGAGCCATACGTTCTTCGATCCTATGGCTCAAAACGACCATGTGACATGGTGGCTCCAGGTTCAATCCAAGAATCCAGCGGTCTGAGGTCCCTAAGCTCCAATATAAATAGGGCCCTTGGCTTAGCTATCTTCTCACAATTAGATTTTCTCCCATGTGTTCGTTGCCCAAGGCTGAACCCTAACTAGAAAATATTTTTTGGGTTCTTGGCCTAAGACTAAATCCTTAAAAGAAACTAATTTCTAGGGAGAAGATTTTCTAAATCAAAATATTATACACCTTGGAAGAAGGGGATTCAAAAGGACCGTGGAGCAAGGCGAAGCACAAGAGAAGCTAAGGACGACATGTGAGTGGATTTATTTATATATCTTTTAAGTTTAAGATATATTATCGTTAGATTCCCATTTGGAAAATTTTATTCAGTAATTAATCGTAATAATTAAATTACACTGAACTATAGGAAAACTTGCAGTTTATTCGCAGTATCAGTATTTATATACTGTTTTCTATCCGTTATTTACATCTTTTTCTACATTTTGGATTTTATGCAAGCATCAGTTTTCTTCCATCCTCTCCTTTTTCTTTGCATATGGATTAGAATATACTAAACGCGAATATGGATTAAGTAATTATGAATACTAAAACGAAGATGTAAAACAATAAAAGTTTTAGGAATAGAATTACTGTAATAAATTGCATTAAAATGGGAAAAACTGATTTGGGAGTAATATTAGAATAATTGGTCCGTTTAGATAATAGGATACATTTCCATAACTTAACACTAAAAGATAGCGATAAACGTAACTATAAGAATGAAATAAATAAAAAGGAGAACTAGTATAAAATAGAGAAATCGTTGTATTTCACACTATTCCAAATAGTAAAAGAAATATTTTGCAGTTACGGATTGTTGTTTATAATATTATCCAATACTAAGATGGAAGTGGATTATATAGTTGTCATAACCAACCAAATAAAACAGAATTACTTCCTAAAATAGAAGACAATAAAATAAAGCACGAATGAAACAAGACAATTATTAATGAAGAATTTGAAGCGCCTAAGTCTGCATTTACTGCGCAGGCTATTTAAATAGGCAATTATGGCAATAAGTGAATTATGTAATATTAGAAAATTAAAGCAAATTCTATATCATAATAAAAGAAGGCAGACTAGAATAGACAAGAAACACTTGTAATTATATAACGGACTATAAAAGAAGAAAAAGTAACAATTACAAGTAGAATTATAATATAAGTTATAATTATGAAATAAAAACGGAAAAGCTTATCGTGAGGCTTATAATAAATTGGTAAGCAATGGTAGTAGAAAATAATGGTAGTAGAGAATAATGGTAGAAGCTTATTTAAACATCTTATAAAGTCAATAAGCAAATAAAACAGAAATGGTAAAAGAGGCTTATATTGAACTTAAGAAATAATATATTAAGTTAAATATGCAAGATAATGAATGTGGCTCATACTAACAGTATTCCCTATTAATTAGAAGTGAGACGAGGGCAAGAATATGCTAATTAAGTTAAGTAAGTAGCCAACAGAATAAGAAAGCAAACTAAATGAAAATTAAAAGATTAGACTTAGTGTCTAATATAAGAATCGAATTGCGTTTGGAGCGGCCCAAAGGATGAAGCGCCTAACGAAGCAGTTCATCACAGATTTCAACAATGGAGAAGCACGTTCAACTTGGTATTTTTGGACTTCAAAGAAGTACAATGCTTCAAAACGACGTGGGGATACTCTAGGATGGCCCTTTGGTATAAGCGTAATGATGCGGTCCAACAGAGACGGGTCTGTAGGTGTTTCATCAAGAGAGTATGTCTTGACAACATTTGCATTATAGGCCTAATGAAGCGGACCTTTGTAGGCTGTTAGAAGGGCTTGGTGTTCGGAGTACGGTATTCGTATATTTAGTACTTGCAAGTAGGGTTAAGGATAGTCGCATGCGAGTATTGGCCAGCATCAAGACCAAGTGCGATCGCGAGAAAGACTAGAGTTAAACCAACAGGCCAGTGATTCTTTCACCATTGAAACATTGGATGGAGGGGCACCGCCAATTGGATGTTAGATTGTTTGCAGTAAGGCATGACCACTTAAATCTTTAGAAGTCTTTCGATTAGTTGAGCTATGGCTGCGTGGGGCCATAGCCACTATGAGAAAAGAGACAGACCAACTAGAATGTATGTATTGTAGGCCTAACGAAGCTGTCCTTACAGATATAGAAAATCACCGACCGAGTTTCGCACAAGGTAGACCTTGTTGGAGGGATTCAGAGAGTAGACCAAACGATTACGTATAGTCCTCAATGTATGCGCTAGGTGGTACGTTGTGGATGTTCGAGCATTATCATAGAATATTGCGGACTAAGTTTTACGTTGTCATAGTAGACGACGGAACATCTGTATTTTAAGCCTCACGAAGCTGTCCTTTACAGATGTAGTCACAGCATGTTATAGGGGTAAGACGAGGGAGTCCTTTGCGAGGAGGATACAGAAGGTACTATGGGTAGTACCAAGGAACAATACGGTCATTGGGCATATAGCTACATATATGTATACATTAGTTATTAGGTTTTAATCTACAATGGAGTAGATGGGCACGGTTCACGAACAGAGGCGAGAATATTGTAACCTAATGAACCTAATATAAGAGTAAATGGAAATAAAATGATATATGTAGAATTAAGCCAAGAAGTATATAATTTATTCATTCACTAGAACTTTAGTTCTGACCCCCTCCACATAACATCCTACAGGTTAAGTAGATGGCAAAAACTTCTCAGCTTTACGATACTTGCTTAGAAAGTGTAATTATTTGGGTGAGTATTTAATACCATTATATTTTAGTCCATTCTACTGTGAGATAATTAATTGAGCTCTGATATATTTATCTTTTCCTATTTGCAGGATACCAGATACTCAACTCGGGCTTCATTGGGCTTGGTTTTTAGCATTTTTGCAAAAATTCTAGACTACCGAAATTCGGGTTGTTACGAGAACACTTAATGGATCCGTAAGGTGTGGCATAGTCGCCCGAATAATCTCTAACCTCAAATGCAGATAAACTTTTCATTCCGCTTAATCACAATACCAATGGTGGAATAACCATACCTGGATAGCTTAACAAACTTAGTAGCATACTTTAGAACAACATCTTCCTTGCACCTATTCAACAAATTTCCTAAGCATGGTTAACTTGGTAACTTCAGAGAAGAACCTCTCTTCAAATCTCCTATGAAATTCAACCTAAGTAAATTCCTCTTCTGGTACACCTATATTCACCCTGTTCTACCAGTACAGTGCTACTCCTTGCAACTGCCTAGAAGCCAATATCGTTTTCTGCTCACTGTTCAACCGTAGATCGGCAAAAATCCTCTCGTAGTAAAATAGTCAGTTCACCATTTCAGTATCATCCTTGGTTCAAAGAAATGGCTTTCTTCCTAGACTGGTATAATGATGGTTCATTATGGCATAGTTATTGCCAACTAGCACCATCACATTAGCTCCTTCCGCATTGACAACGTTACTTCCAGCCAAACCAGCAGCTGCTTCAGCTTTCATCATGTTGATAAAGAACTGATACATAGTCCCTATATTCACTGGTGGGGTTTTAGCACCTACATTATCATTTGCATTTTGGTTAACATTTGCCTATCGAACTTGGTTCCTTCTGGTATTGGGTTGAACGTTTCTATTGGTTGTAGTGCTTCCTCCACCTAGATTCACTCTTCCATTTCCTGCTTCCATATCTTGCTTTCTCGTAATCTACATACATGCCTTAGTAAGATAAGAAGAATGGTCTCAGATAGAGGGGTGAATACATACTTATATATAACACGTACAAGTACATTACTATAGCGTTATCCACACCCCAATCTTATTCTCTAATTCAATTGGATTAATTTTTAAAAATTTAACATTTTAAATTTTACGTAAATCTATGCTCTGATTCCAAACTTTAACATCCTCCATTTTGAGGTCTGAAACTAAGCTCTACGGATGTTATTGTCATCCATAATATTAATTTTCGATGATAAAATACGGCTATGTTAATCATATAATATGAAAAGCACATGAATATAAAACTTTCCAAACATAATTTAATAATAAACCTTCATATCTCATTTCACAAAAAAGATTTCATACTCATTACATAATCTCATTCTATCTCACGTTCAGAGAAAAATATAATTATTAAAAAATACTCAAAGAGCAACACATGAAGAGCCTTCTTGGTTGATTAGGGTCTAATACTTTGCGATTATACAATTTTCCATTACATCCATCCAAGTGGATAAAACAACGTAGCAAATAATAAAGGCTTCCAATAATAGCTAGCTTCCCTCCTGTACATCTTTAGATGCTTATTCGTCAAATTATAAACCTAAAAACCCTTACTCTAGGCCTACTCAAGTACGCACCTCAAAGTTTTAGGGGAAAAACAAAAACTTTAGGTCAGGAAAATAGTCCAGTGTGAATAATAATCTGCCATCTCGAACCAAAACAGATATCTAGTGAGACCATCTCATTGAGCGAAACGTGTTTTCCCCTCACTAGTATCTTAACCAAAACATCGCAACCATATACTATGCTCCTTCATCCACAATGGCTAGAACATAAGAGATAAACATTTCCTGTCATGCAACATATAATGGACCACCCTCAAAATTTTATTTGACTATCCATCTCAATTTCATCTGACTATATGTCTTCAAATGACTATTAGTCTTATATTTATGTGGACTACCCATCTCATATGTGTAAAATATATAGGTTATTTATCCCGTACTATGGACTACCCATCACATATGGTTTAAATATTTAAAATATTGTGGATATCCATCTTATATGTTTCATTCATTTTAAACTATGTGGACTATCCATCGCACATATCATAGTTTTCTTAGGAAGACCATGAACCCTTCATTAACCATATAAAGACTATTCATCTCAGGCATTATGTGGACTATCCATCATACATTCCATAGATTTCTTAGGATGACTATGAACCCATCACACATCAATCTAATTCATAATTAATCTTATTCACTCAAGTGCCCAATCTATGTCTATTAGTATCCCAATTAGTTAACGACCCCTTAAACTTATAGCATGTCATAATAACACATATTGGTATCCCTAATATATATGATTCTGAAAGCATAAAATAAATGGAAAGTTAACTATAAAATGCATTGGTGTCCCCAAAGAATAAATGTCAAGTTCTTAAACTTATGGCATATAAAAATATATAACATTGGTATCACCAATGAATAATGTCAAAATCATGAAACCTATAGCTTACCCTCATTAATATAGCAAAATAGCAGGCTTCAGCATTCCTGCCATAAAAACAATAACGAACCTCTATCCAAGATTTAAAAATAAACCAATGATTTTATAACTCATAAGTTTAACTACAAAAATCATAAGGTCGTTGACTTTCATAAAACATAGGCTATCTCCGCTTTTAAAACATACTTTTAGTTTGCATAAAACAAGGCCCCACCGACATTGAAATAGAGAGTTGTGGCATCATTGCCGCATGGCATGGTTGCTGAAAACAAATTAAACAAAGAATGCTGACATTGATATATACTACAACACTAATACTTTGAGCCGAAATCAATTACTTAAGACATTATATGTATGTCGCAATTATTGTACTTCGACTACTATGCCGCATACATAGAAAAATTTGTTGAATCATTGCCGCAAAATTGATTAATATCGAAATTGATGACTTACAGCATTAATTTAAGAATGCTAAAAACTGTCAGCGTTGATAACTCATGACATCAATATCTCATATACCCATAAGGTGCGATATTCCCTTAACGACAATGTCGGATGCATGACGTAATGCATCTCATACTTATAGTATAAATATTACATGCATTATTTCATGTTAATGTCACTTACTTCGACATCACTTAGAACTGAGTGATACCGCTTGTTGTTAATGTTGATTGTTATGGGAATGTTGCTTGTCGATGACATTGTCATAATTATTATAAATACTATTTTATTTCTATTAAAACCAATTTCTTTTACCAACTATTATTCCTTGTTAAATTTCTATTGGTTGAAAACAAACTTTACCAATTTCTTTTCAGAAAACTACCACAAGTCTGTTTTATACCTCCAAAAACATTAGTAAACCTAATTGATTATACCCTTAATTAATATTAATTTAAATGCTTTACTAACATTATAAATTCATATAAATTTATAATCACTTGAGAAAAATCCCCATAATTCACCAAAAATTAGAACTAACATATTCTTTTATCTGTAAAATTTTTGGAACCAAAATAGTTATTTAATTATTTTTAATAATTAAAGCCCGAAATAAACACTATTTTCTCCTTAGGATATTCATAAAATATTTGTTTTAACTCGGAAAACTAAGAAATTAAAAATCCATATCCAAAATAATATTTCATAGAACATAGTAGAAAATCAAACCAATTGGAGATTAAAAACTTAGGTTTTACGCTTAAAACCCATCTAAATAATTTTATAAAAATTCCATAAATCATTATTTTATCCAAATAATGCCATAAACAATCATACATAATAATATCATCATGGTTAATTTGAAAAATATACATAAACAAAACCAACCAAAAATAATAGAGATGGTTAGCTATTATTCAGCTTAAATTGGATAATGGAGTTGAGATTTGATGGAGTTAGTCTTCTCGAGCTCTTTCCCTTTTGAATCCCTTGATTCACCTTCTTTCTTCCTTAGTAATGGCCGACCTTGCTTATTGTTTTTATTTAGTGTATTTAAAAAATGAGAATGAATGAGAGGGAAAAATGGTTCAAGGTATGATCTAAGATTCTATTCCTAATTTTTCCTTCTCATTCATTATTTTTTATTATAAGTTTGAAACAATCCTATCACTTGATTTATTAAGACACGACCTAATTAAATTATCAACTCTCATTCTCATTATCCCTCTACATTATTCTATTTAATTTATCCATTTAAATTTCAAGAATAATATTAAACTAAAATTAGGGATGTTACACTAAAGTTCTTACATTTGTTGTTTTATGGCTCGTTCTCATTCGGTTAGGTTACTCCATCCTTGATAATGCCGCTTAGTTCACATCTCAAGCATGCTTCTGCATGTCTAACACCTCCTTTGCATGTGTCAATTTCTTATTTTCTCTAACATCCGCCATTTGCTGTTGACATGGTATCTTTCTGACTTATTTAGCATATAAAGTGGATCTGATCTCTTCGCTATTATATAAATATTTGATTTATTTAAATTACCTTCAGCATCGTATATTTGCCTTTTGGCACCCATAAATCTCCTTCGAATATTAGTATTGTATTTCGGAATTTATTTATAAGAATCCCATAAAATCATGTATTTTCTTTCGTGAAATTTCTCAAACACCTTATTTATAACCATTTTCTACATTAAACTATTCTTAAATAATCGTTTCTAATTATTTATTTATGAGAAAATTCTATAAATCAAATCCCGTTTCTAAAAAGGTGTTAATATCATCATACTTAATTTTCGGATCATTTTAATCACAAGAAGCATGAGAAATAATATTAGTTAATCTCGACCATGCTTAATTATAAAGGAAAACGAGGATTAAGGGATATATTACTCTCCTAGATCTTTTAGTTGATAATGTTTTTAATTCCATTAGCTTTGATCTTCTTCTTTTCCTCTTTCCTTCCTTTGACCGCTACCACCATTGGAATACTTCAAACCATTTATTTTAATTTGAGTGTATAATGAAACGAGAAGAGGGTGATGAAACTTGAAAAGCATGTAATATCCTCTCTATGGTCCACAATCCACAATTTCTTTTCCTTGTTTGATTCATTTTAGTTAGTTTCATTAAGTAACAATCATCAATAAGTAAATTCACATCCAAATACTTGTCATATCATATTATTATTAATTCCATGATCAAATCATTTATACCTATACTCTGATAATTAATTATTATTAACTTGTTGGATGTTACATGCTTCCCCCTTTTAGGAATTTCGTAGCTAAAATTCGGATAAGGTAAAATAGTGGTTCTCAATCTTTCCAGAGCTTACTCTAACATAAACACATATGTTCCCTACCCATATATCCCAAACAAATTGTACCAATGGATGCAACTATGCATAACAAAATCAACCATAACATAACATATATATGGTTTATAAAAAATCATAGAAACCTCACATTCTAATCTAAGCAAATAAATCAAACTAAGTCCTCCTGACTTTATCTTCTGTTTTCCATGTACAATCATCTTAATCCTCACTCCATTAGAATTGCATAAGTTTTATTACCTTATTTGAAGCTCCTTCACATTTTGATCTACCATACATAAGTCAGGTTTGGTTCAACAACCAAATATTCCATGGCTCTCGGACTTACAATGCCCTTAGGGTCTTCGATACACTTCCTTAGACGTGATACATGAAACACATTATGTATTCCATCACAAGCACTTGATAACTTATCCCTATAAGTTGTTTTCCTCATTATTTCAAGTACCGAAAACGTGCTAACATATCTTGGCACCAATTTTCTAAGCTTTATGAACCTCATAGTGCCTCTCAACGATGACACCTTAACAAAGACATGATCTCCTAGATTAAGATCTAACCTTTTCATCTCCTATTAGTGTAACATTTCTGCCCTAATTGAGCATCTTGCATTCTTTATCAAATTAACTCAATCTCCTCCGAAGGTTTTCTTACCAGATTTGGACCCAAACGAGTCTATCTCCCATCACATACCAAAGTACCAATGACTCATAAGGTCTTATATATAATTCCTCAAAAGGAGCTATCCTAATACTAGACTGATAACCATTATTGTATGAAAATTCTACCATGTATAAATGATCTTTCTGAGATTCATTGAAGTATAACACACATGCTCATAACACATCCTCAAGCACTTAGTTGACCTTTTCGGTCAATCAATCTATTTATGGATGGTAAGTTGTATACAACTCTGAACCTAAAGCACTCTGTAGGTTCTAACAAAATGCACTAGGAAACAACAGGTCTCAATCGCTAATTATAGTACTTAGAACTCTATGTAATCTTACTATAATTTTCACATACATCTTGGTTATTTTACTTCTGTCCTCGTGGACTTTATCGAAATGAAATGAGCATTCTTAGTTAATCTATCTACTACGATATGTATACTCTCATTCCTTGCCCTGTGAGTTCCATTTAAACTCAATTTCACTTCCATACCAAAACCTCTAAAGGCTATAAAAGTCCACTTGGTTTTTGGTGTTCAATCTTCACTTGTTGGCATATGAAACATTTCTTTGCATATTCTTCAACACCCCCTTTCATTCCTTTACAATAGAAACTATACTTCATATCTTAGCGCATCTTATTGACCCTCCGATAGGTAACAATCTTTGAATGATTACATTCATCCAGGACCAACTTCCAAAGGTCTCCATTATCCAAAAAATATACCCTTTACATCTTGTAAAGCCAATCGTTCTTGTCAACACCAAAGCCCTTTAGCTCTTCGATCTCGAGACCACTTTTTAGGCCATCGATCCTTTTGGCATATAGTGGATTTCCTTATAGCTTCTTAGAAATCTTATCCATGAGATTTGGGTGCATTCGAAGCAAGATAAAATTTTAGAAGTTCTACTTAGACCAACCCTCAACTGAAAACTGAACATTAAGAAGCTAAAGTCTCTAATACATTCCACTACTCTATTATAGCCAAGACATAACTCTGTTGTCTTTGGCTAAAAGTGTCAACAACTTCATTTCCTTTCCTTGAAGTGCACTCAATCCTGAAATCATAAGAAACCAAAATTTCCTGCCACCTTTGTTATCTTATGTTCAACTCCTTATAGGAGAATAAGTATTTCAAAGGCTTCAATTAGTAAACATTTCAAACCTTTCTCCAAGAATATAATGCCTCAAATATTTAGTGAAAATATAAATGCTGCTAACTCCAAGTCATGTGTCAAGTACTGAATCTCGTGGGGTCGCAATTTTATTGACGTGTAAGTTGTCAATTATTTCCTTGCATCAGTACCGCTTTTTGCTAAGAACCTGAAGCGTCAGTATTAACTATCTTATCTCTATTCCATACGAGCATCACTAAACCAGAACATTTGTCAGTCGAAGCATCAACGCTTGGAATTCCATCTTGCACTCCTTCGTCCAAACATACCTCTCGTTCTTTTGGGTAAGTCTTATTGGTGGTACTGAGTATGAGAGATGTCCTTAATGTATCTTCGATAACATCCTGCCAATCCTAAAATATCCAAAATCTTGATAACCGTCTTATGTCTCTTCCAACTATTCACTACCTTAACCTTTGAAGGATCTACTACCAATCCCTCCGCCAAAATTACATAGACTAGGAATTTAACTTCACATTTCCACAAATAACACTTGGATAGCTTTGCCTTTAACTGGTGCTATCTCATGGTCTCCAATACAAGTCTAAAATAAACTTCATGTTCTTTCTCATCTTTAGAATACACCAAAATATCATCTATAAGATCAACACTAACATGTCCAACTAATTGTGAAAAACCTTGGTTCATAAGAACCACAAAGAACACTGGAGCATTGGTTAGCCTAAAGAGCATGACCAACCATTTGTATGAGCCAAACCTTTTTCTAAGTGTGGTTTAAGGAATACTTTCTTATGCAACTCTTAGTTGGTGGAATCCTATAGCTAAACCTATCCGTGACAATACTCTGTCTCCACTCAACTGATCAAGTAAGTTGTTTATCATTGGTAATGGATAACGATTATCTATCATTAACTCATTCAACTCCTTATAGTAAATACACATCTAAAGTGATCCGTTTGACTTATTTACAAATATCATGGGACCCACACGTTGAACCACTCAGCCGAATGAAACTCCAGTTTCACTGGCCGCGTCTTCAACTCTTCCATTTTCTTCGGTTGCATTCTGGTAGGTGGTATATTAACATTTTTTGCCCTTGGTGCCAAATATATATGAAACTCAACACTCTTCTTGGTGATAACCCTGACATTAGCTTAAAGACATCTGCAAATTCCCAAACCACTAATACTCTGGTAACCTCCTCTTCTTGATTTTCTATAGAACGTAATAAAAACCTAGACTTCCTCTTCAGCACATCCAAGGTTATGAAGATCCTTTCCCCCTCCCTTTGGGTTTCATAAAGCAATAACCCTCTCGGCATAATAAATTCTTACACCATTCTGAATTAACCAATATATACCTAAAACATTCTCATTCGCTACAAAGTCAAATACATAAGGGTCACAAGAAACAAATATTCACACTAAATAAATTCTAAGTTAGTGCACTTTAATATGAAAGTGACATACCCACTATAGGATTAACAACATGCAAAGAAGTATGATAGGTAGCATATAACCCAAATCTATCAACCGCATATTTTAAAATGAAATAATGTGTAGCTCAAGTATCTAACAACATTATAATTGAAAAAAATTAAAATGAAAATCATACTTCCATATATTATACCCTTTCCCTTCTCCTTAGTTCTTCGTCCTGACGAAGGCCCCTCTAAATCAAACAACATTGTTTGCTTCAGCTTTGGGCAATCCTTCTCCTTATAGCCCGATTTATTGTAATTAGAACACTTGGCCTTCACCACCCCGGCTTCTTATGGACAATTAGATGCATAGTGCCCCTTCTGACCATAGTTGTAATCGACAATCTCAAAAGATCCTTTTGGCCTACTCCTTCATGAACCATTCCTCTCGGTTGTTTCCCTTTCTCCCCTTTCTGATATGGGGTGAATCTTATCTTTTACTCTATCTTGGGCTTCATCTCAATCCCCTCTCCTCTCGATACATGTTATCATACCTTCACGTCATATCTACAACAAACTCAAAAGGTGATTCTAAGTGTGCTATTACCTTATGATTCAAACCCCAATTCAACCCTCGAATGAACTTCTTGTTCTTTTTCAATGGCATAGTAATCATCTTATGGCGATACTTAGCCAAAGAATTGAACCTTTGAATATACTCCTCCGTGAAAAGATCCCCTTGCTTCAACCCAATAAAATCATGGAGTAATACACTTTACATAGACTTAGAATCGAATCGAGCCTCAAACCTTTTCATAAACTATACTAATAGATCATTTCCTCAGTGGTCTCGGCTGTTACTGTCTCTCACCAGTCTATAGCATCTTCGAGCAACTACCTCGAAGCCAACCTTTGATTTTGTGCATCATCCAGTCTTAGGTCTCTAAAGAGGCACTTGCACACATTCAGTCGGTTTAACACTTTCACTATCAAAACTTTCACCATGAACCATTGGTCTCAACTCGATAAACTTAGGCATATTCTCCCTCGCAATCTGTGCATGAACTACTAGAACAAAGCATTAACATCCATTCACATAATCAGTGTGACAACTTCATTCTTGGATACCGGTTGCATTTGCCTTCCATTTCCTCCATTAGTCCATGTGCTCTGAATCTCCCTTATGGTATTTGATCCTTCTATATTCCTTCTATATTAATTCTTCCATTCCTCGTTTCTATTCTTGCCTTTTCTATTTAAGAAAGTCTTCATTAGAATTGTAAGGAAAGACATTGAATTAACAGTTGAAATATTGATATATCCACATATATATATATCTATATAGTGAAATACAAGTACATCGTACAACAGTGTGTACCCTCTTATCTAGTTCTCTATCTAGAATTTTACTTAGCTCTATTTTACTTAAGTATCCCATAAATTATGCTCCAATACCAACTATAACATCCTTAATTCTGGAACCCCAAGATGGAACTCTAATGTTCCACAGTCACCTTGGAATTATCTTTCAACGACAAGAATGAGACTAGTCATATATAAATAAATAGTTTAAGTAAATGAAATAGAACACAAACAACATTAAATCAACTCATCATTACAATCTAAAAATTTATTACCATAGTTATGCCCATGCAGATGTCAAAAATATAATGTTATCAAAGTCGATAGCGTCATACCCAACATACGAAGATGTTGACACTAACATTTAATATAGCATAAATAAAACAACAATTTTATAATTTAAACCTTCTACTTTGCCTTCAAAACTCCTTGTTCATTTTTGGAGAGCAACATGCCCAAATCCATAAACTCAGGCTATTCAAACAAATACCTATGAATTTATGAAAAAATAATGGTAAAAACACGGGTTAGACATAAAGTCAGGTATAAGTAATATATTACCCTAAATATAAAAATAGTAAGACCACACCGCTAAAGTATAAAATGGGTTTTTCACCCAACATAAAACAACATTCATTTAACAGCTTAAAACATAAGCATAAACCAATATTCAATCCTACAGATCTTACATATAAGTTTAGCCATTTCATGTGATCTGCCATCAGATCTATATTCTCTTTTCTTTTCAAAAATAATATATACTCCCTTTAGCTGCCACTAAGGCCTTATGCCTTCCTCTGCTGACGGAGATCTATTGATTTTGCTTTCCAGTGCCGCTAAGGCCATTTGCCTTTACTTCTTCCTAAATTCTTACTAGTTTTACTGTTGGTTTTGGTTTTACACAAGCTTACACCTTAGCTTTCATTTCTTGGTTGCCACAGTAGGCCTTATACCATCTACAATATACGTTACCTAACCATACATTTATAAGGTTTTATGCTTAGGTATTTGTTAAGATATTTTAAGTCTGATTACCTTTGGCTAACTCCACTATTTATTACATCATCGATAATATTCTAAGAACTAGTTTAAACCATACTAAGTCTTAGCATATAATTCTTTGTTCGAAATTTAATTGGTTTTGACTTTAATATTTCTTCGAGCGTTAATCTACTCGTGGTAGTCACCACTCTTAATCTGATCTAGAGAAACCTGAATTATACTGTAGTTTAGTTTTTTAACATGTGAGATCTTAATTCTAAGATTTTAAAATCACCTCCTCTACCTATAATACCTCTATAGTTATCGTATCTTCCTTTGCCCTCGGCCCTCTCCCTTCGATTAAATAACCTAGACTCATACTTAGCATTACAAGTTCATTACACTTCAGTCATATGCTTAGTGTTTTCTCATTCATTCTCTTTTGGTTTGAGTAATCAAACCTCGGTAATGCCTTTTGCACGCGTTAAAGGTCTATCTTCTACATGTCTGACATCAACTTTATACGTGTCGACTTTTTATTTTCTCCGATATCCTTTATTTGTAGTTAGTACTGTACTTTTTTGACTTATTCAACATACAAAGTGTATCAGGTCTCTTGATCGTTACTTAAATATTTAATTTATTTAAATTACCTTCTAATCTCAAATATTTGCCTTTCATCCATAAATCTCCCTTCAACTGTGAGTACTATAATTCATAATTTACTTGTAGAATCCCAAAAATAACTAGGAAAATATATATGAATTTTCTTTCATAATATTTCTCAAACCCTCTGTTTCTAACCATTTTCTATATTAAATAGTTCTTAGATAATTCGTACCTAATAATATTTATAGGTAAATTTTACAAATCAAAACCCATCTCTAAAAGGTTATTTTATCGACATGTTAAATTTTTGGATCATTTTAATCGCAAGAAGCGTGAGAAATAATCTTAATTATTTTTGGCCATGCTTAGTTAAAATGGAAAACATGGTTTAGGGTATATATATTATTCACCTTGATCACTTAGTTGATTATGTTTCTGGTTCCCTAGCTTTGATTTTCTTCTTTTCCTCTTTTCTTCCTTAGGCCATTACTACTATTAAAATGCTTCGAAGCTTTTAATTAATTTGAATGTAGAACGAAATGAGAAGAAAGTGATAAACTAATTTGAAACGGTATGTAATATCCTCTCTGTAGGCTACTGGCCCATCATTTCTCTTCCTCACTATATTCATTTTAATTAGTTCATTAAGTAAAATTCAATAATCGGTAAATGAAGACCCAAATACTTATCACATCATACTATTATTTAATTGAATCATTTAAATCTTTACTCTCTTAATTAATTATTTAAGCAATTAATTATTAATTTATAAGGTGTGATAGTCATCGTCTGTATCTATTGACAAAAAACAATTAACCATCAATTTTCCACTTACTCAAATAAGTACTGAAAGTTTAAGGGGAAAACATAAACTTCGAGTCAGACATAAAGGTGGTATGAATAATATAAACCATAATAGTTTATAAACTTAACAATGTGTGCTGAGACCATGACTTAACGTGGAAATAGTTTCTGCCTTACTAGTATAATACAAGCGAATTATATTTGTAATTGTGTCTCAATCTCATGTTTAAGTATAAACCTTCATGTCATAACTATCTAAGTTAAATCTACCTTTATATAAAGTTGATGTGCTTCATTTATTACGTACCTATTTTCACAATTTACTTATCCCAAGGTCACTTGGTTTTCACTTTGCTATAAAACACTTACGAATATTACAATCGTTAAGTAGTGTATAAATTCATTCAACATAGTCTTAGGTACTTACTAATGTTAATCCCAATCATCTAGGAGTAACACTAGTTATCTCATATTTTTCTTCCCATAACTCCCATGAAGGTTACTGTCATTCATTTAGGTGTTAATCGATCTTGGTGATTTTCTCTCATGGAAGTTGCAATCATCCCCTTCGTGTTATTCCTCATCACCCTTAACATGCTCTCATGGACGTTACTATCATTCATCAAGGCGTATACTAGAGTTACCTAAATTTCTGTTGCAAAGATTACAATCATTCCTCTCGATGTTTACAATTTAGGTCTACGTAAGTTGTGCTCACAAAGATTACTATCATTTACCTTGGTGTTTATCCTAGTTTCCTTGGTAAATTTCCATCACATGTTACTATCATTCACCTTCGTGTTTACCTGACAAAATCTCTTTTGCCAAGATAACATACTCTTGCAAAAGTTACTGCCATTCACCTTGTTGTTTACCTTAGAGCCTACTAAAGTAGTTTTCTCTCATAAAGGTTAATATCATTTACCTTGGCGTTTATTTTAAAGCTTTCTACAACAACTCGCCTTTTCGATCCTTTGATTTAACTCCCGCTTCGACTTTCAAACCACGACGAGTTAAATAGAAAAGTTGCTAAAAGATGACAAAAAAAATATAATTTCTAACTCTAAACTTTATTATAATTGCAGTGGAAGAAAACAAAATATAATGTAAAATAATCCTCATTTATTCAAATCATCATACTGTATCGACTACATCATATATACATGCCTGTATAATACAAATCCAAACCATAATCAAAATTCACACTACATAAGTCAAATAAAGTCATTTACATACTATATATATATATATATATATATATATATATATCCTTGTTAGGTACTCCAGTATGGCTTAAAGACTCCATCAACATAGTGATGTAAATAAAAAGGAAATTAAAAGTGGGTCAAACATAATTCTAAGTAAGGGAGTCTTGCCTACTATGTATATACTACAAAGATACTACTATAATATGATCGGTGTCTAACACGTAGTTAGATATGTCTAGACTAAACTGAGACCCTACAAGATCATACAGGATTGTATTACCATCGTCTACCTAATGGAATTAGGTCATAGGCTAGCCCGATTGCCCTTAAAATTTCTTCCCAAATGCCATAGACTAGCCCAAGGCCTTACAGGTTCGCTAAGCATCCAGTCCTACTCCTGGCCCGATGAAGCACAACAAGGGAGCATCTTATCATGGGTCATTTACTTGTGCCATCGGTTCATTTTGTTCATAGCAACATCAAACAATTTTGTTGCAAATCAAATATATCAATCCACCGTTAGTATATTTATCATATACCTCTATTCTTAACACAATTTATTTCAAGTATATTTCAATTCAAGGTCAACCCTTCTAGTGCTTGAAGTTTATTAGATCAGGGATAAATATTTTAATTTCCTTCTTATTCCTAATCATCATTAAAGCGTTATCAAAGATTATATGGTGATTATAGAAAGAATCATTCATATTATAATTATATTCATATACGTTGATTTTACATGCTTTTTATCATGTTCCTACCCTAACCCATGATTTAATCTCTTAATTCCAGTATTAATATTTAGTTAGTTAGATTATAGACCGCAAATCGTCATCGTGATACTATTTATGCATTATGTTGCAAGTAACGAATGAATCGCTCACAAATCATTCAAAATTCGCCAAATCTCTTCAGCATTTCACTCTTTTATCCCTTAGCTATTACTTAGTCTATATCTCCTTCATAGACCTCTAAATTGAATAACCTTATATATCGCTTCAATCGAAAAAATGAGTCAGTCGAAAACAGTACAAGTCTCATTATCAAATTCAAATGTTGGAAAGTGAACATTTTTCCTTTCTTAAGTTAAATAAGATTATCTAATATTGTAATTCAATTTATTTATCATTGTTATATTATTAAATTTTAATTATAATGCATCTTGACTTTTTAGGGTATTGCATTCCCCTATAAAAGAATTTTGTCACTGGAATTCTTAAGGAGCAAAAAATGTAATATAACGATCGTACTA
Source organism: Allium cepa (assembly GCA_030765085.1). Lineage (NCBI taxonomy): Eukaryota > Viridiplantae > Streptophyta > Magnoliopsida > Asparagales > Amaryllidaceae > Allium > Allium cepa. The sequence continues at coordinate 366,957,076 of CM060938.1, read as the reverse complement.
CATATTGTCAAACATAGAACAACCAAGTACACAACCATAGCATCCAATGTTTTCAATAAGCTTATATGAGTCAAACATAATAAAATGTACAACATATAGATATAAACGTTGCCATGTAACTTGAAGTTCTATATTTATAATGTATAAATGCAGCTAAACATCCTATATGAAATGTGATAGTATAAAATTTTAGGCATGAATGCGCAACATTTTAATATCAGCATATAGTTCTACATGATGCAACAGTCATATCACAACAATCAAAAATATACATAGCAATCCTAATTCGATAATGACCTATCTAGCAACCCAGTCCCAACAAAGCAAAAATATTGAAGAATGTACTAGAAAAGAGTTTTGGACGAGAGGCCTTTATCTTCTCTTTAGGCTTCCATGGGCTCTCAACCAGATTGTTCCCCATCATACCCTTACCCATTTCATTATATTATTTCTTCGACACTTCATACCATGTTCAACTATACGTGTCAGACCATAAGATGAACTCAGTACAGGTTCTTTCCATATCGTCCAATTGACATGGCTCAACTACAGTGATAGAATCATGCACACATTTTTGCAAATATTAAACATGAAACACATTATGGACTCCTGCTATCTTCCTTGGAAGCTCCCATTTGTATGCTAAAATTCATATCCTCTCTAATATTGGGAAAGGACCAATAAATCAAGATATTAGTTTTCTCGAACTTCTAAATCTCATTACCCTCTTTAATAGTGATGCTCTTACAAAACTCAAATATTCAACTACAAACACCAAATTCATTTATCTTTTAGCAGCATATGACTTTTGTTGATTATTTGCGATTTTGATCTCCAACTTGCAAGTTCTCTCTAATTCATAGTATCCCAAATCATTTCTGGTCCAAGTACTGTCATAACCGACGACCTCCACTAACACAAAGGTGACTTACATGACCTTCCATACAATGCTTTGAATGGTGTCATGCCTATACTAGCTTGGTAGCTATTGTTGTATGTGAACTCCACTAGAGGTAGGTGATCTTCCCAAGCTCTACTAAAATCCAACATATACGCCCTCAACATAACTCCAACACCTTGTTCACCGTCTTGGTCTGGCTATCGATTTGCAGGTGATATGCCATATTCAGATTTAGCTCAGTCCCTAATGCATCTTGTAGGCTTCTTTAGAATTCACTGGTAAATTGTGGGTCACGGTTACTTACTATATTCACCAAAACACAATGTAGTCAAACTACTTCCCAATATACGATGTCACCAATGTCGCTACTACCCTTGTACTTCTTACTAGAATAAATGTGCGCTTTTCGTACGTCAATCCATTATAACCCAAATACTTTCATTCTACCTCATACCCCTAGGCCAATCATCCATAATGTCCATAGTTATGCAGTCCCACTTCCATTGCGGTATATTTAATGGAAGCAATAATCCGCTTAGCTTCTTATGCTCTACCTTTACCCTTTGGCATGTCATGCATGTCACCACATACTCTACCATATTCCTCTTCATCCTTGGCCAATATAATACTTCTATTTATGTCCCAATAAAGCTTGACTTCTCTTGGATGAATAGTCATCCGAGAATGATGATACTCACTCAAACCCTTATATATTAACCCCTTGACCTGTAGTACAAACTATCACCCATTCAGATCCTTGGAGTAATGATCCAAATGGCATTATCGTTCACCCCTTCCTAAATGCTCCATAATATTAACAAACGATTCATCATGTCCTTGACTAAATCAATACGATCCATTAGTGCATGCCTGACCATACTGCTAACAAACCATTGCATATTTTGACTGGAGTTGGAAATCAAAATCTAAAATAAATTCCAATTGCTTTCATTCCAATAACATAACATTCAAATCAGTGTGCCCCTTATTCAAAGCATCGACAACTACATTTCCTTTCTTTAGATTATGAGCAATGCCAAAGTCAAATGATGATAAGAAATCCATCAATTATTATGTCTTAGATTCAATTCTTTTTGGGAGAAAAGGTACTTAAGGGACTTGTGATATGTAAATAGATCGAAGCTTTCTCCTAAAAAATAGTGCCCTCGGGACTTCAATGAAAACACTATAGCAGCAAGCTCATGGTCACGTGTCGAGTAATTTTTCTCAGGAATCTTAAGCTACCGATTCACATAAGCCACTACATTACATTCTTATATAAGAACATCACCAAGGTTAGTACCACATGCATCAATATACACAATGAAGGTTTGGTACCATAAAAAATATTCAAAACTGGAGCACTTATGAACTACTCCTTCAATCTAATAAATGCAACTTCATACTCCAAACTCCAAGTCCAAATCAAGTTCTTCTTAGTCATACGAGCTAGGGGTGTTGAAGCCTTTGTGAAGTATTTGATAAACTTCCTATTGAATCCGACCAATCCAAAAAATCTTTAGACCGCCAGAGCATTCCTTGGCATTTTAAAATCCTTATAGTTGCTACTTTCCTTAGATCTACCACCAAACCATATACGGATACTACATGCCTAAGGGAAAAAATCCTCCTTCCTCCATTGACATTTCAATAATTTCTCCTTTAATTAATTTATCCTCAAAAAATCCAATGTTTCTATCAAATATAGCTCATTATCCTCTTCAATTCTACAATATATAAGACCATCATCCATGAAGATAATTACAAACTTAGTCAATTACACCTGGAATACTCTGCTCATTAAGTCAACAAAATACACTGGAGCGTTAGTTAGCTCAAACGACATGATTAAGCATTCAAATAATATGTATTATATGCGTACTATAGACTTTAGGATACAATTTTCAGCCACTGCCAATTGCTGAAATCCTATGACCAAGTCAACTTGAGATAAAACTTTGCCCTTACAAATTGATCGCAAAGAACATCAATGTAAGGTAGGGATATTTGTTTTTCCTCGCCAGCTTATTTATCTCTCGACGGTTGATACACAACTAAGGGAACCATTTTCCCTAGTGGAAAAATGATAGGCACTCCTAAATTCTTTATACAATAATTCTGAAACTTGCTATCTGCAATAATGGAAATATCGAGCTCGCAACACAAAAACAAATATTTCCCTCCATCACAACCAAACCACTCTTCTATCACAATCTAATGTTACCTTATATTGAGACATCCAATTGTAATTTCCTTAATTTTAGTTTAACATTATTCAGGGAAATTAATTAGATAAATTAATAGGAATAATATGAGAGGATAAGGAAAATGAGATTTGTTTACTGATTTGGGTCAGTCCTTAAGTAATCAATTAATAAGATTGTTTTAAATATAGAATAGGATAGGATTAATGAGATGGGCATAATGGGAATAACTCCTTCATTCATTCCTTAAACCCTTGTTAGCACCAAAATTGGTCACTAACACTCTTGAGAAAGATTATGTAGAGAGATTAATGAAGAAAATAGATTAAAACAGAGGACTGTATGCTAAATTAACTGCAAAAACAAGAACAACGGATTTATAATGGTTCGACGTAACTTCCTACGTCCACTTTGAGTTTTGATCTTTATTGCTTTCATAATTGATTGAATACAAATACAATCCGTACACCAATGACTTGAATACCAGTACTAACTCAAAAGGATGAGTCTTGAAGGTTGTAGGGTCTCTACAGTGTTCTAAAAAAAAGGTCCATTTCACTATGCCCTTACCCCTTTATTTATAGGCGAAGATAGGCCGGACTTCCTTTGCGGTCCCAGGGGCAAGATACTATGGCCCATTGTAAATTACTTCTGTGCACCGAGCCAGGGATGCCGACCGGTAGTTGCCGAGCGAAGGATGCCAACGGCCATTGCCGAGTGAGGGGTGCCGGTCGAGAACTGTCTGTAGTGATCATCAAGTGACTCGAGGTAAAGTTCTACCGAACGCCCTTAGTTTGTTGTGGACTTGGTAGCTTTTTAACATCCCTCGTATTCCCCGATCCAGGGATGCCGAGGGAGGTACTCGTGCCGGACGAGGGGAGATGCCGAGCGAGGAGTGTAGGCCGAATGAGGTACTCGTGCCGAACGAGGAGAGTTGCCGAGCGAAGAGTGTAGGCAGAACGAGGTACTCGTGCTGAACGAGGTACTTATGCCGAACGAGGAGAGATGTCGAGCGGGGCTTGTAGGTAGAACGATGCCTTTTCTCTTACATTGCACTTGTTTATTGAATCTCAAGTTACCAGGTCAATTAACCGGGTAACACTTGCCCCCTAAAGTGTGTCGTGTGAATCAACACGACACGCTTTGAGCCAATATCCAAATCTCACCTCTGGAATTTTAATTTGCTTAATGAAGGTCTTGCTTAATGAAGGTCGAAGCACTGCAGTCATGAGTCCATTCCTTCCCTTCCTTTGATACATACATAATAAGCCGTTCGGCATAGGGATGCCGTACCATTCGTTTGGCAAGTCTCATGCCGCCTGGCATATGTATGCCGAACCATTGAGATATCTTGGCCGGTTCCACTGGTTGATGCCTGTTTATTTTCCCTTTTCCCTATATAAGCCAATACATCTCCTTTTTCTCCATTTTACTTTTACTTCCATTCTACAAGACTTTCGAACTCGTCTTCCATCAGACTCCTGCTAACACCTTAATATTCTTTCTCTTCCCGAATCCAATACGTTGCCTTACATCCTCTCCCAACAACGAACCTGAACAGTTTCCAATTACAAATCCAGAATTCCCTAAGCTTCGAGCCATTTCCTTAGGTATGAATTTTTCGCTTGCCCGGCTCTACCGATTAAGGGTTTCGTATGAGACTCGAATTCATAATAATCTTTTTTCCTTTTTTAAACTACAATGATAGAAATCGTCTAGATGAGGAAGATGAATATAAGGTTTAAACATGCTTTAGGGTCAGATGGAGAAGAGGAAGGAAGATGGTGTCGGAGGCTTTTAGGAAGTAGGTTCTTGTTGGGTTGCCAAATGAGGGAATAGGAAGTGTGGTTAGCTCAGTAGGAATCATCGAGGTTAGGGAGTGTTGATTGAGTGTGGTGTGCGAGTTGGAGTGACGTTCGACTGGCCATTTAGGAAGGTGTTTAGGTTACTTGAAGAAGTGAGTTGGAGGAGAACGTATGGTTGTGGCTCGGTATGACTTTCGCATGCCGAACGGTGAAGAGGGAGTATAGGAGAGAAGTAAGAGTTGGGTTTAGCGTGCCAAGAGATGCGACTAGATATGACCGTGCCTCGGCATGGCTCCCACATGCCGAGCGGTGAAGAGGGAATGCAGGAATGAAGTAGGAGTTGGTTTCAATGTGCCGAGCGATGTGGCTCGGTATGACCACGGCGTGGCATGACTCCCGCATGCCGAAAGGTGAAGAGGGAATGCAGGAGTGAAGTAGGAGTTGGGTTCAGTGTGCCGAGCGATGCGCTCGGTGTTAAGCATTTGCCGCGTGAGAGAGTTTAGGTGGTTGTTCAATCGAGTCTTTAGAGTGTCGCTCGTCATTTAATCTTGAGGTAGGCAATAATAGTCGAAACCATCCCAACTCGAACATAGTTCATGTTGACTTGACTCGCTTTCTTTGCCTAAACATATGACAAAAACAAGGACAAAGAAAACAAGCATATCAACCAATCTGGACTAATAATTCCCCTGTCTCAATAATTATAAACCTGAATTTAACTCGATAAAAATAGACAAAAGCCTCCAACATATAGTGCCAACTTTCGAGTTCAAAACTGAAAATCATCATTGGACACTTGTACTTTACTTTATTTTACCAGCTTCATGACTTTTAATCCTTTGACACTTGTACTCGAATGATTTGCACTAGTTCACGCACCACACGGGAGGAGTATTTTTGTTATTATGTCTAATGTTGGTTGTTTTTCAAGTATAGTTTGACCAGGTGCTTTTCGTATTCAGCACTTATAAGAGATGTCTAGAAAGTCGAGTTTTGCCACATTCTCAGATAGACCCGAGCCAACTTCTCAACCAGAAGTAGTTGGAACTTCGAACCCATCGACTACTCCTGCACAAGATATTCCGAGCCCCACAGTTGCATCTGCTGACCTAGCTCCCAATGGCCTAGATGCAGTTCCTAGAAAATCCAGTTGATTCTCAAGCTTCGAGAATCAATGAAAATGCCCTTCATCGACTATGTTCAATACACGGAATTCCTGTCGACGATGTACTGGTCCCATCAGGGCAAGATCGCCCCCACCTGTCCCCAGCTGGATATACTGCCTGCAACAAATTCATGTGCTAGGTTGGTAGCGTGCCACCATTCAACTCCTTCCTACGTGATGTGCTGCAATATATAGAGATCGCCCCATCACAGCTACATCCCAACAGCCATGCGTTTTATATGGCACGTGTATTCTCTTCATGAGCATTCTACTTAGGCTCCCCCCCCCAACGATATCCGCTATATTTATCGTGTCAAGAGGCTGTCTGACAGTCCATCTTTCATATTCCTTGGGTCGCACAACTAGTGCCAAATCCTTACAGGGGCATGGAGAAAATTCACCAACTACAAGCAAGAATGGTTTTACGTGCACTGCCCCCTGGTTTCACGAGGAGATGGCTTGAAGGGAGTAAGTTCCTTCTCTAGATTAATAGTCATACATGCCAGGGAATGCATTCTTCCTAAACCTTTTCTCGATTTTCTACAGGTGTCAGCCGGTGTCTCGAAGGCTCCGGGTATTCTAAGGCCATTGAAGCTATCCGAGCTGTCCCCATGGAAGACCGGGACATTAGATCTATTATTTCAAATGAATCGCTCTTGAAATTTAGACTGTTGGCGGAAGGTCGTCGAATAAGTCTCCCTCGCGGTGTTACTTCATCTGGTCCTGCCTTTTACAAAGGCAAGAGTCAAGCCGGACCTTCATCACGCGGTGCTCCTGACACACCTAAGGAGGGTGAGATTAGAGAAGCTAAAGTGTCCGAAGTACCTGGTGAGAACGTTAGTCCCGCTCGAGAGCCGGCTTTTAAGGTTCACGATATCGTAGTAATGCCTCCCCTTTCGAAGGGAAATAAGAAATTGACTTACAAATTGAGGAAGAAGATAACAGGTGGAACATCTAAAGTTACAATCACTACGGTGGAGAGAGAGCCTTCTCTTCAACACTTAGAGAGTTCTTTGAAAGGCTTGTCAGATCACACTATTCCCGATGATTTTCTCAACTATGGCTTCAACGATCCTGAAGCCCTTAAGCTTCATTCACACACAAGAGGCAATGCAGGTGCTCAAGCCCATAACCAAGGAGAAAAAACTCCTATAAGTAAAGATAAAGAAACTGGTCCGTCGGGGGGAAACACTAGGACACACGGACATGTGCACTTCACTTTGCACTTAAACCTTTGCCATCACTCTATTTTAGCTAACTTGTCGTCATTCAATTTCTACGTAGGTGATATGGGGCATACTCACGGACTCGACCGTCTTCGCGGGTCATCTAGTTTTCATCATTTTGGTCGGGATTCGGGATCTGGCAAATGCCGGGACAGAGATGACACCAGCGATCGAGACTATCACCCCCGAGATTCATCTTATCGAAGAAGAACATATATCCAATCTTCCTACTCTCACGATCCTTCTTTTTAAACAGGGCAAGGCAAGGAGAAATCTGCGCTTAAGGGGTCTTAGCCTAAGGCTCACCGAGACCAACATTCTGGTTCATCTAGTACTAGGAAATCCCAGGAACCTCACAAAACATCTATAGTCTCGAGACCAACTCCTCCTACTTCTACACAATATCCGTCGATATCGGAGAGGCTAGCCGAGCTTAAGGCTACGTTCCCCAAAAATATGCTTTGATGATCTGAAGTTCCACCCGACAATTCATCACATTCCAGGACATGTCAACAAAGCGCCATTGCTTGTGACAACGACGTTTACGTTCAACATGATGCGTTTGTCCATTTATCTGAAAAAGTCTTGGAAGTCTCTATTGAGTGCCAACACAAAATTGATCGCCTGAAGCTCGAAGTTGTTCACGACAAAGACATCATTAAAACTCAGGATAAAGAGCTCTCTTCATACTAGTCTTAGCTCGAAGCTGCCTAAAAAAGTTCTAAAGACACAGCGAAGGCCATTAATCGTCTGGAGGCGACACATAAGAAAGAAATTGACAAAGCGGTTCAATATTACGGGGCCTTAGCTTTAGAGAAAGATTCTGTTCAAAAGGAGAGAGATGCATTTGCTCAGCGCATCAAAGAGTTGGAAGAGCTACTCTCCATGGAAAAAGAAGAAAAAATAGCTGCTCAAGAGTAGTCACAACAATATTGCAACGATATTATTGCCACTCGACTTCTCAAAACAAAACTAGATGAGCAGCTCTCCAGGGCCGAAGCACTGAACGAAACAACCCACGAGGAAGGTAAAATGACGGCGCTTTCTGACATCGATGTTCGCCTTGAAGTGGCTGTCGAAGCCGGCATGGAGGAGATCAAGTGCTTATTCGACCTAATTATAGTAGAATATAATGCCCGTGTCCTCATGCATTGGGACCTAACATTTCTTGGCGAGGGTTACCTCGAATCTCTGGCCAAAGCATGGGAAACTTTGATAAAGATCAGAAAGGTTGAGTCAGACACCGAGGAGGTTGACGAGGAGGCTTTAGTAAAGGAATTTCTCAAGGGAAATGAGCTTTCAGACTTGTCTATAGCGAAGACTCTCTATAGAAAAGATTCCTCCTCATCAAAAGGAAATAATGACATTGCTGGTCTGTTTGGAACCAAGTCTCCAGTTCCTCCCCATACTCAATCTACTGTTCGGCCAGTATTTGATCTGTTCGAGCAGCATGCTGATTACGACCCCGAAGAACCTGGCCTTGACATTCATGTTCTATCTCCCATTCTAGAGGGTGAGACTCCCCGAACGGTTGAGAGTCAGCAAGAAACCGGTGTATAACTTTTCTTCTTAAAGTTCAAAAAGCCTTGGTTTTCGATGAGAGGTTATTGTATTCTAACGTTTGTCTATTGTGATTTTTCGTAGGCCATTCTGATCCTAAGCCAACTCCAAGGAGCAATGACGCCACGGAGGAGAAGGAGAAGATGAGTGAGGCTATTCTAGCGAGAGAGACTGCTGGTCCTGATGCTCAAGTGATTGAGGTGCTTGACGAGGACAAGTCTGAAACTTCGTCACCCTCGAAGAAAGTTATGAAGTTAAGATTACAGGCTCCAACGGACACACTTCGAAAGTGAGCATGAAGGAGCAACTTGCGGAAGAGAAAAAGAAGAAAGTTGAGATCAAGGTGGAACCCCAGGTAGTGGAACTAGACGATCCTTTGAACATGCCTTTGAAGGTCATTCTCCCTGGTGGGTCCAGGCCAATGGAAGTACCTCCCCCTTCCTCGGATGTTACTTCCCTAGCAAGCAAAGCGTCCAAACGAAAATGCATGGGGGAGGAGTCATCTAAGAAAACGAGGAAGGAGAAGAAACCAAAGAAGTAGTTGTTACACTCGTTCAACGAGAGTTAGCCTAGTTTTATGTAAAAAAAAATATATTTATTTTCATGGTCAATGTAAATAGACGTTTGACTCCGAGTTTTGGAGGGATTGTTGTGGATCCTCATTTTGAATCGATAAATAAATAAAATTTAGTTTCTTTATATTTCAAATGAATTTTATTGTTCAGCTTACTTTCTAACTTGTTACTATAACTTGACATTCGGTGAGTTACCCGAGCTCCAGATCACCTCCATGTGACTCAGATTTTTTTTTTTTTGAGAATCGTAAATCATTTATTTCATGCTTTGGGTACCTAGAATATTTTTAGTTCACACTCCGAGGACTTGAAGGTTTCAAGTCGTTTACATTCTAGTCCGCACTCTGTAACGTAGAGTACTCCAGTCCGCACTCCGGAGACTTGTAGACTTCAAGTCGATTATACTCTAGCCCGCACTCTGTGGACTTAGAGTACTCCAGTCCACACTCCGGGGACTTAGAGATTTTAAGTCATTTATACTCTAGTCCGCACTCTGGGGACTCAGAGCACTCCAGTGCGCACTCCAAGGACTTGGAGATTTTAAGTCGTTTATACTCTAATCCACACTCTGGGGACTCAGAGTACTCCAGTTCACACTCCATGGACTTGGAGATTTCAAGTCCTTTAGACTCTAGTCCGCACTCTGGGGACTCAGAGTACTCTAGTCCATACTCTGGGGACTTGGAGATTTTAAGTCGTTTATACTCTAGTCCGCACTCTGGGGACTCAGAGTACCCCAGTCCGCACTCAGGGGACTTGGAGATTTTAAGTCATTAATACTCTAGTCCACACTCTAGGGACTTAGAGTACTCCAGCCCACACACCGAGGACTTAGAGATTTTAAGTCGTTTATACTCTAGTCCACACTCTGGGGACATAGAGTACCCCAGTCCGCACTCAGGGGACTTGGAGATTTTAAGTCGTTTATACTCTAGTCCACACTCTGGGGACTTAGAGTACTCCAGCCCACACACCAAGGACTTAGAGATTTTAAGTCATTTATACTCTAGTCCACACTCTTGGGACTTAGAGTACTCCAGTTCACACTCCGGGGACTTGAAGATTTTAAATGTTTGTGCGCGTTCGTACGTCAGACAAAATAATGTAACTCTAGTTTTTTGCCATAGAATTATCATACACGGAAACATCAATAATTCATGGAAAAGATGGCTTCAAGCCTTTATTAATGAAAACAAACTAAATTGTCTTATTACATGCCAAAAAATAAGAATCAATGAAATAAAAATATACTGGAATTAATTGCAACAAAGATACGTAAGAAATAGACTAAGTATAATAATACCGCAGATGCTAGTTATTCCATGTTTGGTGGAGTGTCGCGCCATCAACGGTAGCTATCATGAAATTTCCCTTTCCTAGCCTCCATTCTATGATGTATGGACCTTCCCATGTGGGATTCATATGCGATAGGACCGGGAAAACTCGTTTCAAAACGAGATCACCTGCATCAAAGGTTCTCGGTCGGACTTTTTCTTATAATATCGAGCGACTCGGTGTCCATATGCAGCCGCCGTTAGCTCAGCTTCTTCACGTTTTTCATCAACGAAGTCCAGTGATTCTAGTAAAAGATCCCGATTCATCTTAGGGTCATAATGAGTTACTCGATGTGAAGGAACTTCAAGTTCCATAGGTATAACAGCTTCTGTGCCATATGCTAATGCGAATAGAGTGTGGCCAGTCGCGGACTTGTGGGTGGTTTTATCAGCCCAAAGTGTTGTTGGAAGTTTATCCACCCACTTGCCTCTAGCCTTTTCCAAATGCTTTTTCAATATGGACTTGATTATTTTTTTCATGGCTTCTACTTGTCTATTGGCTTTTGGATGAACAACTACTGCAAACCTTTTCTCAATGCCATACTTTTGACAAATTTTTTTGAACTCCCTACTTTCGAATTGAGTTCCGTTGTCTGTAATGATAGTTCGTAGGAGGCCAAAACGGCAAATAATGTTTTGTACAACGAAATTAGTGACCATCTTGGTAGTGATTGTGGCTAAGGGCTCTACTTCTACCCACTTGGTAAAGTAATCGACCGTAACTATTGCGTATTTCGCACCACCTTTGGATAGGGGTAAAGACCGATTATATTGATCCTCCACATTGCAAACGGCCAGGGACTAACCATTTGTGCGAGTTTCGTCGGCGGAGCTCTCGGGATTTTTGCATGTTTCTAGCATTTGTCACATCTCCTTACATAGTCTACAACATCGTGATTTACAGTCGGCCAATAATACCCATAGCGGAGAATCTTTTTTGCTAATGTCTGCCTCCCAGTATGGTCACCACATTCTCCTTCATGGACTTCCTTCAGGACTCGTTCGATTTTATTATGGACAATGACCGGAGTAAGGGGGCTGAGAATCCCTTTCGATACATTATTCCATCCTGCATTACATGTCGTGAAGCTTTACGAATGACTTGTCGTCTTTCGCTCTATCTTTCGGGCAAGACCCCGTATAGCAAGTATTGCTTAAAAGGGGTCATCCATGATTCTTTCTCGATTTTTTTTCTAACATAAAATCAATCTCCATGGCATTTATACTTGAAGTATATAAGGTTTTGACGGGAACCAATCCCAATTGCTATGCATCACCAGTACTTGCGAATTTGGCCAGTGAATCGGCTTCTCTGTTTTGTTCACGGTGATATGTCATAATACTCTAGATCTGCTAACAGCTCTTGAAATCGTGCAAGGTATGGGGAAATTCTTGTCCTTTTACTTGATAGTCTCCCCGCACCTGGTATACTATCAGTTGTGAGTCATAAAAGATTTCAACTAATTTTACTCCCAGTTCCCTGACGAGCATCAAGCCAGCAATTAATGCTTCATACTCAGCTTCGTTATTTGTAGCTGGGAAATTGAGCTTCAAAGCGTTACAAATTGATCGGTTTTCGGGAGTTACAAGAACTACACCAGCTCTAGAGCAACAGTCATTAAATTCCCCATCGGTGTACAGTTTCCATCGAATGGGGGGAACGACATCGTGACTGTTTGGTTTGTTTGACATGGTGAATTCAGCGATGAAGTCTACTAGCGCTTACCCTTGTATGGCCCTTCTTGGCAGGTAGGTAATATCAAACTAACTCAACTCGATATTCCATTTTAACATCCTTCCAGAGGTTTCTGGTCGTTGGATTACCTGACGCAAGTGTTGATCTATATAAACAATGATCGAGTGTGCCTGAAAGTACGGACGAAGCTTGCGTGATGTAATCACCAAGCAGTATGCCAGTTTCTCAATTTTAGGATAATTTCTTTCTACCCCCGTTAAACGTTTACTGACATAGTAAACCAGCTTTTGAAATCGGTCCACCTAGCGATTCAAAGCCGTACTGATAGCATGTTGGAATACAGCCAAGCACACATACAATACTTCATGGTCTATAGGCTTTGACAGTACCGGGGGACTTTTCAAATGTCTTACAAAAGCTTGGAACGCGTCCTCATAGTCGGGCATCTATTCAAAATTTCTCTTTACTTTCTTTATTACATCAAAGAAGGGAATACACTTATCTGTCACTTTGGATATGAATTGAATCTGCCCGGCTGCCTTTCCGTTTAGGCTTTGTACTTGCTTTATTGTTTTGGGCACCTGTATGTCTCAGATAGCTAAAATCTTTTTCGGGTTAACTTGAATTCCCCACGCATTAACAATGAAACCTAAATACTTCCCCGACGCAACGCCAAAGGAACACTTCAAAGTATTGATTTTCATTCCATAATACCTGAGTATATCAAACATTCCGCCAAGTCTCGAATGTGGTCGTTTGACTGCCGTGACTGCACAAGCATGTCATCCATATAGACTTCCATTGTTTTACACATCTGGTCTTTAAACATTCGATTCACCAGAATCTAATAAGTCGCTCCCGCATTTTTTAATCTGAAAGGCATCACTACATAGCAATATAGCCCGAAATCTATGAAAAAACTGGTGTGTTCTTGGTCTGGAATGTGCATTGGGATCTGATTATATCCCGAGTACACATCTATAAATAATAGTAACTCGTGTCCTGCTGTTGAGTCAACCAGTTGGTCAATCCTGGGTAAAGGAAAACTATCCTTAGGGCATGCTTTGTTCAGATTAGAGTAATCTACACAGGTTCTCCATTTCCCATTTGCTTTCCTCACTAGCACAGGGTTAGACACCCATTCAGGATAGAGGGCATTGTGGATGAACCCATTGGCTTTGAGTTTGTCTACCTCCTCTCTGAGAGCAGCGGACCTCTCCGAGTCCATGCCTTTCTTTTTCTGCTTTACTGGTACGTACCTCGGGTCAATGTTCAACATATGACTCGTAATAGCGGGAGAAATCCTGCACATATCAGAATGTGTCCAAGCAAAAACACCAGATTCGCTCGGAGGAATTCAATGAGGTCCTCGGCCATCAAGGGGGAGAGTTGTGATCCAATCTTAAGTACTTGCGATGGGTCATCTCGGCTGACTGAAATGTCAATCGTCAGTTCAGCCGGTGCCACTTTTGCTTCCCTAGGTTCCTCATCATCATCTCTTAGATCTATGTCTCTATGGATTTGATCATGTTGCCCGAGCCAGGGCTCCGGCGCTACTTGTCAATTTTCAATGGCACGAATGTGGACGGAGTTGTCCACAACCTTTCCTTTCTCTCTTCGCTGAGATTCTCTTAGCTCAGCCACATAACATGCACGACCAGTCTCCTGATTGCCATGCACAACTCCAACTCCTTTGTCTGTCGAAAATTTCAAAGTTAAAAACCACGGGGCCAAAGCTGCCCTAAACTCTGCCAGGGCCGGTCGACCTAGAAATACATTGTATGGAGAATCAACATCTAAAACAATGGAAAGTAGGATTCGCACCCTCCTACGTTCACCTTGCCCAAATTCAACAGGCAATTCAACATAACCCACTACATCGGCTGCTGCACCATTAAAGCCATGGATACGAGCTTTAGATGGATTTAAATCCTTCGTCTCCATCTTCATTTGGTCATATACCTTTTTAAAGATGATGTTAACAGAACTTACACAATCAATCAAAATTCTCTTCACAAATGTTGGCCCGATTGTCGCGGATATGACCATCGGGTCAACGGTATAAGCCTCCACTTAGTCAGCAACTCGGCTCCTGAATACTATATCATCCATCATCATCCGCTGCTGTTTAGCGGGGGTCCCATCCTCCACATTCGAACAACACTCATAATCTGCATGCCTTAAGGAGTTAGCATACCGCTCAATTTCCTACCAGTTCTTGTCTGCAGGATGAGGTCCACCGACTATAGTGTTTATGACTAGTCTACCTACATTCCGGGCAGGTTCCTTTGGATGACGTGGAGCTTGCCCACATCCAGGGTCTAATGTTCCCTATCTACCATCCTGGAGATTCTTGACAAACTCCTGTAACTTTTTCTATCGAATCAGCTTTTCAATGGCATCGTGGAGGTGTCTGCACTCCTCTGTATTATGCGCATAAGTCTCATGGAAGCGGCAATACTTCCCAGTCCGCTTTTGTTCCTCCATGGACTCTTTTGGACGTGGCTTTAGGTATTGAAATGTATTACAAGTTAACAGTTTAATATTTTCCAAAGATGCATTCAAAGGAGTGTATTCGTTGTAAGTTGGAATCCTTGGCTTCCATTTTCCCGCTTCTCTTTTCTTTGCGGGATTTCCTCCTTCAGATTCTTTAGATTGTCCTGGCTTGTTTCGATTATTGACCTGGACTTTCCCAGAGTTGTCAACTGATTGCTTTATAGTGATGTTACTCTGCGCAGTCTCCTTACCAGGCACAGGTGCACTATCTCGCCTTGCCTATCCGGCTTCCTCCCTCCTTATAAATTAGTCTACCTTCGAATAAAAAAGTTCCAGTGTAGTTGGAGGCTTTCCCGCCAGCCAGTCACCGAATTTCGAATCCGGATTTACCCCTCGCATCACAGCCATCAAAATAGCATGGTCGTTGGGGTTGCTAACTTCAGTAGCGGCAACACGGAATCTTTGCAAGTACTCCTTCAATGACTCCCTTGGAGCTTGAATTACATTGGTTAGGACATCACTTCCTTGAGACAAGTGGTGTGTATCCTGAACTGTTCTACAAATTTTGTCGCCAATTCATCAAAGCTGGTTATAGACCATGGGGGAAGTCGAGTCACATGAGTTGCATCATTTGCTCTAGCTGAACCCATCATCCATTCATATCTCATCACATGCTGATGGGAATCAGTCTTCCCCTCGTAGGCCGGGATAGTTTGCATGCTAAACTTCCTGGGGTACTTGGCCTGTAGAATGGTGTTTGTGATTGAGTATGACTCCTAGATATCCCCCAATCTTCATTGATCAAGCCTTGAATTTCTCTCATTAACTTTCTAACCATAGCCGATAGGTCCAGGGTTTGTATGGAAGATGGAAGGTTGGAATCTATACCGCGCGATCGTTCTAGTCGGTGTCTCCTCTGCTGGTGGTCTTCCAAACGCGTATCCCGGGGACCAGCTTCATTAGGACCTTGATGAGCCGACCGACCAGCTTCCACTCGCACTCCAGAACCTAAGTTTCTTGCTGTAGCTTGGGTGTGGTTTCCAAGATGTAAGTGATCCCTAGCTGATCGATCTCCTACACCTGCTTGTGTTGTTTCAGTTTTGCGGCATCTACGCTTGGGAGGTTCATCGAACGAAGTCGAGCTATCAGATGAAGAGTAAGGAGTGGGGCTACCTCCAGCATTCTAATGTTGTTGTTGAGTAAGTTGAGTCATTAGGTTAGCGTTAGCTTGGATCTGTTCGCTATGTTGCCTCCTGCTTTCCATGAGTTCTCTCATAAGGTCGTTGGACTCCGCTCTAGTGACAACTTCCATCTGGTATTGGGCAGCGACAGTCCCTACGCCCGGATTATCTTGTTGATTGCTGGGTCCTACTTGTTGAACGCTGGTAGTCTCGTTGACGTCTGCGTTGTGTGAGGATGATATGGTACGAGGTCTTATCATTGTAGAGTTATTGGTAGAAACTCTGAGTGGAATCAACGGTCTTCCTGTGAATAACTTTGATCTCCTTCGGGGGATTTCTTCAATCTAGTAGCTACAAAGTAGATCCTAATAACTTGAGAATGCGTTCTCATTGAAAGCATCAAAATGTTAGCACCAAAACTGGTCACTAACACCCTTGAGAAATATTATGTAGAGATTAATGAAGAAAATAAATTAAAATAGAGGACTGTATGTAAAATTAACTGAAAAAGCAAGAACACCGGATTTATAGTGGTTCGGCATAACTGCCTACGTCCACTTTGAGTTTTTAAATTTATTGTTTTCACAAATGGTTAAATACAGATACAATCCGACACTAATGACTTGAACACAGTACTAACTAAAAATGACGAGTCTTGAAAATTGCAGGGTCTCGATAGTGTTCTCGAAAAAACAAGGTCCATTTCACTATGCCCCTCTATTTATAGGCGAAGATAGGCCGGACTTCCTTTGCGGGCCTAGAGGCAAGATACTTCGGCCCATAGTAAGTTGCTTCTATGCACCGAGCCAGGGATGCGAATGGCAGTTGCCGAGCGAAGGATGTCGAACGACAGTTGCCGAGCGAAGGATGTCGGTCGAGAACTGTCTACAGCGATCATCACATGACTCGAGGTAAAGTTCTACCGAACACCCTTAGTTTGTTATGGACTTGGTAGCTTGTTAGCATCCCTCATATGCCCCGATCCAGGGATGCCGAGTGAGGTACTCATGCCGGACGAGGAGAGACGTCGAGCGAGGAGTGTAGACTGAACGAGTTACTTGTGCCAAACGATGAGAGATGCCGAGCGAGGAGTGTAGGCCGAATGAAGTACTCGTGTCGAATGAGGAGAGAGGCCGAGTGGGGTTTGTAGGCCGAACGATGCCTTTTCTCTTACGTTGCACTTGTTTGATGAACCACATGTTACTGGGTCAATCAACCGGGTAACAACCCTTTTTCGCTTATTCATTCTCATTTCATTTTCATAAATCAAAACTAAACCTAAAGGAGGCCAGCCATTACCAAAAGGAAAAGAAGTGGAGAATCTAAAGAACTGAAAAGGAAAAGCTTAGAGGAACTAATCAACATCAATCTTAATCTCTCTAATCCAATCGAAGGTTAATAATATCTAACCATCTCATTTGTTTATGCTTGATTTCAAATCTACGATTGAATTTTGAAATTGTTGTGATAATATATTAAATTATGGTTGATAATATCATTATTTGATTGAATGATGATTTATTGAAATTTTATATGATTGTTATAATGGGTTTTAAAAGCACGAACCTAATTTTTGATCTCCTATTGACTTGAAATTCGGATATGTTGTGTAAAATATGATTTTGGAGATGAGTTTTTAATTTCATAATTTTTCAAGTTTATATGAATATTTTATGAATTTCCTAAGGCAACAAAGGTGTTTATTTCAGGTTCTAATTATTTCCTAAATTTTTTATATAGAAAAGAAAGAAAATTCGGTTTTTCAGTGATTTTTGGAGAATTTTCCCTAATGATTATGATTTTCTATGAATTTAATGTTCTAGAAAAGTGTAAAAATAGTATAAATTAAATATATTAATTATAAAGGTTTGCAAAGTTATTAAGAAGGTAAAATGGGATCCACTAGCAAATTATAAAAAGAAATAAAAAGAAATTTTTTTATTCAGTAAAAATTTGACAATAGATATGAGTTGGTGGAAAGTATTATCTTTAAAAGGAAATAATCCATTTTTAAAATTGTTTACAGAAATACCATTACATATTTTAGAGGTACGACAACTCATATCTAGAGACTCTTAATCTCATATTTTAGAGGTACGACAGCTCATATCTAGAGACTCTTTATCTCATATTTTAGAGGTACGACACCTCATATCTAGAGAATCTTTATCTCATATTTTAGAGGCCCAACACCTCATATCTAGAGATTCTTTATGTTGTGTTTTAGAGGCACATGACCAATATCTAGAGATTATTTATCTCATATTTTAGAGGCACAACACCTCATATTTTAGAGACTCTTTATCTTTTAGTGGCTCGGTAACCTCATTATGAAACTGAATGATTAAAAGAATCTAATTAAAGATAATCATATTTTGGCATAAGGTTATGGCCAAGTAAAGGGGCTATGTTTTCCTTGTTTAGAAGAACGATTTCAAGGAATAATCATTTGTAAAGATAAGTTTTTTCATGGAAATAAAATATCATTATGCTTAAGTTTTATATGAATTTTTCGAAGGAAATTATTACTTGAGACAGAGTAATTTGTGATGTCGATGACTATTGATTGAATATAGGTTGAGAATGATGTTATATGTTCTTGTTAATATTTGATCAGTTAGATTTGCATATTTATCATTGTCACACTCACATCATTATGACCTAATTGTAATGACCCTAATTTTGATAAACATTATTTAGGACATTTAATTAGATAAATGGAATGAAATAATGTAATTGGTTAAGAGATTGTGATTTGTATAATTATAAGGCAGCCATGCCTTAGGCAATGAATAAACAAATGAAAATCTGAAATGAAGTAAGTAACGTAATAAGATGAGGTCAAAATAGGAGTAGGTTATATTCTTATAACCTAAACCCTTATCCCATTCGCATTTACAATATTCATAAGCAAAAGCTAAACCTAGAACTTGGCAACCACCATTAAAAGAAAACAAGAGGAAGATAAGCAAGGATTCAAGTAAGAAGCTTAATCAAATCAATCCAAGAGCAAATCTCAACCTTCTTAACAATCAAGCTAAGGTGAATAATTGTTGGCATCAAAATTGGCCACCAACATCCATCTATGAAATAGCTTCAATATTCAATCCAACCATAGAAATATGAAGAGAACTAAATGAAGAACACAATTAAAACAATCAGAAAGCAAGTAAAAAGAGACAAGATTTATAGTGGTTCGGCTAGCTCTGGCCTATGTCCACTCCCAAATAATCCTTTTTATTATACTGAAGTTTGTTTACGGTTACAATCTGATATCCAAGAATAAAATTATAGACGTAGCCTTGGTTAAAGATAAAGAGAAGCAGAAAGAAGATCTCTTTTATGATGTCATTCCTGCTTTATTTATAGGGGAAGACGTGTATGGATTGAGCTGAAATTTTGAAAGCCGTCTTAGGAGACCTAGACGAGCCCACCTAAAAAGTTTCTGACCCATTAGGTCCCACAATAGGGATCGGTACCGATCCCTATTTTAGTGTCCAAATAGGGTGTGATCCCTTTGGGTGGTTCCCTACGATGTTATCTACTTGCCCTCCAAATTTCATGTCCTTTCGACCTACAGTTTGTGAGATATTGCATTTTCCGTGAAGGTATTACTTGAATTCTGATTTCTGTCGATCCTTATGGAAGGATAAGTGATAGAGTTTGGCATATACCCTAGGGAAAATTATGTAATTTGTTACATATATCAAACTCGTCGAACAATCTTGTTCATACTAAAGGTGTTTCTTTCTATTATATACTTGACATAATGTGGTGTTATATTAATTCATTAATTTAATTAAAAGTATATTTAATAGAAAATCCATAAATGACATATTTGTGATAGTAGTTACAAAGTGTTGTAATAGTAAGTTATTTATCATAATGAAACAAATATACCATTTTAAATGTTCCTAGTCAAGATGCACCGAGACTAGATATCAGTGTATCTGTTGAGACTAGAGTATGTAATGCTCTCCAAATGTTGGGAAGTGGTATTACTCATGACTACTGGGGGCACCTAGAGGTTAGGTACTGATAGTTATGGAACGACTCACTCATAGTTTTCCGTTGGTTAATATAACTAAGGTCAAACAGAAAATATCAATGTGGCTGATTTATAAAGTTCTCTCGACTTGAGAATACCATGGATCTTTAATATGAAAGCTCTCCTTTGATTATAGTCAAATCAAGGCATGGCATTCTATCGAGTGACATAATTGGGCCGAGTGAAAGTATTGAAAGTGAAGCACTATTCAAGAGAGGATTCATCTCCTCAGTTATATGGGGTTAGTATCATGGTCAACTAAAAGTTAAAGTCTCTGGCCAGAGCATTTTAGTTAATAATAATTTTTATTATTGAACCAAGGACTTTGTGCTTGGACTATAAAGTTGAATGTGTATGATATTGGAATTTTGACCATTACCAAATTCCATAAATCCAAAGTGATATAGTTTTCACAAAGAGGATTGGTGTAAACAATTGTCACTATTAGGTACCACTTATAATAAGTAAAATTAGATTTTTAACAAAAGACGTGTAAGTGATGCATTCAACCAAAATGTCAAACCACCTGCTAAGTGACGTGTGAACGTTAATATTTGAATTGTTCAATATTAATCGCTGATTGAATTTACACCTTTGACTTGCACAACCGTAATGATGAATTCTCCAAAATAACACACGATTTAATTAATTTATAAAAAGTTGTAAATTAATCAAAATAATTAGTATTTGAGAAACATTAATTATTATTTATTTTATTTGATGTTTGGTAGTTATTTGTAATTATTTAAATGCATTTATAAAAGTAATATTTGCACGCATTGATATATGATATCATTGTAATTAAATAAAAGATAATTATATGCATTAATTTATGGAATCCTATGTCATTTGATGGCACATAATTTTTAGCCATACCATGTAAAGAAATAGGAGTGAAAAGAGAAAGTTAATCCAGAGAATTAATTAGAGAAGTTTTAATTAAAGGCATACAATGAAGATGCTGACTACGAATGCAGGATAAGTGGCGACGTAGTACAATGTGGAATTCTTGGACTACGTGGGTTGATTTACACATATTGATTATCCAATTGTGTAGAGTTTTTCATAAGGAAGAAGAACTAGCACAACTTCGGAGCTGTCTATACTTAGACAAAGTAGAAATTGGTTAAAAACTATAATATGTGGATAGATGATTGATTGAAGAAATAGAATGAGTTTCTTGGTTGAGTATGTTTTGGTTCAATTCACAATTGCCAAGGATGTCGAATTCACTTACTATTTCTACACCTGCAACATTTTGTATCGCCAGAAATGATGCATTTAGATTTTGTTCGCATGGATGCTTACTGTAACGACCTAGAATTTCAGTCATTTGAAATTCAGATACTTAATTGATTTTGAATATTCAAAAGTAAATTTTATAAGTTGAATAACTTATATTTTTAATATAGTAATTTAATTGGATAATTAAATGGTTAATTTAATATTTGAAATTGCAAAAATAATTGAAAATTAAATTTAATGAGAACGAAAATGATTTATAAAGTTGAATTAAATTATATTTGAATTATAATGTTTGTAAACTTTTAAAATTGATTTAAAAGTTAATTGTAGGAATTGAATATTTTAATATTTAATTAACGTGTAAAAATAATCATTTTTCAAACCGTCTCGGATTTCGACGAAACCAAATTTATTGGATCCATAATGTTCTATTATTATAGGATTTCAAATGTTGTGTCAATCGAATTTACGGTTTGTTCGTGGCAAGCTGAAACGGGTAGAAATTTGTTTAAGTAAATTTTTAATTTAAATAAGTCGATTCGAAAATATATTTCAAATACGATCGAATTGGCTCTCGATATATATATTCCATTATATTCGAAATAGGGGTAAAACATTATAAACGCCAAGCGGCACGCTTCGTTTCGAGTTTGAAAATTTTGTAGATGAATAGTGCGCGTAAATTTTCTATAAAAGGCCACCATTTTTTTCTATTTTGCAAACCCTTATTCAAAGCTAGGGTTAGCTGCTATTATCTTTTCTATGGCTAGAATCATCCACCTTCCTCCTCATTTTTCTCATGATCCCTTCACTTTCAAGCTTCGATTTCTAAATGAAAATTGTAGAGGGCAAGGAGATCTAGGATATCAACAGTGATGATTGTCTGAAGAAAAGCAAATCGGCGACAAATCGAGGTTGGACATCACAAGTTCAAGCACGATTTTCGAGACATCAGGGTGGCCGAGCTCGATGATGCTCACGGCGGCGATGGAGTCGACGATGGGCTACGTCGTGGCGTTATCTGATCGTCTCGAAGCAAGAAAAGTGGTCGTGGTAATTGATGGGATGAGACGGCTAGGTGGGTTGTTCGAATGTGAAATGGAAATGAGGGGGAAAATGATAAACGTGCGGCCCAAATGTCATCAAGAGAAATCAACGGCCTGTATTGATTTTAGGTTTTTAAAATAAAATAAAATTGTAAATTATATATATTTAAATCTTGTGATGTTTAAAATTGCATAACTTCTTCATAAGAGGTCCGTTCTTGACGAAACAAATTGCGTTGAGTCCGTATTGATGAGAACTACATTTTAGAGCTGGTTTGGAGTTGATTAAAAGTAGTGTAAATTTTGGGTAAAATTAAACGCTTGTTTAATTTTATTCGGAATGAAACACTGCCACTACTAATGGAATCAATGTGAGTACAACTCACTCTTTCTATGGAAGACAATTAGTAGTCAATGGAAATGGCCGTGTGACATTCAAAATGATGTGATATCTAATGCAAGGACCATTCGTTATGAAATATCCAATGCAATAGCTATTCGCTACTAATCCTAGGGATTTCCCGACAGGATGTGGTAGGAAAGTACCTTCGGCATGTCTTGTTCCTGGATAACTTGTATGGATGTTTGTCTGACATTGCATTTCTAAAGATTACGTACATTGGTTTTTACAAACGTACATCAGTGGTGGCAGAGAATACAACTTCTTTTAGCTTAGCACCCTCCTTGAGACGTATGAGCTTAAGGGTTGTATTTATGTGGAAGGTAATTAGTAGTCAATGGAAATGGCCATGTGGCATTCAAAGTGATGTGATATATGATATGTAAAAGGTAATCGTTACCTCAGGCCTCATCAACCGAAAATAACCGAAACATTGTTAGATGCGGTAAGGCTAAGCGAGTCGCTCCCAAGTAAGATATGATCATCCTCTTCTAGATATACCTTTACACGCTATGACGTCGTGTATCTGATTACTATGGTTTGTATAATATAAGAGGATTTGATATGAAATATTTTAGTTATCGTAAGGTAAAAACATGTCCGTCTTTATGTGTGGGCGTGTCTTACGAGATACTTTGGTTTTGATAAAGGAAAAGTTTGATAATTTAATAAATTCAGTTGAGTGTATTTCTCATGCTGGTTTATCAGACTGCTCCGGGCGTTCTTCCCTTTCAATACTCGGGTCAGACCGAGTATATTTATAGGTTTAGATTTGGTGCTGTTGAAGCTTCAACAGGAGAGCTGTAGATCTTCATTTTCGTATACACGTATTTGTTTTGACTATCCGCTTTGCGTATTGTTGTTGTTTATATTATCGACAATTGTAAGGATGTGTTATTATAACTGTTCAGGCTGATAACTATTGATTGATTGTTGAACTCTGATTGATGTACGTATATATAGTTTCTGTTTTGTAAAGATCATTGATGTGATATTATATGTTTTCCATTGGGATATGAGATTCTGTATTGTTTTGTTTTGTTCTATCTTTTCTCTTTCTTCTCTCTTTCTTCTCTTCTCTTCTTTTCTCTTCTTTTCTTTCTCTTGACTTTCCATATGTCTGTGCTTTTTGGGTCGGACATGTATGGTTTATTGTCGATTCAAAATGTATGGATTTGCGGGTCGTCATGCTTACTTTAATTCATTCTTTCAAAATAAACACCTCTTTTTAAAGTCAAGTTTGCTCATTTTTCGATTTTACTTGTGTTATTAGTATTCTTGGTAAGAACTGATCAACTTTTAAGCATGTGTTTCTAGTAGATATTGTTTTCATGCTTTAGGTGTTATTAGAAGTGGCTTTAGTATGTACAGCTCATAACTTTTGAAAAGGTTTCCGATTAAGGTCATGCATGATTACTATTGAATTACATTTTCAAAATATGTTCTTTCTTACGGCATATTTGAGAGAAGGATTTCAGATATAAATTTGTAGCTTTCGTTTGTTATAAAGTTTATATCTATTTTTAGTATGTATATTGTACTTGTGAGAAGAAAAATGATCTTTCTGCACTTTGGAGTAAATATTGGTAGTACTATCGGAAAATGAGTTACTAAATGTATTAAATATCCCTTATATTAATGAGATGTGCAATTTCATGAAGAAATTGGCTTTGGTTAAAGATCTTATGCTGTTTGGTTGCGGCCTATATTTTTGGGCTTCCTTGTTAGTATGGAGGGAAGAATTGTTGTCTGAGCTTGGTCCCAATAGCCCGCTTGATTTACTACTTTACTCGTGCACTTTAGTGTTCTAGGACGGGAGTTTTTTCCCGATAGCACAATTCTAGCTGCAGCTTTATCAAATATTTAATGGTACTTGCTGCATATCTCACACAAAACACACACATATCAGCATATGTCCTTGTAATTTCATATCTTCTATATGTATTACTAAATCTTGTGTGTTTATAAACAGACGTTAATTAAAAAATTCCCTCATCGTCGAAAGAATATATATACCTATCTATATATGTGTACTATTTATCTGATTTTGTTTTGGTACAAAGTGTTTCGATTACCATGAATTTTTACCATTTCGGATGAAACTTTTTTGCTTGAGCATATATTATGCTTGAGTAATCATTGAATAATTATATTATCTAGTTGGTTTGAAAATGTTATTAAAATGCTTCTATTCACCTTCTTAGTGTCTTTAGATATGACATTTGAACTTGATTATAATAGTAACCATACAATGAACTTATATTTTGTACCATGTACTTGCATTTTATTGGGATATACATGTACATTATTCGAACTGAATTTTTAAATTGAATATCGGTTTATTAGTAGATATGTGAATATTGAATGATCAACTTTAATGGCATTGTTTATAATGGAAAAAGAATCTATTAAAATTAAGTTCGACGTAAATTTTGAATATTCATAAAAGCAACGGCATTCTACGCATTCAATTGAATCGCTATGTATGTTCAATTTTATTTCTCTACTTTTAAGCAAACTAAAATTGCCATTCAAAATAAATGATACAAATATTCTTTTTAAAAATGTGCAAAATCAAAGTAATGGATGGCCACTTGATGTTTCAAAATTTAATTTTTTATCTCACATATTATCATAAAAAATTACAATAGTTATTTTTGCGTCAAGTAGCGTAAATATATTTTTTGTTGAACACATTGTCATTAAAATTAATGAAAGTTTTCAAAAATGTATTTTATAAATTATATCATCAACAATCGATTTTTATAACGTTGCGTTGTTGTACTAGTATTAAATAAACAATAATGTAGAAGCATAAAACATATGACAATGATTATTAATTATTGATAACTAGCTTTTTCCTACTAATAATTAACTTAATTGTTGAAATCGTATACTATTTATATAATAAACTATATTATAATCACGTCTATAAATTGTCTCGTATAGCGCATTACTATCTTTTAGGATCGAATCTTAGAACGGGTAACACATGAATCAAGATAGGCATTCATGTTTAGTAGACTATTATTTTTTTTAAACTTATTCACGTATTGCATGTATAATTGCTATTTTGTTTCCGCTATTGTAAGCCAATAAAAATTTATAGTAACAGCGTCTTGCTGTTGTATTTTCTTTATTTGCCTAATTTTGTATTTTCATTTTTGTATCTTTTTTTATTAAGATTTATCTCTTTTTTAAAGGTGTCCTCTTTCTAACTTATCATATTGCTCATATGTTAACAAAAGTACAATAAAGTATAAATAAGATTTAGTAAGATACAAGTAGAAATATATTCAAACTATGTTTTTTTGGTATCAATTCTTTGATGTTCTCAACTAATTAAAATCCATTTTTATTCCAATCGTCTTAATTTTTCAAATTAAATAAATAGGAAAAACATTAAACGTTCACTATTAATGTTCATAGTACACGTAGCATGGTTAAATAGGAAATGGGAACACGTAATAATTCTCCAATATTAAATGTCCATTAGCAAATAGCCTACCCTTCACAAACTCTGCATAGTTTCATTTACGATTAATGTATAAATATAAATAAACAAAAAGAGTAGCAAACAAATGAAATATTAATAATGAACTGAATCAGATGCACAACTTCGGTGAACATAAAAATAATGGACGACCCAACACATAAATAAACAAGAGGTAAGCATCACTTATACAACAAAATACTAACAACATGAAAAGAAAAAAAAATCCAAGATCCCAGTCAGATTCCTAGCAATAAGGTTCAACTAAACGGAGCCAACCCTACACGGCTCCCAACGCGGCACTGCTCTACTGAAGAACCTTGCAACCACCCACTCCTCCAAAACAGCCATGGCTGCCTTCGACTTAATACACCTCGGCGTCTTGTACTGGTTCACGGAAGACCCCTGCACCACACAGAGATCCATCAACGCATCGAACGCTCCGTACTTGACCACCCTGATCTCCAAAGGCCCGATGGACCTGTCCCTGCTCCTGCACCTTCTATACACCGAATCCAGGCCCTGTTCCACCATGGCGCAGCATTTCTCCATGATGGACGTGTCCAGTTTCAACAGGGATCCGTTGTTGGGTTTGAGTTCCCAGAAGAGGACGTAGTGGCCCGGGATGGAGGACGCGTCTGCGTAGGACGTGTATTCCGTTAGGATGCAGTTGAGACGAGCAAGGTGCGGTTTTGAAAGGGTGATGGCGGTCAGTAGGTCCACTTCATTCGTTTTGTCCGTGTCGATGCTAAGGACCACGTTGCGCCGTTGCACAAAGCGGAATTGTGGGGCCGCGTTGTGGAATGAGGCAACCAGTAGGATGTCCCCTACTCGGTACCGATACAGCCCTGAAATAATGGAGGAAAAGATTTTATCAGTTCTTTTCTCATCAGCCAAACACATGTAAATTTGTATTGGACGATGATGAGCAACTATGATGGACAGGAAGAACGACGAAAGACTATTTTGACTTATTTATAGTTGTTTATGACTTATTTCAAATTTTACATTCAACTTTTTTGTTAGATTTGTAAGTCGTCAAATTGACTCTTATAGTATTTATGGTGCTCTCGTCATGTACTTCTTCCAAATACTTTTAAGCGGAAATCAAAATACAGAAACACTCCATAGATATGAATGATCCATTTTTTTTTTTTTTTTAAATAAACAATAAACCGCAGGCATTTGCTTCACTTTACATAATTCTCTCATTACGAATACTTTTTCTTAAATCATTTATTAATATTTTGACTTGACTATTCCACATTTTCAAAAAACAGAAAAATAGACACAAAGACAAACATAGAAAAAAAAGTTAGACTGAAGGACAATAAGTTTGTTTTTTAGACTAAAAGACAATGCTAGTTATATCTAGCATTTTGTATAGCGTAAAACTGAATATAATGCTAAATATAACTAGCATTTTGTACGGTGTAAAAGTTGAATATAATGTTAATTATAACTAGCATTTGTCCTTCAGCCTAAATATAAAATTTCATATCCTTCGGCCTAATTTTTTTTTAAAGTTTGTCCATTTCACTAATTCCCCTTTTCAAAACTGTCATCTACTCGATTATCAATATATCAAATTAATACCTACAATATTATAAAATTATCCTCCATTCAAATAATACTTCTCATTCGAATCATTCACTTCGTCAAAATTATCATCCAATTATATCTAAACTTTTCTATGTTAGATCCATCTTTAATTTATCCTAAACAGGTCTTTTACACACTTAGCAAATTTGAATTCATAAAAAGATATGCTTTTTTAAATTTAATAAATAAATATATGGGACATTTTGTCAACCATTCAAAAAAAAAAAATCAAAATACACTTCCATGTCCACTTAAAAAAAAAGTTTCTGGAAAACATTCTTGTCAACTTTTTAGCCAAAACATACAGTTTAAACTACATACATACATACATATATATATATATATACACACACATACACACACACACACACATATATATATATATATATATATATATATATATATATATTGCTAGAATAGTAAATAATTGCAGGCAAACTGCATATATTTTGCAGTCAGAACTACATACTTGCAGTCTAAACCGTAAATTTGGTTTTGCAAAAATATGCAGGTAGAAGCACATATATTTGTAGTTCTAGCTACGTGTATTTGCATAGCAGTTCTAACTGCATATATTAGCAGTTTAAACTGCATATATTAGCAGTTTAAACTGCATTTTTTTTTTTTTTGAGAACTTTAGCATAGGTGTTTCGTGGAAGATTTTTCAAAAATTAAGTTCGAAAATAAAGGACGTACGATAATTTCCACTTAATATACATACATAATTACTTATTAATTCGCACAACAAATGTTAAATTCTAGAAAATAACAAACTCCTCATTTATCTTAACAACAAAAATCAAATTTAATATATAAAACATAGGAATAATTTCTTATGCAAAATATTTACATTTCATGTTTTCTACGGAATTGTCACGCGCATTGCACTTGTTACACACTGGTTTTTATGAACAATAATGCATAGTTTTTCTCTCAAAAATTATTATTATTACCATTACGAGAGAAGAAGAGATGATCTAAATCCTTGTTTTGACCAAATTATCTAATAGAGTGAGCACAAATTGTTTCCGGTATAGAAATTAGACACATACTGAATTTGATGGACCAATGGGTGTCATTTAAAGGGACAACTAGAGATCATGGCCTGTCAAATCCTAAAAAGCTTGTCTATTTCATTAGACTAATATGGTTAAATATCGGATTCATTTGCTAAAAATGAAATTCAATTTCTTTCATATAAAGTGAAATGACTTGTGAAGTTATTCATAACTGTACATATCCATGCAACAATATGTCTTCACATTTATAGGTAGAAATGCTTGCATCAATATCAATATAAGTAGGACCAACTCAAGAAAAGAAAACATGCACCAAAAGCTCTGAAGATCATGTGGGCGGTTGTGCACTTAATATTTTTGATGGGCATAGAGATGCAATGGGACCTATGAACACAAATTCTACACGCTTATGCTTAAATTTAGACACATAACACTTATGCTACAGTTTGTTGATTTGGTTTTGCAATTTTAGTACCGATATTGCGTAAATGCTCAAGCATTATGATGCTTTCTCAGACGTATATTCAGATATTAATAACGACCAAGACTACCAGGACTGGTTGACAGTAATTCCAATGTCCTTATGAATAGCTACATTACAGCTCATTCAACTAATGCTGGAAAACTTAAGTCAGTTAATGGACAAATTTTCAATAAAGTCCAGAACTGAAATTATTATTTTGATCATGCATGCACTATAGGCAAGACAAAGCAAAATGTAATGAAACAACTTAAACCAAGTCCAGCGTTAATCATCACATATATGAAAATATGTGCCAAGATTTAAGGACTTAAAAAAGACAATCCATTTTGTTACTATTAAACGTGAATGTTCCAGTGAATTGGGTCCTCAGCGTGGTTATTCTATACAGTACCATTAACATAGATTCTATAAGGTCGGTCCTACTATGTCTTTTCTCATTAAGATTATGTTTGTCCTATCATAGCTTAAAAGTCATGTATAGCTTAATGAAGTGGGACTTCAACCAGAAATTAATAGATAAAGTAGAAGCTTTCTAACTTGGCAGTTTAAATTGTTTCTTGATTTATGAAGTGGAAGTTAGTTTCTTTCACATATAGAAAGAAAAATAGAGCTACTACCAACTAGGCAAAAGGTATAACGAGAAGCGAGTTGTATGATGGAAATCAAAAAAGATGACGATCATAAAACTTGATAAAAGGTTAATAAATCAGAAAAGGTGGATAAATTACTAATAAACATTTAGAAAGAAACTCGTTCTTATAACATGCATGATAACTACATCCCATGTGAAGAAGATAGCATAGTTTTGTGTGGAAAAAAACAGAGCTTGCAAATTTAATAAGCACTGAGAATGAGACCGAAATAATTATAGATCCCCACTAGTAAACTAGAATAATTTGGAGTTTCTTGGGTGAATAACCAGACATACCAATGTGTTTTTACTAAGTCTTGACTAGCTTGAGTATGGTAGAATGCTGCTCGTATCTGTGCAGCGATATAAATGATAGTAAAGTGTGAAAAGAAAATGTTCTAGCAAAGGTCGACATGTTACCTAGAAGAAACAAGATATGATGACTTGTTCATGCTAGTTGTGGACCAACCCTCTTGTTTGAAAGCAAATAGTATTAATATGGACAAGGCGGAGAAAAATCAAAGAAGACGCAGACGAATGCAAAGAGGTGTGAATTGAATATGGTTTTAGGTTGAGGGACACGGAAAACCAGCATTCGTGCATGCCTACATATTCCCAGCCAACTCCAACTTTCCAAGGGTGTTAAGAATAAAATGATCAAAATAACCTAGTATACATGAAAAGGCTCAAATGATGAGCAACAACAACAAAAAACATATATCAAAAGATCTTGCATGCAAATGTAGACTAATAAAAGTTGGAGAAAACAGAAAGAACTGCACTTATACAAGATAAATGAACTAACCTGTGAATGTGGTAACCACAAGTTCATAGTACTTTCCAACTTCAACATTAACCAAATCCACCACTTTCATTTGCTTTTTCTCAACTTCCCCGTTAACGCACTCTCTCAACTCTTCACCCTCTCTTTCTACTTCGATAAATTCAAAATATGCCATATTTGGCATAATAGTGTAAGACACCTCGGATGGCAAACTTAACGGTTTCAAATTAACTCCAAAATAGCATTCTGAAGATGCATACATTGTTGAAACTAATGGCAATCCCCCACTATAAAAATCCAATAATGGTATATATTGTGCCATTGAACCTGTAACTATAACATCAACATACTTTGTCCTTGGCCACAACCTCTTCACAATTCCTTCCCACGATTCTTTTTTACATTCATATTCAATTCTTTCTGCTAACTCCATATTAGGCCTGTCAAGAATTTTAAATACCACGTCTCTCGAATCTTGATCGGTGATCCATGCACTTACCTCGCCTTTTTTTATATTCGAACATAATTCCACCCAATAATTTTCTAGAAATTTTATGGCACGAAGGAATGCAGAAGCGAATACTGCACCAACTCGAAGAACTTGGTCTGATTGAATTAGACCGCATAAGAGCTGACAGTACATGCTCTGTTTGCTATCTGGACAAAGAATTGTTTGATCCGGGCTGGTGTATATAGTGTATTTATTAAATGATCGATTTCGGAAATTCGGACTTTTGTAATAGCTAGTTAAAACTGGTCTTGCTGGCAGTCCCGATTTTGTTGGAATTTCAGGTTTGATAAAATATAAGTACATTCCTTTGCCTTTGTCAAGGTCAGAGAAATACCTGTTTTCAATATCGTATGAGAAATTAGTATTTGAAAGGGAGAGAACCGAAACAAGTAAATTGTTTTCAGAATGCATGCACCAAGTTCTTATACAGACATGCACGCAGCAAGCATGGTATTACTGCATTTACGATAATTCCACACAAAAATGACGACAGAATTCAAACAATAATATTCAAGACTCGTGAGGTTAAAGATTATGTGATAATAATTTCAGAATGACGGTGATTGTGCTTTTGGAGGCATTTTTGCATGCAGAACAATTTGAAACAAGCAGGAACATGAAAGTGACCTTTTGTACTTGCAGTACACACAGCAATCTTCAAAAAAAATGCCATAACGGAAAATTTGAGAGAACTAACGATGGAGGTTCTGAAAGGGGAAATTAAAAAAAAAAAAAAAAAGTTGGGAAAAGCATTAGAAAACAGAGAGCTGGCTTATGGCCTTCAACAAGAAAATAGATAATCTACCAACTTACTGCACAACAGGATGCTCAAATTCACTGAAAGTAAAGAGTATACTCACTGATTCATAATAGGAACTTGAATATCATATAAGAAAGTCTTTCTGTCAAGCTCTTCTGCAGTAGAAGGCATTAACTTAGGCTGACCTCCGGAAGTTCCCGAACTAAAAATCAAATAGAATACATAAACGACATAATCAATGGTATCGATTAATATTGCAAAATAGACAAAAAAAAAAAAAGAAATAGTACCTTGTGAGAAGTTCAGTGATAGGCTGTGCAGATATAATATTCGAAGACTCACCATTCGCAATACGATCAATAAATGGCTTAACTTGATCGTATTCAACTATGGGTACATCCTTCTTGAATACTTCTTGACTAGCACTTCCATTAAGCAAGCATTTTAAGTATTCAGTGCCTGAGTTTCTAGTCAGAATTTCCTCAAGTACTTGTTTTTGAATTTGGTCAGCATTAGAAGTCAAGTACTCAATAAGCTTTAAAGTTTCTTCACTATCATTGGGATCACAGTGAAACAACATTATTGGGAATCGTGTATATGTGTATGTAAATATTTGCACAAGTACGAGAACAAGATAAGGAGAGGAATTCAATACACTACAATTCTGATAAAGTTGAAGTGCCCATGAAAGTATTATATATATATAAAAATAATGAAGATGGTTTGGTTTTCTGGGTAGTTTCTGATGAAGAGAATGAATTTAAAAGTGTGGGACTAAATTTTTGTATTTTTGGAAGCAATGAAGTTTGGAAGCAAATTTATGGGGAACAGTTTAGTATGTAGGGGGTGGAGAGGTTGTGGAGGTCCTACACATGTGAGCATGTCTCTTTAGTTGGCATTTGTGATTAGATGCAGTTATTATGGAGTCAAACATATTAACCAATTTTATAATCCGAAATAACATGTAAACAAGTATTATTTCAAGTAGGGTGAACATTGTTTGGTTAGAACCACGTTAACAAATCAATACATACTTGTTAGTTTTACATGGTTTAAGTTTAAACCACTTTAAACTTAAACCATGTAAAACAGTTTGACTGTTTTTTTCTTATGGTTGAACCAACTTTACCGTTACTGCGATGGCTTTGATGAAATTGACGATAAAAGTTTAAAATACAATACAATGTATGATGCTTTGAAAAAATAATATATACCGAAATAAACTATCGAATTATACACAAATTCGTACTTTTTTCATGAACGGCGTTCAGTTTTGACTTGATATTATCTTCTTATTTCACATTGATTATTTAGCTCGCATACATTAAGCAGAATCCTTAAATTTGAAATATAATCAATTAAACTAAAAAATTGACTGAATTAACTTGTGTGTTTGATAGGTTTGATTTCGATTTAACTAGAACCATTATGTTTCACTTTTAAGACCGACCAAAATAATGGAATGTTCATCTAATTTACAAGATGCCCTTTGCTACAACAAGCGGCGGATGCTAACACAGAAAATTAGTTCGGACATGACAAATTTAAATTTTTAAGAGTATATTTGGCATCGTAACCAAAACTACTTGCAATTTATGTGAATTGTAGTGTTTCGAATTCATTATAAAAACCTCCGAAGCATCTTAAAAGTAAAAATTGGAAGCAACTGCTTATTACCTGCAACTTATGAAGAAACTGCTAAATAATCCAAACCAAGCAAATAACTAAAATAGTCATTTATTTCCATAATAAATGCGTATTTCATCTACAATTGCAACAAAGATTTATCCAATTACATAATTTTCATACGTTAATTGCTAATATGTCATGGTAGTCAAACACCAAAATTAATCTATTTTAACATCAAAGTTAAATTACATTCAAAACCCTTTTACTTAGAAGTCACTATTCAAAACTTCATTCGATACCAAACAGGTCGGGAATTAAAAACAATATCAGAGAACATAAAGAACGGTCAAAATATACTTGGAAATACTCAGTCCCTGCCAGAAATTTGAAATCTATTATGATCAAACACATCTCGATTATCCTTTTGCATCAATCCATGACCACAAAACATGTACTCAAAATACATCATGTTAATTTCAGCGGCCAAAATATTGTGTCTTTAGAGTTCAAGGTCTGAGTATCATGGAAATGATACATATTAATGTATATAAAAAACGAAATGAAAAAAAAAAGAAAAAAAAAGAGAGAGATAAATAAAACAGAAGCAAGTAATTCTTCTCTAAGATTTGGCACTAGTTTGTAACTAAGATAAGCAATAATCATAGAAATACTTGACACTTTTCTACTCTGTGTAAACGGACTTCATATTATTCATCTGCTTCTTAAATGTTAACCGTCCACAGATAAAATATTAGATATACCGTATGATCCAAAAATAACAATGGCCAAACATAATTAAGTGATTACACGAATCGTCAAATATGAAAGTAGTGACCTCTCTGAGGTGTACTTAATTCAGCTGCCTTGGCCAAAACTCTGCATCAAAACAAAAGGAGTGAAAACCTTTTGGCACTTTGCTATGCATGAGCCGATATAACCAGGACCCCTATTCTGGAAATTTACTAACATGAGTAATTTAATGATAGACATTCAAATTTCTACCTTTATTTTAGTCGTTTATAGATACAAGGTTAATGATAACAACGAAATTTGATCTCTAAATCTTTAAATCAGTGATCTAGAACCTAGATAAACACATTTAGATAGTTCTCACACGCATGCATATATGCATATTTGTATGTGTATGTATGTACATATGTGTGTATTGACAGTTATGAGCATCATCCTCGTATCTCTATTACACTATCTATCCCAAATAGCATTTGACATGGTGCAAAACTCGGAATAAGATGGCAGTGCTAAATGAGTGCCACGAGAGGAATTATCTGCAACTCTTCCACTTTTAGCCTCTTTGTAGTCTTTATATTAGCCATTGCCATTGCATTTGGTAAATTAGCCAATGTATTTGATGATGTGAGAGTGAAAAAAGATAGTATGCGAGAAAAATATGAAGTATTCAAATCAAATTCATCTACTAATTCATTAGATTCAATGACTAATATGGAAATGCTACACAGGAGTTATTAGAGGAATTATCATCCCTCCCTACGTATGTACGTACATACGTACACACACACATGCGTACGCGCACACTAAAATATTATTTTGAATGTGTTAGGATTAGTCAGATTAATCAAAAATATGGGGATATTCATGAAACATGTAACAACGTATATACAAATTTACATCCGATTTTAAATTGTGTAGCTTAAAAATTTGTAGAGATGTATATGGGGTGTAACAGAACACGCACGCCGATATATATGTGTTTGTGCACGTGCAACATATCTCAACCGTTAATCTCATTGTGCATTTATTTATATATTCTTTCGTTGTATCTAGTTCTTTTAAAGTTGCCTGCTTGCTAAGTTGAACGTGCAAAAACATAAACTGTATGCAGAGGCGTCCAAACCACCTTATAGTCCACAATTTTTCTCTTCAATGGATCAGGGTGACTGTTTAGGTGTATATTTTCCATTTATCATTACGAGAATACCTGAAATTTCATAAAAAAGCACTCGGTCAATTATACATATATATTATAAGATGATTACATGAACTTCAAAAACACTCAGATGAGATAAGCATAATGTCATTTTATGAGAAGGCCAAGACTTGACTCACATGCCAATTAAGTTAAGTCAAAGGAATTCTCAAGTTTCATTCAAATAATAAATTTGGATAATAATTAAGAGGGTCAATTAAGGCTAAGTGAAGATAAAGAAAAGAATTAAACTGTTTTAAATAGTGATTGCAACAGTTATAAGCGGGATTTGTTGGATTTCCTGTTGCAGAATTTATTAATAGAATAGTCATTAGTTGGATGTCTTTCAGGGGGGCATGGTATCCTTGAAAAGTGCCGCAGAAAAGGAGGAAAACAAGGAGTTGCAATTAAGACTAGCTAGTGCCAAACTGGAGTTATTGCTCCAGCCAAGAAACCTACCTATCTAGTACCAGTCCATTTCCTACTGAGAATATAGTATACGACAAAACTTTACACATATATGATGTGTGTGTACTTAGGAGAATTTCGTTCTGAATAAGACCATTTCTTATTTTTTGAGATGAAACCCGAAAAAACAATGTAATGGCTGATACAATAAAAATGCAAGATAATCCTATTTTTGAAAAGCTTGATCAGATTGGAGTCTCTTCTTCTCCTCCATCTCTTCTTCCCCCATTATCAATATCTATCCCCCACTCACAGCAACCCAAACCCACAGTCAAACCCTCCATTGCGAGCAGTGCTGTTGTAAATGCTGATGCTGTTGTAGATGATGAGGGATTTCAGAAAGTTGTCTACAACAGGAGAGCAAGCAGAAAGAATCCTGTTTCTAATTTTCAGAGAAATATTCCAAGAAAACCAGAAAATGGTCGTAATTCTTTCTTTAATGGCAGGGCAGATTCAAGAAATGATTATTTACAGTCAAGAAATGTGATCAGGCAGAAACCGAACCCAAGAAATCAAATCTCTACTGCCCCAGTCAGCATTGACACTGCTCAGAAGACACACAAAGCCTCTTCATGGGCTGATCTTCTCAAGAAAGGAGGGTTAGGCTCTGAATTTGACTTGCATTATGTTGCTCCTATCAATATAAATGATAAGAAATTTGTTACTGTAAAGGAAGACATTGATAAACGTACAGAGAATAAATGGAGTCATTCAGTTATTGCATATGTATATGGTCCAAGGCCTCCATATCATCATTTCAAGACTTATATTACGCGAAATTGGAATCCCACAGGTAGCTTTGAGATTTATACTAGAAATAATGGCTTCTTTATAATAAGATTTTCAAAAACTGAAGATTGTGGAAAAATTTTAAATGGGGGGCCATATTTCATAAATGGCAAGTTGATTATTCTGAAAAAATGGAGCAAGAAATTTAATTTTGATAGGGATCTACTGTCTTCTATGCCAATTTGGATTAGATTACCTGAATTAAGCCTAAGATTGTGGGATAAGGAGGCTTTCAGTGCTATAGCAAGTTTGGTGGGTATGCCACTAAAATTAGATGAACCAACTGCTAAGGAAACGAGACTGAGTTATGCAAGAATTCTTGTTGAAATAAAAGCTGATGCAGAGCTACCAAATGAAGCTAACATCACAATGTATGATGGTGACAACATAGTGCAAAGTATCGAATATGAATGGATCCCACCTAGATGCAAATCTTGTAAATGTTTTGGTCATTCTGATGAAAATTGCTCGGCAAAAAAAATATGGAAAGAAAAATGTAGAGATAATGATACTTCAGTTCAGGATGTTGCAGAAGAAAACAGTGTTACAACACTGAATGAATCTGTGCAGAAAAGTTCTTTTCAAGATTTGAAAATTCATGCCACAATGATAGATGCCAGCAAATCTAGTCATGATGAAAATCAAGAAAATATGCAATGTAAAATCAGTTACCCCCCTCAGAAAGTTGATGTAGTTCGAATTGCTTCACCTAAAGCATCAATGGAAGAAATTACAGATACTCAAGTCTCTGTTCAGGCAAATACTGTTGCTGATAGTATGAATATTGAGCAAAACTCTTCTGATTTGAATCTTGTAGATTTAATTGAACCTCCAAAGAACACTAGCTTGAATTTCCTCTCTGATTCATTATCCCCAGTAAAAAAAAAGTCTTTATCTGGAAAAACAATACAGGCAGCAGTGAATGCTGTTTCCTCACAATCTGCAGTTAATAAAAAAAATAGAAAGAAAGCCAGAAATAGAATTAAAAGCCTTAAAAGCCTTAATGATATCTCATCTTCTGAACAAGTAGAAGATACAACTGATAAAGAATTCAGAGAAAAATACATCTCAAAAAATGATAAGTGGGGAGAGCTTCTAAAAGTCAAAAGTGATTCTACATACAAAAGAAAGGAAAAGAAGCTGGAAGTGCAAGAGGATGAAGATAGTTACAGTGATTCACTGTAACTAATCACATATCCTTGTGTATCCTTATTTTTTTATTTATTTCTTAATCTCTTTTACTATGTCTATTATCTCTTGGAATGTTAGAGGTCTTAATTCCCCAATTAGAAAATTGGATGTTTCTAATTTACTTATGTCTGAAAAACCTAGTATTATAGGTCTTTTAGAGCATAAATTAGATAATGATAAGATTGCTGACTATCATGTCAGACATATCCCTAATTGGAGAAGTGTGAATAATAATCATAAGGGGGGCAATGGTAGAATTCTTGTTTTATGGGATGATAATGTTTGGAGTTTAGATAACTGTATTTTTAATCTTCAATATGTCCACTGCTTGTTCTCTAATAAGGGTGGATTTGTCTTAAATATTTCTTTTATATATGCCTCAAACTTTGAAAATGAAAGATCTGACTTATGGAATCATATTGAGAATTTAAATAGGAATATTTCTCATCCTTGGATCATAATGGGTGATTTTAATACTATCATGCATTCATATGATAAGAGAGGTGGTATTTCAGTTCCTTTTAGTAAACTGGAATATATCAACAAATTTTTTTTAAGGACTGGTATAATTGAAGCTAATATGGTTGGTAATAGATATACTTGGAAGTCTGGGAAATTTAGAAACATTCATTGCAAACTTGATAGAATATTAATCAATCAAAATTTTGCTAATATATTTCCCCATTACAAGTGTTGCACTCTGCCACAAGCTACTAGTGACCACACACCTATTCAAATTTTCTTCACTGATAGTAGTAATTGCAAAAAAAACATACCATTCAGATTTAAGAATGGGTGGGTTTATGATGATAATTATAGAAGTGCCATCACCAAATGCTTGTCTTATAATATTCATGGCACTGCTCAATATAAATTTCACAAATTTTTACAAATTGCCAAAGGTCATATAAAAAACTGGAATAATAGTAGGAATAAAAATGAGCTTAAAAGTATTAGAGATGAATGTGAGAGGTTACAAAATGCTCTTGACAACAACTGCTCAGACAGTAATATCATTACCAATTTTTTTCAAGCTCAGAATAATCTCATTTCTTCCCTTCATATTCATTCAGTTAATATGAGGCAAAAGGCCAAGGTTGACTGGCTTACTAATGGTGATGAAGCTAGCAGTTTTTTTTATGCTAAAATGACCAATAGAAAAAACAGTAATACTATTAACAAACTTATTGATGCTAATGGTAATGCTTTAAAGAATTCTAATGATATTGAGAGGGAAGCCATTAAATACTTCACTGAGTTATTTAATTCTGAAAATTATCTGCATTCATTTCCTTACTTCAATATTAAATTTTCTTTAAAAGAGCTGAGTAAGGAAATTTTATTAGCCCCTGTTAATCTTTTGGAGATTAAAAATATTATTTTCAATGCTAACAATAACAAAAGCCCTGGTCCTGATGGTTTTGGGGCTTTATTTTACAAAACTCACTGGGCTGATATTAGCCCTAAAATTTTTGAAGTCATATCTGAATTTTTTAGAACAGGGAGGCTTTTAAAATCTTTCAATCATACCTTTATAACTCTTGTTCCTAAAACTCCTAATCCCAATGGTATGGAAGATTATAGGCCTATATCTTGTTGCAACTTTATTTACAAAATCATCTCTACCATTCTTTGCAACAGGATTAAACTGTTTCTGAAATTTTTAATTTCTGAAAATCAGTGTGCATTTATCCCTGGCAGGCTTATTACTGATAACATATTGCTTGCTCATGAGCTTATTAGGAATTTTAACATGAATAATAAAAAAATCATGTGTATCAAAATTGATTTACACAAAGCTTTTGACAAAATTAACAGGGATTTTATAATTCATATGATGAGTATTATGGGCTTTAATGAAAAATTTTGTGACCTTATTAAAGAATGCATTAACAATGTTACATACTCTGTGATGATTAATGGCTCCCCAACTGGATATATACATAGTAACAGGGGAATTAGACAAGGAGATCCCCTTTCTCCCTATCTTTTCACTATTGTTATGGAATACTTCACTGTTCTAATTGAAACTGAGCAAAACAAGGGGAATATAAAACCCATAAACAGAATCAAGCCATCCATTACTCATCTTTTATATGCTGATGACTTGCTTCTTTTTGTTGCTGCAGATATTAAAAATGCAAATGCTATTGCTGCTATTTTTAAAAAGCTAGAACTATTTACAGGGCTAAAAGTCAATGATTGCAAAAGCAAAGTATATTTCAGCAAAGGATGCAATTCCAGGGAAGAAATTTTAAGCATTCTCAATTTTAAAGAAGGAAATTTGCCAGTTAAATACCTTGGCCTTCCCCTAAGTATAAATCAACTGAATGATAGAGACTGTTCTAGATTATATGATATTATTCAAAGCAAGCTTGAAGGATGGTCTAGCAAGTTACTAACTCTAGCTGGCAGGCTAGAACTTACTCACACTGTCATCACTGCAATTGTCTTATATTGGATTCAAGCTCATAATTTACCAGCAAAGGCAATTCAAAAAATTGAGAAATTATGTGCTAATTTTATATGGCAAGGTAAACAGCACAAAATTGCTTGGGAGAAAGTATGCATGACTAAAAAGGCAGGGGGTTTAGGCATCAGAAACATCAAAGACTTGAGGGAAGCTGCTAAATACAAGTTATTTTGGAAGTTTTTAGATGGTAAATCTTTGTGGGCCAGATGGATGAGAAACAAATATCTTAAAAACAAAAATCTCTGGACTGCTAAAGCTGCAAATTATCATTCATTCTCTTGGAAATCCATATTAGAATGCAGAGAAAATGGTAAAAATCTTGTAGAAAGAAAGATTAAGGATGGCAACTCAACTAGTTTATGGTTTGACCCCTGGATATTTGGTAAGTCCCTCATTGATCTACTAGGGTGGAATAATTTGTTTCTTATTGGTGGTGCTAATGATAAAGTTCAAAATATTATTTCCAACCATAATTGGAATGTAAATACCCATCAAGCTGCTAATATTTTTAGAAATGCTATTGAGAAAGTTACTATTGATAATAATATTCAAAGAGACACTTGGGTTTGGAAGCTCTGTTCTAAAGGTTCCTTTTCTTTTAAAAAAGTTTGGAGCTTTGTGAAAGGTATAGAAACTGAAGTTTATTGGAGAAAAGTAATTTGGTGCAAATCTAACTGCCCAAAAATGGCTCACTGTTCTTACTTTGCCATCCTTAATAGACTTCCAACTCTTGAAAGATGTTCAAAGTGGAATAAGAACATTGACAAAACATGTATTTTATGCAAAAATGGTATGGAAAATGCAGACCATCTCTTTTTTGATTGTGCCTTTTCAAAACATATCTGGTTTATTGCCAAAAATGCTCTGGGTTTTAATCAAAATCTGCCAATTCAAAACATTAGTGAAAGCATAAAATACATTCAGCAATGCTTTAAGCCCAAGTCCAAAGAGTTTAAAAGAGCTTCAATTATGCTTACTACT
This sequence comes from Allium cepa, assembly GCA_030765085.1. NCBI lineage: Eukaryota > Viridiplantae > Streptophyta > Magnoliopsida > Asparagales > Amaryllidaceae > Allium > Allium cepa. The sequence continues at coordinate 366,915,434 of CM060938.1, read as the reverse complement.
GTCATCTATCATATTTGGAAAGAAAGAAATCAAAGAATTCACAACAAAAAAGAAAATGACAGTATTCAAATATGGAACAGAATTCTTTCTGAATTTCAGATTCTCATCAAAAAAGCTAGCAAGCTGTCAGATCACAAGAATGCTGATCTATCTGATATGAATAACTCTATTGACTATGAGAATTATGTTGAAGATCTCTTACTTAATGGGAAATACACCAAGTATATCCCTCATAGCAGTCGAAAAGATTGTCACTGCCATTTACATGATACTGACAAAGCTAAATTCTCGCTTATAAGAAGCGGCATGCCTCTGGACTATCTTCCTGGTGGTGGCCATTCTGCAGATGCAAAGGACAGTACCTGCAAGGGAAGTAGACACGTTAATAACAATCTTTACACTAATTTAATGCATTTAATGAATAGTAATAGTGGCTTACTACCTGTTGCAGAGCTGTCGAATTACCACACTCCCAGCTGCGTTTCCAAAGAGCTTACTTTGCTGTCAATCGATGATTTAAATCATACGAAAGTTAATGACAACAAAAAATTAGCCATTTTCTACAAGAGTTTGTTGAATAACAAGGTCTATCACTTATCTTGTTGGAGTAAAGGCGAGAGTAGCAGTTCTTCTCATCACCATCATTCTACGAAAGTTCATGTAGCTGCCTGTACTACTGCTGCGAGAAGAGAGATTAAAGTTCAAGCTAGTGGTTGCACCAATTCAGCTGATTGCACTACAAATCTGAAGAATGGCTATTCAAATTCAGATCTTGCGAGAAACCCTAGTATTGAGCTCCATCCTTTGGATAGGTACTGCAAGGATAAGAAGAATCTTCGTCCTCCTTGAGATCTGCTTGATTTTGGCTGTATTCTTTCTCATCGTCCTGCTTTTGGGTTGATTTTGGCTTGTCGCCATTTTCGAGTTTCTGTTGTTTTGTGTTTGGAGGCGTTGTCGTGTGTTTTTTAGGGTTTGTATTCTTGTTTGTTTTTTCTTCGGGTGAGTTTACCCGATTGTTACTTTATATTGGGCCGGGCCCTTTTACCTTTTTCAAAAAAAAAAATAAGACCATTTCTTAATTATAACACTCTATATACAATATATTCATCTTTAGCAAGTTTTATCTCATATTTCAAAACGAAATCTCGAACTAACATCTCCATTCGTATCTTAGATTGAGATGCTCAGATGAGATGAGTGTCAAATAAATTAAATCTATCTTTAAAAATTACGCCTCTTTCTACTGTAAAAAAAAGGATCTCAAGGAAGATCTTTGACAAGGTGAAAAAGATTTGAATCTTGAAAAATGCATATTGGTACTTGTACATTTGACAAATACGTGTATGCACCCCAACAACTTATTGTATATTGATTTTCTAAATTAATGTCAAATTAATTTTTTAAATTAATGTCATATAAATTAATTTAGCATCAATAGTTTATCTTTTTAAATGACACTTTGAACATTGAATAACTAACAAAAAAATTGAAGATTGCCGTCCCCGACGTTGGACTTGTTCAAGCTCTTACCTTACTAGTCCAAATTTCTGACTCCAAAATACACACATCCCATGCGTATATGTTTGATGTGTGTCTCTTTGTGCATGCGTATATGTATGTATTTATGTTTCCACCTAGTTATATCAATCAACTGTAACTCGTCACATGTTACAGGAACCAAATTTATTTTTCTATACATGTGTTGATGCTAATACAACACATGACAATACAATCGATACTCATTAGAATGTGTATGTATTCAGAAATTCATGTGCTGTACAAAAGAAATTTTGTCTTCCTACTATACATTAGGAAAATACATGTGCTTCAGGAATAAACGTCAGATCGAGCAAATAGATTTGTAATACTTCATATATTCAATTAGTCCTATGTTGCAAAAGTTAATATTTTCCAGTATTGCAACTTGAAGTAAAGCAGAGAACAAAAATAAAGTAAGTTGAACAAAAATTATGGCACTGACAATTCAGTGCAGTAAAATCTTTGCAATTCTTTTAAGAAATTTTAAGTTGATATCAAACTTAATATGCACTTAAGAAATGTTGGTGCTTGTGGTTGGACTGGCTTGATTCAGAAGAACAAGAGAAGGAAAAGAGAACCTTTTTTTCAATGTACTCCTCATCCCTCCTTTTGCATCTGCTTTACTAGTTTAATGCAAAAAAGCGCCTCTTGAATCGTCCATTATTAGTTCAATGCTACTTGCTTTTGTTGATGTGATGTTATATACATTAATGTACATACAGTAATATGCCAAAATCAATAATATTAGTACAAATATATTATTTATAGGTCAATATTAACTATGATGAATACAATTTGGCATACCTATTTGACAACCAAAGGTTTATATAATTCAAATAACTACCGATGGAAGCAAACAAAACCTTCAAAGGGTACACAGAAATTGGTCAAAAGTTTATTGAAACATAGAGCAAAAGTACAATATGACAGTTGCATTTGAATGATTGTTTTACAGTGAAGTCTACCTTAACCCATGCACAAAAATTTAAGCACCCTTTACTTGGCCATCAATGTATGAACTTTCACAACTGTCATAACTCATCTCCCAATTTGAGTCATTTTTTTCTCCATATGGACCACGATGCACTTGCAAAATTATACTCATTTAATGCTCCCTTAAGGGATGCATTGCATATGTTTTAACATGAAAGCTTACATCACTACATAATCTTAATTAGATAGAGCATAAAAAGCACTAATGTTTTACTATTGCCATTATTTAGGATTTGCTCCCTTTTATTAATTAAATTCATCAGATCTAAGAAATATGTGGTCCTAGATTATAAAACTAAGATCAAGTTGTGGTAAGATGGAATCATTGGCCTAGTGAGGGACATACTAGCTAAGAAAAGATGCACATGGTGGCATTCCATAAACTAAAATTTATCCCACAAATATTCCCATATTAAGACTAAGATGATGTATAACAATTACCTATTTCTTCCCAAACACAAAAGTATATATTCATAAACGTGGAAATTTGGTTCCGTCCTTTTTTTTTTTCTTCAGATTTGATACGTGAAAAACTCTTCCCAAAACATTGTGTGTGTGTTATACCCCTACTTTTATTTTTGGTAAAAAAATTCGAAAATTAAATCTGAACATTAATAGCATGTTTTTATGATCAAAACAAACTTTTTTCAAAAATTTTATTTTCTTGAAATAATACGAATATTTGCATAAAAATATGCACTCTGCAAATATTTGGAGTTTTCCGCAAATATTCTAAAACTTAAAAATATGATATATATATATATATATATATATTATAAATAACTTGTTTTTAGATGGGACGGCTTTGTATTTTGAAACCCATGGAGGGCCTTTTTATGAAAGTTCCCTTCATAAATATGTGTTTAAGAACTCTCATCAAATATAGTCTTTAGATTTATCATCCGCAGCCCCTTTACTTTTCTACTACTATAACTATAAGATGATTAAGAAAAAGATGCTGCCTTTTGTTAATTAAGACTACAAAAGGACAATCTTAAAAACAATGATCATTCAAATTGAAAACTGTGAGTGTATATTATTATGCATACCAAAATCCTTAAATAGCTACACTGACAGTTTATGTTAAAAACTTGCAGTCAATTCACCATTAATTTAGTGATTTACAAAAGCAGTGCAGCATTTTTCTTAGTTTTCAGTTTAGGTGTTATTTTTTTACCATGCATGCACGATGAACATACGCAGCATGCACCTATTGTTGTTCATAATTTTCATATGCTTTACGTACTTGTTGCTTTATTTGGTACCGAACTAATTGTATGAAATTTATGTTATAAAAGGCTCTATTAGGGGTTTAATCATTTTGTCCACAAACTTAAGCAAAATATATTACTTTTCTAAAGTTATTTCGCCTTATAATGGACACCGACACTAAAGATACTGAAAAGGGGATTGCGTGACAGATTGTACATGCTTCAATATAAAAGATAATGGAAAGATTATTACACTTCCCACTATAGAAGACTCAGTTACCATTCACTCTAACTGTCATGCAGCTTCTCCATATATCTATTTGATTGTTAAATTAAGGTATAACAAAAAAAAATCATCACGTAATAAATCATATAAATCACATGAACTTAAGACTTCCATCCATATGGGACTAATAAGCCAAGCACATGGAAGCAAAGTGATTATAATTTTAATATTTGCCGACATTTTAGCTTTGAGATTTAGAAAATTCCCAAAGAATCTTGTATCATTTTTCAAACATAAGTTTTCCTGTAGAGTAAAGAAAGATTTTGTAATCATTTTCATGTCAGAATCGCTGGAGTCGTTGGCCAATAAGATTCTCAAGTTTAAACCTTGGTAGCTGTAATCTCTGAGCATGAAACTTCACAGAGAATTATTATTGTATCATATATATAATAATAACTGGTTTAGGATTTATTGTTATATTGAAGTTTGTGCTATTTCGGCATGGGTAACTTTTAATACAAGGAAAGTTGAGGCATCAGCAGGTAACTGCAGGTGTATGCATTTGACACTCATACATTGATCATGTTCTAGGCATTAAAAAGTGCCATATTCTGAACGCAATAATTTATAATCAGAATAATTGACCATCTGCTCAGCATTTATAAGCACACAGAAGAAACTTATGTATAAGAAAAATTGCAGAAAATTATACGCACTTGAAACCTAATAAAAAGATGGTGGGGGCAAGCTAACCTGTGTGCAAACAAAGCAAAGCATTGAACCAAAGTCCTCAATTGCATGTCTACAGTCTACAGACTCTACACAAACAATGGAATAAATGTTATGGCCTGCGCGGCTAAAATTGCAAATTTGAAGAATTCGTTAAACACCAGTTTGAATAAAACCCAACATTCCACATATGCTTCAAAATGAATTTGTCAAAACATAAAAAAGAGAATATATCTAAAATACGAGCCAGCTGCTGTGTTTAGATAATACGAACAAGATGATTGCCACAGCAATCATTATATGCCTTGAAAAATAAGGATCAACATAAAACAGAAAAAGAAATTACCTGATGGTAACCAACAATACAGCTTAGCCTTACAATATTGATCATCTAACAAGATAACACTTTTTAACTCAATGTCAATGAACAAATTAATATCTAACATCAACTTTTCAATTTTTAGTTAATTCTAATCTCATGAACTCTCGGCTACAACAACAAGCATTTCACTATAACAAGATTCACAAATCTGATCATTCTTCCAAGAACAAGACTTGGAACCATTGAACACAAAAGCTCTTAGCATCTCTTTATTTGATATTCTGACTTTTTCAAGCGCAGTTAAACAACAGAGTGTTATGGAATTTGTCAAGGGATAGCTCCTGGAAGAAATATGCGATGGATGCTGGAGATAGAGAGCTCAGTTCGGCAGGCAGGGCATCTCTTTTGAGCTATGATGGCACTAGTGATGCATTGTTTACAGAAGAGGTGCCCACACAACGTTGATGTCTCGTCTTTCATTGTATCCATACATATTGCACATTTTAACTTCACCTTCGTTATTTCCTGTGTCAAATGGGTCCATGTTAGCAACTAATTAACTATTTACCTCTTAGTTTTGTTGTTATTGAAAAATTAAGATTGAACAGGTTTTGTTGCAAGAAAACAAAATGAAAGGACCAGAACACTATCTTTGTTCTTGTGTACTGATACATGCAGGTATTTTATACACTGTCAAATTTGATGAAGTATGTGTGGCGTTAAATTTATGGTATAAATGTTCCCAAGACCATAGTTTAGAATCCATATGCATGGAGCCTAAGTAGGTAGTTCATAATAGAACATAAAGCTACTTAAAATGAAATTCGTAGTATGTAATCTGGGCTTTACGGGATGGAATAATGTGATAATGAAAAAATTAATTATAAATTGTTAAATTTATTGCGTGTGACGTGAAAGGGTATTTCTAATAGGCTCCTCCTACGCTCTCTTTTTCAGCTTGGCGTCCAAGCACCTAACAGAGTTATAGCACCACATGCCTCATCATTAATAGTGCTGCTTATATTGACACCTTGAACTTTTACATACTATAGTGCTTGGCGCTTCATCCTGTATCACAGCATAGAAGCCAACTACATGGGTGCTTATTGAGCTTAATCTTAAACCTATTTTATAGATAATTATTGAATTGAACCACATATTTAGTAGTGAGATCATCGAAAGATATTAGACACTTGCGAAGCTGAAAAAACTGTGTTACTTTACATATCTAAGATATTCAGTTTGCCCAGATTATGTTTAATAGAGAAATATCAAGTACAACGACTAACATCCATTATGTCCCCATTTTGTGTTTTATTTTGTGTCCCAATAGCTGCCCCCTTTATATTTTGATTCAAAAATATAACTTGTACTGAAGATACAATGTATTATTTTCTTTTTCTTTTTCTTTTTAAAAAACATTTACTGAGTTGTATTCATTTCTTATATTGATATCACTGACAATACAAATAAATGAAACAACGTTGTAGAGATTATATATATAGTAATGAGAGAAGTGCAGATATGTCTTTGAGGATTGAAATTCCAGCTTTTAGTTGTACGGGTAGAGGTGGAGATAAAGGAGGGGTAGCAGAAGCTGAATAAGAATATTATTACCGATTTTTTAAGGAATGGCTGAAACAGAAAAAATTAAGGCACTCGGATTATTTATAGTAAATGGGGAATTTAACCAAAACCATACTTATTTTAGAAAACATCAGATTGCTCAACCTATAGAAAATTCAGTTGTAATTTAGACATAATTTAATATAGTCCAATATGATTCCTAATGTAGCTCAAATCTGTTCAGGGTGTAACTGAATGTAATTAAATGTGTAACAATTTTGCGCTAACAAAAAACTTATCAATTTTTGGGAGTACCTCAGAATTTTTTTTCTTAAATGTACAATCCCTTCTATCCATCTCTTCAGAAGATCCATCAGATGCTGCCAGAACAGTAAATGTATGAGAAAACAGATGCCAAAATAATTATGGACTTAAATAAATAAAATGTTGCATTCAGTAAACAAGAAATAGTTAAATTCATACAAACGGATCAACCGATAAGCCTATGTAATGTAGTATTCACCTTACTGTTATAAAGAATGTGTCGTGAAGATATTAATTGAGATTAAGCATTTATTTCTAACATAAAATAAACAAATATGAACAGCACTAGTCAAATGTCGTTGACTTTACATTTTGCAACATAAATTGGCATGAACAAAGTCAGTTTTATGTTTTTTTGAAAGCAAGTCGCAGCTTTCTTCCAAAAATAAGCCAAAACTTCCTCCAGAGAGTAAGTCAAAACTTCCTAGGGTGAAGAATGGTAAATTTATTTCAAAATGAAGAGTAAATTAAATCCCTTCTAATGGAATGGAAGTCAAACTTCCCATGGAAGGAAAAGGAGGTCAAGCTTCCATCAACCGGAAAGTCAAACTTCCATCAAATACAAAGTCAAACTTCCACTGGGACAAGTTTATTGGGATGTAAAGAATGTTACATTCTTAAATATTGTGTTTTGATTATAGTAACCATACAAGTAGTGCTACTAACCAGCTAACTGCTTATCAAGAATGTGCAAGTATATAAGTGATGAATATGTTCTAACAATGTTAAAAGACACTTCAAAGCTTAAGAATACACACGTGCTTCAAGTGAACTAGCATGTCAAGTGTTTAATGAGTAACGAGCACTAGAAACTTTGTTAAAAACTCTCGCAGATCACATTAAATTTCAAAATGGTTTAAATATGTTCTCTTAATTTTTCTGGATTTTCTAAATATTTGTAAAATCAATTTTGAAGCAAAAAGGCATTTCAACCCAAATCTCTATAGACCTAGATCCTGATTTGTTAATAGAAAGGTCTATCAACAGATGCATACACTTCTGTCGACATGCACCTAACCAATTGTAACTTCTGATTCAATATTCAAATATAATCTAACAATCGTGTCACTTAATGGATGGCTGGAACCTCTCACTACAACTTAAAGACATCTAAATTCAAATTTTTCAACAGAGGAAACACTAGTGATTCATGCTCCATCACTTCTATCTTTGTTGGGTCAATCATAATTTACATAGCACAAATCCATGCTCTTTCTGTCAGATTCTTCACAGATTCGCAACCACTGAACATAATTATCCAAAAGAACATTGAATACCTTCTGATTGAATCTCAACTATCTGAAGGTGCCTGGGTCTCAACCGAAGGCTGTCATTGAGGTTCGAAAAGGTTGTGGAAGATGACCCCAATGCTCCTTCATCTCTCCATTGTACACCAAGATGTTGTTGAATCAAGATGATTGCGGAAAGTGATTTAAGTTACCAGAGAAGACTTGTGATGGCAAGTTGTTGGTGATATCCATAGACTCTACAGTGGTGGATGTAGAATTTTATATCTGAACCAATATAAAAATTGCTGTGTTTGATCTCTTTACTTGCTTTTATACCTTATGTTGCTGCTCTGTGATTGATCATTATTCTAAAGCATATACAACTTACTATTTAATTGTAGTTAAGTTATTACGTTGCATTGATACTCCCTCTCCCACTCCCTCTCCCTCCTGTGTGTCCGTGTGTATGGGTTAGAAGCAACACATTTTTCATTTGGTATTAGAGTCCGACTTTCAAATTTTGAAAATTTAGTGCTACTGTTACACTTTTGTCAAAGGACAGTGTTCTCTAAACCCCCACTTCACATTTTTCATTTGGTATTAGAGTCCGACTTTCAAATTTTGAAAATTTAGTGCTACTGTTACACTTTTGTCAAAGGACAGTGTTCTCTAAACCCCCACTTTCTGATAGTACTTACTATGCATATTGGTCATGTCATATGTGCATTTTTTTACAATCAATGGATTCAACATACGGAATATGACACAAACAAAGTATGTGTCACCAATTATCGTAAGTGGTCTAGCTTAGATTAAAAAATTGCATTGTATAACTTTAAGGACATGAACATACTATACTGTGGATTGGACAAAAATTGATTTAATTGTACATATATTTATCAAAGTACACAAAATATGGAGTACATTGCAAGTCATACATGAAGGCACAAGTATATAGAAATAAAAGAAAATATCAGCGTTGATGAATCAATTTTAAAATTAAAAATGAAGCCAAATGAATCAATTTCTAATGCGTATGCTAGGCTTCAGAATATTCAACATGCATTCATATGCCTAGGCAAAACTTTACCTATCTTGATATTATTATGAAAATATTAAACTCACTAACTAAAGAATGTGAGAGTAAGATATTAGCCATAGAAAAAACTGATAATCTCTCAACTGTGAAGGTAGAGGATTTTGTATGCAAACTAATGGTTTAGGAAATTTGATTGAAGATGTATTGGAGACAAAGTTATTGAAACGTCACATGCATTCAAGGTTGAATCCTTTGGTTTTGTCAACCATGAAGGTAGTGGATTTTGTAAGGTAACTAATGGTTTAGGAAATTCGGTTGAAGGTTAGCCATGGAGACAAAGTTATTAAAACGTCACATGCATTCAAGGTTGAATCCTTTGGCTAAAACCTCATATAATAAAAACAACGAGAAATTACCGGAAAAATAAGGTGCTAAACAGAAAAAAGTACCACGCACAAAAGAAGAAGAGATGCATAGTGGATAATGAAGCTAAAATAATATAAATTAATCTCAATCGCTATGAAATATGAATCTCAAATTCTTGCAATTATATGATTATAAACTTATATTTGATCATACGTGTTTGATAATATAAATCACTTACTAAACTCAACATATCTCACTAATACCTTGCAAGTCCAACTAAATTTTTCATTATACACCTAATATTTTTTGCAAATGTCATTGGGAGAAAAAAGTACAGAATAACAAAATGCAAAGTGTTAGAGAAAGTGCATAAACTTAGAAGAGTTATTGCATTTTATTATCATTAAATTTGCATGGTTGTCATCGTCAAAAGGAAGAGACCATTAGAACCGTAGACACTGTGTTTTGACGATAACAATTGTATAAGTCATGCTGCTAACTGTTTACCAACAATGTGCGCGGTGATGAATGTGCGCTACAACGCAAGAAGACACTTCAAAGCTCAAGATGCTTCAAGTGAATTAGTATATCGAGCGTTTGATGAGTAACTAATATTAGAAAACTTAAGAAAATTTGTTAACTTGCTCGTTTAAAGAATATGTGCAACCTTTCACCACTATTTAAAGACTCTAGACTTCAAAAAAATTATGGAGAAAACACACAGAACTCATTCATATCTTTCTAGAATCAAAAACCTAATTTATATACAAATACATGCTATTTCAAACGAATTCTTCACAAATTTGCAACCATTAACGATAAAGATCCAAAACTACATTGAAAATTCTTTGATCTCTCATCTTTGTATTTCCTCTTGAACTCAAACTCAAATTATTTTTAGAGGTTTTTAGAATTTTGTACTCAAAAGACTAGCATAAGAGGTTGCAAGTGATTGAGTCTTGGAAAGGCCACCATAGAGGGAGAAGCGATTGGATGAGGCTAACACTTTGGGCGAGTTATCGGGTCTAGGAATAGACTATCACCATCTAAAGGATAACGTAGATTGTCTCAATGGGCATACAACACACTGACATTTGTATCAAAAACAATTATAAATGCGCTTATCGTGTAATAACATAAATTGATGCCTAGAAGATAATAATTACAATAATCAATTCATTGGCAATGTAATTAACACAATTACTAATGTGTTATCATGTTCCCTGGGCACATATAACATTACACTATACATAATTTAAATTTAAATATAGGACGTGTATGTTTGAGTGTTGCAGACGGGAACATTGATTTGACCTTAAAGAAAATAATACTTTTAAAATATAGCTTTTAATTTTTTTACTTTTTACTTGTGTGCAACACTAGCAAATGAAAAGCTTATGAAATTTATGACTTTATGTTGTGAATGTATATTCGATCCTACGCTTCCATAAAAAGTTGATGCATTTTACGGTTTTATGTTTTAAAATATAAAAATGCTTTACTTTGATGTGGGTGCCACAACAAATGATAATAATTGGGAGATTTATACATGGTGACGGCGACACTGGAGACATAATACAAAGTGAGGAACCTTATTTCAATATAATAGCGACAAGTGGGCCAATCCCCATTGCCCCTTTTGATTATATTTACCCAAACATTGTAATATAAAAAGTTGATTAATAGTCCCTGAAACACGGAACAAAGTAACCAGTAAAGAATCTATGTTAGCACCGATTTACAAGAAATAAAGTAGTTATCTAAAATCGTGGGAAATCCTTTTTTTTTTCCTAAAATTAACTTTAGAGTGATCGTAACCAAAATCCTGTCTAAGATGGAAGTTATGTTCGCAATCCAAGCTACTACGTGAAAAGCAAAGAAAAATCCCCTAGACCCCCAAGCACTGGTTCTAAACAAATCGATGCCCAATACTTTAATTCACATCCAAAGTCTCTCCTCAAATGGTTAGTGGACTTTCACTGGAAGTGGTACAGAATAAAAGAGCACATAACTGCCTCAAAATTAATCCAAAAAATTGTTTGTAACTTATGTTTTTGTTCAACAAATAATTGCATATAATGGTGCTAGCTGTATACAGCATACATGTAATTAAAGTCATGTTTGCTATAGATAACGAGATATTCCAATACTCTTTTTGAATGTGATGTTATGTTGCATCAGGCAACCACGAACATATGTAGATATACAAACATCTAATGCATAAACTTTTAGAATTCAAGTTCTTAAGTATTCAGAAAAGAAACCTCTTATCCAATTAGCATGGAGACAACAACATAGCAAACTATACTCTGTTATAAATTCTTACAATAGTAAGCACTGACATACAATCGACCATCAATGGAAATTCAAGTACAAGAATATGAGTGATAACTGATTTATGGTTTTAAAGATTGTTGGCATCAATCCAATGCCATAGTATCTTTCCGAAGCCCTACATCTGTAACTCTGTATTAATTGGCTAGTATCGTTACAAGTATATATGAGTACCTTGCCCCAAACCTAATTACAATGATAGCTTCTAAAGTTTACAATTTTTTTGACCAACTACAAATTTTTGTTTTACTGTGAAACAGCTGACCATTATGAAACCGTATAATACCAAAATAAATTGAAAAGGCACTACCAAAAGTAGTTTGTGTAACTTATACATCAAATTTACGATTATTCAACATTGCAAAAACAAAAATGAGCTGAAAATTCAATCAATAAATACCGACCATTAACACCAAGACGGAGGTCGAGATCCTCTTCTCTGATAGGAGGGTCTGGAAAACTTGGGCATGGAAAGAAGTATCTTGTCTATGCAAATGAATGACAGAAATTAAGAATGTTAGCTGTGTGATACAAGACACGAATATGAATATACAATACATTAACATGAAATAAATACATATACCTCTATTGGTGAGGTTGGAGCATACATATACACATCATTATCACCATCATCATCAAGTATTATTAAGTCTGGAGGAGCTCCAAATAAACTAGATGTCATTGTACGTCTTGACTCAGGATTTTGACATTGTTTCCCTGTAGGACTTTGGTTACTCATTATATAATTCCATACGAAGTGAAATCAATAGATATTCAAGTCAACATGAAATTTTGTAATCCAATGTTTTGGTATCGTTGCTATGAACCCAGAATTATAATGAAGTATTCGATTTATTATATTCAGTTACGAATGTAATTTATTGTGCGAATGAAAAGAATACGCACTGACAGATTATAATTTCGCATGAGGTACAACTTCAGTTAGCAAAATGAAATAAGCTTTGGATAAGATTCATAATCAAGTTAAAGTATATTTGTATGCAGAGACAGCCATTTTAACATCCATGTAATTCTTCAATGAGAAAGTAAAGAGTCGTCAGAAATTTTAATATAGTACGATAATACAGAAGGTTTAACATATGCTATTATCACAAGTAGTCGAATTTTAGCATCAGAATAATTGGGAATCACTAGTTGATGATGTAAACATATAAGCCTCAATCCAAAGACCCGCTCACAAATACATTATATTTTTAACATGTAATGCGAACTTCAGTTAGCAAAATGAAATAAGCTCTGGATAAGATTCATAATCAAGTTAAAATAAAGTTGTATGCAGAGACAGCCGTTTTAACATCCATGTAATTCTTCAACGAGAAAGTAAAGAGTCGTCAGAATTTTTATATAATACGATAATACAGAAGGTTTAACATATGTTATTATCACAAGTAGTCAAACTTTAGCATCAGAATAATTGGGAATCAATTGATGATGTAAACATATAACAGTAGCCTCAATCCAAAGACCAACTCACAAATACATTATATTTTTAACATGCAATGCGTATAGGGAAAGCACAAGAAAATACGCAATTTGGGTAATCGAAGATAAAATTACCTCAAATTCAATCGACCGCGAGATCGGAAATTTGAAAGAGACGAGATGGAAAGAGGAAAGAAGGGAGCACCCTTTACCCTAACCCTAATTTTTGGGGGGAATAGAACGTTGGGTTTTAGAGAAGACGAGTAAGTATGAGGGAATTGATGAGCTTATCTGAGTTTGATATTTGGGAAACTGTTCTATATATATATTGCTACGTACAGCTACCTTTTTAATAAAATTTATATTTTCCAAACAATTAATTAACGTCTACCGGAAGAGTTTTATTTATTCAAACGTAGGTTTTTGATGTCTTTAAAAGCTTAAAACTCATAACCATTGTGACCTAGTTTATAACGGTATATACCATTAACCGGACCGGTTGAGCAAGTGGTCATTAGCATGACATTTAATCAACCTTATCTAGGATTTTTCACAAGCAACAATTCGATAATATTGAACTTGATGAAGGACAAATGTTAGACTAAAGGACGGTTGAATACGAAGAATAGCAAAATGAAAAGTACATGAAAATTGACTATAGTTTAATTGGTGGCATCCATCAACCTCCTCCAGTTTGCCTCCATTCTTAGTGAATGTCTGGACTATCAAGCTAAAAGGCATTAAGGAAGGATATCAACACTGAAAAATAACAGCATATCTTAAACAAAACGGAAGAGGAGTAACTTTTCTATAGATCGGTACTGATCCATCAACGTAGCAAATTTTTGTTCTGATCTTCCTCTATCTTCTTGGATCTTGATCTATGACGAGTTCTAATCATCAGCAACATGATTTTACTACATAAAAGCTCAAAACAGCCAATTATAACTATAAGCATGGGTCTACATGCAATAGAAAAAAGAATTTTAGTTCTTGGCAAATTGCTCTTACACATCTTATGGGAAGTGTTGTCATTGTAATTTCTTATTGAATTTTAAGTTGCAATTGATATTCTTCCAGATCTATTGTGTAATCGGTAATAAATCAACATTAAAGTGGGCATAAATATAATTAAATGACTATAAATTTATTATGTTTTGATTTCCCTCTTTTCTCATTATTGTATTTTATATTTTTTTATGTTGATCTACTATTGTTTGATCTGATATAATGATATAGAATCATCACGTTCACGAGATCAATCATTTAGGTTATTAGACCAATTTTTGGCTAACATCTTTTGGTGCATTCACCAAGAATTGAACTTGGGCTAGATCTATGTTGTTGCTAAGATTTGGATAAAATTTACAGGGAGATCAGATTAAATGGGACCTAAGAAGAACCCAAGAAAGCAAGTTAGATGGGCATTTAATGGAGGAAGCGTTGAAAATGCTGGCGGAAGCCACGCAACCTCTACCCGATCTGGTCACTGGAGAGGAATTGGAAGGCATGGTGGATGTCGTTGACCAATAAATAAAGGCACCACAAAAGGCGATTATGGAAGAGTTGGCTAGGTACTTTGATAGGATGAAACAAGCAACTAAAGGAGATGGATCTCACGCTAGAGATCGTAAAGGTAGAGGAAATTATCTGGTTGTATCTAACGAAGGGAGCTATACTAGAAGGCGTAGATAAAATCAGCAAAGGCCGGGGTAGGAAATGCTAATAGAAATATCGAAAGAAATGGTTGGCTTAGAGAACTAGTCCAATTGGATTGATCTATACTGATCCATTCAGACGTGGAGGTGATCGACGTCATGATGCTGGCAGAGATAAGAATCATGATGTAGTCTATGCTAGTGAAAGGTTTAGAAGTAATTTTGAAGGAAACGCTCATGCAATAGAGCGGTCTAGAGGAAGAAGTCATGGTAGACAGCATGATGGAGCAAGGAGGCCAGGACAAATGGACTCCCCTAAGCCAATGAGACTTAGATGTCAGGCTGCAAGCCGAGACTACTCGTGTCGCGACCATCATGGTCATTTGTTGAGCCGAGCGCACGGCGGTGCATCTTGTTGACTAAAGAATTACCCAATCTTTGTGTTGTAAAGCAAATGTTACTTGCTAATAACTAGGCTTTAAATGTAAAATGAGGAAGAAAACAATAAAAGCAAAGTGAATGACATAAAAATATAGGGTGGTTCAGCGAGCTTGCACATGTCCATTATGTAGATCTCTTATTATGCTTCTCTCTTACAATTACAAGGAATTATGAGAGAATAATAAGAAATAAAGCACTCAAGGCTAACAAGTGGTTGACCTTGGGGCCATGAGCTGTCGAGGAGTGATTGAGTTGCATGATAGTATCAACTGGAATATCCACCTCTTTGAAGTAGCATTGCATGGGATATTTATAGTGGTTGGTATTGATGTTGGACAACTAAGATTACGTAAAAAAGCAGGTGGGAGGAGTGTTTGGCCGTTGATCTGGTCGCACTGGCTGTGGAAGCCAACTGTAAAGGAATGTTGGAATATATAGCTGAGAAGTATGTCGGCTGTCCCTCCATACCAAGCGCATGCATTTCATTTAATGCCCATTAAACGCTAACGGTGAGCTACAGGAGTAGGTTTTTTTTGACCGCTTCGCTACAGTACCTAGCTGGTACAGCTAAATGTATGACTTGTCGTTTACTTTTGTATGCCTATATAGCAAGGCAAATGAGTGGCTTTGGCCAGGCTATGCTGGCAGGTCGGCTACTAATGATACCTAAAGGAAGTTGAATACTGTCAAGGACCAAGATGCAAATAATGAGTCGAGCCATCTGTGAGACGACGGAATAGGCTGGGATAGATCTAGGTCATAGACAGGTTATGCTTGAGCCGGTCCTAACATATGGGTTGGCTATTTTAAGTGTCTTGAGTTGTGCCGGCCGGCAATGGAGTTGGTCTTGACGGGCTGGCCTTAAGCCAGATCAAATGTAGATCGCCATGAATGGGTTGGTTCCTTATTGTCGAATTTTGTCGAGGAAATTTGAATGGTGTTGAGGACTAAGCTATAAGGAAGATGTCATGCCGAGCTGTAGGATGATGATACAGGCTCCCCGAAATGAGTGGACGTGGGCTGTTATGAAGTTGGACCAAAGATGAGTCACGCTTGAGCTGGTCTTATCTAGTGAGTTAATTGTTAGAGCCATCTTGGATTAAGCCGATCGACAATAGATTGTAGGGCTGTTGAGTAGTTGGACTGTCATTTGGACCAGACTGTTCTTGGATTGGTATGTATAAGAAGGGTCGAATTATGCTAGACCGACTTTGATTTAGCCAGTCGTGCTTAATTGGCTTAATATTTATATATGCAAGAAATTTGAGCAATATTTTTCCCACAAGCCCGTCTTCTTGAGCAGAGGCGGACTTGTCATTTCAAAAGGATCCCATCGACTGGCCCTTTTGCTGTGCATTTAATGTGTGCCCCCTACGGCATTATGTGATTGACGGTTCCCTTTTTTCAAACATGGAAGATACTCATGTTTCCAACGTGTATGAATTAACAAACGCATTAATTACACCTAGACGGTCGATATTTGAAGGCGCTTTGAATCCAACAGCTGTGATTAAAGGGGCGGGTGTATAAAAAGTTGTTGCCACTCCTTTTTCCATTCTTTGCTAAAATGTGAAAATCAAAACAGCCATTAAAACTTTTTAAAGATCTCAAACCCTCTGACTTTCCAGCTCACTTCAATAAAAAAGTAAGTGCTTCGCTCGTCTTCTTCTCCTCCTCCTCCACCATAGGCACCATCACCATCCAAGTTTTGAGCTTTTCATCATTTTTTTGTTTTTATATTTTTATTTTATTATTATTTTGTATTAATGTAATGTTACCGATGATGTTTCAATGTATTTGTTCGCCTTGGTAGGAATCTGCTTTTTCTGGCATCTGTGGACGTCGATAGACCATCCCTGTCAACAGCGGTCGATCAACGTTGATGGACTCCAATGGCCTATAACTGTTAGATAATTACATTAGTGAATGTCAGGTGATAGGCTATGAAATAGACCCAATTTATGAGTATGGGCCTTAGGTAATAAACTAGACTAAATGGATAGGGGGCTATAAGGCTTGTTACTTAGCTTAGGAGTTTGAGTTGTGGGCTGGCCTTCATGGGGTGCCCTGTAGAGGCACGCCATGAAGACGGATGTCAAGCTTCCACCTTGATGTTTTGATGGGCAAAGATGTCGGGGCCTATGCAGTTAACGCCCTGTTATTACCCCGCTACAACCCTGCTATATCTCATAGCGGATTTCTACCGCTACCATTTTTCATATAGCCCCAAATATAGCATTTTTGCTTTAAGCCCAGCTATTTTCGATATATCCCATTATTCCCGCTATATTCCGTTATTTCCGCTATATCTTCTTTAAAAGAAATGAATTGAAAAATAACATTTGTACATTACAAAAATTATGATATTAATCTATTTGATTGAATTTTTAATATATTTTCAGAAATGAAAATGCTCTAATATTCTACTAAATTCAATTATGTTATATAACAGTTTTACATTTATTTACAGTATATTCACACATGTTTTTATTTAAAATTATTTATTTATTAATTATAATTTAATTGAAAGTTAATTTTTCATTCAATTACCATTTATATATTTATAAAAACATTAAGTATGAGGTTTTTGTGCTATTTTAGAGTCATCGCTATATCCCGCTATATTCTTACTGTATTCCCGTTATGACTTTTTGCACCTCCGCCGCATTGAATCCGCCGAGCGCTTTAACTGCACAGGTTGGGGCTTTGTCTAACTAAGGTCACTTATGTTTCAGATAGTCACTTCATAATCTACATCCATTGGTATATTGACTACCACTGGCATCGGCAGCCTTAGGGCCTTTAAACTGGAGTACTGGAAGATTGACCAGGCGAAGCTCTTGGCTATCCATGGATGTAATATAGGGTTGGTTTGATATCCCACTGCCATCGACCGTCCTAATTGCCCTCCTCTTACTTTTTTTTCTTTCTCTTCAGGCTACCTCAAGGCAAGGGTTACCCCTCCATCCCTGCATTGTCTTGATCCTTAACACATACTATCTTGCCCACAGTTAGCTAACCTAACAACTACTAGTTCTTGTGCAGCGTCTATGCCGCTTACATAGCGCTCATCCTACTAGAGCCGAAGGCTAACTTTCTTAAGATGGTCTTTCGATTATAGAAAGAAGTCAAGTATCTAGTTGGCACTTACTACCACTTTCTGGCTAACACCATTCTTACGATTTTCTCAGGCTTCTTATTAGAGCCACCCGACTGGATGATTAGATACTATTTTGTTCCACGCAGGGTCAATCCTGGGCTTGAGCACCCCAACTTCAAAATCCTTAGTAAGTATTTGCTTATTTTCTTTTCTATTCTTTTTCTCTCCCTTCCTTTTCTTAACCTGCCTATTGATAGGGGAAATCTTGCTTATGTCGGTGTTGGATCCTGATGCTGAATGAGAACCCAAACCTGCTGAAGTTGGTCATCGTTGAACATCGGGATTTGAGGATTTTTATGATCGATGCAACCTTCACCAGGTAGGGTCAATGAGGTAAGACCAAATAATGGCTGGGTAATGAGTTATCCCAAAGAAGAAGGCGACAAAGAAGACGGCCACAATGAAGCAGGATTATTCCAAGTCCAATTCCTAAAACTCGACGATGGGCCAATTACGAGCAAGAACTATGGGTACAATGACATTGTTACGGGTGAGAATCCTAAAGAGTGGCAATATGTTGATCTTGACAAATTAAGCAATGTTGTGTCAACGACTCAATGGAAAAATTTTGACCTACAATAATTAGTTGACATCCCGATTCATCATCATGGGATGTCGCCCCTTAATTAGGATACAAAGGCAAGCTCTGTGGAAAGCAGTGTTGAGTGAGAGTTAAAAGAGCCAGGCATCGATCGGTATGCAGGTCTCTCCTTTGAGCAAAATTCCTACATACAACGCTTTTATTTTGATAGAAGCCAGTCTTGGGGTGAACCTCATGTCGGGAGGGACTAAACTAATGTAGGCAGCTTGTTCTTATCATGCTTCCCCCTTGCAAGAAATTAGGGCATTGTCAGTACAAATGGTAGTTTACTTGCACTTATCTTCTCTTACTTAGCATTTTGACAAATTCTTGTTTCCTCTATGTTGTTACAGTGGCCAACGAGTTGAGTTTTGATGCTTTTGATGAGAACTCATTTAGACAGGCATGACTCAAGTCATTACTACCCCATTGCATCTACTATGCACTAGGCCCCTCATATTCTCGAACGCATCTGGCAAGCTATCAATGTGTCCTTCAGTCACTTAAAGTCACTCTAACGGTCCTTTGAAAGCAAGAAGAGAAAAAGGGATGTGGTTAGCCCATCCTCGATAGTTTTGGTGGCCATGCCTTTCAAGGGGTTCCTTCATATTTATGACATAGAAGAGCTAGACATTGATGAGGATGTCGCATTGTCGGGGCAGGTTTCTTTGGACCTCCACCATGCTAAGGATGTCGCTGACATTGGATCAAATGCTTTCGGCCTTCCAACTGATGTTAATGGAGGCCCTTTTATACTCCCACCATGTCTAGTCTAGCTTGAACCGACATTCCGTAGAAGATGCGATAGACTTCCAGAGCTAAAATCCTCTGTTGGTGAGTTATTGAATCCAAGCTTTCTTGCCTTTTTCCTTGGTTTTTCTAACGCTTGCTCTTCTTTGGGTGAGGTACCACTATATATGCATCGAGGGGGATGTGGAGACTTTTGAATCACCATAAGGCAGAGGCAACGACTTGGCAGGTAGTGGAGACAGAGGCCATCAAGGCTTGGGAGCGGCATAGAGGGCGAGAAAGGAAGCGGCCAAGGCAGCCCAAAAGTCAACGTGGTAACCAGCCAAGGCCATGGCGAGGGCGGAGAAGGTAGAGACACGCCACAGGGAGAGATTAGAGAAGTTGGAGAAGGAGGCCGACCAGTTGTGGGTCAACCTGACCAAGCATACGATTGAGTGTCGAACGACTAGGAATGTAGTTACCGCTAGGAAGAAGGATAGGGCTAAGTGGAAAAACTGATTGAGGAATATAGTTAGGACCCATCTTAAGGAAAATTTCCGGTTTTCAATTTCCGTCGGCAAGTTTGACATCGCTACTTTTGTGGATGACCAGGTGGAGGTGACAGAGGATATGAAGTCAGCTAGAATTCCAGTGGCCATTATATTAACCAAGGAGCAACTGAACTCGTTGACTCAACTAGTTGGGCAACTAGGCTTGTAGATATTTTCTTTTTCCTCCTTTTGCAAGTTTAGCAGGGTGGGCTATGTTCCCTTGCATTTTTTGTGTATAGAAACCATTTTGTTGAAATTTGTTTAAGTCCTCTTCTTGTTTTATCTATTCTTATCTACCTATGCATAGCTTGTAGGGTTGCATACATTACATAGCTGGTAGTCCCTTACACTGGATTGATCAACACATTATGGTTGATAGGCCAAGCCATTTAATGGACTTGAATGCGAGCATTGATTGTGCAACCCAATGGCTTGCTTAAACACCAAGGCCGGCATACGATTATTGGGATTCATTGTGTTGTTCCATTGTTTAATGGTCCCGACTCAAACCTTAGCATTGAGTGGCTTGAAGGTCACTCTAGGGTGACACACTACAAGATAGAGTGACAGGCTGTCTTGCTCGAATATAAGCATTGAATGGCTTGAAGGTTACTCTCAGGTGACGCATTGCTGGATAGAGTGATAGGATGTCCCGCTCAAACCTTAGCATTGAGTGACTCGAAGGTCTCTCACCTGGCACGCTGCCAACTGAAGAATGGCTCGGCTTATTTGTATGTGGATGCACTATGGATGCCGAACTTCGGTGTTACTAGAGGTAATAGCACCAGTCTCGATAATAGTGCCCTTCCTACATAAAGGACAAGCGACATTATGGATGAGGGGCAAGTGACTGTTGTAGTCATATCTTAGCTTATCAATGCACTCTGACACAAAAGGGAGAGACGTCTCACCTAAACTCTCAAGGCAATAGGCAGTACCTAATCAAGGATGCGAATGCATGGTAATTCAATCTTGTGTGATAGCTTAACAGCCCCTAACAAGGAAGTGGATGCATAGTAACTCCCCCCCCCCCCCTCCCGTAAATAGCCGGCTGGCAAGGAAGGGAGCATGGCTCGCACAGTCCTTGGCAGTAAAGGCCGATAATCCATAACAAGGGAAAGAGCATATGATAATAAATCTTTCATTGGATAGCCTGGGCTGCTTAAAGGTTCTCCAAGGTGATGCTGGTAGTTAAGAGTGGCAACGGCCCGAACCCGGGTGCTAGGTGGTAGTCCCCAAAAAAGAAATTAAATGCTTGGTAATCCACCCTCATCAAATAACATGTCGGCAAGGAAGGGTGCATGGCTCACGCAGTCCTTGGCATTACAGGTCGGTGGTCTCCAACCAAGGTATTGAGCATATAATAACTCATCCTCGTTGGATAGTCTTGGTGAATGTGTTGAACAATGTTAGCTCTGAACTTCAATGTATTCTTCATAAAAGAAGTACTACACAGCCTTATAATTATGATCAGCTCTTATATGTGATAGGCCTAGAGGTGCATGGGATTCCAAGTGTGGGAAATATGGGTTTAATTCAGGTGAGAGAAACAATAAGCACCATTTGTTAGGATGATGCTTATGACATACGACTCCTCCAAGTTTGGCCTGAGCACTCCTTCGACTGAACTCTCTGTATTTACAAACACTTAGGCGTAAGACTAGGTTATTGATAATGAACTTCTAAAGCTTTACTCTTAAGCTGTAGTGATTGGCGATCTTTCTCTTGTAGGCTTCGACTTGGCTCTTTATTCTTCTATAGTGTTAACTCTGGGCTTGAGTAGCTTATTGTTTTCCTTAGGATCGAAGGTCAGCTGCTAATATGATGGGACATCTACTTCTATGGGTAGCATGGCTTTGAACCTAAAGGATAGGAAGAAAGGAGTATGACCGGTTGAAGTACGGCTTAAAGTGCCATAAGACTAAAAAACAAGTAGCCGTTCTTCGACCAAAATCCCCTAGGCTTGTACGAGGCATTTATTGATTGTGGACTCAATGATTTTATTGACAACCTTAAGGGGTTTTATGTCAACTCATTTGGGGAAGTAGTCAATGGTGATTATGTGATTATATATCCCCAGCAATGGGCAAATTTCCAATTAAATCAATCATTCATGTGTCGAACGACCATGGGAAAATCATATAAGTATGGAGGGTAGAAGAGGCCCAAGAGATCTTGGTGAACCGCTGACATTGGTTGTATCGCTTCACATAGTCCATGGGATCTTTGATCGTAGTAGGCCAATAGTAGGCTTGTCGTGTAGCCTTTTTTGCTAGGCTTTCCCCTAGCATGATCCCTACGAAATTCTTTATGTAGCGCTTCTAGGATCTGGCTGGATTCATCTTTAGACACATTATTAAAGTGGTGTGGAGTATCCCCATTTGAAGATCTTCCCATCGACGATCATCTAGTGGGGAGCCTGGTAGAAGACCTTTCTCACTTCCTTTCGGTTGACAGGAAGTTCCTTCTTTGCTAAGTATTTTACAAGGAGCATCATCCACTTTTCATGTATGGCAATCTACCTCCATTTTTGTTTCCCGTGGTTCATTGCAAGGGTGTCTTGAATCTCTAAGGGGACCCAAGGAGTAGCTCCTTTCGAGTTTCCTGCTGCCTTAGCCAGTTGACCAGCCTTGACATTCTTCTCCTTGGGTATTTGCTCCAATCTGAACTCGGCAAATGTGTTGATTATCTTCTTGTCCTCGGTTGCATACAAGGTAGTGTCTTGCCATTAGATTGAAAGCGCTTGCCGATTGGATTGATAAATAGTGATGAGTCATTGATGTGGATGGACTCCATGTGCAATTCTCTTGTCATTTTGAGGCCCTTCAGGACAGCTTCATACTCTACTTTATTATTGGTTGCCTTGAAATTAAGATGTACCATGAACATAACTCTCTTTCTTGGGGCATGATAAAGACCATGCTGGTCCCTAGCCCCTTCTCATTTGATGCTCCATCCACATAGTTGCCTCAAACATGTCCGGTTGTAATGGTCTCTTCTTCACTACTGCCTGGTCTTGAGCACTCGACAATGAAATATATAATAGCCTGACCCTTGATAGAAGTGCAAGGTTGGAAAGAGATGTGTGACGCGTGGTATATGGCCAGCTAAGGACTTGCATCAAAGGTTGATCGGTCGAAGCTTTGATGGGATGGACCTGAAAGCACAACTAGAGTTTTCGAGCTACCATGAACAGGTAGAAAGCATGCTTATCTAGCTTTGTATATCTCGTTTCTGGACCGAACAACCTCTTACGGACATAATAAATCAGTAGTTGGACCTTCTCATCTTCTTTTATTAAGGAAACACTAATCACATGGTCAGTTGATGCTAGATAAAGGTACAAATCCTCCTCGTCGACGGGTTTGGATAGTACTGTAGAAGTGGTTGAATGTTGTGGCATGAACCGGCTTAATTCTCCCACCTTCACATTCAAGCTTTGCACTTGCTTCACAGTTCTAGGGGCTTGTATGTTTTGGATGGCTTGGATTTTGTTCGTATTAGCTTCAATGCCCTTGGCACTCACAACGTGTCCCATGAATCTACTGGACCGGATAGCAAGGAGCACTTCTTTTAGATTCAGTGTCATGTTGTATTGGTGTAGCATGCTAAAAGTCCAAGCCATGTTCTGTACATGCCCCTGGCCCTTTCAAATTTCACCAACATATCATCTACATAAATTTTCGTGGACCGACTGAACTTTTCATAGAAGATACAGTTGACAAGATGTTGGTAAGTGGTGCCCACATTTCATTGACCAAATGGCATGGGATAGTAGCAGTATAGGCTAGCATTTGTGATGGAGGAAGTGCCCTCTTGGTTTGGCCTATGTATGGAAAGCTGATTATACCCAAAATAGGCATCCGTGAAGGTGAGGAGCTTACGTCTACTAATTGCATCTACAAGTCGATCAATGCGAGGTAAGGGAAAATTATCTTTGGGCTAGGCTTTATTGAGGTTGGAGAAATTAATACAAGTTCTCCAAGACACATTTGGATTTCTAACTAGTGCTGGATTAGCTATCCAGACTAGATATTCTACCTCACGAATGAAACGTTGGTAACAGATTTTCCAACTCTTCTTTGAGAGGCCAATACCTCTCTAAGTTGAATGGTCGATGCTTTTGATAGATGAGGTTGGCATTATGATCAATGTTGAGTGCATGTTAAATAGTCCTGGGATCGATGCTGGCATGCTTCCATGCGAAGATGTCTTTGCTCTACCATAGGAATCTGATTAGGTCATCCCATACTTCCCGATTGAGTTCTCTCTGCCAATTTGAAATAACTTTGCATGGGTTGGCACAATCTATAGAGATTGAGTCCAAAGGAGTGGGCTGGCTGGCCTCAATGCTTGAGTCACCTGTGTGAGGGTTTAGCGACTCATCATTGGGATCTTGGCTTGTTTCCAAGTCATATTAATCAAGGTATAAATCATGCACTTTATGACATCCTCAATTAGGACAAACATCCATGATCAAATCAGGGTGTTGATGTCACTCCCGAATCTCACATACAAGTTTGCCGGCATTGAGAGGATATGAGTTGCAATGTTGGACGTCCATGTTTGCCAACGAGCTGTGAATTGCTCATTCCATGCTGAGAAGAGTTCTTTCATTCTTTAGGGAGCACCTAAGGAGATAGGATACCTGTCATCCTAGTCTTCATTATGGCGAGCGGTCCCGACATGGCCCTAAGTGCTGCTAGGCTTGAGGGTACTCTCAAATGACACATTGCTAGTTGATGTAGCTTTATGTCCTAAGGTGGTCCCAACACGACCCTAGGCATTACCCGGCTTGTGGGTACTCTTAGCTAACATACCATTGGAAATTGTAACTTTACTAGCAAGGATGGTCCTCGCTCAACCTTGAGAGCTGTTTGGCTCGAGGGTACTCTTGGGTGACAAGTCGTTGAATGCAATGATATGATCGGGTAAGATATCACTAGTGGAAAAGGCTGTTAATGTGGATGATTCAGAGTTGAGGACGGTCTTGGTACGAATTAGAGCACCAACCGACTTGATGGTTTTCTCGAGCGACTCACTATTGAGTGTCGTAAGTTCTTGCTGAAGCATGAGAACGCCCTTCTTTGCTTGTTTGAGGAAGGTTTCATAAAACTCTCTAGCCTTTTGCTGATTGCACTGAATCTCACTGATTCCACCTTGGACATGAAACTTCTTGACAAGATGGTTGTAGGAAAGGAAGGCATCCAATTCAGCATGCGTCGGTCGTCCTATCAGTAGATTGTATGTAGAAGGGAAATCAACCAGTACAAAGTTAGTTTATACCTTTGCAGCAATGGGTTCTCAGTTGAATGTTGTCATAAGCTAGGTGGTACATATTGGAACTATGTCCACATACCCTAAGCCGTCAATAGGTAGGGCGTAGGGAGTGAGGCTGGAGGTAGGAAGCTTGGCAGCCTTAAAAACATGTTTGAACATGATGTTGACTGAGTTGCCCCCATCTATGAAGGATCAATGCACATTTAAGTTGGCTAATACTGGAGTGATAACCATACGATTGTGATAAGGGTAGGAAACTTCTTCTTTTTCCTTGTAAGTGAAAATGATGGGTCGATCTGATTCTAGCCTGGGTGCTTTAGGTACTACGTGCTCTAGGGAACATACTTAGCCAACTCAACCCACTTCCCACTGATATCAAGATTATGCTCCCTGGCTCATGTTGACCGTATATGGGTATCTGCATAAGGTGAAAATGTCAGTTATTGTTGCGACATTGTTGTTGAATTGTTGGGTGAGAGCCGGCTGGTTGTGGTTATTCCATTGTTTTACTTGATCTTAAACAGATTCTACTAGTATCCCTTCCGGTTAAGTCATTCAATCTCATCTTTGAGCACTCAAAACTCATTGGTGGAGCGACCGCTGATTTGATGGGACCAATAGTATTTTCCATTGCAGTGGGGTTCCTTCCTTTTCTGTCTCTGGCGATGTTTAGTCTTTGAAATTGCACCCAGTCTTGGGTTGCGAGATATGTAGTCTCCATATCCCTATACAAAGTAGTATGGTTAGCGTACCTGAACCTGTATTGGGTGCCGATCTTAGCACATCTTTTGGTGTTGTTCTACTGACCATTCGGTTGACGAACAGTATTCTCACGAGAATAGGCTTGGGTGGAACATCGGGTTTCATTATCACTGTCAAATAGATCAACATCCTCCATTTTTGTAATGTTGTTTGCCTACTCATAAAATTCAATGAGGGATGTAGCCAGTTGCTTTTGAAGCTCTTTCCATATTCTAGACTTGTACCTAACAACGGAAAAGAGGGCCATGACCAGGTTGTTGATGTTGGCATCCCTAGCCCGGGTAGATTCTTTGTTGAAGATATTGACATATGACAACGAGTCTTTAGTTGGCCCTTGTTTGATATTACTTGGCTCTATAGTCATCGTAACATGGGTCTTAGAAGTGAAGAACCTCAAAAACTAAGCTACCTAGATGCAAGTGCAAGAACCAATGGAAGGCCGATCTAATGAGAGTGGATGGAAAGAGTAATGTGATCAAACATGTTAGTGCTCCCATCATGCTTCTCAATGGACGACAATACCTACCACCTACGAATGGAAGTGTTCAAAATTTCTTTAGAAAATGGCACATCATTCTCATCATTAGAAAAAGCTTCGCTGCTATGATTTCGAACTTGCATTCTATTAAGTTGTCAGTGAAGGATGTTTATTTTCTCCTTAAGGCCAACATCTGCTTGCTGCAAGATGGTTTGGCCAATGACCGACTACGAGGTTAACTGGCATCCGGGTGGAGTAGAGATTAATGAAAGGATGGAGAATGATGATGGAAATGATGAGCTAGAGTAGGAGACATCCTCTCCCTATGTACAGAATGGCAACCACAAATGACCGACTTGCCCTTTCATTGACCTGTTGCTGGCCATGCCCTTATGAGATCTAGAGTGTGTCAAGAAAGCCTTATGCTCCTTGCTAGTTACACGAACACCATGAGGCATTCAAAAGAAAATGTCTACAGACACTTGAAAGTAGATGGTTACTTCGTTGAGGGAGAATGATGGTGTCTTGGTTCTTTAGCTATGACCGCATCTGAAGCAATATCAACTGTATGGCTAGGTGCGTGCGGCATATCTTCTTGGATGAGCATGAGCATCCATGAATGGCATTTCGGGCACCATCCTATCCTGGGCCTCAATAAGTTTCAAGATATCATAGACACTGGGAAGGGCAGGTTGATGTATATTAGGTGGGTCGACTAGGTTGATTGCAAAAGGAGCTAATGGGACACAGTTTACAATAGCTTTAGCATCCAACCAAATCTTCAGACTTTGCAATCTATGTGCCAAAGTACTCACGTTTGTTAATTGTTGCAACTAGTATGCCATATATCATTGTTGAGCCCAAGAATGGGACAAACACCACCGACGAGGATATTGCCACTGGTTCCATGCTCATTGAAATTGCAACCTTCAATCTTAGGAATTTGGTTCATGGTAACAAGTTAGATTAGATTTTCGTAGAGAAGAAAAGTGATGTAAGGCGAGGGCTTCAAAGGGAGGGCCCTCCTTTCAGTGCTAAAATATCGACTAAAGAATTAGCCAATCTCAGAATCAAACTAATGCGTGATGAAAGCAAATGTTACTTGATAATCACTAGACTTGAAAATGTAAAATGAGGAAGAAAACAATCAAAGAAAAGTAATTGACACAAAGCTGTAGAGTGGTTTGGCAAGCTTGCCTACGTCCACTATGAAGATCTCTTACTATGCTTTCTCCCTTATAATTACAAGGATTAAAGGAGTAATAAGAAATGAAGCACTCGAGATTAAAAAGTGGATAATAAGGCCGTGAGCTACCGAGGAGTGACCGACTTTCCTGATAATGGCTTAAATTCAACTGAAAATCCACCCTTGAAGTAGCGTTGCACGAGATATTTATAGCGATTGGAATGAATGTTGGATGATTGAGATTCCTCAGGAAAGCAGGTAGGAAGAGTGCTTGTCCATTGATCTAGTCACACTGGTTGATGAAAGATAGATGTAAAGGAATGCTGAAATGTGTGGCTGAGAAGTATGTTAGTTATCACCTCGTATTAGACGTGTATGTTGCATTTAACGTACATTAAATGCTGACGACGAGCTATAGGAGTAGGTATGCTTTTGGCCGCTTTGCTGCAATACCATGAATCTAGATGTATGACTTGTCATTTACTTTGTCATTCCTATGTGATAGGTAGATGAGTGGCTTTGATCGAGCTATGTTGGCCAGTTGGCTATTGAAGATACTTAATGGTAGCTAAGTACTACTAAGGACCAAGGTGCAAAGAACGTGTCAAGCTAGGTGTGGAATGATGGGGCTGGCTAGGATAGAGTCGAGTCAGAGATGGGTCATGCTTGAGTTGGTCTTGATAGATGGGTTAGTTATTGAAGCCGTTTTGAGTTGTGCCGGTAGGCGACAGAGTTGGTCTTGACGAGCTGGCGTGGAGGCAGATCAGATTTGGACCGTCGTAGATGGGTTGGTTGCTTATCGCCAAAATTTATTTAGGAAAGTTGGAGGGTGCTGAGGACCAACTTGCAAAGGATGTGCCAAGCTAGTTGTGAGATGACGATACAGGCTTCCTAGGATCAGTCTGTGATGAACCAGGCCAAATACAAATTGCGCTTGAGCCAGTCTTGTTTGGTGAATTGGTTGTTGAACTCGTCTTGGATAAAGCTGGTTGACAATGGACTAGAGGGTTGCTGAGTAGGTAGACCGTCTTGGGGCTAGACTATTTTTGGACCAATATGTAAAGGTCGTGTTGAGTTATTTTGAACCAGCTTTGGTTTAGCCGGGCTATGCTTAATCAGTCTGGTAATTATACTTATGGGAAATTTGAACAACACATCTGATAGCCACCATTGACGGTAAATGGAAGGAAATGATGAAGCGATCAACGATGTTTTAAGATGATTGCTTTTAAAGGAAAATCAAGAGGATGATTGAGAGACTGCCTCTAGCCAAAATCTGTTTACCGCGGAGAATAAAGCGGCGTGGTATCCTCAAAAAATTGCTATGTAATCCACGTTGATGTACAGTGGATTGAGTGAATATATGCCATATTTGCTTAGGTATTGCTAACACATGAATGGTGTAAGCCTAGACGACTTTGTGAAATATACGTGTTTCCCATTGTTTATGGATGGGTTGGAGACTATGTAGTTTTGTACGCTTGAGCCAGGATCCATTAAGTCTTACAATCCACCAGCTATCAAGTTCTTAAAGTTATTCAGGGTTTAGTCGTTACAACCCAAGGGTGTGATTTTGTTGGCTGATGTGAAGTAAAGGATAGCAGAGTCATTGAAGATGGAAAAGTTTTATGCAGCTGAAAACTAAAGTGAGGAATTCTAAGGATAGCCTTATGTTGATTACTCTGGTAGGTGGAGTTGATAAGGAACCTGAGTTTGGAAAGTGGCTGACTATGAAGAAGCTGACCATTTTGAAGAACTTCTATAAGAAGGCGAACCAATGTCTATGCCTAGGGTTGGAAAAAATGGAAAGGGGACTAAATATTGTAGGATCGGTGGGGCCAAGCAGTCCAGTAAATGCAATGAAACTACCAAGAAGGATGGTAATAGTGGAAATGAAAATAACAACAAAAAATAAAGAATAATGATTCTAAAATTAAGAAAGAGAACTCTAGCAAATGGTTTTGGGCCGCACGAAATGATGAATATATGTAGTTAAATGGCTCCATGGAAAAAATTCATCTTACGATTAAAAAGCTAAAAATCAGCTCCAAAGGAAGCCTAGAGGATCTGGAAAGTTTTTTCACTTCCATGAGTCTCATGGGCATAATTCGAATTAATGTAGACATTTGAAGGACATGATTAAGGAGCTAATCAGAAAGAAACAATTGTAGTAAGGTGTGAAGAACCCAATGGAAGATGGTTAGAGGAACAATCAGCCATAAAGTAGCCACCTCAAGGCAATGGTGAAGGTACAAGCGGGACTGGGTTGAGTTCACCCAATGATGATTTGATTATTAATAAAATTTCTTGATAAATTAATAAATAATCGACTAAAGAATTAATTATGGGGATAAAGATTTAGATAATAATATTATTTGATAAGTATTCGGGTGTACGTTTACTCATCGATATGGTTAATTAGTGAAATTTAACTAAAATGAATAAATTGTAAAAGAGGTGTGGTGGGTCGGAAACCTATAAAGGGGAATTACCTTTTCAAATCTTTTAATTATTCACATTTCACTCTGCTCATTAAAATAAAAACACAAGCTTTGTAGCACTTTAATGGTGTTTGCGACCTAAGAAGAAAAGGGGAAAGAAAAAATCAAGCTTATGAGGTACTTTAATGGTGTTTGTGACCTAAGAAGAAAATAAGAAAGAAAAAGGATCAAAGCTAATGGAACTAGCAACATTAATCACCTAAGTAATTAGAGGAGTAATATATTCTCCAGCCACATTTTCCTTCATTAATCGCTTACGAACGAATTAATGAAAAATATTATTTCTTTTTTGGTTCAAAATATAATATGATGTTATGAATACATTATTACAGATGGGTTTTAAATTATAGAATTTCCCACAAGTGAATAAATCATTGTGAATTATTTGAGAACCAATTATGGTAGAAAACGGTAAGAAATAGGGAGTTTAGGAGACTTTACAAAAGAAAATACATGGAAGTATTTTCTATGATTTTCTAGGCATAAAATAAGTAATTTCGAAAGAAAATATGTTTGGCCAAAGGAATAGTTAAGGGCGCCGAAAGGCAATTATGTTGGAATGGGACGTAATTTGATTGGATAAAGTGTTTAATAGATGGGTCAATTGACCAGATCCACAATTTATGTTGAGCGTGTCTTGAAAGTACATAATAGAGGTAAAAAAGGACTAAGTCAAACTAATCAAAAGTCGACATATGCAAAGGTGGTGTCAAAATGTAGAAAATGGTTTCCAACATGTACCTAGAGGAAGCACCAAAGATGATGGAGCCAACCGATAGTAAATGTAAACGGAACCTTAAGTATAAATACTTAAGTAAAAAAAGCTAAGTAATGTTAAGCATAAAGCTAGGTTTATTAACCCAAAGGTATTAAATGAAGGACAAAGGGTGGCAATGGTAAAGAGGAATTATAGGTAGATTATGTGATTTTTCAAAACCTATAGTTGAGAGTCCCTACATTAACTAATTGAAACTAAGACAGGCTTCCCCAGGTAAACCGAAGGTAGTGATTATTGAGGGTGGTTAACTCTTGACAAGATGTTGAAAATGGAAGTAGTTAACTTTTGAAAGAGAATTTGCACTAAAGCTAAGGATGTTAGAAACTAGTACTCGGAACATTGATGATGTTGTATTGTAGACCAATGAATAACTAAGTGAAAGCCTCATGTATGACTGGTTAGGTAGGCAAGCGATGTTCGATAATTGGTGTAAGGCTCGGGATGGCAGTCAAGAACCAGAAGCGAAGGAGTAAATCCCTAGTGGCATCTACAAAGCATAGGCGCAAGGCCTTTATGACAAATGAAATATGTAAGTGATGGTATAAGCCTAAAGTGGCAACTGCTGTAGTAAGTGTTGGAGTAAGGCCTAAGATGGCATTCAAAAAAAGCAAGTAATTAGCCTAAGGCTTTATGTGGCAACCAAGGGACCGGTAAATGGCATAAGCCCTTATATGGAAGTCAAGAATCGAACGAGAAATAGGAGTAAGGCCTTTATGACAACCAAAATACATAAGCATAAGCGAAAGTCCTAAAGTGACGAGCGAAAACGAAAGCGAAGCGGGCATGAGGCCTGATATGGCAACCGAAGTATAAAACGAGGTGTAAGGCCTAAATGGCAAGCAAAACCGATAATGTATTTTGTTGAGTTAAGGAAGCAGTCAAGGCATTGGGCTTTAATGGCAACTGAATGCTAAAACTTAAACCTTTCATCTCTTCTGCAAGGCAGAAGGCCTCGGTGGCGCCTAGAATAGAGTGTTTCAGGTTTTGATCGATAAAGAGAATGGTTATTGAATGGCATGCTGAGAGAAATGGCTATTGATCTCGGTTATGGAAAACTTGTAAGAGTATGGCACTTGAAAAAGAATAGTTGACTTTTGCCCGAGTGTAAAATGTTTAAAATGGATATTATGCTATATTAGATAGAGTTAGGGGTATGCCCTAGGGGTATTTATGTAATTTGCTACATATATCTAACTCATTGACTAATCTTGTTCGAAATAAAGATGTTTTCTTTCTATTATATATTTGATATAATGTGGTTATATTAATTAATTAATTTAATTAAAAGTATATTTAATAGAAATCCATAAATAGAATGTTTTGTGATAGTAGTTACAAAGTGTTGTAACCGTGAGTAATTTATTACAATGAAATAAATATAACATTTTAAATGTTCCTAGTCAAGATGCATCGAGACTGGATATCAATGTATCCATTGAGACTAGAGTACGTAATGCTCTCTAGATGTTAGGCAGTGTATTACTCATGATTGCTGGAGGCACCTAGCGGTTATGTACTAATAGTTATTGAATAACTATGGAATGACTCACTCGGTAGTTTTCTGTTGGTTAATATAACTAAGGTCAAAAAGAAAATATCGATGTGACTACTTTACATAGTTATTTCAACTAAAGAGTACCGTGAATCTTCAATATGAAAACTTCTCTTTGATTATAGTCAAACCATGATATAGTGTCCACCGAGTGACTATAGCTGCGTAGGGTGGAAGTATTGGAAGTGAAGCACTATTCAAGAGCGGATTCGTCTCCTCAGTTATATAGGGTTAGTATCACAGTCAACTCAAGTCAACCTAAAGTTAAGATCTCTAGCTAGAGTAGTTCGTTTGATAATAATTGTTATTATTGAACCAAAGACTTTATGTTTGGATTATAGAGTTGAATGTGGATGATGTTGGAATTTTGACCATTACCGAATTTAGCAAGTCCAAAATGATATAATTTTGACGAAGAGAATTAGTGTAAATAATTGTCAAAACTAGGTAACGCTTATTAAATTAAAATGAGATTTTTGGAAAAATGAGTAAGCAACAAATTTGGCCGTTATATCACACCACTTGCTAAGTGAAGTGTGAACGTACGTTTGGATAGTTCGACGTTAATCGCTGATCGAATTTACACCAAAGAGTCACACAACCAAAATGATGAATTCTCTTTAGACCAAATAATTTAATTAGTTTATAATTTTTATGAATTGATGAAATAAATTAATATTTACGGAATATTAATTATGAATTTTGAATGTAATTTGAGAAATAAAATTGTTGCGTATATTTATAAAAGTTATGAATATATTGATCGATATGAAATATCGATAACAAAATATGTTAAATATGATTGTACGTATTTAATTTGGGTTAAATGGGCTCACAACCCATGAGATTTGGAGAGGATAGGCATTGGTTTGGAGAAAAATGGAAGGTGGCTACAATATGTGTGATTAGGTTTTGAGATGTGTGGTTGAGATCATTGTTTGCACTCTTGTCCTATCCATATAAAAGCCAATCTCAAAACCCTAATTACAATCTAATTCATTTTTGAGCTGCCACTTTCTTCTTCCTCTTCCTCATTGTAATGGTAGAGACTTTCCTCTAAAGCCATCCCTAAAATTCTCAAATATGGTTCAAAATTAAAAATACTAATCTATAGTAGAAGGCCTCCAATCCGGATTAGCAACCAGACGGATTATGAATTGTTCTTAGAAGAGAAATCATTGTTTAATGTTGACTCAAAGGCTTCATTAGGAAGTGCGCTTTTATTTATTATCAGTTCTTTAATTTTAACTTTATGACATAAAATTTGATTTACATCCAAATCCACTGTTTGTATTCAGATCTATTTGTTTTTTAGGTCAGGGTGAGATTTTTGTGCATACATATGTTTGTTACAATTAGGTTCATTATGTGCTTGTTATAATATTTTGTTTATTAATTCGTTATTGAATTAATTTTCTAATTTTTTTTTAATTTTGACATATATATATATTGAAAATAATATATACATATATAGATTAAATGTGTACAGATCTACAAATAATGAATATGTATAATTGTATATGTGTTTATATATCATATATATTTAATCTACAAAATTTCTTATGATGATTTGTACCTATTATGAATCATTATTAAAATATTTTATTAAATATGTATATACATATTTTATTATAATTTAATGATTTTGTGAATTGTTTATTATAAATAAAATAATTAACGATTCAAAATTTCGATTTTATATTTTTTGTATTTTTTGCATGATGTAATAAATTACAGTAAAATACTCAGATTTTTTAAACTTAATTTATTATTTTTAAAAATTAATTTAATTTCGGCCTACAATCAATTGTTTAACCAAAAATATAATTTCAATTGAGAAAATTCTATAAATATTTCTTAAGGCTTACATATGTTTTTGGAACCTTTAGAAAAAGTTTTTGGTTTTTATAACTGAATATATTAATTTTTAAATTAAGCTATTTTCAAAATGCAATTAATTATTTAATTAAAAATAAAATATCAATTGGGAAAATTCCAAAAAAAATTCCTAAGCCTAAAATATGTCTCGGATACCTTTAGAAAAATGTTTAGAAATTTTCAACTTGATTTCCTATTTTTAAGAATTAATTTGATTATGGGCTATTACCAATTATTTAATAATAAATATTATTTTAATTGTAAAAAATTCCGTACATTAATTTTAAGCCCAAAATACGTTTCTAGATTTTCTAAAATTTTAAAAACTTGTGTTATCATATAATTACTTTGCATTAATTTATTATGGTAGAAACTATTTTATTCAGTAATATATATAATAGTATTTTATTTTTACATATTATACAAGCAAATATTTGGTCAAATTATAGTACACACAAAGTGAACTAATGTGTCCGTTGCAATATAAATCTCAACACCTATATATCGGTAAATTATACCCTTCACGGATTATGATGTTACACATGCGCATATATGTGTGTGTGTGTGTGTGTGTGTGTGTGTGTTTGTATGTGTGTGTATGATACATACATAAACTTGTATAAATAGATAAAAAATTAATTTAATAAATCTCAAACTATAAATTGTACGGTTAGAATAAATATGGACATAGTAATAAATATTGTCATAAATAATTTTTTAATAAACCAATCAATTCAAATTAAAAAGAGAAAATGATAGGTTTCTCTCTCCATTTAATACAATTAATGCTCTCAATTAATTGTTGTTTAGGGAAAGAAACGAAAGGTTTCATTCCTTATACATTAACACAAAAATAAATGTTAGGTGTATTTGATACATTGTACATTTGAAATTAAATTTATTTAAACTTCCCTTTAACCTTTTTAAATAGAACACAAGATTTTATCTAAACCAAATTTAGATAAGTTCTAAATGAAACTTAGACTTCGTAGGTCAATTAAAGATACAAAATGGTAACTTTTTTTAAAATTCACCTATTTCTTCCGCTGCGGGCTGATCATGTTCTTTCAGTGGTGTTAGAGCCCAATAACCTATGCAGTCTAAATTAGTCATATTAAGGCTGACTAATTAAACTTTCCCACTAAGTACAATGTCTAGAAAGGTAATGTCTAGGCTTGAAATTGGGTAATCAAGTACAATGTCCTAACTGGTTAACGGCCTAGCCTAAAAAGTGAGTGAGTCCAAAGATTGCCCCTAATAGAAAAGACCCAATTTGATTTAGGCTTTAGACTAGTTTTCAAAATTGTTTTGAAAATTAAAATAGAAACATGTTTATTATAAAAGTCATAATGCAACAAAGTTTTCAAAATATTTTAAAGCATAACGGTATTTTCATAAATGTTTGAAAATATATATATACTAATTTCAAACTTTAAAATTTATGAATAATATTAATAAAACGAATTAACTAAATATTTTAATTAATCAGTACATATATGCGTACATTATATATGTAGATATATGTTATGTTATTTTAAAATGTTTAGGATAACATAAGTTTACATGTATGTATGTAAGATAAATTTTGAAATTAGTAAAATTTAATCAAAATTGTTTAATTGAATAAACTAATTAAATAAAATACACATATATAAGATATATATATGTTATACTATAAAGGTTATAGTGTGCACTATAAAAATTATAGTAGATATGTCCAATATAAATGTTGTATTGGAATTACAATATAAAATTTATTAAAGAGTTAATTAATTAAAATTAATTAAAGAGTTGATTAGTTTAAATTAATTAAATAAGATTTAATTAATATAATATTATACATAAGACTATTATATAAGTTAATTCAGTTATAAAAGTTATACAATAATTCATCTTATGTAATATGAATGTATAACAAAAGGTGGAACTTTAAGGAAACCTTGGATGGACTTAAGGAATAAATACGTATGTAAATGTACATATACCATGGTTTTTGATTTGTCCGATACTTGAATCATGAGAGTGTTTTATAAGAAATACATTATTCCATAAGTCAATATCACTCGATATAATATATTGAAGACTATGAATCTTTAATATAAAGTTGTCCTCTATCATTTATATATTAATAGATTACTTGCATACTTCTTAGTTGTTGAGCTTTCCTCAAGCTAGGGATGTTACGTGTAGTATTATTAATATATTTAATAGACGAGGTAAGATAACTGCATGTATTCGTTGAGCTTTCCCCAAGTACGTGCATTATACTTAGGCCATTGCGAAATGATAGGTCTAAGTGAATATTCTCACTTTACTTGTTGAGATTTCCTCAAGGTAATGGATGTATTAGGACAAGGTACCAATGGTTAGGAGTTATATGTGATAAAATCGATAAAGAGTTATCCATTGTATATGGGTCTATGATTTGTTGAGCTTTCCTCAAGGTCAGAATCACAAGGCATACGAGTCCTAAGAGCTACTAGTGAAGTTGAAAATTTTCTATTTTTCACTCGAGATTTGGTGAAACATAAAATAATACTGGGAGACTTATTAGAAAAATGAAATGGTAACATTTAATCTTTCTAATATTGTAAGAACATGCTAAACAATGCTATAGTTATTTACAATAATAAATTTTTGCATTTAATATGATTGATAAAACGTTTATTAATTAACATACACAAATGAACTAAACCGAAAGTTGACAAATGGAAATATAATACCCACTATTAAATGCCTATTGTATGTTAATGTTTTCTATACTCATGCAAGTGCCTAATTTTTACAACTACTTAATACATTCGTAAAATGATCACTTACGTGTTTATTTGGTTTAGACCGTGTATTGCATTTTATGGGTTTCAGACTCTAAAAGAACCACGAGACTATGGATGGATATTTGATCCATATACTATCACATATAAATGTTATGTGGTGAACAGTCATAGTTCGTGATGTACGAATGTAGTTCATTAAAATTAAGCCAATAAATTATACTATGAGATTGAGTATTCAATTTGATTGACTGCATAAAAAAGATCATATTGTGTTAATTGTAGCATAATACCAAGAATATAAGATAGATCTAAGAACTCGATCATTGGAATTCAGTTTAGTTAGTTTATGCAAAGAGCAACATATTTGATGTCCTTAAATGTTAAGGATAATCAAATGCGCTTCGTAAAGAGTTCGTTATGATATTGTGGTAATGGTTTTCTTTTGAATTGTTTGACCATTTAGAAAGGAAAAATGAATGTATAAGAGTAAATGTGATTTAAGATAAATTTGGGATTGAGAGAGTGAATAATCGTTTCTTCTTCACAAAGAAACAACGGAAACGAGAATTGTGATAATAGTGATTGATACTTGACACTGGAATGGAAAATATGATTTCTATTTCGAAATGTATTTTCATATAAAAAATTGTTTTCTATGAGATTTGTTTCTTTGAGGTCAAGATATTTAATCAAATAACTCTCCACGGTAAACTAGTTGCGGTATATGAAATAAACAAATCTATATTAAGTGAATGACAAACCTCCAAATTTGGTACGCTATTATAGTAATGGCAGAAATAGTGAGTGCATATCATATAACACATATTGATTGCATCAAATCATGAAAATTATTTTCGTAAAACATAATGAACATTATTTATGAAATAATGACTATATTGATTATTGACGGAAAAAATAGACATTACTATATTTTCGTGAATATTATGAATATTCGTTATGAAATATAACTATAATATGGTATTTTTATTCACAACAAAAGTGATGCATTTGAAAATATAGAAGTATCTAGTACTATTTACAATTATTCTGGAATTATAAACTAAGACATAGTTTTGAGAAAATAATTTTATTATACGATTTTGAATCATATGATACTTATTAATTACATCTCGAATTATAAAGGGCTATGCATCCATTTAGTGTGAGCATCATAAGAGTTGATAAACTCTTCGGATTGATACATATAAATGTATGCAATCGTAATTCGATAAATACCAAAACGGTTCCACGCACTTCGTCATATTCACTGATGAGTCATCATCGACATGGACATGTGTATTGATGCATATGTAGTATATCTATGGTAAACTCACTGAATATAAAACAAAGGTAAAAATAACATGCGATATGAATGATTTGATTTGATCGAATAAGTGAGTATATTGGAAATGGTTCCAGACATACCTAAAATAAATAAAGATTCGGTCTCAAATTAACTCTTTCATGTGATACATAACGATACATCTATATGGAGTAATCGAACTTTGTTGGAAAATGTACGATTAATTGTGTGTTAATTTGAGTTAGTTTCTCTCTATAAGGTAGTGTATTTAAGAGTAGTACAAAATGTTAATATTATTTCATCTGAATAAATGTTTACAAAATCTTACAAGATAAGGGTTTATTAGAAACTCCAACATATCCTAAGCTAAGGAGTTGACAGTTTATGTGAGTTGAAAGTTTGCACGTAATAATTGTTTATGTGGGATCTTGTATGAATCTCCCCAAAAGGATTTTGGAAAGGACTGTCATTGAATGACATATTTATGTTTTGAACATAACTTTTGTAAATTCAAACTAAATCAGTTTTATAAGTAAAGAAATTCATAAAGAGTTTATGAATCCTTATTTAATTTACACCGAGAAACAATTGTTGTTTCAAGA
Source organism: Allium cepa (assembly GCA_030765085.1). Classification (NCBI taxonomy): domain Eukaryota; kingdom Viridiplantae; phylum Streptophyta; class Magnoliopsida; order Asparagales; family Amaryllidaceae; genus Allium; species Allium cepa. The sequence goes on along the minus strand of CM060938.1, from coordinate 366,875,897 downwards.
TATACCAACTTTATTGTGAAGGAATTTCTTTGAGGAATTATTGGTAGTTAAATGGAATTGGATACGGTCCATAGATAGAACTGATTATATGAAATGTAATGAAATTAACTAACCTAAATGAACACATATCATTAGAAGTATAATAAGTATTCTTGTACATCGGAGAGAACTATGAGTTTCTTATTAATGTCAAAATTATATAATCCTTGGTTTTTTAATTAAACATTAAGAGTGTTGACTCTATATTGTATGATGCACAAATCTGAATATGCTATCAAAATATGATTTTGGTGGTCGTAACCAAAGGGATGTGATCCATCGGTCGAGATTGTGTCGTTATGAGAAAGATTAATGCCGTTGGAATTAAATGAGCAACGTTGATAAGAATAATATCACAAATTTCAGTTGTTGAAATTTGCATAATAGATTCGACATTCAACTTGCTCAAGTTAATTCAGATTTACTCACAAAATTATCACTTGATAAGACTTAGCGTTTTAGTACAAATGTATTGAAATAGAAAATTCCAAATAATGATTTAGAGTAATTTTTTACACATATTAACTAAAAATGTCTTGAAGTCAATGGGAGTGATATTGAGTTTGTGAGTCTTTGGATACGATCCAAAAATTGATACGAAAGTATCATTTTATAAGCATCAAGATTGAATAAGTATTTTGACAGAAATCAAATAGTTTGATTTTCAATCAAAGTGCATAGGAAGCGTCTATTCATAAAAAAGAACGTTAAAAGATACATTGCTGTAAGTAAACAACACATTGTTGATTTTAACGGTGTACCTGTGTTGAAATCAACCTTAGTTATTTTAATACTTAACTTTGGATTGTAAATAATGTCTTTTATAGTGAGTATAAAAGATATCGGGAGTGTCCCAAATCGATATGTAAATACACCTATTATATACAGGACATGTGAGTTTCTTATGCATTGGCAATAAGAATTATCATACATATTATGTTGGCTACGATATCATGATTGGTTTATGTATTCGATATATGAAGCAAATATCAAATCCAAATTGATATCACTAAATGGTTGTTTGAAGTGTTCTCATGTATTTATAAAATACCGGGGAATTGTTTACAGAAATAAAACCCCTTATGAAAGAGTGTTCGAACACAAACAACATATTGAGTATAATATGTCAATAATAAATTAAATTTAAGAATCTTTAAGTTGGAAATGTTCCAAATGAAAGATCGTGGTTGGTTCAATGAAAAAGGCTAAGTACATCGTCTTGAATAGCGCCGCAACAAAAACAATGTGTATAAATATATAAGTGCACAAATTTATAACTAAGCCGATTCCAAATTTTGAGATTCTCATGACATTGTTATATGATAACAATGTCGCTATATAGTTCATAACAGAATTTAGAGTTCACTAGAAGTCAAAAGACATCCTTCAAATTGTTCCATATGATAAAACAGTTTATCACCATCGGAGAGAAGTGATTGATAGAGTGGATAATTGAAACAAAATAGTATGCCCGTTCATGAAGGGACTGACCCAACTAGTTTTGAGAAAACCGATTAGAGATGTTAGAATAAGATTCCATAATTGACCCCAAGTGCAAATGGGAGATTGATAGAGTTAAGGGCATGCCCTAGGGGCTATATAATTTGTTGCGTATATCAAACTCATTGACCAATCTTGTTTGAAATAAAGATGTTTTGTAACAACTCGCCTTTTTGGACGGTTTATATTGACGATAAACCACACATGTCAAACTTAAACCATTCAAAAGGGTAGATAGTTATGGGGTAAATAAGAAAAAGCAGAGAAAGAAAGAAAACAAATACAGAATCTCGCAGCGGAATGACAATATATAATAATGTTCATGAAGCTGTTTACAAATAACATTTATTATACTTTTATAATACAGATCAGAGTTACATAAAAATGGAATAAATAATAAATAAATGCAGCGGAATAACATGATGCAGTGGAATAAATACAGTAAATAATAATAGTACAAAATATTCGTTTTCGTCCTCCAAAAAGTATTCGATAAACTGAAAGCTTAGGCTGACCCGAGCGAATTGAAAAGATAAAACACTCGAGTCAGAACTAAAAGATCTTATGTAAGTTAAATGAACAGTAAATAAATTTGAGTGTAGCGGCATCAGAGATGTTTTTGACGTCTCATATCCAGTGTCAACATAAGTGCAATAACTTAAGAGATGTTCGGGATTTCCATCTCCTAAGGATCCGTTAAACTATCTACTATGTAGTACAGTACGCTATTATGATAATGTTTACAGTAAAGTAAAGTATTAAAATATCATTAAGGCGTTACCCATATCTTCCTTTACCCATTTTATATAATGCCGTAGTCTATACAGATACTGTAAACTCCACCCGCAGGTGAACTATCAGGGAGCACTCCATAGGTACAACACAAAACAAACTCGTGGAAGGCACAATAGGGCATGTGAACATGGCACTTGAGGCAATGCCAGGGTAGATATACCAATTGCGGATCCGGAATGATGGTAACACATAGCGGCTACTACCGCCCACCTCAGAACACACTCCCATAATCAAAATCGAGGGTGGCAACCAAATCATCACAAAGTCATAATATGTTATTGAATAAATGTGTCCGATCAGAGGTGCGACCTCACTTGGCCCGGCATGGCTCCTGTTTTAGTCACATCTAAGCCGACTCATGGGAGTCAGGGTCACATAAATACCTCATACAGAATCGCTCGCCAAACTATCTTACTTCATTTCAGAAACCTCCACCACGCACACTGTTGTTAGATTGGTTTTTGGTATTGGCAGAGAGTATGATAATATCTGATCCCGGTCTCTTTAACAACCAAATGTTTATTTCACACCGGATGGTTCTTTTACATTTCCCAAAACCAATTCATTATTGATATCAAAATATCGTATTCTCAAAACCATATCACTCTCGAATTATATTCACTTTCAAAATCATATTCACTTCCAAAATCATATTCACTTTAAAAATCATACTTAGTCAAATGTGTCGTTTCACAAGAAGTATCAATTCAAAATTCCAACTTAGGTTGTCTCATCGTCAAAGATTTAAATATAAATACTTCTGTAGGATCGATTTCACCCTAGAGGGGGGTGAATAGGGTGATACTATAAGTTATAAAAATTATTGCGGAAGTTTATAAAATAATTTCAGCACGGTTACAGCATAATAATAGCAGCACAGATAATAGCAGAATAATAAATGCAGAAATAAGACAACACATATTTACCCAGCTTCGACAAAACCCTGCCTAGGTGCTGACTCAAGGTTTCTACTAGAAATTAAGTAGTCAGATGCTTATACACGTAAACATGCGACACCCACTATCGACTAACCTAACTCGACGCTCAAAACCCTTCCACAACTCAGCCACTGAGTTGCGAATGCTCAAACTATGCCACGTAGTTTGTCCCCTAGTCACATGACTAGAAATTATAGCTGTTTAAAAGAAGAATTCAAATTTAAAAACAAATTAAACGGTAAAACCCTAATTTTAAACTAAAGCCTTTATATTATTAAAACAAAAACAAGGCCGCCTCCTTCCTTTTATATTATTCAGCCTGCTTTCTCCTTGTTTGTGAAAAATGGCGGCTCGTCGCTTTTTTCTCGTTCGATTCTCTCTTATGAAATTAGGGCTTGTGAAAATGAGGTTATCGACTTCGATTTCTCGATTGAATGATGGTTTAGTGTCCCGTGCTTTGTCAATCGACGATCTCTCTGCTTTGTACACGGCTGCCCCAATTTTTGATCGAGTTCGACTCCTGACTTGGGTATGCATCTTATGCCTTTTGCTTCTTGCTTGAACTCGATGCTTTTTTCCGCCGATGATGATTGGGTTTATGTAGGGTTTAATCCTTTATAATTTCGTCTGTATGTATTTGCTTGAATTTGTCAATTGATTTATCTCGGCTGTACGATTTTGCTTGAATGTTGTGATTTATTTCTGACTTGTTCGAATTCATATAATTGGTTGCTTGATTACTTGATATTCACGGCTTTGAATTTGTTCGACTCCTTGGCCACCACGGCTCTAACTTTGAACTATTCGATTTTGTTTTGACTTCGGGCTTGACTTTGTTTATGCGATGATATTATCTGGCTTTGAATTTCTGGCATGTCTAGCTTTTCTTTGCCTTGATTATTTTGAAACTACTACTATAAAAATGTTCGACCTTGACTTCGTTCATTTTCGATTTATGCTATACTCGACTTTGCATTTTCTTTGAGAATTGACTCGGTTATTTTTGAAATTCCCTGCTTGATTTTTGTGCATCACTGTAACCTGTACTGGTGCCTTGCATTTTTCACCGTGACTTCGATACTTGTTCAATTACTGTTACGACTTGGTCCTATAGTCTGCATTGCACTGTCCACTGCCATGTGCTTCAATATGCATTATTCGGTTCTGATTGCTTCGTGACATGTATGTATGTATATGTGTTTGTGTTTTTGAGAAAATAATTGCTGCATCCAATTTACTGCATATATACTTGAGGTTGTACATTTGAATCTTGTGCCTTGTCTGGTTCATCTAGTTACAGTATTGTTCCACTTCCTGTTTACTGGTCCGGTTGCATATGTATGTACTGTGGTTTTGGTCGAGTCTGGTGCTTGAATTGAGTTAGTGGTTACATATACGTATGTTTACACAATGTTATCTCTATGATCCTGTGTCTGGTTCAGGTTGCTGTTGGTCTGGTTCATGTATATGCTGCTTGGTTGTCATTGTGCACATGATGCATATTCACTTGGTCATGCTCATTGTGTAGCGTGACTTGAGTACTTGTTTTTGCATTGAGCTCGAATTCATACATGTTGGGTCTGGTTCATTGTTTGTCTCCATGCCTTCACTGGTTCACCGGTCTATTTCATTTAAAGCCGTACATGTATGTTGTGATGTGGATTTATTATTTGATGTAGAGGCCAGTTGCAATTTAATATTGGTCCTGCAGCTTTATTCATCATGTAGTCAAGTGTGTATGCATCTTGTTTACATAAAGTCTAGTTGATGGTCTCTTTATGTACTTGTCTCTGATTTGATGTGCTCGAGTTGAATGATCATAGTTACTTGTGCATGTTGTATTGCTCATTGATCTAGTTGAAATTTATGGCCTTGGTTTCACTCGAGAATTATTTTCATTTTGAAATGCACCTGAGTTAAATCCAGCTTATAGCTCGGGTTGGACCTTGTGATGATATCGTGACTTTATTTTATTTTAATTGAGTTGAACCCGGCTTTTAATTGGGTTTGACTTTGTGCTCACTTGTCCCTGTAGATTTATCAAGTGTATATTGGTGTGCACGACCTTGTGGCATATACAATGATACACTGTGCATGTCACAAGCTGTTCGTGTGATGAATTCAAAATTAAATGACGAACAACCCAAATAACCGAGGAAAATAATATTTTCAAAATCACATTTTATTTTACACTGCAAAATATTTTCTTTTCAGTTTTACCGCTTTAATTTTTATTTTGCAGATTGCTCAGATGCTAGATTCAAGCTGGAATGAAGTTGAAGATCAATTTTGAGTGAACGAGTGATATGTAGTGAGGTGCATTTGTAAATGAAAAATTGTGATATTATTGTAATTGTAATCAAAGATTGTATGTATAGTGAGAGCTCAAATTTGTACTATTCAAAATTGTAATAAATATTTGTTTAAATAAAATATCTGTTTGAATTTAAATTTTGTATTATTTATTTTACTCGGCAAATATTTATTTAATCTGTGAAAATAAAAAGTACATTAACAAATACATTTAAATGAATATATATATATATATATATTATCAAACAAAAATCATATACTTGCATATTCAATAATCTCCCCTTTTTGATGATAACAAACATATATTTAAGATTTTGAATTTATTAAATGTATTTGATTATTCAATTTGCTCCCCCTATTTAAATGCTTCCTCTCTACACAAGCTCCCCCTTCATACATGCAAGTAGATAAAAAATATGCAAATAAGCCTAGATGCAAATAGAAAATATTTGACCTTTATTTGCTTTTATTTGACAAAATCTTAACTTTTCTCTCCCCCTTTTTGTTATCAGCAAAAGAGTAATAGTGTTAGAAAAATAGAGATAAAGTGGTGGATATTAATTCAACATTATTACTCAATCGAGTATAAATATTAAATTTCAATAAAAAATCAAACAAAAATCATGAATACTCTGTTTGACGCATATTCCACTTTAGAATGAAAGGGATAATGTCATCAAATAAAACCATATAGTTGTGTCTATTTATGATATATTTACTTCAGGAATTTGAATATCTACTAACCATGCATAACCGTTAGGACTTTTAAATGAGATTAGTAGTATTCTCAATTTCTATTAAAAAATGAATTCAAGTATCTTCTAACCACGCATAACCGTGAGGACTTTTAAATGGGATTAGAATCAACTTGTCTATTTAATTAATCAGTTTTGATTTACGTTCCATATATGCATAACTATGAGGATTTTTAAATGAGCATGGAAGCACATAATCAAAAATTCCAAGTAATTCACCCATGCATAACCGTGAGGACTTTTAAATGAGAGTGAATACTTTGGATGTTTTTAAAAAAAATGAAAAACGAATGATTTCCTGTTTAAAATACCACATATCGACAAACTATATTGAATTTTGATGAGTGAAGTCGATAGAAATATGATAGAAATAGAAATGGTCATGGAATATTTACCAACAAAAAGTTTTTATAACTCTTGTTTAAATTTCTAAAGAAATTTACTAATTATACTGTCTCAAGTTATAATATATAATTAATATCAACACTCATCACTTTTTCAATCACTATTTATCTTTTCGATAATCATTAGGGAGTCAGATTAGTCAATGTAGTCATTTAAACTCAAATTCAAAAATAATTATCAATTTTTTAAAATGACTAATCTGAAACAAGGTCAGCAAAAATGATTTTCTAGAAGGGATTTAGAAAAATGTCTGCAGTTTAATCATTTGAAATGAAAAATATGAAGATATTTTCTTTGAAAAAACAAACGATGCAGTTACTGAATGTCTCAACATAAATCATAAGCTACTTGTAATTTTTCTACCAACTAGATTACCAGTGTAATCTGCATCTAAATTTTTCTTTCATTCGAGGTTATCATTAGTTTGATATCATAGACCAGACCGTGATGCTGCAAAAATACCATGAATTCATTTTTACATCTTTTGAATTTGAATTGAAACCGTGTAAACAAAACGATGAATATAGAGTCAGCCAAATGTATTGTCATCAATCAAATCTATATAAAGTAGTTCAAAGACTTTAGAGATTTTTAAAGTGTTTTCGGCATAAAAGAATAATTTGGCCAACAATTTTGAAAAAAATCAAAATCAGCATTCATAACTTTATCACATAACTGGCTGAATTAATTCAAATTATGTTGCAGATTATCACATTTAGTATATCGTTTTACCATTACCTGTTTTACCTTTACGATAATTTTTCGTTGTTGCCCATTGTGATTCTGTCACCTTTCTACTAGGCTAAGGAATCTTTGCTTTGTCGCCTGTTGTGTGATTGGAACATCTAGAATCCAGATAACACTGTTGTTGTTGTTTGTAACCTATTTATTTTTATAGGTCCATGGTTGTTAGTGGAAAATTTAGAAAAATATGTTTGTGGAGACCCAAAACAATTTATATATGTTCCTTTTAGCACTCAGATTTGCTTGACTTTCAGAGATTTTATACTTGTGCCTTTTGGAACCCAAATTGAAATGGATTTGATATTTTGGGTCTATACCAGCAAATATTCTGATTGTGTCCAACCTTTCTACAAATTGTGCACATGGAATTGACTTGATTAATTTTACCTCTAATAAATTCAGTTTGATTATACCCAAGTCCTTGTCTAACTGTAATTACGGTTTGTTTCCCTTATAGCATATTTAACGATCTTTCTCCTTTGGAAAATTTTCCTAAAGTTATAGACAATTGTTGGATTTGTGTTTTGAGGGATTCATTTTCATTCAATAATTGTGTGTACCTTTTAATAGAATTTTTTCTTCGAGTATTTTCACTTTCTTTCAAAATCAGAATTTCATTTTCAAGTGATTTAATTTTAATTTCTAATTTTTCAATTTCTTCTTCAAATGTTGGACACTTGTCACACCTAGGGATCCTGCTTTGATAGTTTTTAACTAATTGGTCAAGTTGTTTATTTGATTCCATCGAAGTATCTCTTTGTGATTCAATTTTAATGTATTTCTCCCTAAGTCTTTCAAAACAGTCATTTACTTCGTGGAAATATATAAGTAATTATGAGTGAGTTAGTTTTGATACCTCGCTTGGCTCATCATCATCGCTATTAGTTATATCACCTCTAAAGCACAGATCTGCTTTCTCACTCTCATTGCTAGTGCTTTTACAATCATCACTTTTATTACACGTGGCTGCAAAACTTTTCCCTTTTAAATTCTTTTCTTGGCCATGTTGAAGTCGAGGACAATTGGCCTCGATATGACCGGGTTTGTTGCACTTATGACAGATGATCTTCCGCTCTTCTTGATTGTCTAGTGCTTTGACTATTCTGCTTTTCAATTTTTGACTTAAAGCTGGATTTCTATATTTGTGGTTCCACTTTATGAATCTCTTCATTAGTAATGCCAGCCCAGCTGCTCCATCATCATCATCCTCATAACTCCTGCCTTTTACCAATCTTGTTAAGCACGTCTCTGAGTCAATGATGAGGAATTTCTCATCACTGTTGACTTTTGCACCATATATTGCATCAAGAGTATTTCAAATTTTCTGCGCATTTTCACAATGAGAGATAAAGATAAAATTAACTTGATTAATATGAGAATATATTATATGCATAGCAAGAGCATTAATCGAAGTAATTTTCTCGTCTATTATATCACACCCATTTTCAATAATATTCTAACATTTATTACTAACATATTTTAAATAATATTCCATTTTTAATTTCCAATTCAAAAAATCCGTTCCATCAAAAATAGGAGGAATAATATTGGACCGACCCACAGTAAAAACATTATTAACAGAAGCCAATTTAAAAATTCAAATTTGTAAGAAAAATTGGTCTTTGTAAAATCGAACTTTTTAAAACAAAATGATTTTGTTCCTAGCTCCGATACCACTTGAGTCTGCACTGTGTCTGGTTCTGCAGTGTCATCTCTGTTATATATGTTGGTTTGGGTTTGCACTTTGTTCATTTGAGTCGTGTTGTTTCATTGAGTCTGACTTGAATGGATATTGAACTTTGTTGTTTTGATGCATACCATCTGGAGCTTGTTGTTTAGTGTAAACATGATTAAAGTTATAGCCATATTGTTGTCTTCACTGATGACTGTTGCATTGCTCCATGTATTCGTGTAGTCTGGTCTGGTCTTCATGTTCACTTAGTGGCATTTGGTCCAGGCATGTGTACATCATTGACTGGTCTGGTTAATTTGCTTCATGCTTGAGTTTGATTTTTTTTTATATGTACTGTGATATTTCTTGAACTCGAATTCATACATGCCGGGTCTGGTTCATTGTTTGCCTCCATGCCTTCACCGGTTCACTAGTCTGTTTCATTTAAAGCTGTACATGTGTGTTGTGATGTGGGTTTGTTATTTGATGTAGAGGCCAGTTGCAATTTAATATTGGTCTTTCAGCTTTGTTTATCATGTAGTCAAGTGTGTATGCATCTTGTTTACATAAAGTCTGGTTGAAGGTCTCTTTGTGTACTTATCTCTGATTTGATGTACTTGAGTTGAATGATCACAGTTACTTGTGCATGTTGTATTGCTCATTGATCTAGTTGAAATTTGTGGCCTTGGTTTCACTCGAGAATTATTTGCATTTTGAAATGCACCTGAGTTGAATCCAGCTTATAGCTCGGGTTGGACCTTGTGTGCTGATATCGTGACTTTATTTGTATTTCAATTGAGTTGAACCCAGCTTTTAATTGGGTTTGACCTTGTGCTCACCTTCCCTGTAGATTTATCAAGTGTATATCGGTATGCACGGCCTTATGGCAATCACAGTGATACACTGTGCATGTCACAAACTATTCGTGTATGATGAACTCAAAACTAAATGATGGCGAGCAACCCAAATAACCAAGGCAAATAATATTTTCAAAATCACATTTTATTTTACACTGCAAAATATTTTCTTTTCGATTTTACCGCGTTAGTGTTTATTTTGCAGATTGCTCAGATGTTGGATTCAAAATGGAATGAAGTTAAAGATCAATTTTGAGTGAATGAGTGATATGTAGTGAGGTGCATTTGTAAATGAAAAATTGTGATATGATTGTAATTCTAATCAAAGATTGTATATATAGCGGGAGTTCAAATTTGTACTATTCAAAATTGTAATAAATATTTGTTTAAATAAAATATCTGTTTGATTTAAATTCTGTGTTATTTATTTTACTCAGAAAATATTTATTTAATATGTGAAAGTAAAATAGTACATTAACAAATACATTTAAATGAATATATATATATATATATATATATATATGTTTATTATCATTAAACAAAAATTAATACTTGCATATTCAACAACTTCAACTTTACACGGTCTGAAATTTTAGAAAATAGTTTAGATAGTCATAAGTAGTTTTAATAGTTTAAAAATAGTTTAAAATAGATTAAAATAATTTAAATAGTAGAAATAGTTTAAAATAGATTTAAATTTGATTTAGTTAGATTTTAAAATGATTATAAAGATTTAAAATAGATTAATAGAACTAAATTATCTTAAATAGATTTAGAATAGATTAAAAGATCTAAAATAAATTAAATAGATTTAAATTATATTAAATAGATTTAAATAAATTAAATAAATTTAATTAGTTTAAAATAGGTAAAATATATTAAATTAGATTAAATAGGTTATAATAGATTGAAATAAATTAAAATAGTTTTAATTGATTAAAATAGTTTAAATTAATTAAAATAGTTTAAATTAGTTTGAAATTAGATTTCAAAATTATATCCAAACATTTTCAATAACTCAATTCCGATAGATTCATTTATATTTGACACTTCAACTTTGAAATTCCAATTTAAATCCTTTGAACAATTCATTAAATCAATTCCAATTTCAACATTAACGCTTGGATTATCGAAAATAATTCAGTTTATATAAATCAATTTCTATTTCAAAATTCCAGTTAACTGAATACAAAATTTAAGGAATTAAAAATCATTTAATCTAACCTATCCGATGTCTGTATATAATTTTCTACTCTCTGATCAAGTGATACAGATATTTATCATTTCAATCCGCAATTCAAAATTTTACGGTCATAAATCATTTCAAACCGCAATCCCGAATTAAATAAAATCCATAAAATCGCTCGAGTCTATCATTTCAACCCATAAAGATTTTTTCATAATCCATAGATCGTTTGAGTATGTATCCTTTCAACCCATAGGGAACTTGCAGTGTCATAACAATATAAAACACAACATCCAGTCATACAATATTAACAATCATACATACATCGCAATCATCATCCAAATCAACCAATAAATATCAATAGATAACAGATTACCATTATCAGGTATTAAATTGACAATTAAATTTAATATTAAATTAAACGATGGTTAAATGCAATAAAAGTCAAATTTAAGTAGAATGACAATTTAAACACACCAAACATCAATCAATTATTTTCTAATCACATCATAAATTTAATTTAACTAACATAAGAAAATTTAGTAGTTGTGAGTGGGTTAAAACACTCACCTTCGATTTTATCCCATAAAAATCCAAACAGAAGCGCAAAAACTCCACAGTCTCCAAATTCAACTAAATCAATTTAATATTATCCGGAATTTAAATATGAATTCAATAGAAGAAATTGCATGTGAAACAAAGTTTATATGCAAAAGATATTCATGTTACAAGAAATATTATTAAAATAAAAATTAGTATGCATTTTTTTTGTAATACTTATGTTTTTCTCAAGTGAAGCTTAAGGAAAAGATTGAAAAACAACTAAGATGAGGACAGGACATGTACGAGAAATGAAAAAAAATCATGTTTCATAATAGAAAGCTTTTGGATTTGCAAGAATAAGAGCGCTTGAATATGAATGTCTAAGGGAAACAAAACACAAATAAAGAAATAAACTTTAGGTTATTTATAATTAGGAAATGAAGGTGGAGGGACAAAAACAAATGTCATATTTTATTTTGAAAGCTCTAGGCATTAATAATGCATAAGGTAATGTACGTAGGATTGAAAAAGTCTGCAAACAAAAGGAAAGTAAAATTTTGTATACGTGAAAATGAGGTGGTAAGAATTAAATACAATCTAAAAGTCTAGGCTCAGGTATTATATAGAAGAAGAAATGAATGGATTAAGTATTAATAATAAGGTAACATTTTAAAATGTTCATGCAACAATTAATAACAAAAGACATGAAGGGATCATGTAAATCGCACAACCTTTTGAAATTCAATTTTTTGAAACGTAACCTATTAACTTCATCAACTCAAATAATATTCAAATTTGTACGCATTTAGATTTTTATCTATGCATAATAAATTTTTTATACTTACCTTAAAAATGAAAACGTTCAATTTGGTTTTCTCAAAATGATCTTTTATTTCCATTAAAACACTTTTTTTATTTAGCACCAAATGTGCGTTTCTTTTATTAAATCTATTAATTGCAACCAACGTTTTCTTTCTTTTTAATTGAAATATTTGAATTACATTAATTGCAATTGCTTACAAAGTTAAATTTCAAAATAGACAACGAAAATAGATGAAAAATAAAATAATTGTTTATTCAAACATGTTTATAAATTTGTTATACACAAGAGTAATAAGTAACTTGCTAAAATAGATTATTTTTCTATTCTTGTAATCAATCTGTAAGCTAAAACACGGTTCAAATAAACATATGTTTCTTCTTTTAAAATCAATCATTCTATTCTTTATTTTATAAAATTAAAACCTACATTCACAAATGAAACATTCATTTTATTTAATGTAAATTTTCTTTTCATTGAATCAAACTTTCCTTATATTTTTACAAAACATAGGCTACTTTTAATTACACCTATTAATTTACAATTTAATATTCTCTCCCCTATTAACTGAAAATTTTCAATCACATTAACTTCAGTTGATTAAGTTTCAAAATGGACTAAATGAATGTAATGAGAAGTCGAACAATTATTTCCTATCTAATAGTAATTTAAACACTACAACAAACTGGACCTTTAACAGCGTTTAAAAACCGCTATAAAATCTTTTAACAGCGTTTTAGCCTACGCTGTGTAACGACATGCAATTATATGGCAGAAACATAATACGACAATTTTGTAAACGCTGTAAAAAGTAAGTTTTTAATAGCGTTTCTTTCAGTGCCATGATATTTTTATATAGCCGTTTGTTGTGTTGCTATAAGCGTTTTTTACAGCGGCGTTATATGTTGCTATGACTCGTAAAGGACCTTTGTAATAGCGGTTTTGAAACGCTGTTGAAATTTTCCACAGTGCTTTTACAATGCTGTTGAATTTTTTCATAACGTTTTAAAAAGGCTATCGTTTAGGACCCGTGTATTTTAGATTCTAGTTCTATACACAGTCACAATTACATACAGCACAATGATATAAAACATAAATTTCACAATTAGCATACTATATTAATCATACATTTCATAATCAACAATTATATTAATCAAACATTTTATGAACAACATATTACATTAATCACACATTTCATAAACAACATATTATATTAATCACACATCTTGCAATCAACATATAAGGTTACATAATAAACGCACATACTATCCTTACACCAAATTATATATAATACATCCATATCATTTCTCAATATAGAACAAGTAGTAGCTAGTGACCAAAAGTAGTAATACATAAAAGCTTAAAGACCAAAATGCAGCTCTGACCTCAAAAGTAACTCTGAATCCATAAATTGTTGCGATATGTTATTACTTTTTTGCATCAGAAGTATCTATCCACCTATAAAGCAAAAGGTTTTTTTTTGAAATGGTACTTTATATACAACAAATCATTGGGACAACATATCCCATGTCAATAAACGTTCGAAAGCAAGTTTCGAACTTGCGACCTTTTGCATCAAAGCCGAATCAATTAACCACTTGGACAATGGTGCTTGTCAACAAAATGTCTTTTTAGTTATGCATACTTTAATGCACTGTAAATATAACTATAAATTATTTTTCAGTTAAGACTAGAGAAATGAAATACCTGTGCATGTGTGTTTTTCCTCCAATCTCAAAATGAAATCAACCTTTGTATTAGATTCTAATGCAAATAAAAAAACTGTAAACTAATACTTATCGCTATTTCTAGCTACATAAAAAGCAAAGTACCGGAGGCTTTTAGCATGGATCCTGATTTACTAGCTTATCACAAGAAAGTGCAAGGAATCATCCATCAAATTATCATGAGTGGCAGGTTTTATATTCAGAATGCTTGGAAACTTAGGGCACTAGACATCATAAAGAAACTGGAGGACTCGTACTTAAAAAATCTGTCTCCAAGAAAACCTATATGAGCTTGACAGTTCCTAGAATTAAACAACAAACACTTAATATAATGAAGGTTATGCACGGAAACAGCCAACAATGGTGTGGTATACACTTAGTATCTGCAGACAATACAACAATGAACAATACACATGTCGCTTCTAGTTTGGTGCAAAATACAAATGCAAATGTCTCGGTTGGTGCTGTAGATAATTCCATGTCTACATCAAATAGAACTAGTAATTTTCATGGTTATCGACAAACACCTGCTAAAGTCATTCATGGAACAAGAGAGAGCTGTAACATTAATAATAACCTTCATGATTCAAATGCCAATGATGAGATAGTTTAATAATATTCATGTATTTTTTTCATATTTCTTCCCACCTTTGACTTGTAATCTTCTATACTTCTATTCAATAAACCATAACTCGGATCGGAATTTGTGAGAAAAATCAGTAGCCCATCAAAGTAGCATGTTAATACATACTACATCAACTTAAAGTGTTTTGCTCAAAGTGTAGTAGCCCTTGAAGCTTTTCTAAAATGGATCTTCGCAACATTTCTCAAACAAGTAAGGGCCTAACATGTAATTTTTTTTGGAATGAGCATAATTTTTGATGGAATCCCTAAACCAATGACTTAGAATGTGTGCCATGTTTAAACACAGTACAGTGAACACAACCAACTAAAAATTCAAGTGTACATGAATGAAGATATATATAGTTTTAATTCTAGACTCTATAATTTAACATAATAAAGAAAAAAACGATAATTACTCATTTATTAATAACCATGGAGCAGTCTTGTATTTAATATACTTTAACGAATTTAATGGGTTAATCATTAAACAAGCGCACATCAACAAAATGAAAGCAACTCATCTGAGCTAATGCAAGCAAAAGTTTCATCCTTGAAGTCAAGTTATGAATCAACGAGCATCAACACTCAATAGAAAAGAAACGCATCTCCCCCTTAGTAAGAAGCCATAAAAAACACAAAGTAAAAAACCAAACAGCTCAACTCTTCACTTCATTTCATTATCCCCACCACCACAACCTAATCCACTTTCGTGTGATGATTAGAATCACAGCCCCATAATTACAAATAACCTCTTTAGTTCCCTTCATCTCCTCTCTAAATCAGTGCCACACGCTCAAACTACACAAAACTTCACACCTCAAACTTTCAACATCTAAGGCCAAAGCACCACCTCATGTTTACATCCTGGTAATGGTGAATCATATTCTACCTAAAATACAAAACGGTAATAGCGAAGGATTGAAATAGTACCGCACCCATGGCACAAAAATCAACTGACAGTGCACGAACATGAGTTCTACACTTCTCACAAAACGGAGTCATTTTCAAACAACCCAATTAAAAATTGTTGAAGTGACTACTATTTATGGTGACAAAATAAAACAACCGCAGCACAGCAGGTGA
Source organism: Allium cepa (assembly GCA_030765085.1). NCBI lineage: Eukaryota > Viridiplantae > Streptophyta > Magnoliopsida > Asparagales > Amaryllidaceae > Allium > Allium cepa. The sequence goes on along the minus strand of CM060938.1, from coordinate 366,859,896 downwards.
TTTTGATTTGGATGAAACAAAATATGTTTGATTCAACATGAAAGAGCGGTGGATAATTTCATTTATTTGAAGGAAATGCGGAAATTGGTACAAAAAATGAATGTATGAAACTATAAATTCTTAAAATGATGACAACTGAGCATGAATCCAAGAAAACATGGTAGGTCGTGGTGTGTGGGCTGTCTCTCCACCTTGCCTTCTTCCATGATCCACCACCATCATGCTTCCATTCAGCACTACAAATCTTGTTAACCCCGACTGAATCGAAATAATTTGAACTAATTGCACTCAAAGGGAGGCATAATACCTATGATGTACAATCGTTTGAATGCTTGGATTTAGGGAAAGCACAATTTCAAGTTGCCATTAATTAATTCTGAGAGAGAACAAAATTAGAAGAATTGATTGATTGGTGGGATATTTAGATTTAATAAAGAAGAAAACATGTTAGCTTCACTAATTAATTTAGGAAGACAACGATTTTAAACTCAGAAAAAGAAGATAATCATGGTGATACACGATGAATGAAAAATTAAGATGTATATTATATTATTATGTGAACATAATTCATGAAAAAAAATACGCTTTCTGTGTAAAAAGGTAATGCCTAGAGCTAATTTAATTTAATTAGTCTAGAGTTATATGATTTTAAATCACAATAAATTAAAATTATTATAAATTAATTGCATCATCAATGCACTTAATATCCATATGTTTTGTACAACATAAGAAAATGTTTCCATATACTTATATATATGGATAACTGAAAATGTTGAGTCATACTAACACTAAATACTAAATAAAACTCACTATGTTTAATCTGAAAGGAACAATAATATATTGGAATGGGATATGAAGAATAGTTTAATTCATTTAAAATAATGCATAGCTCCATTGAATTGGTAGTGGTAAGGTGAAACAATCTACAACTGCAGTGGAAACATCATTAATGGATTCAATGGTTGGTTGAAACTGAAGTCTCTTTATATAGGTCACCGCTTTAGATGTTACAGTGCTCTTACTTGCCTTTTAAGGGATCCATCATACCAGTGGTAAACCTGAAAATGATATAAAACGGTAACTGATGCATGTTTTCTTCAGTTATGTAAAAAAAATAGCTCTGAACACACCATTAAACAAATTTAAGACATGAACAAGCAACATGCAACATTAACTATAAAAAAACTAGATATAAACATGCATTAATGATGCATCATAAAGGACAATAACATGCCTATAAATTATCCATTTAAAGATACCAAAATCCTAATATGATTGATCATGTTCAATAAAAAAAGTGTATTAGTTCATTTATTTGGCTGTTTCAAGACTATTTATGAAATACATAACACACAAAGTTTGTTTTTCTTAGTTGATTTAATGTTTTCAAAGAACCTACAACATTAAATAAAAGAATAAAGAACAATATTGAATAGTAGAAGAACAAACACACACATCTAGACAAAAGATAGGTCCCATACATTTTTAGGTAATGATGTTTATCTTTTAATATCATATGAATTTTTCATGTCATGGTAAAAGCCTAATAAGCTAAATGCATATTGATAAGTTGCATGAATCAACTACGAGCAAGCGTATTCTACACCCATTATAAATTTCTTAGTTTACTATCGATTTATGAAAATATGTAATGTTTGTTATATACTTTTACATTGCTTTGCACATAAAATGGTTCGATGTTTAAAAATAATAGATTAAAAGGTAACCGGTATGAAATTTTCCAAAAAGAATGGTTATTATCGAAAATACCTTTGCTTGGGGGAAAACACTATGCACTGGAGTAAGGAAACAAAAACTCGGTAAAATAATTACTCAATGATTACAAACTAAATTTATAGAATTATTATACATGTTGTAATCTATTGTTTTCTTAAAAAGTGCATTCCTTCCCTTATAAAACCACTTAATTAACAATCAGTAATCCACTGTCAAATTTATTATAATATTTTTTATGCAAGGAAAAATATCAAAGAACCATTAATATTTTATTGCTGAATACAATAAAATAAACAAGTTAATAAAATGTAATAGATACCGTGATTCAAGTAAAATGATTTTATTTTTTTTTGTTTGGAAAAGAAACAGATGATATAATGAAAGCCAAACATGATTTTTAACTCAGTCCTCCAAAAAAGGAAGGTTGAAAAGAAGCATGTTAATTTGATGCATCAACATGTTAAACTTTTGACCAATCAATAGAATACCAGAGTATTAAACACTTTAAAGCTTGAACGCAAGGTAAGTATCTGAATGTTTCTCATCTTATTTATGTTTGCTGAGACCAATTTAAATCAGTTAATTCTAGAAACTATGGAAGTTGAGAAAGAAAAACAGAGCCATTGAACATGCAAGGTAGCTTGATCTCAGTAGCAGAGGAAAATAATACTAAATGGATGAAAGAGTTTAAAAAACAACTTCAGACAAACTCTAAAAGATTATGAAAGGTCAAATTATTTTGGCAAAGGTGTATTATAGCATGGCCAGTGCAAATACAAATACACGATATATAAGTGACATGCTAATCAAGGACATTAAATGATGCACAAAAGCTGTTGGTGAAGCAACCTTGGATAGTGAACTAAAGTAGGGGTAACTATCCTATTTTCTTTAACTCAAACTCAATTTCTAACTCCAAATCAAGTATTTCAATGATGAAACCATTTCTTTTCTATTGGTTCTCTCGTAGCGCATCTAAGCTAGCTAGACTAATGATCGCTGTAGGAAAAGCAAGAACCGTGCTTTATAATTGCGGGACAATAAGGAAGTTAAGGGCAATTATTCAAGCTACAAAGGATATTGTATCAAAACAGAAGAAGAAAGTTTTTTTCATGGAGTTTGTTAACATACAGTTTCCCAAAATCTTTGCAATGCCTCACACTAAAACTAACAAATGACTATTACCTACATCAAATATCTCATAAAAGAGTGCCAAACATGATCAGATTTGAGGACCCCTCCATATACCATTATGCCATATTCTCCAATAACGTGTTAACAACATGGGCAGTTGTCTATTCTACAGTAGTCAATATTTACCCATGAGAATTCTTAAAAGTCAATAAACGATAAATAAGCATGACAATACATATATTGGTGAAGTTGATAAATGATATTACCTTATTTCTCATTAGCATTTGAACAATTGCCTGTAATTTAAAAAATTTGCTTTGCATCTAGACTGCTTGTTTATCTCTAACATGTGAAGTCGATACACATTGATTAGTATGTATAAAACATTGTACTGAAAAGTTGACAAAAAAGCACACAACTGATGCAAACACATCAATCTATCAACAAACAGTAATCTTCAGATATAATGCAATCCACTTGTACACGAGCAACCTCATTCGCGAGCATGATCCAAATAAAATCCATGTAAAATGCATTTTCGATAATAATAGTAAAAATTTAATACATCGATAATAACTTCTGCATCCTAGCAATGAACTGTGTATGCTCTACACATTTTCCTGTATTCATGAGTCCAATTATGAAAGCAGCACTCATTGTTAATGTATATATTAAGGCCCTTAAATGTATGTAGCAAACCATTTCATATCTGGAAGAAACTTGTTAGGCATACTACTTTCAAATTTAATGTATAGGATAAGGCTTATTTCAAGTTCACTCATTGTGCTTGTTGCTACCACGGTACTGTTGTTTTCTATATCAAATTCAGCTAATTATGTCGTTTCATGCGCAATTGATATTAAAGTTGTAGATTGATATTAAAGTTGTAGATTGATTACCTATAAATACACTTTAGCAGTATGCTTATAGAAGCATATAGTTATTCATTTAACAATCACTGACACGGCTGTCAGTGATTACCTATAAGGAATCGCTAACACAGCTGTTCAAGTCATTTTTGTTTAGGTCTAAACAATCATGTATGGTTATATAGTTAATTTTGTAGATTAACTTAGTGAAAGGTTCAATTTGATGATTGCTAACCACTTGTTCTCACATGTGCTACCTTGCAGTGTATTAGTTATTTATGGTCACAGTGATTAATATTTTTGTATAATCCAGAGCTGGCAATGCAGAACATGAAATATTATGAAGTACAATAATATGTTCAGTATTTAAACTTTTGATGCAGCATGTATTGACTGAAAAACAATTTTTGGAAGATTAAGTATCTAACAGTTGGTGATTCAGAACAATATATGCAATGGTCTATTAGGCTAATGTGCTGGGAACCAATTTAAAGTAGCTTTACCGCATTAAAATGAAAAGTAGTTTGTTAAACCCAAAACAAAATAGAAAAATAAATTAAACACAGGACATTTTGTACAGGCATAGGTAGGGAGAAACATGTAATGTTCATCCATTTGCGAGAGAACCATCTACTACTACAACATGATGTTCAAGCAATGTATCTATTATTTAAACTTAAAAATAGATGTATTGGCAAATAAATTTTTATTATTTATGGGCACACAATTTAGATCTCCTGATATATATTTTGCAATTTCCTCCAATCACTCCTCGAAGATCAAGGATTATAAGCTTACGTAAGAACACCAGTCAGAATTAGCTGACAATAATGGCCATGTAAATTGGTCGACCTATAAATCGTTATATCAACTCCTCCTTATCGCACTAGACTACCAGTACAAAATCATTATATTATGTCTCCTTATCATACTAGTCAAGTGGTCAATTCAATGACCGTTACCTGAAGCAATAATCCATAATTGTCATCCTACTGCAATTTGCAGGTGCTTTGTGAGATTTTACTACTGTCTCCCAATGTCCATGCTTATCAATCTATAACTTTAATATTAATCATACTTAATCTGTTAGGTTCAATTACAAAGTGGATTGTTCAAATTGTTTGCAAGCTGCAGAATATAAAATTTTAAGGCCAGCATGCCACTACTCAATCTTATAATCAATTATCAAACTATATTTTATTTATATCATATTGAATACAGAAGCTAGTATTTAAATGCAATATCGATAATAGAGGAAATTAATACTAATTTGAAATCAGACTTCAATATTAACTATAGTGACTAGACTAAATAGACATAATGATAATTTTAAATCATAAAATCTTACATGAAGAGCAGTTCGTAAATCAACTGCGGCTGGCGATGGCCACTGGAGATGATAGCTGACGATCGACTGCGGTTGGGATGAGTATGAACGAAGCTAATCGATTGCAACGACAACGATGACGAAGGTGCTGTTTTGCTTCGATCGACGAGCTACAGGCGATGGAAATTTAGTTCGGAGGAAAAATTTCCTGTCGATTGAAACTATTTTAGTTTTCTAGATCGATATTTTAAAATCTTGTTGAAGTTTTTTCTAAGGAATACTGGAAATGGAGGGAGGTAAAGTGAAATGTAAGCGCTCAGGGAAAGTGAAATGTAAGCGCTCAATCTCACAGAGTTAGGGTTGGAAATTTATCGTGAAAATAACTGGTTCTCACGGCAACCGTTAATAAACGTTTTTTGCTGATGCTAAGGAAAGGAAGTTTTCTTGTAGTGATATTTATACAATAGATATAAACGTTAATTATATATTTCTTGTTAAATAATAGCTTCTCGTCTCTATAATCAATCTTTCAGCTACCAAACATTCTATGTAAATAAACAAATGTTTACTCATTTACTAAACTTATTCATATTTATTCTTTTATTTTAATTTACATTCTACTACTAAATTAACCAACACCTTATGAAATTATTAACATAGGTTTCTATTTTGTCATCCGCATTTTCTACAATTGACACCTTTTCTTACATTAACCACAATATTTAATTACATTTAGTTTCAATTAATTATATTCTAATTTCAATAAATTGATTTAATTAGATTTCAATCTTTTTATTCAATCAAACATTACTCTATGGACATAATTAACATTTGTTTACATCTTATTGCGTTAATATTCTACAATTATTATCTTTCACTATATTAGTTGCAATATTTCTATTATATTGAATTTTCGTCAATTTTCACGTTAACTATAAGTTAAGGTCCCAATAAATTCATTTATCTTAGTTTCACTCTTTTTATTAAAAAAATTTATTGTCTTAAGAATATAATTGACATTTCTGTACATTTTATTAACTTCACATTTTATAGTTATCATCTTAACTCATATTAGTATGATATTTAATTACATTTAATTGCAACTGATTTCCAGCTTAATTCAACATATTAGATAAATTGGTAACAAATAACATTGTTACCTTTTCTTAATTTAATCATATTCATAAGTTTGTTATACACACACAAATGTTATAACTACTGATACAACACAAATTTTATCCAATTTCAATTTATTACATATTATTTCATTAATTAATATAACATTTAAATTTATTTTCTTATTTTCAATTTATAACCAACTATAACTTACAATTATTACAACTACATGAGATTACATTCAAATAGTCATTTATTACATTAATTTACATTATTAAATTTTATTTTAGTTAGTTTTCTCATTCCTACATCATGAATTTTTTATTTTCTTCCAACATTAAATTACAAGATCTTATTTAATTCAATATTTTAATTATTGAAAAAAATGCGGGTCCTTACATGTTTTCTTTCTATTATATACTTGATATAATGTGGTTATATTAATTAATTAATTTAGTTAAAAGTATATTTAATAGAAAATCCATAAATTGTTTGTTTTGTGATAGTAGTTACAAAGTGTTGTAACCGTGAGTAATTTATCACAATGAAACAAATATATATATATATATATATATATTAAGTGTTCCTAGTCAAGATGCATTGAGAATGAATATTGATGTATCCGTTGAGACTAGAGTATGAAATGCTCTCTAAATGTTGGACAGTGTGTTACTCATGGCTGCTGGAGGCACCTAGGGGTTACGTATTAGTAGTTATTGTTTGACTATGACGCAACTCACACGATAGTTTCTATTAGTTGATATAACTAAGGTCAAAGACAAGCACCATTGTCCTAGTGGTTAAGCGATTTGACTTTGATGCGAGATGTCACAAGTTCGAAACTTGCCTAGCGTGATTCGAACGTTTATTGATATGTGATATGTTGTCACAATAATTTGTTGTATATAAAGTACCATTTCAAAAAAAAAATAACTAGAGTCAAACAGAAAATATCGATGTCACTAATTTACGTAGTTCTTTCGACTTGAGAACGTTGTGAATCTTTAATATGAAAGCTCTGCTTTGGTTATAGTCAAATCATGTCATAGCTCCATTGAGTGACTATAGTGGGGTCGAGTGGAAGTATTGGAAGTGAGACACTATTCAAGAGAGGATTTGTCTCCCCGGTTATATGGGGTTAGTATCACGGTCAACTCAAGTGAACCCAAAGTCAAAATCTCTAGGCAGAGTTCGGTTGATAATAATTGTTATTATTGAACCAAGGACTCTGTGTTTAGATTATAGAGTTGAATATGGATGATGTTGGAATTTTTGACCATTACCAAATTCAGCAAAGTCCAAAGTGATATGGTTTTGAGGAAGAGAATTGGTGTAAATAATTATCATAACTGGGTAACGCCTATTAAATTAAAATGAATTTTTTTGGAAATGAGTAAGCAATAAATTTGACCATAATATCACACCACCTACTAAGTGAAGTGTGAACGTTAACAATTTAATAGTTCAACGTTAATCGCTGACCGAATTTACACCCAAGAGTCACACAACCGAAACGATGAATTATCTTTAGACCAAACAATTTAATTAGTTTATAATTTTTATAAAGTAATTAAATAAATTAATATTTATGAAATATTAACTATGAACTTTGAATGATTTGAGAAATAAAATTGTTGCATATATTTATAAAAATTATGAATACATTGATCGATATGGGATATCAATAATAAAATATGTTAAATATGATTATACATATTTAATTTGGTTAAATGGGCTCACAACCCATGAGATTCGAAGATGATAGGCATTGGTTTGGAGAAATATAGGAGGTGGCTACAACATGTGTGATTAGGTTTTAAGATGTGTAGTTGAGATCATTGTTTGCACTCTTGTCCTATCCATATAAAAGCCAATCTAAAAACCCTAATTACAAGCTAATTCATTTTTGAGCTGCATTTTTCTTCTTCCTCTTCCTCATTGTAATGGTAGAAAATTTCCTCTAAAATCATCCCTAAAATTCTCAAATACAATTCAAAATTAAAAATACCAATCTATAATAGAAGGTCTCCAATCCCGGATTAGCAACCTAAGGGATTGTGAATTATTCTTAGAAGAGAAATCATTGTTCAACGTGGACTCAAATGTTTCATTAAGAGGTGCACTTTTATTTATTATCATTGCTTTGATTTTAAGTTTATCACATAAAATTTGTTTACATCTAAATCCTTTGTCTGTATTCAGATCTGTTTATTATTTAGATTAGGCGAGATTTTTATGGGTACATGTGTTTGTTACAATTAGATTGGTTATGTGCTTTTATAATATTTTGTTTGTTAATTTATTATTGAATAATTTTTTTGAAAAAAAGGTTTTAATTTTGATTTATATTAATATATATATATATATATATATATATATATATATATATGTATGTATGTATGTATGTATGTATGTCTAGATTAAAATGTGTACATATCTACAAATTATGAATATGTATAATTGTATGTGTTTATATATCATATATATTTAATCTTAAAATTTCTTATGATGTTTGTATCTATTATAAATCATAACATATAAAAATATTTTATTAAATATGCATATACATATTTTATTATAATTTAATTATTTTATGAATTGTTTATTATGAATAAAATGATTAGTGGTTCAAAATTTCAATTTTATGTTTTTTATATATTCTTCACTATGTAATAAGATTAGAGTAAAATTTTCACATTTTTAAGCTTAATTTATTATTTTTAAAAAATAATTTACTTTCAGCTTGTAATCAATTATTTAGTTAAACATATAATTTCAACTGAGAAAATTATGCAAATTTTTCTTAAGGCTTAGATATGTATCTAAAACCTTCAGAAAAAAATATATGATTATAATAACTCAATTTATTAATTTTTAAATTAATTTAGTCTTGAAATGAAATTAATTATTTAACTAAAAATATAATTTCAGTTGAAAAAATTCCAGAATTTTTTTTCTAAATCCAAAATATATCTCGGATACCTTAAGAAAAATGTTTAGAATTTTTCAACTTGATTTCCTATTTTTAAGAATTAATTTGATTATGGGCTATTATTAATTATTTAATAATAAATATTATTTTAATTGTAAAAATTCCATAAATTAATCTTAAGCCCAAAACGTGTCTCTATATTTTTTAAAATTTTAAAAACTTGTATTATTATTATTTAATTATTTTTTACATTAATTTGTTATGGTAGAAACTGTTTTATTCGATAAATTATATACACAGAAGCGCACACACATATAATAGTATTTTGTTTTGACATATTATACAAGAACATATTTGGACAAATTACAATACACACAAAATGAGCTAATATGTCCATTATAATGTAAATCTCAGCATCTATAGACGGACAAATTATACCCCTCACGGATTATGATGTCACACATGCACACACACACACATATATGATACATATATGTGTGTGTGTGTGCACTTGTATAAATAAATTAAATAAATCTCAATCTACAAATTGTACAGTAAGAATACATATGGACATAGTAATGAATATTGCCATGATTAAATTTTTTATAATGACGTTTAATGAATCAATCAATTCAAATTAAAGAGAGAAAATGAAAAGTTCCTCTCTCTATTTAATACAATTAATGCAACAACCCGAGTTTTTCTGTTGTTAATGGTGAATATTTAAATGGTTTTAAATATTTAATCTGAAGTATAAATTGATTTTAAATATGAAGGTTTAGGTTTTATTTGATAAAATGGATTGAGAATTTAAATACAGCAATTTATTGAATAATTTAATTATTAAAGTTTATAATTGAACACTGGTTAAAATAGTGAATCTGGAGTTTCCAACTTGTTAAAAATAATTTAAAGTCTTGTAAAATTCATATTAATAATACTGAAGACACTAAAAGTTTTGAAGTGGAATTTGGGAGTGATCTGTTTAATTTTAAAAATATATTGTTTAAATTGATATTTAAAAATAACCTTCCGAGCACAGTCTCGAAATTCGACGGAACCAGTTCCATTGGATTCGTAATATTTTATTATTATCAGATTTCAAATTTCGTAACGTTTGGAGTTATCGTTTAGCTGTACGAGAAGTAAATGCGCTGAAATTTATATCGAATTCAATATAATAAGTGGGTCCAAAAAGCTATATTCTTCATATGATCGAATTAGGACTCGAAACCTTTTCCATTGCATTCGGAATATGAATATAATATTATAGACGCTTAGCGGCATGCCTCGAAAGGGGTTCGCGATTTTAAGCTACGCAAATCGAGACGATTTAAATTTAAATTAAATATGATATATGCTTTTTAACCAGTCAAATTCACTTCACGTCAACTTTTTTTCCATCAGCATAGATTCCTTCACCAGCCTGTTTTTTTCTCCATTGTAACTTTCTGCCTCCTCTGTAGCCAACCTTCTCGTGCACGCCACCTTCTGTCCAACATCGCATCGTTTCCTGTTCCCCCTCTCCTTCTTTAAATATCGCGACTTCTCCTCCTTTTTTCTAGATCAAATCAACGAAAGAAAAAATGTCTAAGAAATGAAAATCAGAAGTATTATAAATCACAAGCTACTTTCTTCTCTTCTGTTTCAAAATTGAAATCATTTGCCGTACGAAATTGTTTTCATTCAAAATCGTAAAAAAAAAGAATTCGACCTAAGTCGTCGAGGAATCGCTCTCCTCGCTAGGGATCGCGACAATTTTGGAAAGAAGCATCACGACTTGTTTGATCGAGGAAGGCGATCGTGATATCTGGAGTTCGTCGTTGCGACATCGGTGTGCGCGCGATCGAGGAAGGACATGGAGCGACGGGCGAAGACGAGGGAGGGAGAGCGCAACGGAGGCGACACGTTTAGGGTTCGATGGCACGACGAGGCTCTTTCGCGTGTGCATGATTCTAGAAGAGGCACATGCGTATGCGCAACGGCGAGGCTAGGGTTGGCCACGGTGTGGTTTCTGGGAGGCAGTGAGGTATTTTTTTAAATATATATATATATATATATATATATATATATATATATATATATATATCCATGTAGAAAAGAAAAGAAAATACAGTAGAGGAAATATTTTTTTTGGTTATTTACTGAAAAATGTATATACATACATTTTTTTAAATTTAGAAAATTAAATTTAAAACAATAAATACATGTAGATATGATTTTGGAAAAAAGATATAGGTTTTAAAATTGTTTGAAGAATTTAGAAAAAAAATCGGATCTTTGAAATCTATAATTTATGTTTTAGTATATATGTAGTTTCAAAGGGAAATTTTTGTAAAGCTAGATTCTATGAAATTTATTATTTATTTTTATATGTATATACGTTGTTTCAAAGAGAAAAATAAATATACAAATACTCATTTTAGATTTACTGGTTTACCTTAAAATTGTAGGTTTGGTAATTAAAATTTTCAATTTACTTATTTAATTATTTTAGTCAATTAAAATATTTTACTAAAAGAAAATTAGTTTAAAATTAAGCTATTAGTTTAAATTAAATAGAACGTAATAAATTGTTTGACCAATTCAAATATTAGTAAACCGTAAAAATGTTTATACAAGGTCAAAAATCGGGAAGAAAGCAAGCCGGATTGGAAATGGGTTGCAAATAAAAATAAAGGTGAGATTTCCTCACTCATTTGGATTTCCAGAATTGATTTAAATGTTTAAATTTATATCATTGGATGTTTGGTTGAATTAAATAATTGTGATCTGTTGGATGATATTATATATATTAGTGTGTATATATATATATATTGGAGTGATTGATATTCCCGCATTATATAGTGGATGAGACCCTATGCGCCCCGCATAATAGCGGATGACCCTATATACCACAATAACCCCCTCAAAGTGGGATTGGTATTTTAATTGATGACTAATATTTGTAGACGCAGGGAAAGCAGGTTGGAGGGATCCAACTAGATTCCTCAAAAAATTTATTGTTTTCATAAATATTGATATATGACAGGATGGATAAATTGATATAGAATGTGTGAATTGTATTGTTAAATGTTAAATACCATAGGAACTGAATTTGGTTTTTCAAATACCATAAATAATTAAAGTGAAGGTATTTAAAAGGGAAATTTGAAAGAAATTAATTATATTAAAAATTGGATTTATTCTAAAGGAAATTTAGCAGAATAAAAATATATTAACTGACTTGGGTTATACTTAATCATCTATAAAATTGGTTTAAGTGAAGATTTGAAATTAAAATATATATATTAAGTGCTTGAAGTGGTATTAAAATCGATAATTAAAATAGATTGAAATAAAATGAAATTTTATTTATGGAAAGTATAAAATGGAATTATAAATAGAATTTGTTTTAAATAAATGGGAAGCTCAAAGGAGTATAAATTTATAAACCGGATTTATAAATAAGAGGGAATGATATCAGTGGATATGTGGAAAATATATGTTAATGATGTGAACTTATACCGGGAGATGGAAATTGTTTTGAAATAGTGGAATATATTTCAAATAAGAGAACTGGTGATTAATTTGGGTATAGTTGATGTGATACGAATCAAGAGGAATTCATGAATTGAATCGATGAATATTGGATTTTCTAAAAAATAGACTTTTGTCGAGTAAATTGAAATCGTTTAAAAGGAATTTTTAAAATATACTATACTATATTATTTTAAACTACATTGGATTTAGAATATTACAAAAGCTAGTTATTATAATACCAAATATTTATTTGAAATAAGTTCTATTTTTACAATCAGTTTTGTAATTGAATACTATCACCTTATCTATATTTTTAAAAACCATTATCCTTATTTTATATAAGTATATACTTTTAAATGTTTTAAAAATTCATTCTAAATCCTCTTGAGATGGGAAACAAGGTTTATTAAAACAAATAAGATTTAGTAAAAGGTCTTATAGGGTATTATGAGAACTTAAATAAAATCTTAAGTATAAGATAAGCGAACTTTCGGAAGGTGAAATAAAATTCACAAAGAAGTAGAAGTGAAACTGGAACTTTAAATAAGCGTAATTGGCTTTGGAAATGTTAAAGGAAATTGACTAAGTAATTATGGGAGTTATAGAATTCGTGTGAAATGAGTTTGAAATTTACAATAAAGCTGTAAATGATTTTTGAGAAAAGAAAAAGGAAATAAGAGAAGTGTCGAACATAAAATAAAGTGAGGAAAATATTCCAAGTATTGGGCAAAGGATAAGAATTTATTCCGTAAGAATAAAAGAAATTTTGAAATTATTTTTCGAATTTGAAATATGGAAATAATATCTTGAGTAGATATTTTGCAATAAATAATTTGGAGAATTATTTAAGGCCCAACGGTTGCTTATGAATGTTATTTGATAGTTAAATAACCGACTATCAATATTGGACAATGCGCTGATTGTTTCAAAGAGACCGAGATCAGATTTAATTATCCAAATACCACTTCGATTCGGTTTGAACGTTTGCGAATGAAGACCATGAAGATGGTGATTCGGTTTGTCCAGAACCAGGGCAACTTGTATGGACGAATGCTATCAGACCATCGTCAGGAGGACGATGAGCATTCTAAGTGAAATATGTTCTAAAAAGGTAACGCATAGCCTCAAGCCTCATCAACCGGGGATGGCTAAAATAAAGGAGGTGCAGCAAGGCTAAGTGGGTAGCATCCAAGTAGGGTAAGGTTTCCCCTATTTAGATGTCCATTTTATTCGGCTTAGTGGGCGGTTGTTGATCCCAATCGTGGGATGACCTTATTCGGACTATCTAGTAAAGGGTAGCTCCAGTCTGGTGTTGTAGGGGATCAGGAGTAGTTCTCGGTACTCTGATCTAGACCAGGTACTGTGACGGGCAGTACCGCAGTAGCTCTGCCATTGCATGGTATCCAATCTCCAATAAGTGCCCGTACGGTTTTGATTGTGCCAACAATGCTGGAACGTGAGATGCAAGCATTTCAGCTAGATTCTATTTTACTTTCTATAGACACTATTATAATATCAGACGGATTTGATAAAAATGTATTGGTTATCGTAAGGTAAAAACCCGGCATATTTATTTATGGCGTGGTCTTACGAGATACCTTTGTTTTCAAAGGATTTTAAAAATATAATAATCCAATTGAGTGTAGTTTTCTCACGGTGGTTTTCCAGACCGAGTCGGGTGTTATTTTATTATGATGCTTGGGTCAGGCCGAGTTTGACAGATTCAGGTCAATATGCTATGGAGCTCAGGAGGCGAGCTGGATGATAGAGACGTATCTTTGTACTTGAAGTATTATTTCCGCTGTATAAGGACAGATAATAAGCTGTATATCTGTCCAAAGTGATGGATGATTGTTGTACCCTGATAATGGTATGTATATATGACAGTACTGATTTCTTTGTATTAAAAGAGTTTATTATATATTATATCTTGTTCCCCTGTGATTGTGAGACTCTAATGTTATTTTCTATTTTCTTCTTTTATCTCTTTCATATTTTAACCCTAGTTATTCGCTCTTTAAACACTTTGGGTTGAACGAGGAAGAATTATTATCAAATCAAGAGGTACGGAACAACGGGTCGCTACAGTTGGTATCAGAGTTGAAGATTAAGTGAGAACCTTGGCTCTAATGGGGATTACTCATTAGAGATAGAGTCAGTAGTACTCTAGAATGAGTTTGAGTGTATCAATAGATATGAGCGCGTATTTGTTAGTGACTATAAAATGGTTTTATATTGTGTTGATTGATTTATTGAGTGGCTTATGAACCTTGGTCGGACAGTCTACACAACTGTATCGAAGGGTTTTCTAAACATTTGAATAGAACAATTCGACACAGTATTGTTTTCGGAAGGGTTGAATGTAATAATTTTACCCAAGATATATTTTGATATAAAAAGAAATAATTTCTGAAATTATTATACATAATTGAAGTGTTTGGATGCTAATATTATAGTCAAACAATATTATAAAATTTAATATAGTTTACATCACTAATATGAGAATTTGTATAATATAAATTGTACAAATGAATTATAAATAAAATTGGATTTAAACCGGAAGTTGGAAGTTTAAATTATGGGGTGTTCGAAAAATAAAACAAAATTCTGGAATCCTTATTTAAATAATTTAAAAGTCGAGGATTATAAATTGAAATGGTTTTTAAAGATAAGGAAGGTATAAGATTTGAATTTTGAGAATGAAGCTAAAAATGAGGAGATTAAAATAAAGTTCAATTTGGGTTAAGTTGAAGAAATTTAAATTATTGAAAATTTAAATTGTTTGTAGTTTGACTGAAATAAATTGTGAAGTAGATCAGCTAAATGGATTAAAATTTGGATGTGATTGAATTGAATTTAACTTAAACTAAATGAAGTTAAGTTAAAAATAGAAATTAAAGTTGGATTTGAGAAATAAGATTGAAATTGAAAATAAAACTCAATTGAGTTATAGATGATATTGAATGAAATTAAATTCTTACCTAAAGAAATAAAAGTAAGTTGAGTAAGAATTGAGTTGGAATAAATAAACTTCGATAGCTTATAAAAGAATTAAAATCCATTGAACAAAAATAAGCGGGTGGCTTATTAAAAGATAAAGGAGAAACAGAAATCCAAGATAAAATATGTTCGAAATTTTGAAAATGAAAGAACATTAAAAAAAAATTTGAAGTCAAAAAAATTAAATGAAGTGATTTTGCGAAATCAAAGATTAAATTATAAATTGGAAGTGAACTATTTAGATAATAAAATTGGATTGATAATTAAAAATGGACTCCTGAGATAAAACTTGAGTTATAAATAGAAATCGACATATACTGTAATGAAATAAATATGATTGGAATGTTGTCGAATAAAATAAAGTTGGACTGAAATAGAAATGATTTGAATTGCAAATAAAATCCAAGTGAGTAGAAATTGAAAATGGCCTTGTATTAACAAAATAAATTCGAAAATGAATTGAGAAAGTGAATTAAAAATTTAAAATGGGTCGCATAAATGGATTAATTGAATTAATTAGTAAGTGGATGAAATTTGATTGAATAAAAATCAAATCAAAGATTTAAAATTGGAATTTGGGTATCAGAAAATAAACTTGAGGTATGGGGTGAAATAATTTGGAAAATAAATAAATACTTAAGCAAATAATTGAATGGAAGCTCGGCTTAAGTGAAATAGATACTTAATATATAAGCATGAAAGATTGTCAAGCTTAATGGATTGGTTATTTGAAAACAATAACATGGAATATTTCGGAGTTAGATAAAGTAGGTTCTGAATATGATGAGAATAAGTATGAAATGAAATGCAAGCGAATGGATTAAAATTAAAAATGCAGTGAAAATGTGAATGTATGGATTGTGAATAAATTAGAAATGGAATGAAATTAATATAAATTGAGTTGGAATCAATTTAAAATTGGTTATAAGCTTAAGTGATTATCTATTTGAATGAATATCGTCAAATTGCATGCGAAAATTGGTCGTTCGGCTTAAGTAGAAGTAAATAAAGTTCTATGGATGGATAAAAGTGAAATAAATTGATTTTGAATCAAATTGGAATGAATATTAGTTTGTTTGGTTTAAAAATGAATTGAATGCGAATAATTGAGTGTAAACCATTTAAATTGAATAAAAGGATATGTGATTTGTTGAAAGTAATTAAAAATTAATGTTAGAAACATTGTAATCGCTTATGAAAAATTGTTTAGTGTGCATTGTATGTGAAATTCATGTGTTTAGCTATTTAAATAAGTGAAGTGTTGGTAAACTTCATATATATGGTACTTACATGTTTAAATTGAGTAAGTACAGATACTGGGAGGCCGTTTGGCTGGGTTTGGTTTGGTCGCGCTAGTTGCTAAATAAAATAAGCCACTTGCGTAAGAATGCTAAATAAATGTATGCATACGCAATTAAAGATAGGAAATGAAATATTGTTTGTTTTTTGTTTTCCGACCACGTGGGTCGATGTCGATGTATATATATTTATCTCTCCTGTCAAATTGCAAAAGTTCCTCCGTACAAAGGAAACTCTGCCAAACTTTTTCGAAAATTTTGGGACTTAGAAAATTTTTGGACATTTTTGGTAAATTTTTGTTAACGATGAATTTGTTTCAAACTGGAATTGAAATAAATGGACTTTGGGATTGGAATTGGAAATAATTGTTTAGTTAGAACTAAAGGATTAGAAAAGTGAATATGGGATTTTCACTGAGTTTTAATAAGTTAATGGGTTTGGGCGTTCTTCCGCCTTAGCAATTTCGGGAACGAAATTCTTTTAAGGGGGAATGTAACGACCGGGTTTTTCTGTCATTAATGGTGAATATTTAAATGGTTTTAAATATTTAATCTAAAGTATAAGTTGTTTTAAATATGAAGGTTTGGGTTTCATTTGATAAATTGGATTCAGAATTTAAGTACAGCAATTTGTCGAATAATTTAATTATTAAAGTTTATAATTGAATACTGGTTAAAATAGTTAATCAGGAGTTTCAAGCTTTTTAAAAATAATTTAAAGGCTTGTAAAATTCATATTAATAATACCGAAGACACTAAAAGTTTTAAAGTGGAATTTGGGAGTGATCTGTTCAGTTTTAAAAACATATCGTTTAAATTGATATTTAAAAATAACCTTCTAAGGCACAGTCTCGGAATTCAACGGAATCAGTTCCATTGGATCCGTCATATTGTATTATTTTCGGATTTCAAATTTTGTAACGTTTGGAGTTACCGTTTAGCCGTATGAGAGGTAAACGCGTTGAAATTATATTGAATTCAATATAATAACTGAGTCCAAAGAGCTATCTTCTCCATACGATTGAATTAGGACTTGAAACCTTTTCCACTGCGTTTGGAATATGGATATAACATTATAAATGCTTAGCGGCACACCTCAATAGGGATTCAAGATTTTTAAGCTACGCAAATCGAGACGATTTAAATTTAAATTTAAACATGATATATGTTGTTTAACCAGTCAAATTCCCTTCACGTCAACTTTTTTTCCATCAGCAGAGATTCCTTCACCGGCCTGTTTTCTTTCTCCATCGCAACTTTCTGCCTCCTCTGTAGCCAACCTTCTCGTGCACGCTACCTTCTGTCCAACTTCACGTCTTTTCCTGTTCCCCCTCTCCTTCTTTAAATCACGCGACTTCTCCACCTTTTTCCCCAGATCAAATCAACGAAAGAAAAGATGGCCCAGAAATGAAAATCAGAAGTACTATAAATCACGAGCTACTTTCTTCTCTTTTGTTTCAAAATTGAAATCATTTACCGAACGAAATTGTTTTCGCTCAAAATCGAAAAAAAAGAATGCGACCAAAGTCATCGTGAAATCGCTCGCCGCGCTGGGGGTTACAAATTTTTTTGGAAAGAAGCATCGTGACTTGTTCGATCGAGGAAGTCGATTGCGATTTCTGGAGATCGTCGTTGCGGCATCAGTGTGCGCGTGATCGAGGAAGGACAGGGAGCGGCGAGCGAAGATTTGAAGGGATGGCGAATGCAGCGGAGGCGGCGCGTTTAGGGTTCGATGGCACGGCGAGGCTCTTTTACGTGCGCATGGCTCTAGAAGTGGCGCATGCGTATTCATAACGGCGAGGCTAGGGTTGGCCATGGCGTGGTTTCTAGGAGGTAGTGAGGTTTTTTAATATATATATATATATATATATATATATATATATCCATGCAGAAAGAAAAAATAATTACAGTAGAGAAAATATTTATTTTGGTTATTTACTAAAAAAATTGTATATATACATACGGTTTAAAAAATATATTAGACAATTAAATTTAAAACAGTAAATACATGTAGATAAGATTTTGGAAAAAATATAGCGGTTTTAAAAATGTTCGAAGAATTTATAAAAAAAAGCCGGATCTTTGAAATCTATAATTTTTTTTAAGTATATATGCAGTTTCAAAGGGAAATTTGTATAAAGCTAGATTCTTTGAAATCTATTATTTATTTTTATAAGTATATACGCAGTTTCAAAGTGAAAAATAAATATATAAATACTCATTTTAGATTTACTGATTTATCTTAAAATAGTGGGTTTGGTAATTAAATTGTTCAATTTACATATTTAATTATTTTAGTCACTAAAAATATTTTATTAAAAGAATATTAGTTTAAAATTAAATTATTGGTTTAAATTAAATAGATAGTAATAAATTGTTCGATCAATTCAAATATCAATAAACCGTAAAAATGTTTATACAAGGTCAAAAATCGGGAAGAAAGCAAGCCGGATAGGAAATGGGTTGCAAATAAAAATAAAGGCGAGATTTCCTCACTCATTTGGATTCCCAAAATTAATTTAAATGTTTAAATTTAAACCATGGGATGTTTGGTTGAATTAAATAATTGTGATCGGTTGGATGATATTATATATAGTAGTGTGTGTGTGTGTGTGTGTATTGGAGTGATTGATATTCCTGCATTATATAGAGGATGAGACCCTATGCGCCCAGCATAATAGCGGATGACCTTATGTACCGTGATTTTCCCCTAGAAGTGGGATTAGAATTGTAATTATTGACTAACATTTGTGGATGCTGGAAAAATAGGTTGGAGGTATCCAACTGGATTCCTTAGAAATATTTATTGTTTTCATAAATATTGATATATGACATGATGGATAAATTGATATGGAATGTGTGAATTGTATTGTTAAATACCTGGGAACTGAATTTGGTTTTTCAAATACCGTAAATGATTAAAGTGAAGGAATTTAAAAGGGAATTTTGAAAGAAATTAATTATATTAAAAATTGGATTTATTTTAAAGAAAATTTAGTAAAATAAAAATATATTAGCTGACTTGGGTTATACTTAATCATTTGTAAAAGTGGTTTAAGTGAAGATTGTAGGATCTAGATTAACCCTAGAGGGGGGGTGAATAGGGTTATAGCAAATTTTTTCGATTTAAACACAGAAACAAACTGCAGAAATAAATATGCTGAAAAGTAAATCACACACAAAATTTACCCAGCTTCGGCAACCCCTGCCTACTGCTGCATTCCCAGATTTCTATTAGAACTAAACAGTATCCCGCTTACAAACACTCTAACAGACTCGCAAACCCTGCTCCCGCTTACAAACACTCCAATAGACTCGCACCCCCTGCTCCCGCCTATAGAGTTTTGCAAACTCGCAAACCCTTGCTCCCGCCTATAGAGTTTTGCAAACTCGCACACCCTGCTCACTGAACTAATTCTAACTAGATAATCTGACACTACCTACAACCTAGGTGGTGATTTACCAATATTTTGACTCGAAAAAAAAAACTGACTTAAAAAATAAATGCAAGAGAAAAAATTAAAATACAAACTTGAATTCATAATTTTTGCTCAAGTAAAACTAAATTTAAAAATTAAACCCTATAAACTAAATCCCTTAAAATAAATTCCCTTTTATAAAACAAGGCCCGACCCCTTTTTTTCCTTTAACCCGATCCTTTTTCTTTTGGCTTGGCCGTTCCTCTTTGTCGAATTAGGGCTTCGGTTCTTTTTGCTATGGAAAGATTGCGGCCGATCCTCTTTCTGAAATTAGGGTTTTCTGACTTGTTCGCGGCTCTCTGATGATCAATTCTGATTTGCGTTGCTCTTGCTCACTGCTTCGCTTATGATTGATTTGCGTTGCTTCTCTGTTGATCGAGTTCGTTGTTGCGGTATGTAATTTTCCTTTCGTTGCTGGTTAAATTGCTTGCTTTTTACTCGATGCCTATGATGACAATTGGGTTTGATATTTACATGAATTGAATTCCTTGAATTTGTTCGTATCAATTTGATACTTTCCTAAATTGTTAATTTCCTAATGCGCACGGCTTTCCTGATTTCTGCCTTGACGCGCACGGCTTTGATTTTGTTACGTGGTCACCACGGTGTTGAATTCATCTGACTTTTTCAAATTTACACACACTTGAATTTCTTACTTGGTCATCCCTGCACTTTTGAACTTCGTTCATCCACTGTAGCTTTCGATTGTACATTCTCTGATAACATCAACCACTGTCTTCATTGTATATTCTGTAGCATGGCTATTTGCGACTGCATATTGCTGCTGTGTAGTGCTTGCATACCCGCTACTGTACTGTTCACAGTATATTGATATTATTGTTGCATTCCATTCGTTTGACCCTTGCACATGCTTTCTATAGTATTATAATCTCGAGATGATTGCATATTCCTGATGCACTTGGTCATTCATTGGTTAGTTTGCATTTAGTCACTGCTTCATGCATTGTTAAGTTTGTGGTCATCGTTGGCACTGGTCTGCATTTACTTGATTGTTGCAGTCCATTTTGCTGTTGGTCTTCATGTGTCTGGTTCAATGCTTAGTGCATTGTGCATCTGTTTTGGACTTGCAGTTTTGGCTTGCATCTGATCTGATGGCATTTTTCGTGTTGTTCAATTGTTCATCCAACTCATTGATCCTTGTACATGTTGTATTGTCTCTGGCCTGTGCACATTGTTGCATGCTTCATTAGCTCGTGTACCTGAACTTGATTCACTTGGTCATCTTGTATTTGTGCATTGCCCTTGTGTTGCTCACCATGTTGCACCTGCTTGTTGTAGCTGTCTGGTTTTAGTCTTGTTTCATGTTTGAACATAGCATTCATATTGTTGTTGGATACTTAGAACTGTTAAGAACAGTTCGACTTTGACTTGGTCTTTGGGCATTGCATTACTTCATGTATGTTGAGCTCTGGTCATTTGCACTTGCACACTCCATACTTTGGTATTGTTCCATGTAGTTGCATTGTATCATGCTGTTACCTGGCGTACTTCTGTTGCAAATGTATGGTTACATTCGACTTCTTTCAGTCATGTTGAACTGTGTACATTTGCCTGAGTTTGTTTACTTGTTGTATACTTGGTTCATGAATTTGCAGCTTTCATTGTTGGTTGAAGTTCTGATGCCTTTAAGACTCGGCCTCGAGTTCATTGCTGTATTGTTTCACTTGATATTGTTGATCTGACTTGAACTTTTCTTGAGTCTGTAGTGTTCATTTGAGGTGTGTCTGACCATGTTGCTTGCTGTTACTTACTTGGTGCATTGTGTAGTTGTACTGCACTGTTGCCTTGAGTTTCACCTCTCTTGTATCATTGGTGTCTGCACTGTGTTGCATTACCATCATTGCTACCTGGTCGACTTGATTCTCTGCACATATGATCTTGGTGGCATTTCTTTGTAGTCTACATTTGGGTTATTGATGCATTCATGTCTGCTTTGTATCATTCTTCATGTTGCCTTGTGTTGAACCCAGTTTTAAAAACTCGGGTTTGACCTTGTGCTCGTGTTGTGATTTTAAATATATTGCACGTGAGTTGAACCCGGCTTTACATTTGGGTTTGACCTGTGCTCACCTGTCCCTGTAAATCGATCAAGTGTATATCGATGTGCACGGCCTTGTGGCATGTACAGTGATATACTGTGCATGTCACATTGTTCGCGTGTGATGAATTCAAATATAAATGATGACGAACAACCCAAATAACTGAGGCAAATAATATTTTCAAAAATCATATTTCATTTTATATTGAAAAATTATTTCTTTTTCAATTTTACTGCGTTAGTGAACATTTTTGCAGATTGCTCAGATGCTGGATTCTAACTGGAATGCAGTTGATAACAAAATACGAGTGTGAGTAATATGTAGTGAGGTTATTAATGTAAATTGGATTGTGATGTAATTATGATGTAATCAAAAATGTATATGTATAGTGAGAGCTTGAATTTGTACTATCCAAGATTGTAATAAATATTTGTTTGAATAAAATTTCTGTTTGAATTCAAATTCCATTCAAATTCTGTGTAATTTATTTTATTCAACAAATATTTATTTAATCTATGAAAAATAAAATAGTACATTTACAAATACATTTAAACGAATGTATATATATATATATGTTTATTATCATCAAACAAAAATCATATACTCACATATTCCACAAAGATTTGAAATTAATATATATATATATATATATATATATATATATATATATATATATATATATTAAGTGCTTGAAGAGGTATTGAAATCGATAATTAAAATAGACTGAAATAAAATGAAATTATATTTAGGGAAAGTATAAAATGGAATTATGAATAGAATTTGTTTTTAAATAAATGGGAAGCTCAAAGGAGTATAAATTTATAAATGGGGTTTATAAAAAAGAGGGAATGATATCAGTGGATATGTGGAAAATATAAGTTAATGATGTGAACTTATATCAGGAGATGGAAATTGTTTTGAAATAGGGGAATATATTTCAAATAAGAGAACTGGTGATTAATTTGGGTATAGTCGATGTGATACGAATCAAGAAGAATTCATGAATTGAATCGATGAATATTGGATTTTCTAAAAAATAGACTTTTGTCGAGTAAATTGAATTTTTTAAAAAGGAATTTTTAAAGTCTACTATATATACTATATAATTTTAAACTATCATTGAATTTAGAATATTCCAAAAGCTAGATATTATAATACCAAATATTCATTTGAAATAAATTCTAATTTTATAATCAGTTTAGTAATTGAATAATATCATCTGAACTATATTTTTAAAAACCATTATCCTTATTTTATATAAGTATATACTTTTAAATGTTTTAAAAATTCATTCTAAATCCTCTTAAGATGGGAAGCGAGGTTTATTAAAACAGATAAGATTTTAGTAGAAGGTCTTATAGGATATTATGAGAACTTAAATAAAATCTTAAGTGTAAGATAAGTGAACTTTTGGAAGGTGAAATAAAATTCACAAAGAAGCAGAAGTGAATCTGGAACTTTAAATAAGCGTAAATGGCTTTGGAAATGTTAAAGGAAGTTGACTAAGTAATTCTGGAGTTATAGAATTCGTGTAAAATGAGTTTAAAATTTACAATAAAGTTGTAATGATTTTTGAGAAAAGAAAAAGGAAATAAGAGAAAGGTTTCCTAAGTGTCGAATATAAAATGAAGTGAGGAAAATATTCTAAGTATTGGGCAAAGGTTAAGAATTTATTCCGTAAGAATAAAAGAAAATTTGAAACTATCTTCAGAATGTGAAATATGGAAATAATACCTTGAGTAGATATTTTGTGATAAATAATTTGGAGAATTATTCAAGGCCTAATGGTTGCTTATGAATGTTATTTTATAGTTAAATAACCGACTATCAATATTGGAATATGCACTAATCGTTTTGAAGAGACCGGGATCAGATTTAATTATCCGAATACCACTTCAATCCGGTTGAACGTTTGCGAATGAGTGAAGATGATGAAGACGGTGATTCGGTTTGTCCAGACCTAGGGCAACTTACGGACGAATGCTATCAGACCATCGTTAGGAGGACGATGAGCATTCTAAGTGAAATATGTTCTAAAAAGATAACGCATAGCCTCAAGCCTCATCAAGCGGGAATGGCTAAAACAGAGGAGGTGCAACAAGGCTAAGTGGGTAGCACCCACGTAGGTTAAGGTTTCCCCTGTTTAGATGTCCATTTTATTCGGCTTAGTGGGCGATTGCCGATCCCAACCGCGAGGTGACCTTATTCGGACTATCCAGTAAGAGGTAGCTCCGGTCTTGTGTTGTAGGGGATCAGGAGTAGTCCTTGGTACTCTGATCTAGACCAGGTACTGTGACGGACGGTACCCCAGTAGCCCTGTCATTGTATGGAATCCAATCTCCAATAAGCGCATGTACGGTTTTTATGGTGCCCAACTATGCTGGAACGTGAGATGCAAGCATTTCAGCTAGATTCTATTTTACTTTCTATAGACAATATTATAATATCAGACGGATTTGATAAAAATGTTTTTGTTATCGTAAGGTAAAAACTCGACATATTTATTTGTGGCGTGGTCTTACGAGATACCTTTGTTTTCAAAGAATTTTCAAAAATATAATAATCCAATTGAGTGTGGTTTTCTCACACTGATTTTCCAGACTGACTCGGCTGTTGTTTTATTATGATGCTCGGGTCAGACCGAGTTTGACAGATTCAGGTCAATATGCTATGGAGCTCAGGAGGCGAGCTGGATGACAGAGATGTATCTTCATACTTGAAGTATTATTTCCGCTGTGTAAGAATAGATAATAAGCCGTCCAAAGTGATGGATGATTGTTGTACTCTGATAATGGTATGTATATATCACAGTACAGATTTCTTTGTATTTAAAGCTGTTATTATATATTATATTTTGTTCCGCTGCGACTGTGAGACTCTAATGTTGTTTTCCAATTTTCTTCTTCTATCTCTTTCTTCTTTTAACCCTAGTTATTCGCTCTTTCATATACTTTGGGTTGAACAAGGAAGAATTATTATCAACTCAAGGGGTACGGAACGACGGGTCGCTACAATTAATGCTCTCAATTTATTCTTGTTTTAGGAAAGATATGAAAGGATTCATTCCCTATACATTAACACTTATAAATAAATGTTAGGTGTATTTGATACGCTATACATCTAAAATTTAATTTATTTAGGCTTCCCTTTAGTTATTTTAAATAGAATGTATGATTTTATTTAAACCAAATTTAGAAGAGTTCTAAATGAAATTTATACATCGTAGGCCCATTAAATATCCAAAATGGTAAAAACATTTGACACCCACCCATTTCTTCCACCGTGGGCTGGCCCAGCTCCTTCAATAGTGAGGGAAAAACTTATTTTATGCTTTAGCGATGCGGTCTCACTATCTTTTATGTTTAGGCTAATGTATTGTTCACACCAAAATTTATGCATGATCCGTATTTCTTTATTGTTTTCCATGTAGTCTCACGGGTACTCATTGGAGTAGGATAAGTTATGGGTTTAGACATGATACTTTTGGATGAATAAAGTTAGTCGAAAACGAAGTAAGATGCTTAAGGTAATATTTGTTATTTTGATAATCTGCTACATTAAGTTTTCGTGTCAACATCTCCATGTATTGGGCATAAATTATGGACTATGTTGTATAATAATTTTGATCCCCGTGTGGGTACGAATTTTGAGAATTAATTGGTAAATCTGGAATTATAATGACATGTTTCTTAATTTCAGTTAATATCTGCCCTGTATGTGTGACACTCCTCTATTTTTAACTTTAGAAATCGATTACAAATGCATCAAAATATGCTGCAAATAATTTTCAAAGGTAAAGAAGGTGGATCATTTTTATTATTATTTAATCTTTCCAAAATTACAAAAATAAAAGAAAACCTCATAATGGAATCAAATATTAACATAAATGTGCATTAACATAATAAGACAACTAGTTTGTAACATCATCACAATAATTTACATCATAGTACGTCAATTATCGTTAACTCGTTAACAATAGAACAACGGTACAAAAGATTATACCAATCAGCTATCCATAATATAGCTTGCATCCACCTTTCCATTTCCTCTTCTGCTCCTACCTACAGCTTCACGACTATATAGATATATATGAAATAAAAGGAAAAAGGTTTCAACTATTTTTAAACTATGCTTAACCCTAAACACTATGTTATAGGCTCGATAATTATTGCATGGGAAAAGACTGCATATGTATCCCTTTTGAGGGATCAAGCCCACATAGTTCTATTTTCTGCATCCAAATTGTCATTAGCACATAACTACCAAAGCAGTTATACAATCATCATAGCCACTACAACCAATGCAATCAATGCAACCACTGCAACCAACAAAATCAATGCAACCATTGCAACTAATGAAATCTATACAAGTAGAAAACACTACTTATACTAAACCATTCCAATCAATCATAAAAAATATGGGGTAACAACAGTAATAGAAAACTTTACCATTAAACATCACAAACTTTTGAAAATACATAATGTCCATGCCAAACATGAAGTAAGCTAATCACAACATATATACTCACATATATTAATTATCAACTACTAGTAACACACCATTAATGTGAGTATAAATCAATCAAATGTGTACGAAACCACTATATTAGTAACATAAAGTCAATACAACAAAACCATAATTAACTGCATACAATGTAGTAATAATAGAAAAATATCGCACAAACATCCGAATGTGATCTCATCATCATAAAACAACATATGTGATAAATAAATCAACCATTAACAAATATTACATCCATCCAAAACATCGTATTCACAACCATCGCTTTCTATTAAGTATAAAATCATTTACTATTGTTTATTATAAAAGCGCCTTTTATTTATCTTGAAACAATAGTAATTCTTCCAAAATGATAATATATTTCAAAATATTTCATTATAATATCATTATTTAAAATCCCCCTAAACATCGTATTTTATATCAAAAATACCTTTCAAATCAATAACATTATTATTTTACATCAAAATAATAGTATACATATTAAATCCCTTTTAATATTCTATGAATTAGTTCATTAATACTTATCTCAAAACAGTGTAATCTTCACAAAAACCATATTATTATTTATAAAATCCCATTTTATTCAAGTAATAGTAATAAACATCCCAATCTTAGTTTAAAAATATATTTTTCTTTATTATTTATGAATTTCCCTAAAATTCATAAATAATAATTTTATTAGATTTCTTCCATTGTTAACCAATTTCATCTATTTTATCTCAATCAAATTCATCAAAACTTAAATCTACAATTGATTACAGTTAAACTCCTAGTAATCAACAATAAATAATAAACATGGCACAACATATCCAAAATAATGACAATATCCAAACAATCACCATCATGTCACAACATATATATTAATAATTATAATTTTCCACAAACAGATATTCCATTTTATAAATTAAAAGTTCGATTAATTAAATAAAAAATCATATCAATGCATTTTTTCCAACAATCTTCAAACTAAGTAAACCTAGTGCCATATCATCAAAAATTCTGCCATGAGTCCTACGAAAGAAACCACGCGTAAATCGGAGTTCGTATGATAAAATTATGGCAATTCGTGTATAGTTTGAAACTGATAATTTGACCACAGTTTAAAATAATTAATTAATAAAAAACTAAAATCATTCACTTATGTGAATCTCTCTTCCTACCTCATATCATCATGCACAAACCTATTTTGCACTGCCTTTGACCACCGCTAGCATTATCTACAAGCCACTTTACGCCAATCCGACCCTATAATAACCTCCACCCACGATCGAAGCCTGGCCAACTCCAACACCGCAAAAAACACTTCATCGTGGATGAGATTCCAGCTTTTTTTGGCGAATTCCAACCAGTTTGACTATATATTCGACGATCCAACTTTATAGATTCACTTCCCTAAGCATCCTCTACAAGTCTGCACCCTTTAATTGCTTAATTGTCGCCTTTTCGTCATCAATCACTATACCCTAAAAAGAATGGTCAAGGTCTAATTAGGTTAATTTTGCGATTAGGGAAGAATATCGACGATAAAGGTGACTGCTACGGTTCCATAGTTGCACTTATATAGTCGTTAGTTGGTATATGGGTTGTTTATTCGGTAAGCCCGAACAACTACATATGCTATTTAAATACTATAATGCCTCTATTTCATAAATCGTAACTCTAAATGCATCAAAACTATATATCAAATTGATTGTCTTGGAAAGGCCTTCATAATGGTTATAAACACAATACCCAATTCATCCTATTATTAAAAATTCATTAATTTAATATTTTGTAGTATCAAATTTATAGGTCGTTACATTCTCCACTCAAAAGAATTCCACCCTTGCAATTTCTCAAATACAACCATCGATTAATTCAGTAAAGTCTCGTCATGGGTTTAATCACGAAATACGAGGAAGTATATTAAAATCAACCATCTTTAATTGTAGCACACAACATTTGCAAAATACAGTCAATCATGACACATTAATTCATTCACAATAATGAATATAACAAACTTACTATAGTAACACCTGAATTCCTCAATCATGCATCCAAACTATAGTATATGACAATAAAACACCTTCAATAAAGGGTGAAATAATCCCAACCATAGTTACATCCTTAAAATCATGATGTATGCGAACCAATCCTTGATTTCCTGGTCCCTCTCATACAGTCAGGAAATATAAACCATTACTAAGACGAATTAGACCATCACTAAGTCTTCACATCATATTAGCCATTACCAAGGTCCTACCTTTCCATGCATCATCACCAAAGTCCCACCTTACCCTGATTATCGTCGAAGCCTCACTCCACCGTAATCATCGTTGAAGTCTCACTTTACCATGATCATCATTAGAGTCTCACCTCGGCATGATCATCTTCTAAGTCTCACTCCATTACGACTTTCTCAAAGTCCCCTTCATCATGACCAATATAGAAGTGCCTCTTCACTATGACTTTTCCAAAGTCTCGCTTCCTCACGACCATCCCAAGGTCTTCATCTCCATGACATTCCCAAAGTCTTGCTTAATCGTGACCTTCCGAATGTCCTTCGGATAAATAATAACTCTTTCAACGACCTCTCAAGCCGACGGCACCCCATGTCACAATTGGATTCAGTGTTCGTTTAGATACATATCTAATATGTACCGCCCTCCTAGGGCAAGCTAGACCATTCCACGGTCTAGGATATACAAGTGAGCGTCCTTACATACCCTTCCCCACGGAATCACTTATATTTAGAGTTATTAATAATCCCTTAAACATGCTACTCCACTTAGAATATCCTATGCCCCATCACATCTATTCGCCTTGTCAAACATGCTTCTTTAGACTACTCTAGTCCTATATATTCACATCCCACTTGAAGTACTCGATCAAATGTCGCGCATTGTCAATTCATCAAATTTTAGAACACTTCACTTGACTCTTAGGATTTCCTTACACTAGATCCAAAGCAAACCACCATTTTCCCTATGCAAGGCTAATTCAATTACAGAAAACCCAACGTTATCCACTTATGACCGATCCAAATGTGTCCCATATCTCCTCATTAGTTTTTCCGACGAACATCCCCCGAAAAGTTAACATTGGGTAACTACCTCCTCATATGATTATTAAAACAAATAGGCATGTATCCTACCATAAAACGTACACAATCATAATAAGACAAACAATATGCAGCCAACAATTAAACGGATTGAAGCAAAACAAACAATCAATAAAAATATTATGCAAGCAAAATAATTAACTCAAAATGCATAATATAACTAATGAATATCCATTATCAAATAGGTAAACAATAATAATATAATACATATGAAACAATTCAATTCAAGCAATCATGTTATAGATCATAAATCAAATGCAGTCAAATGAAATAGTCAGATTAATACAACTAATGTCAACAAGTGATAGAATAACTCGACCAATTTAACTAAAATGAAAAATCACTACTAAAGTAAAATATATCAACCCCATACACCAAAATGCGTTTTCGACAAACTTAAAACTCACATCACCAAAGTCCCACACCTCATGTCACACATTAAAGTTTTACAATCTTCAAATTGAGCTTTTGCAAATGAAATACATCTCCAGAATTTTATTCAAATAAATATTTTACTTCTTCTCGTTTCAAAAATCTCTTTTTGAATCAAATTATTTACATCATTGTAAAATATTTTTCCTAAAATATTTTATCAAAATATTTAATGATATTTTACAATACATCATTTTTTTTCGAAAATAGAAAAATCACACACATGCTCAATAAGACATTCTCTTTTAAAAAGTGGGTACTCTTGCAATCAAAATCCTTTTGAAAAAATGTTTTCCTTTCAAACATCGTTTATCAAAAATGTTCTTTACATAAAAATAATCATGACCAAAATTTACTTCCACCCAAAAGCTTTTCAAATTTCAAGGACGTTCTTTTAAACAAAACACTTTTTTATTCAAATAAAAATATTCATCTCACTCTTTAATCAAAAGATTGTTTTTCAAAACATTTCAAACAAAAATACTTTATAATATTTTCATCATTAAAATAATTTCCCAAAATTATTTTTCTATGTTCCACTATATTTTTACTAAAATAGTTTTTTGGCAAAACATCTTCAAAAAAATTTCACCAAGTTAAATATTTGTTTTCACCTTTTTAAAACTTTAGTAAATCTCCTTAAGCCCAAAATATACATTTTACTCCTATAATAAAGTACCTTTCAAAAACCCAAATTGTTTATTTTTAATATAACTTCTCAACTCAAAATTTCATAAAAATAGGCCCAATTTTTAAGGTTATTAATGTCACATATGTGTCACTTGGGATAAAACCAATACTTAACCCCTCCTAAAAGTGCTTATCCTATCTCATTCATATAGTATTTGTTCCGACTTAAAGATTACTACAAATAACCAACATCTTAAGGTGAGGTAATGGTGGATACACACACAAACATAAAACCATTAATATGAATGTTGTCTCATTCTATATTTTTAACCCAAACAAAAATGTAAATTAACCTACCCTAAATGGATTACTACCTAAGGCTCAGAGATTCGCTAAACCTAAGCTCTCATACCATGTGTGATGTGCTATTTTAACATTGGAAATCAATTACAAACTCTACAAACACACCACAAATATGCTGCAACTAATCACTTTGTAATTAGTTTACTAATCACCATTAGATAGTATTTAGATAAATTTGGTGTTAAAAAAAACCCGAAGATAGAGGCGACTAGTACGGTTCCATAGCCTCAGTTATATAGTCATTAGGATATGTTATTTATCCAGTTTGGCCCGAATAGCCACGCATGCTATTGAAACACTATAATGCCTCTATTTTGTAAACCGTAATTCTAAATGCACTAAAACTATATATATATATATATATATATATATATATATATATATATATATATATCAAATTAATCAACTCGAAAAGACCTTTGCAATGGTTATAAACATTATATTGAATTCACCCATTTATTAAAAATTCATATTTAATTAATTTAATATTTTGCAATGTCAAATTTGTGGGTCGTTATAGTTTTCTTAAGATTGTTTAATATAACTAATTTCATCCTTATTGTCGAGAGATAATTCCAAGATGACCGCAGCACAATGGAGTTCCATCTATGAGTTTTGAAATAAGGGATGTTACATGCATCCTACAGAAAAGAGCTGGAATAAGAGGAAACAGTAACATGCCGCAAACCAAATAGTAATTAATTTAAAATCATTAATAAATAATTTATAAGACTCAAAAACAAAATTTGAGAAAACATCATTTTTGACCATGAAACTTTCACCATTCCATTCCTGGCACTCTTCTGATCAAATTTCATATATAAAGTTTTGCGATCGGAGTTCAAAAGAAAAAGTTATCATCGTTTGAAGTTTTCAGATTGAAAATAATTAAAAAGAATTCAAAATCGATTCATATAATATTGTAAATAACGATGTTACTTAACGTTAATGGTAAATGTGCACCTAAATGTGCATATTTTTACATCCATATTTAATCTATTTTTATTTAAATAAATGTCATAATGGGTATTTTAACATGTTTAAAACCAAATTTCAAATATGCTTTCAAGTCAAATTCATACATCAATATGGGGGTAAAATAGTAATTTTGTGCATAACTTAATTTGAGAATATTTATTTGCATATTTTATTTGAATTTGTAGGGAACTGGATGACAAAATGGAAGAGGGTTTCATGAAGATATGCATGCACAAGGAGGGAAACAAAAGAACGAAGATAGAAATAATTCAAACCGTGCATCATGGAGGACTCTACCTACCCACTTACCTAAATATACAATTAGAAGTTAATGGACAACTAAGTGGAGGTTAAACCTTCATGTATAGTTGATGATGGATTAATCAAAGACTAATGGTTACCGGTGGCAACAATTCTTAAAGGGCGTTTTGGGAAGCCCCCTAAAAATGAGATTAGGGTTTTGTGCATGTATAAATAGCCCTCTTATGTACATGTAAAAGATCTTCTTCCCCTTTGAATTACTTTGGAAATTAGAAGCAAGTTGTAAACACAAAAATCAAAGTGAAATAAAAAAGGCTTCCTACTTTTCTACATGTTTTTATTTAAATTTATGTTCATGTTTATTCCTATGCTCTCTTCTTTTCATTATTAGTAGAATATGTTTATATTCATGCAAGTAGTGTAGTTTTATTTTTTATGCAAGTAGTTTAGTAGTTAATGTCATTTTCTTGCTTTGTTTAGTTTCTACTTCTTTTGTTTTTTTAATGTTGAATTTAAATGTGTTGATATGATAACACAAATAAGTAACTAAACCCCTTCAATTTAGGGGTAATGAAGCTCTCTAATATTATGTAAATTCAATATTTATTTTGATTTATGGTCTCATTTGTTCATGAAATTTATTGTTGATGTAAGTTTATACAAATGAGTTTGATAGCCTATGTTGCATTTGCAAATAGGTTACTCATATTCAACATAAACACAATTTATATCATCATTTGCTAATTGATTTTTTATTTTGAAATGAACGTAAAAATAAAATTTGATGACTATATAACTAAGTACAATAGTAAATAGATCATACTTAAAATAGCTTTTGCTTTGATTTCATTTTTATGAGAATTGATAAATGATTTATTTGTCGTATTATAGTTTGATGGTTTAAGTTATGTTAATTAATAACATAAATAAATCATACTTATGATAAATACAACACTTATTTCACTTAATATCAAAAATAGAGATCATGCATTAATTGTTGGTTTACAAAAATATGAGAGTGGATTTGCCTCTAAATTGTTTACTAACACTACAAGAAAACTGCGGTTTGCCTACGCCAAAATGGCGTAGGCGAGGCGTAGGTAAATGCAATAACTACGTAACCCCTACGTCAATTTTGGCGTGGGTAAAACTTGCGTAGCTAATAAAATACCTACGTTTTACCTACGTCATCCGTTGGGTTGTTTCTTACGTCTTCCTTACGCCATGATTTTTCTACGCCTTCCCTACGTCTCATTGTTCCTACGGTTTTGCTACACCGTGCACATGACTTTTTGCTGCATCGATATTCCCTTTGCCTACGCCTTTCCTACGCTTTTTCTGAAGCAATTTTGATATATTACTATTGTGTTTCATTTCACCATATTAAATAGAAACTAAAATCAACTTATTGCACATATATATACATTTCAACAAAAAGATTAACACCAAATCATTTTTCTTTAATTCAAAAAAAAAAATATCTCATTCATATTACAAAGTCAAACGATATTAATCAAGTTCTTATATATCAAAATAATACAATAATATGTTCATCATACATGACATCATACACTTACCACTATGAATAAAAAATACCCTCATTCCTCACTACAATCATTCAACACTCCATCAAATCATATATTACCAAAACATGTTTCATCGCATCTCCAACCTGGTTGAGTATATCTGACATGGTTGCATCTCCAAATAGCAAGTAGTTGAAAAGCCCAACCATTGAGTATATTATGGAGCAAAGCACTAAAGAGATATGCACTGCTGGTTTCATATCAGATGCTTCTTCTAACTCTGCTCGTATCGGATGAACTGTGCATGCATGCATTTTTTTAATCAAATCAGTACAAATTATATAGTTTTATGAAATTGTCGAAAATGGTAACTTGAAATAAACCGATGCCTACCATTGTAATGGAAGGCAAATGCGACTACAATCCCAGGAACTGCAGTAAAAAGCTCAAAAAATGACCGTTCGGCGAAATTTGGTAGCAACCTAGGTGCCTTTGCTGTGCCGTTGAAAAGTGCATATAAAGCCATTGCAGAACTTAGTAGTACAAAAACCACAGCAAGGAGAATGGATATGGCTGATGTGTACTTCAATGAATCTGCATGCATTTATGGAAAAACATTAACATACATGATTGTGCTTAAAATTAAATATAGGATGTGAAATGAAGACACTGGCTAATCGACTTAATTACTTACCGATTTTCTTAAAAAGCACAAGTGGCAAAAGTACCAATAACATGGTTAAAAGCAAAGATATTTCACGGGAGTTCCACCAGCACTCTTGCCTGAACCATTCCACTAATAAACCTGCTGATCCGCCTTCGGACTTGTTTCCCGATATCATGTCCCATGTTCATCAAATCCATGATCATTAATCCAATTTATACTTATATGTGTATATATATTTAAATATTCAGCTAAATCAGGCAGTCTATGCAAACTATGTATATACACACAAGTATTGAAAATACATATGAAGAACTGCTCACCAATGATCATCAGAGACATAACAAGGCCACCAAAATTGCTGAACATGACACAAAGCTGAAGAGCGGTAGAGCCCACTGAGCCAAAGGATTCAGCCATGAGCTCGGCGTATGTAGATGATACACCATATGCAGTGTATCTGAGTATGAACTGAGCAGAAGTGTTGCATATGAAAGCCATGAGGAGGATCAAGAAGAAAGCAGGACCGACTCCAAGTATTTTCAAAGTGGCAGGTATGGACATGATTCCACTGCCAATAATGGGAGTCGAAAGGTTGAACACAGCGCTGGAGTAGGATGCGTCATTTGTGCTGGAACTGCTTCCACATTCAAGTAGTCGAACCTATACGACAACATAACAGTTCGCCAATCAATTTATCGAAATTAATGACTTTATTGCTTATGCAATTTGTGCGCTCTACCACAATTAACACATGTTTCTATGGCAATAAAATAAACTAACAACAAATTGCACATTATCGATGTGTTGTTAAATGTCGATCATAAAGTTATTTTGATAGTTGACGATTTATTTTATAATTAGCAATTGGTATTTTGCACTTTGTTGATTGTTGAAAATATTTAGACAGGTGTCATGTTGTGAACCTGAACGTAATGATTTTTCTCAATTTCTTAGTTATGCGCTTTGTAAATTGTTGACAATATTTAGACAGTTGCCCCTATTTTATTTTTCTTCAGATAACTCTATTTAGCATCATTATACCAGGACAAATCTTCATATAGATCGGTCTGATAAAATACATTTTTGTTGTACTTACTGTAACATTGAACAGAAATAAAGTACTAGCCTATAGTGGACAAATCAAATGAGAATTACCTTACCAAACAAGGGGCGCAGAGTCAGGAAACCGAGTTCAGTGAACTAAGATCAAGAACGATGACGGAAAGCGATGTCAGGGAGCCAAGATCCAAGATCGTGAACGACGATGGAAGGGGCGATAGCAGAAACTTTCGACGTGAAAATATGGAAGGCCGGCGACGTGCGATGTCAACGATGGCGATGGAAGGAACGGCAGCGAAAGTAGAGGCGTCGCGGCGATCTGCGACTTGTGATGTCAGAACAGTAAAAGTCTAAAACAAAGGCTAACTTTCGAACTATAAAATGTTGTCAGCCAATAATCTAAGCTACAAATTAAATTGATCCTGTTTGCGAACAAAATTTTCATATAGTTTCCCAAATAATATCAAAACAATAGGATCTTCAATTTCAATCGCAGAATTCTACAAAAATTAATTGATGCCGAACAACTTATACAAAAAATGAAAACTGCAACCTAAAAATAAAAATGATTTATTCAGAACAGGAAGAGTACTTGATGTCAACAATACTCTTTTCCCTCCTACTCCACCAGCAACTCATCTATAGGTAAATCAAAGCCCTCTTTGTTCCTCCAGCCCTAAATGACCCCCAAACTGCTTGGTTATCAAATCTGAAAATTACATAAATCTATGCTCTACACCTGTATTTAACAATTTATGGAGACGAGACATGAAAAATATGATGAAGATTTGATTCAATCGACAAAACTAAAATTATTAGGGGTTTGGCTATTGATTAGACATTTCGAGATAGACCTGAGAAAAGAATGGGAACGTAGATGAAATCCGATGGTTTTAATTACTGGATTAGGGATATCGAGTTGCGTGGGTGAAGAAGAGATTGACAATGAAGATTAGGGTTATTTTTCTTGAGAACAAATAGGTATACGTATACGATCAAAGTTTAAAAAAAGATATTTTTGTTTTGATGAGTTGTAGGGATGGCGTAGAAATTATGTAGGGGATTTCCTACGGCTTTCCGACGCCAGTCTGGATTTATAGAAAATTAACAGGAACGTGGAAATGACGTAGGAGATTATCTACGTCTTTTATACGTTATAAATTTGACGTAGATAATTTCCTACACCCTTCCTACGACTCGATTATTTTTCTACGTATTGAAGTTGGCGTAGGAAAGGCGTAGGTAATTTTCTTACGTCTTTCCTACGTCTTTACCTCTTTCTACCTATTTCCTACGCCTTTCCTACACCACGCCGGAAAGGCGTAGGAAAGGCGTAGGAAATTTTGCGTAGGAAACTGGAATGTTTTCTAGTAGTGTAATCTCATAGTTTTTAATCTCATTTTCATTCTAGTTTTAGTGTTATTTTTTTTTTATAATTTGTATTTAACAATCTTCTCTCTACTTTGGTCTAATTTGATTGAATTGAAAATTTTAAAATCTAAAAATTTCCTTCGGATCGACGGTACTCGCCACGTACTAAAATGTACGTCATGCACTTACTGTTATTTTTATTATAAAATCGTTCGACGGTTTTCTTAACCGATAGAATTTCCGTCGACGAACAAGTTTTTGGCGCTGTTGCTGGGGAGTTGATTTCATTTTAATTTTATATTTTTCGAACTATATTCATTTGATTTTATCGTGTGTTTGTTTTGTGTGCTTTTTTGTATTTTTTTTTAAAAATTGTTGTATGTACGTGTGATTGTTGCTTGCATTTGTTTGTATTTGTTACTTTTCTACTTTGCATTTGCATTTCTATTTAAAAAGATTACACAATGCATTCCAAAAAGAAAAAAATATTCCATTTCTAGTGTTTTGTTACATTTTCAATTACGTTTCATTTCCCACCCTTCTGTCTACATTTCACTTTTCAATTTACATTTTAAATTTTAAATTACAGCTTCTGCATCTTGCATGGCTATCAAAACTCCTGATTAATACTAGTTCATCAATCTTGCTTCATCCAATATATCTCACCATCTAACTGTGCATATCTTTGTGCACACTGCCTCCACCACTATATACAGCAGCCTACTACTGTTAATTGCAAACTCATCACAAACTGCCATTATTCTTCCCCTTACACCCAACAGATCATCACATTGTACAAACACCATCCCCATCAAACTACACTGTCAACTTCACTTCTCTACAAGGCCAACAAGTTTCACTTCTTCGTCTACCCATTTCAACTCACTGTCACAAACCTCCATACAAGTTTCTTTCTACGACAACTTCTTCCTGCCAACCACTGTTACATTCATATCTTACCCCTACTACCCTACTGTTAGTAAGCAAATTCCTAACACCATACACCATACAGCTCATCACCAACAGCCTCCACTTACTACAGACATCCTTACTGCCTGAACTCCAATAATACATCTTCTCCACTTAACAAAAACCATTCAAACACACCACTGAAAACTACCAACAGAAACCATCAACAATCTTCATAGTTAGCATTAAACATGACCATCACCACTGATCATTTACTACCGTCTATCAACACCTCCTAAACTCATTGCCAACAGTTCTGTTCACCGCTTCTTGCTCAACTACATCACCAGAGAAACATCAACCAACTTCTGCTTATCACAAAACCTGACCATACCATCACAAACTCTACAAAACAGCTGCATTACTACTCTACCATCCAACCACACTACTGCTGCACCCATTCCCCTGCCACAACTACACCACTCCACCATTTACTTCCTGAACATTGCCAACCAGCAATTATCACCACAACCGTCACACTTACATCATCTCATACATCAAAAACTTCTACATCAAGCAACATTGACTTCATCTCACACAACAATCACCCACAAACACCTTTTGGCCTCCTTTGCCCACCACTTCAAAAACAACAGACCACCGTCTACTGCTTCACCTCTTCCATTACTCCATCACAGTCAATAATCAATCACACAACAATCACCATCTGCCTGTTCTTCCCCTACTCTCCACTGCCACATTACTGACCACCATTTCAACTACAACTGCCTTTCTCCAATCCCACAGCAGCTCCTCCTGCCTGAGCAACTACAAAGCAAACGATCAATGCCAACTCAAACCTTCATCCTTCATCCTTCTAAACATCCATTTCAAACCCAAAAAAAACCTGTTGTGCACTGT
Source organism: Allium cepa (assembly GCA_030765085.1). Classification (NCBI taxonomy): domain Eukaryota; kingdom Viridiplantae; phylum Streptophyta; class Magnoliopsida; order Asparagales; family Amaryllidaceae; genus Allium; species Allium cepa. The sequence continues at coordinate 366,820,684 of CM060938.1, read as the reverse complement.
TCCTCCAAAACATCACTTACAACTACAACTTCGCATTACAACATTTGCTTCTGTCACATACCCCTTACTGCTCTACCCAGGGATGGATCTATTTACAACATGGGGTGGACGGCTGCCCACCCCAAGAAAAAGGAAAAAAAAAAAAAAAAAAAGCGTAAGAAAGGAAGAGAAATAAAGAGGCAGTGGTAGTAGCATTGTATTTGTAGCAATGAAGTTTTTGACCGATAAATTGTTCAAATTATGCAGTAAATTGTAGCATGGTAGGCTATTTTGTTGATAGTAGCAGCAAGTATTTGTAGCACAGTAAACTATTTTGTTGATACTGGTAGTAAATTGTGCGACCATCTACTGACAGTAAATTTTAGCGAATCAAATAATGAAGATACTGACAGTAAATTTTAGTAAATCAAATAATGAAGATACTGACAGTAAATTTTGGTGAATGAATTTTACTATTTGTTGAAGCATCAAATTGATGTTGATACGATTGTAGATCAATTTGATTTTCGTGAAGTTCATAGAGCACGACTTAAGTAGGATAAGTAGTAATTTATGTTTTTTTTTAAGGATTTGTATTAAAATTCTTTATGTTAATGGAATCAATCGAACTTAATTATTTTGATTATCATGAATGCGATGGAATTAATTATATTAAAACAGTTTAGTTTTTTATTATTTAATTTTCTTCTATTATTCGCCCACCGCAAAATAAATTTCTGGTTACGTCCCGAGCTCTACCCTACACACCATTCAACTCAGTTCAACTGCCACCATGCCTTGCTAATTCACATTTCCATTCACCTGAAACACTGCAAATGCTTCAACAATTACCTGACAATAGCTACGAACATCAACCACACCTCTCCTCTGCCACACCACACATGCAAACTTCGACCATACTCCTCAAACATCACCTCTCATCACAGCAACGAACCATCCTATCCCCTCAACGTTAACAGTACTACCGCCTGAAGCCCCACCATCATCGCATTCAACCAGAAACCCAATCGCCTCAAAAAATTCCAACGACCACTGCGCTTCATTCAACCACAACTCGAACACGCGACCACCAATTCTTTGTTTTTCTTGTCTCTTGTTGTAATTTGATTTTAATTTTTTTTATAGAGTACGAATTGAATTTGAGGGAATTAGGTTCGAATGAGTTTTTGAAAAGAAGAATAGGATTTTGAATACGATATTTCTCTGATACCTTTTTGTTTCCTTAAGTTCTTATTACTTTGGGCCGGTTTTGGTAATTGACGTGTTTAGTTTTAATTTGGGCTTGAAGAATTTCTTTTAAATTCGAGCTTGGTAATTCTCTTAAAAAAAACAAACAAGTTTCTATTTTTTTTTTAGTTCATTTGTTTTATTTTCTCTTATTTTATTTCTTTTGATTTTGTTTCTTAAGGAAAAAAAAGTCTTCCGTTTTGTTTATTTTCATTGGATTTTATTTTGATTTTTCCTTTGCTTTAGTTACACCTTTGATATTAAAAAAAAAACCTGCATATATATCATTGTTTTAATTTCAAGTTGCAAAAGCAAAATATCAAAAAGAAGAAGTGTTTGCTAATAATCGCTTGTCTTTGCTTGCTTATAAAAAAAATCACCGCTTAAAAAAATTTTGCTAATAATTCTACACGCTTTGGTATCGTGCTATCATCTCTTGTTTATTTTGAATTGCATTTTTGGTTTCTTGCATTTGCATTTATAAAAAACAATTTTTTTTCAAAATTCAAAAATAAAAACTTCATTTTAATTGCATTGTAAATTCACGTTTAACTTTTGCTTTGCACTCATCTCATCTTATTTTTCTTTTCTAAGGGCAAAACCTCAATTCACATAAGGTGGGGGATTTCGTCACCCTTTCCTTAGCCTACAAATTGCATTTCATCGTAGAATTTGACTAATAATAAATGTTAGACATTCGACTTAAAGGTGTCGCGAGCTCACCTAGGGCTTAATTGTATCTTGACAATTGTCTTCTTTGAACAAGTTAATTTCTTAGTGCCTAGATTACGGCAGAACAATAACCAGTTATAAAAATTACGGTGATTCGTAAATATTATATTGGTTGTTCCTCTGAAGGTACTTAAACCTTCGGTTGCATTGCTACGGTGATTCGTGATGCACCAATAACCCTTGCCTGTTACCTGGTTAAGAAATATTTTTATTGATTTAAGAAAAGCGTGATTATAAAATTTAGGTTAGGAGCAATTAAGGACAGAAAATTTGTAATTAAGTCCTTTGCATTCATTTAGGTGCGTTAGTTCATGCGTATTTAAAAAAAAGAAAAAAAAGAAAAAATCCAAATTTTATTTTTGTAGATTTTACTTAACTTAGTTTTTATTGAAAAAAAATCCTTTCCTTTGAAAATTTTTCAACTAAAAAACAATAAATAAAATAAAATAGAATATCTTTAAAAAAAAAAAAATCAAATTCCCATTTTCTAAAATTTTTTTTCCTTTTGGTAAATATTTGAAAATTTGAAAATTCAAAAAAAAAAACATATAAAAAATTTGAAAAGCCAAAAAAGAAAACAAAAGGCAAACTTCTCTTTTGAAAAATAAATTTCGCTTGGTAAACACTTTTTCTTCCTTTTTTTCTTTAAAAAAAACAAATTTTCACTTCATTTTTCAAATCTTGGTTCATTCTCTAAACTCGATTCTAACTTCGTTTTCTTCTTAACTTTCAATAGTGCATGGGTGCTTGGACTCATGACACTTCTACGAATGCTTGGATTCGAGACCCTTCTATAAATCATTTAACCCGAACAAACGATCCTTTTGAAATGGAGAACGAGAATGCCCCTCGAACTCTTATGGATAGAATCTTCCCCAATCGAGTTTCTGTCCCTTCTTGCATTACCTTGCTCGCCCCGACGGGCAATCACTTTGAATTTATTCGAATCACCTTAACACGCTTTCAAAATTCAGTAATCTTGAACATGATGATCCTTATATCTTTTTAACCAAATTTGAACAAGTTTGTGCAACCATTAAACTCCAACAACTATATGACGATAGAATCAAACTTTGGTTAATTCCATTCACACTTACCGATTATGCTGAAAAATGGTTATGTTTTCCTTCGAATTCGATCAAAACTTGGAAAGAATTTACTACAAAAGAAGTTTTACCCCTTGGAAAAACAACAAAAATTCAAAATGAAATTGTAAATTTTCATCAATTCCGGAGTGAACCATTTGCCAAATACTTTGAAAGATTTAAGGAACTTTTAATTAATTGTCCACACCATAACTTTGAAAAATGGAATCTTTGCTAAATTGTATATGCTGAACTTGATAACAATTCTCGAAACATGATCGAATCAATGTGCCAAGGAAATTTTCTAGCATAAGATCACAATGCCGATCAGCAATTTCTTAAAAATCTTGCCAAAAAATCATCTCAATAGGAATGATCTAATGAGAGATCAACCTATTCTAGATCAAGCGCTCATTCGGTAGGATCCTCTTTGGTCTTAGAAGCAAAAATCAATGCAATGATAACCAAATTCGATAATGTCCTTTCCTAAAATCAAACGAACAAATGCAATGATCTAAATCATATCGTCGATCAGTGTCCATACTTGTTAAAACAAATAAATGCTTTTAATAAAGTAAGAAATGATCCATTTCATCCAACATATAATCGTGGTCGAAGAAATCATCCTAATTTCGCTTGGAATCAAAACAATTCGAACATGTGTTCGATTCGACCATATTTTCAATCATTTCCGAACAGCGCTTCAAATTCGAATTCTCCTTTCCAACTGAAACAATATCAATAAAAAAATTTGCCTTCTCAAAACCAAGCATAATAATCTTTCGCTCCTCAAGATGAAAAATGAATGACCTCTCTTGAAAAGAGTATTGAAGCCTCGACTAACGTGATAATGCATCGCAAAATTTGTTAAATGCGTACATGCAAAATACGAGCCAATCGATCTCTAAACTCAAAATGCAAACGAGTCAATTAGCCAACCTCATGAGTGAACGAGAAAGAGGTACATTTCCGAGCCAACAAATTACAAACCCTAGGAATAAAAACGCGAACTCGAGCCAGACTCATGTCATTCAAGATAGCAATTTGAATCAAATGAATGTTACCACCACTTTGCGATCCGGTAAGGTAATCAATAACCAAGTTTTCAATCCAAATGACTTACCAGATGTTCCACTCGACTCTTCGAAAACCATAAAAGATTCCAATCAAAACATCGAGTCGAACCCCGATCCAAATTTTAGTCTAATTCTTTTCCAACTCAAGAGGACCAACCTATCGAGTTTCAAATTCCATTTCCGCATCGACTTCGACCTAAGAAACATTCGAAAAAAATGGAAAAGATGTTAGAAATCTTAAACAAGTCAAAGTGAACATTCCTCTCTTAGATATCATCTAACAAGTCCTAACCTATGTCAAATTTTTAAAGGACTTATGCACTCAAAAACGACACACTCAAGTGTCAAAGAAAGTCTTTTTAGCCGTTGGTCTAAGCGAAGTCTTATCTCAATCCATTCCCATTAAATAAAAAGATCCCGATTGCCCCACGATCTCATGTGCAGTAGGAACAAGAGAATCAACAGATGTTTGTTAGACCTAGGTGCTAGCGTAAACTTACTCCCATATTCAGTTTATCAGCAACTAGTTCTAGGTGAGCTTAAACCGACTAAGGTCACCCTTCAATTGGCCAATCGTTCTGTAAAGAAACCGATAGGAGAAATCGAGGATGTACACATTAGAGTGGGGGAATTCATATTCCCTGTCGATTTCATTGTCCTTGAAACTCAATCTGTAAACAATCTGATGAGCCAAATTCCTTTGATTCTAGGACGACCTTTCTTAGCCACTTCAAATGCTTTAATTAATTATTGAAATGGTTCAATGAAAATTTCTTTTGGTAACATGACCATCAATATTAACATCTTTAATTTAGAAAATCAATTGAATGAACCATTCCACAACATGTTGGAAGTTAGTACCATTCAAGAAAATTTTGAATATGAATCGATGAATCTTAATGATGAACGTGAGGCCGAGTACGAGAAATTATTTCAAGATGTTCCTCATGAGATGGAAAACATGCTTCCTTCGAGCCTCTCACGGTTGAGTACGAATACCGATCTCTTTGATTGAGCCACCTCTTAGGCTAGAGCTAAACCTCTTCCTTCTCACCTTATCTACGTACACTTAAGCCAAAACGAAACTTGTCCTATTATAATTTCTAATGATCTTTTTCTTGACCAAGAAGCTTCTCTTCTCTATATTATTTCGAGAAATAGGGAAACAATTGGATGGTTCATTACCGATATTAAGGGAACGAGCCCTGCTATTGTTCAACATCGCACTCACTTAATTGACGAAGTCAAACCCACTCGTGATGCGCAATGGAGGCTGAATCCAAAAATGAAAGATGCGGTTCATGATGAAATTCTTAAGCTCCTTAATAACGGTATCATGTATCCCATCTCTGATAACCCATGGGTTAGCCCAATTCATGTCGTACCTAAAAAGTATGGACTTACCGTTATAACAAATGACGCTAATGAACTCATTCCTACTCGGACTCAAACTGATTGGTGTGTTTGCATCGATTACCGAAAATTTAATGGTGCAACACGTAAAGACCACTTCCCTCTTCCTTTCGTTGACCAAATGCTTGAACGTTTAGCCGGCCACAAATTCTACTACTTACTTGATGGTTATTCTGGCTATAACCGTATTCCAATCACTCTCGAAGATCAAGAAAAAATGACCTTCACGTGTCCTTTCGGTACCTTTGCTTATCGACGTATGCCATTCGGACTTTGTAGCGCTCCTGCCACTTTCTGATGATGCATGGTTGGCATCTTTTCTAACATGATTGAACGCTCTCTAGAAGTTTTTATGGACGATTTCTCTACCTTTGGTGATTCTTTTTTCTAATGTTTACATCATATCGAATTGGTTCTGAATCGATGTAAAGAAAAACATTTAACCTTGGATTAGAAAAAATGCCACTTTATGGTCAAAAAAGGCATAGTCCTTGGGCATATCATCTCAAATAAAGGCATCGAGGTAGATAAAGCGAAAGTTGATGTAATTGCAAACCTACCCATTCCCAAATCTGTTAAGGATATTCGATCATATCTAGGACGTGTTGGCTTTTCCCAACGTTTTGTGAAAGACTTTAGCAAAATCACTCTTCCTTTGACTACTCTTCTAAGAAAAGACATTCCTTTCAATTTCAATTCTGATTGTATCTTATCTTTTGAACTTCTTAAAAACGAACTTATTTCTGCTCCAATTATTTGCGCACCCAATTGGGATCTCCCATTTGAAATAATGTATGATGCTTCTAACTTTGTGGTTGGTGCTGTCTTAGGACAAAGCATTAACAAAATCTTTCATGTCATTTACTACGTGAGTATAACTTTGAATGACACTCAAATAAACTACACAATAACTGAAAAAGAGCTTCTAGCCGTCGTTTTTGCGCTAACAAAGTTTAAACCTTACTTGATAGGTTCACACATCACGGTCTACACTGACCATACTGATCTTCAATACCTTTTTGCCAAAAAAGATGCTAATCTCATTTGATTCTTTGGATCCTTTTACTTTAAGAATTTGACCTTACAATCAAAGACAAAAAAGGATCCGATAATGTTATAGCCGATCACTTGTCTCATCTTCCAAACGCATCATCTTCTTTACCCATCAACGAGAACCTTTTTGATGAATAACTCCTTTCAGTTTTCGTCAATTTGTGGTTTGCCGATATAGTGAACTATTTAGCCACCAAGGAAACTCCTTCTTTTTGGTCCAAACATGATAAATACAAATTCCTTTCTTAAGTGAAATACTTCTAGTGGAACGATCCATATTTGTTCAAGTATTGTCCCGACCAAATCATTCAACGCTGCATCCTAGATAATGAAATAAGGAGTGTTCTTTTGTCTTGCCATGATCAAGTGTGCGGTGGATATTTCGGTCCTCGAAAAACAACTAAAAAGGTGCTTCAGTGTGGTTTCTATTGGCCTTCCCTTTTCAAAGATTCATTTGAATTTTTTAAAACTTGTGATCGATGTCAAATGCTTTGACGAATTTATCGACGAATTATGATGCCTCTAAACCCTATTCTTACGATCGAAACTTTAATGTTTAGGGTATCGATTTTATGGGACCCTTTCCCCATTCCTTTAGAAATTTGTATATATTTCTTACTGTCGATTATGTCTCTAAGTGGGTCGAAGCCGTTCCTTATAAAACCAATGACTATAGAATTGTTGTGAAATTTCTCAAAGAAAACATCTTTTCAAGGTTCGGCACATCTCTCATAATAATCAGTGATAATGACATCCATTTTTGCAATCATTCTTTTGAAACTTTAATGAAGAAATACTCGATAACCCACAAGTTATCCACTCTATATAATCCTCAAACTTGAGGCCAAATTGAAGTTTCAAATCATCAAATAAAACAAATCTTAGAGAAAAATGTTAATAAAAATTGAAAAGATTGGTCTCAGAAGTTGATCGACGCGCTTTGGGCTTACCATACCACTTTTAAAACTGATCTTAGGATGTCCCCATTTCGTTTAGTTTATGAGAAAGCTTTCCATTTATCTGTTGAAATCGAACACAAAGCGTTGTGGGCAATAAAAAACTTAAACGTTGATCTCGAGAAAGCCGGTGAAAACAGAAAATTACAGCTCAACGAACTAGAAGAACTTAGGAACGACGCATATGAAAACGAGAAAATTTCAGAGAAAAAACAAAAGTTTTTCATGACAAGTCAATACTAAGAAAAACATTTTCACCAAATCAGAAAGTTCTTTTATATGACTCTAGACTTCATTTATTTCCGGAGAAACTTAGATCGAGATGGATCAGACTATTTGTGGTACAAAATATTTTTCCACATGGTGTTGTAGAAATAGAAAACCGCAGGGATGGATTGATTTTCGAAGTCAACAGTCATCGTTTGAAACCTTTCTTGGAATTGCCAAGTAACCAAGAGGAGGAGCTCATGATTCTTCATGAGCCAAGTTATGTCTAGTAAGAATGTTAACTCTCTTCTGTCATTATGTGCATACTTTTCCTTTTACACTCATTATATCATGCACTGGCCGTGGGGACACAGTTAAAGTAAAGTGTGGAGGGGAGTCCCATTTTCATTTTTTTTATTTTCATGGCTAATTGAATTTTCATGGCATTTTTGAATTTCCGTTTTCTTTAAACTCAAAACTGAACAAAAAAATATCAAAAATTCTAAATCCCAAAAACATTTTATTTTTAGAATTTTGATTTATTTTTGAAGAAACGGTATAGGATATGTATAAGTTTTGGTTATTAAATTGAAATTTTTTGAAAATTTATCAGTCTTAACAAAAATAAAAACAAAGTTTGATTACAAGTAATAATGGTTAACTAGTATATATGAAGATTCGTGGGTGATAATTATGAAGCATATCCTAATTGAAAATCTTTGTTTAAAAGAGTGGTTGATCTAAAGTAAAGGCGATAATATTTTAAAACTTTTAAGTTAAGTGGTACTACGATGATATTACAAAACTCTCTCTTCAAAAAAGACATTTGTATATATTTATATATTTTTATTAACACCTAGAGTCATGTGTTCACACTCGTGTGTTCACTTAAATGCTCTGTACCCTTCTCATGTAAGCCCAAAAGACAGTGCACGATCGGTATATCAAGCCTGAGTTTATTTGAGTTAGGTGTATGTATATAATTTTTTTTCATTAATAATGCCTACAGTCGATAAGTATTCAAACACTTTTGTGTTCACTCGCCACGCTCTGTATTCTCCTCACATAAACCCAAAAGGCAGTGCATGGGTAATATATCTGGCCTCAGTTTTTTGAGTTAGGCATATGTAAATATTGTTAATATAAATAAAATTTTCAAATAAAGAGAGAGTAAGCAATTGAAATCCAAGCACTATTTTTGCTTATTCGATTTGACTTATTATTCAAAAGAAATGAAAATATCACTTTGATAAACTTTGAAAATCAACTAAGGATCTATTTCGTAGTTACATTGTGTTATCAATCGAAACAACTAGCCAAACTATAGTCTATTTGTTATGATAACTTGATTTTTGTTGGAAATTTCGACGAGTAGATGACTCAAAATTTCTTGATAATGACCAGAATTTATATTTAACTTATTCATGTTGATTTGAAAGTAAATCTTTCATTTGTAAATATTTTGAAATTTGCGTCCGTATCTTTGTAAGTAAATCTTGCATTTAGGAAATTCTCATTTTGTATTATTTGGATTTTGTGGGTAGTACTTACTGAAAACCCTCACGAGACAACACTTGTCCTACCAAGGACAACTAAAGGACTAACGGCTTACTGCATATGCTCAATGCAATCGTGTTTCCTTTGAAAATGGATTTATCTTAGTTTTTAGTTTGTTCGAGGACGAATAAAGATAAGTGTGGGGGTATTTGATGTGTACGTAAATGTGCATATTTTTACATTCATATTTAATTTATTTTTATTTGAATAAATGTCATAATCAGGTATTTTTACGTGTCTAAAATCAAATTTCAAATATGCTTTCAAGTCATCATTCATACATCAATATGGAGGTAAAATAATAATTTTGTGCATAATTTAATTTGAGAATATTTATTTGCACATTTTTTTTGAACTTGTAGGGAAATGGATGACAAAATGGAAGAGGGTTTCATGAAGATATGCATGCAAATGGAGGGAAACAAAGGAATGAAGATAGAAATAATTCAAACCATGCATCATGGAGGACCCCGCCTATCCACTTACCTAAATCTAGAATTAGAAGTTAATAGACAACTAAGTGGAGGTTAAAGCTTCATGCATACTTGATGATGGATTAATTAAAGACTAATGGTTACTTGGTGGCCACACTTCCTAAAGGGCGTTTTAGGAAGCCCCCTGAAAATGATATTGGGGTTTTGTGCATGTATAAATAATCCTCTTATGTACATGTAAATAATCTTCTTCCTCTTTGAATTACTTAGGAAATTAGAAGCAAGTTGTAAACACAAAAAACAAAGTGAAATAAAATGGCTACCTATTTTTCTACATGCTTTTACTTACTTTTATGTTCATATTTATTTCTATACTCTCTTCTTTTCATTGTTAGTAGATTAAATTTACATTCATGCAAGTAGTGTAGTTTTATTTTTTATGCAAGTAGTTTAGTAGTTAATCTCATTTTCTTCCTTTGTTTAGTTTCTACTTCTTTTGTTTTTTAATGTTGAAATTTACATGTGTTGATATGATAACTCAAATATATAGCTAAACCCCTTCAATTTATGGGTAACAAAGCTCTCTAACATTATATAAATTCAACTTCTGTTTTGGTTTTTGGTCTCATTTGTGATTCATGAAAGTAATTGTTGATGTAAGTTTATACAAATGGGTTTGATAGCCTATGTTGCATTTGCGAATGGGATAATATTATTCAACATAAACACAATTTACATCATCATTTGCCAATTGATTTTTGATTTTGAAATGAAAGTAAAAACAAAATTTGATGATCTGTATGACTAATTACAATAGTAATTAGATCATACTTTAAATAGCTTTTGCTTTGACTTCATTTTCATTAGAATTGATAAGTGGTTTATTTGTTATATTATAGTTTGATGTTTTAAGTTATGTTAATTAATAACATAAATAAATCATACTTATGATAAATACAACACTTATTTTGTAACGACCCGTAATTTTTGATAATTAAAATTCGTTAATTTAATAAGATTTTGGGTAATTTAATAATGAAGAAATAAAAAATTGGTAATTTAATAATGAAATGAATGCTAAAGTGAAATGAAACCATGGAAATTAAAGCCTAGCATTGACAATTGAAATGAAATTACGATTAATTGAAGTAATGTTAATTTTTATACTAGGCTATAAATTGAATATAAGGAAACAAATGTAAATATTAAATTAATTAATGAATTAATAAAATAAACAGTAATTGAATAAAATCAATGTCTTGTAAGTAATCATAATATTGTTTGGAAATGATAACTTATTAAAGTATGATTAAGAGTTAGTGGCAACAATTATTATAAGTCAGTAATATATTTTAATCCATTAAATTGAATTGGAATCAATTGCAATAAATCTAAATAAATTATTACGTTAACGTTAATTAAGGTAATATTTGAAAATAATGTTAATATTATCCATATTAGGACAATTTGTTGAATTTAAAAGAATGGAAATGAAGACTTATCAATTTAATGGGGTTTTGAACTATAATTATTGGATTTAATTGCAAATAAATGAAATTAAACATCTAAATATTACGTTAATTGAAATGAAGATGGAACATGAGAATATTAATGTAATAGATTTTGAATCCAATGTTAATTTCATCCGTTTGATAATAATGATTTGAATACTAGAATGAAAAGTAAATTAAATAAAATTATTGGAAATTTAATTTATAAATTTTGAATTTAATGAAATTGAAGTTAATACTGAAATCAATAAATTAATCAACTCTAATTTGACACTTAAACTTGTTTAAATCATTGTAAATGATTGAGAAATCAAAAACGATGAAAATTTTCAATTATCGAATTGAAATTTAAAATTTAATTTAATTAATTTGTTTTTAATTTATTTAATTAATGTAAAAATAGCCATTTTGACCACTGACTTAGATTTCAATGAAACTAGTTTCATCGGATCCATAACGGTGAATTTTTATAGGATTTCAAGTTTCGTAACGATCGGGCTTGTCGTTTGATCGTACGGGCTCGAAACGTCTTGAAAACGATTTAATTGAAATCAATTTGAAATAATTTAATTTTAGCATAACTTCTTCATACGATAGAATTTGGACCTGAAACTTATTCCATTGCGTTTAAAATATTTTAAAACATCCATTTTGATATATGGGTTGACCCATTTTCGTTCCGGAGTCGAAACGGGCTTTCTGGGCCTTGTAGCGTTCAACTTTCAAACCGATTCGATCCAATTGTTTCCATTTTCTGACCTACCTATATATACCTCGTTATAAAAGCTAATTGTTTCTCATTATCATTAATCTGTACGTACAATTCATTTTGCTCCTCCTCTTCCTCAATTGCAGACAAACAATTTCTCACTTCCAAATTCAATTGCAATTCAAAATCAAACTAAAATTTCAACCTCCTCAAAAAAATTCAAAAAAATATGTAAACCGAAGATGTCATAAGCACGAATCTACATCTACTATTTTTTTTTCGTAATTGTGCTTCAAACATCGTCAAATCATGGTCAAAGTTCGGATCGCGCAACTTAAATTGTGATTTGGGAAAATCTTTGTATGTCGCCTATTCGTGAAATTGGTGATTGAATTAGAGGGAGATCGTGATGCAGAGTTGTATGGTGGTGGTCGTGTCACCGATTGTTGGTTGTAGCGACAGAGATCGGCGATTTAGGGTTTTGAAGAACCTAAAGGGCGGCGGCGACTGCGCTGCCGTGGGAAGCCGCGATGGGGACATGCGACGCATCTCACCGTGGCGAGCTCCTGGAGGGTGGCGCTGTGGCCAACGGCGGCCGGTGTTGGCGAAGGAGGGCGGTCAAAGTCACGTTTTGGATTCGAGTGTTTCTGTGCGTGAACGTGTAGAGGGAGATGGCAGGTGGCATGTACGTGTGGTGATTTTATTATTATTTATTTTATATATAAATCGTTTAACTTCAAAGCTTAATAACTTTTGCGTACGAGGTCCGTTTCATGTGCGGTTTTCTCCGCTAGGTTCGTATTTGAATTCTGAACATTATGACACCAGTTTGGGTGGATTCTGAGACTGTTCAAATTTTGGATTTAAATTGGATTTAAATTCAATTTAAATTCAAAAGGTGAGTGTTTTAACCAATCACAACTTCTAAAATTTCTTCTGTGTGGTAAATTAATTTCTAATCTGATTTGAAATTTATTATGACTATTTGGCATATTTTTAATCATCATCTCAGTTAAATGGAATATATTGAATTAAATTGTTATTTAACTTATTTTTGCATATAAACTGCGAGTTAAATTGTTATTTAATTTATTATTGAATATAAACTGCCAGTAAATACCTGTTTTTTATTTATCTGTTTATATTGATGTTATTGATTTAATTGGATGATGATTGTGATAAATGGTTGATGATTGATATTGGATGAATGAATGTTGTATGTTATATTGTTATAAACTGCAAGTTGTATGGATTTTATTTCATTCGGGATTGCAGTTTGAAATGATATATAACCGTATTTTTTTCTAAATTACGGATTGAAATGATAAATATCCGTATCACTTGACCATTGGGTAGAAAATTATATACAGACACTGTGGTCTATATCTAAAATATTTTGAAAATGATTTCTATGGTTTTGGAAAGAAATATATGGTTTGATGAATTTTGGTTTTTGATACTATATAAATATTATTTTTATATATAGTTAAATGCTTGAATTTAAGCTATGTATAAGTTTGTTAAATAAAAAGTTAAGTTTGAATAAAGTTTGATTTTTTATTAAGTAAATGTAAGTAAGTATTTGAATTTTATTTTAATATATAGTGTATAATGATTTAAATAAATTAAGGTTGGGGAATAAATTGAAGATTTATTTAAAAATTAAATTTATTTAAGAATTAAACTCAACAAGGGTTGATGTGAAATTTATTAAATTGGAAATTTTAAACGGTATAATTATTATAGCTTGATTTTGGGGTCAAGGTAAATTAAATGATTATTTCAAGTATAAATTAATTGAAGGAATATTTAGTTATTTTAATTTGAGATTCATTTAAATGATAAGGGATTTATTATGCAAAATAATTCAAAACTAAATAATAGAAAATTTAATTGTTGAATCGAAATTATCAAATTTAGTTTTGAATTTTTGGAATATTTAATGCCTTGAAATATATCGAAATTGAAATATTTTATTGAAATTGAAATGTTTCGAAGTTATGAATTTCAAAGTATTATGTTTTTAAAAGTGTTATTATTTCAAATGTTTGGTCGAAGTGTATAAATTTGAAAGTGCTATGATTTTGGAAAAGGGATATATTTGAAATAAAAATGATACTATATTGATTGGGTTTTAATAAAAATGATATCATATTGATTTGGTTTTTGAAATGGAAATGATATCGTATTTATATGGTTTTGAAATGGATATTATATTCTGGTTTGAAGTATAAATTATTTTGAAGAGACCGCGGTGTTATAATAAAGTTTGGTTGTTAAAGAGACCGAGATCGAAAGTTATCATACTCTCTGCCAACTCCGAAAACCACTTTAACAACCATGTACGCGGTGGAGATTTCAGAATGAAGTAGGATGGTGGCGACGTTTCCTTTGAGGTATATACGTGGACCCGACTCCCGTGAGTTGGCATAAGGTGGCTAAAACAGGAGCGATCGACGGGCTAAGAAGGTAGCACCTTTTATTGGGCACACTCCTTCGATACGATTCTATTACTTTGTGGTTGTTTGGTCCCTTTTGATTTTAGGGGTGTGGCTCGAGGTGAGCGGTAGTAGCTGCTATGCGTTACCACCGGCCTGGAAGCATAATTGGTATATCTACCCTGGCATTGCCTAGTTGTGCCGTGTCACCTACCCTAGCGCGCCTTGTACGAGTTGGTTTTCTCCCGTAGCCCGTGGAGTATTTAGGGTAGTCTTCCGATCTGGAGATGCGCTAATACTGGATGGACTACTGAGACTATTACATTTTAAGGGCTATATGGGTAACCCCTTAACGCTATTAAAAAGTAAGTTTATTTTACTATAGACATTATTATAATAGCAAAATATTACTTCATAGTAAATAGTTTAACGGATCCTTAGGAGATGTGAATCTCGAGCATCTCTTAAGTTACTGCACTCACGTTAGACACTGTATAGGAGATGTCAAACCCCGTAAACATCTCCAATGCCGTTTACACTCATTTTATTTACCAATTTAACTTACATAAGATATTTTAGTTCTGACTCGAGTGTTTTGTCTTTGCAATTCGCTTGGTTCAGTCTGAGCATTACAAGTTTTGAAGACTTTATTTTCGAGGACGAAGACGAAGATATTATTATTATATACTATGTTGTTCCACTGCATCACATTTGTTCCGCTGCATTATTTATTATTTTCTAGTATGTATTACTTTGATATATATTGTATAAGTAAAATCAAATGTTTTTGTAAAACAGCTTCATGAGCTGTTTATTTGATTATTATATTTTATCATTCCGCTGTAAGATTATATTTTGTTTTTTCTTTCTATGCTTCTTCATATTTACCCCATAACAATCCGCCATTTTGTATGGTTTGAGTCTGACGTGTGTGGTTTATCGTCGATTTTAAATCGTACAAAAAGGCTGGATGTTACATCTGGTATTAGAGCTTTGGTTTAGCGATAAGCCTTAGCTTTGTGGGGTCTGACTCTTTACTAATAGGGTAGTAATACCCTACGATTGCTCGCCGAGCGTGTATATATGAGAGAGCGTATTTGTTAGTGTTATAAAAGGTTTTAATATTGTGTTAATTTGTTCCTCTTTGTATTTATAAATTCTGATTGGTGCATAATTCGCTCTGACATCAATAGGGATTTCTAAACACTTAATAGGACAGACTGACACAATATTTATTTTGAAATATAGGTAAATGTAATAATTTTGCCTATTATATTTTCATTATATAAAGTAATAAATTTTATAAAGGTTATATTTGGTTGCAATATATTGGTTGTTAGTTAGTGAAATTTATAAATATTGGTTGTAAAATAAAATTTACTAATAATAAATGAAAATTGGAAATTAAGAACTTAAGTTCCTAGGTTTTGAAACTTTCTTTCGAATAATTTTGGAATATAATAACAATATTATTTAGAAGTATTTTATGATATAAATATTTCAATATAATTTGAAAGAAGTGTTTTAAAGAAACTTTGGAAAGGAATAAGTTCTGTACTCCCCTCTCTGTCGCTGGAAAATAATTTCGGTGATGAGTGCATGCATCATCGACATTCATTTTCGAGTTTCGAAGTGAGAAGGCCACTGTAGTAGTTCTACTAAAGATTTATTTTGATAAATAAATATAAATTTTAAATTGTTTTAAATATAACTAGATATATAAGTTGCAAGTATATGCATTTATCTATTATTTTAAAATAATTTGAAATTAAACCCGGTATTTAGTTCTTCGATTTCTGTTAATTAACGGTTCAATTATTATAGTGAAATGGGATGTAACTAATTAATAATTGGAACCTTTAATTAAAATAAGAGATTTAATGCTAGGTTATAAATAAAATTAAAAGAAAGTTGAAATATGTAACCCAAAAATCAAAGATATGATTATTGAACCTTATATTAATTTAAAGAAATGAGAAAGACTTGTATAACTTTCAATTACATCCTTAAAAACAATTATATATCTTACCGAATATTAAAAGTTCTAATGTTTAATAAGAAAATGCAATGGATATTATAAAAATAATAAACTTGAGGTAATGAAAGTATTTAATGAAATTCTTTCGTAAATAAGAATTTGATGTTGTAGTTGTTATAAACTTAAGTATAATGGAAAGGGTACTAACTGAATAATTTGAAAGGTAAGTACTATAAATAAATGAATAAGTGGAATTTAGTAATAAATGAAATTAAGTAGTAAATGAGTGAATTTAATGCAATGAAAGGAAAATTCATGTGATATGAATGAATAAATAGGAATTTATTTTAGTATAAGTGCAAATAAGTGAAATAAACACTGAATCAATGGAGGGAAATGAAAATTTGCAAGAAATAAATGTAAAATAAAAAGATAAACCATTATACGAATGAAAAAGAAATCAAACAACAAATGTATGAATGGAATTAATAAGAATAAACTTAATCTGTTGTTTGAAATCGTTGTTTGTTTGGTTTATGGTTCTTTGGGCAAGGATACTTTAAAATTGTTTGGATATATGAATAATCTATTTTGTTTCATCTAAGACTATTGAGTAAATGATGCACTTAGTAGTTTATTTTTATTCTGTACAATTTAAAGTTTTTAAAATCTGAACAATTATTTGTTTTGTTTGATATGAATGGATAATTGATTTTGTTGATTCTGTATGATGGTTGTATGTTTTGATTGCAAGTGATTATTATTGATTTGTTGTTAGTGGTTGAACAACCTTAAATATTTCATTTTATATAATTGTTAACCTTTTAGGATTATATAAGTGAAATACAGGTTATGGGAGCAATTGCTAATGTTTTTGGTTTCATAAATAAGCGTTATTTGCCCGACAAATAGGTACATTTTCGGATTACGGTTTATAGCGTTATTGTATTGTTTTTTCCGTGTTGAGATATATTATTTTGGAAATTACATGTTACATATTGCTATATTTAATATTATATTTTCTCCCAAGCCTCTCCGTATAAAAGAGATTCTGCCGAAATTTTCCGTAAATTTTAGACTTAGAAATTTTTTGAAAAATGTTTCCAAACTTTATTAATTTAAGTATAAAAAGATTTAATGGTCATAATTGATATTTTATTTAAATTATTAAATTTTGTAAATTTATTTGTTTATAAAATTAATATTTTGAATAAGATATATTGATTTCTTATTCCTTCTTTTCCCTTCTTTTTCCTTTTGGGGGACGAAAAGTTTTGAGTGGGGGAGAGTGTAACGATCCGTGATTTTTGATAATTAAAATTCGTTAATTTAATAAGATTTTGGGTAATTTAATAATGAAGAAATAAAATTTTTGTATTTAATAATGAAATGAATGCTAAAGTGAAATGCAACCATGGAAATTAAAGCCTAGAATTAACAATTGAAATGAAATTACGATTAATTGAAGTAATGTAAATTTTTATACTAGGCTATAAGTTGAATATAAGGAAACAAACGTACATATTGAATTAATTAATGAATTAATAATAATAAATAGTAATTGAATAAAATCAATGTCCTGTAAGTAATTATAATATTGTTTGGAAATGATAACTTATTAAAGTATGATTAAGAGTTAGTGGCAACAATTATTATAAGTCACTGATATATTTTTAATCCATTAAATTGAATTGGAATCAATTGTTAAATCTAAATAAATTATTACGTTAACGTTAATTAAGGTAATATTTGAAAATAATGTTAATATTATCCATATTAGGAAAATTTGTTGAATTTAAAAGAATGGAAATGAAGACTTATCAATTTAATAGGGTTATGAACTATAATAATTGGATTTAATTGCAAATAAATGAAATTAAATATCTAAATATTACGTTAATTGAAATGAAGATGGAATGTGAGAATATTAATGTAATAGATTTTGAATCCAATGTTAATTTCATCTGTTTGATAATAATGAATTGAATAATAGAATCAAAAGTAAATTAAATAGAATTATTGGAAATTTAATTTATAAATTTTGAATTTAATGAAATTGAGGTTAATACTGAAATCGATAAATTAATCAACTCTAATTTGACATTTAAATTTGTTTAAATCATTGTAAATGATTGAGAAATAAAAAAATGATGAAAATTTTCAATTATCGAATTGAAATTTAAAATGTGATTTAATTAATTTATTTATTTCTAATTTATTTAATTAATGTAAAAATAGCCATTTTGGCCACTGACTCAGATTTCGACGAAACAAGTTTCATCGGATCCGTAACGATGAATTTTAGTAGTGTTTCAAGTTTCGTAATGATCGGGATTGTCGTTTGATCGTACGGGCTCGAAACGCCTTGAAATCGATTTAATTGAAATCAACTGAAATCAATTTGAAATAATTTGATTTTAGCATAACTTCTTCATACGATGGAATTTGGACCTAAAACCTGTTCCATTGCGTTTAAAATATTTTAGAACATTTATTTTTATATATGGGTTGACCCATTTTCGTTCCGGAGTCAAAACGGACTTTTTGGCCGTGTAGCATTCAACTTTCAAACGGATTCGATCCAATTGTTTCCATTTTCTGACCTACCTATATATACCTCGTTATAAACCCTAATTGTTTCTCATTGTCATTTATCTGTATATACAATTCATTCTGCTCCTCCTCTTCCTCAATGACAGACAAACAAATTCTCACTTCCAAATCCAATTGCAATTCAAAATCAAATTAAAATTTCAAACTCCTCAAAAAAATTCAAAAAAATATTTAAACCGAAGATGTCATCGTTACGAATCAGCATCTGCTGTTCGTTTTTCGTAATTGTGCTTCAATCATCATCAAATCATGGTCAAAGTTCGGATCACACAACCTAAATTGTGATTTGGGCAAATCTTTGTATGTCGCCGATTCGTGAAATTGGTGATTGGATTAGAGGGAGATCGTGATGTAGAGTTGTATAGTGGTGGTCGTGTCGCTGATTGTTGGCTGTAGTGGCAGAGATCGGCAATTTAGGGTTTCGAAGAACCTAAAGGGCGGCGGCAGCGGCGCTGCCGTGGGAGACCGCGATGGGGCCAGGCGACGCATCTCGCCGAGGCGAGCTCCTGGAGGGTGGCGCCGTGGCCAACGGTGGCCGGTCGTGGCGAAGGAGGGCGGTCAAAGTCGCGTTTTGGGTTCGAGCGTTTCTGTGCGTGAACGTGTAGAGGGAGATGGCAGGTGACGTGTACATGTGGTTATTTTATTATTATTTATTTTATATAAATCGTCTAACTTCAAAGCTTAATAACTTTTGCGTACGGGGTCGGTTTCACGCGTGGTTTTCTCTACTAGGTTCGTATTGGAATTCCGGACAATTTGACACTAGTTTGGACGGATTCTGAGACTGTTCAAATTTTAGATTTAAATTGGATTTAAATTCAATTTAAATTCAAAATGTGATTGTTTTAACCCACTCACAACTTCTAAAATTTCTTATGTGTGTTAAACTAATTTCTGATGTGATTAGAAATTTATTTATGATTGTTTGGTATATTCTTAATCATCATCTCAGTTAAATTAGATATATTGAATTAAATTGTTATTTAATTTATTTTTGCATATACACTGCCATTTAAATTGTTATTTAATTTATCATTGAATATAAACTGCCTGTAAATACCTGTTGTTTATTTATCTATTTATATTGATGCTATTAATTTAATCGGATGATGATTGTGATAAATGGTTGATGATTGATATTGGATGAATGGATGTTGTATGTTATATTGTTATAAACTGCAAGTTGTATGGATTTTATTTCATTCGGGATTGCGGTTTAAAATGATATATTACTGTATTTTTATTTTAAAGTACGGATTGAAATGATAAATATCCATATCACTTGACCATATGGTAGAAAATTATATACAGACACTGTGGTCTATATCTAAAATATTTTGAAAATGATTTCTATGGTTTGAAAAGAAATATATGGTTTAATGAATATTGGTTTTTGATATTATATAAATATTATTTTTATATATAGTTAAATGCTTGAATTTAAGCTATGTATAAGTTTGTTTAATAAAAAATTAAGTTTAATAATAAAGTTTGATTTTTTTACTAAGTAAATGTAAGTAAGTGTTTATATTTTATTTTAATATAGAGTGTATAATGATTTAAAATTAAGGTTGGGGGAATAAATTGGAGATTTATTTAAAAATTAAATTTATTTAAGAATTAAACTCAACAAGGGTTGATGTGAAATTTATTAAATTGGAAATTTTAAAAGGTATAATTATTATAGCTTGATTTTGGGGTCAAGGTAAATTAAATGATTATTTCAAGTATAAATTAATTGAAGGAAATATTTAGTTACTTGTAATTTGAGACTCATTTAAATGATAAGGGATTTATTATGTAAAATATTTCAAAACTAAATAATAGAAAATTTAATTATTGAATCGAAATTATCAAATTTAGTTTTGAAATTTTGGAATATTTAAAGCCTTGAAATATATCGAAATTGAAATGTTTTATTGAAATTGAAATGTTTCGAAGTTATGAATTTCAAAGTATTATGTTTTTAAAAGTGTTATAATTTCAAATGTTTGGTTTCGAAGTGTATAAATTTGAAAGTTCTATGATTTTGGGAAATGGATATATTTGAAATAAAAATGATACTATATTGATTGGGTTTTAATAAAAATGATATCATATTGATTTGGTTTTTGAAATGGAAATGATATAGTATTCATATGGTTTTGAAATGGATATTATATTCTGGTTTGAAATATAAATTATTTTGAAGAGACCACGGTATTATAATAACGTTTGGTTGTTAAAGAGACCGAAATTGGTAGTCATCATACTCTCTGCCAACTCCGAAAACCACTTTAACAACCATGTACGCGGTGGAGATTCCAGAATGAAGTAGGATGGCGGCGGCGTTTCCTTTGAGGTATATACGTGGACCTGACTCCCATGAGTTGGCATAAGGTGGCTAAAACAGGAGCGATCGATGGGCTAAGAAGGTAGCACCTTTTATGGGACACACTCCTTCGATACCATTATATTACTTTGTGATTGTTTAGGGCCCTTTTGATTCTAGGGGTACGGCTCGAGGTGCGCGGTAGTAGCTACTACGCATTACCACCAGACCGGAAGCGTAATTGGTATATCTACCCTGGCATTGCCTAGTTGTGCCGTGTCACCTGCCCTAACGCGCCTTGTACGAGTTTGGTTTTCTCCCGTAGCCCGTAGAGTATTTAGGGTAGTCTCCCGATCTGGAGATGCGCTGATACTGGATGGACTACTGGGACTATTACATATTAAGGGCTATATGGGTAACCCCTTAACGCTATTAAAAATTAATATTATTTTACTATAGACATTATTATAATAGCGAAATATTACTACTTAGTAAATAGTTTAACGGATCCTTAGGAGATGTGAATCCCGAGCATCTATTAAGTTACCGCACTCACGTCAGACACTGGATATGAGATGTTAAACCCCGCAAACATCTCCAACACCTTTATACTCATATTATTTACCGATTTAATTTACATAAGATCTTTTAGTTCTGACTCGAGTGTTTTGTCTTTTCAATTCGCTCGGGTCAGTCTGAGCATTACAGGTTTTGAAGACTTTATTTTGAAGGATGAAGACAAAGATATAATTATTATTATATAGTATGTTGTTCCACTGCATCACATTTGTTCCGCTGCATTATTTATTATTCTCTAGTATGTGTAACTCTGATATGTATTGTATAAGTAAAATCAAATGTTTTTGTAAAACAGCTTCATTAACTGTTTATTTGATTATTATATTTTATCGTTTCGCTGTAAGATTCTATTTTGTTTTTTCTTTCTCTTCTTTACCCCATAACAATCCGCCCTTCTATATGGTTTGAGTCTGACGTGTGTGGTTTATCGTCGATTTAAATCGTACAAAAAGGCTGGATGTTACATATTTCACATAATATAAAAAAATAAAGATCATAGATTATTTATTTGTTGATTTTCAAAAATATGAGAGTGGATTTGCCTCTAAATTATTTTCTAATCTCATAGTTTTTTATGCCACTTTCATTCTAGTTTTAGTTTCATTTTGTTTATAATTTGTAGTTAACAATCTTCTCTCCGGTCCAATTTGATTGAATATAACATTTTAAATTCTAAAGAATTCCCCACGAATCGACCCGTATTCGCCATGTACTAAAATTGTACTCCGTGCGCTTGCAATTATTTTATTATAAAACCGTTCGATAATTTTCTAAACCGATGGAATTTCCGTTGACGAACAATGGCAGTATTCAAATTTTGAGACCCACTGGTCAACCTCTTGGAATAGCCGCTATATAAGGGGGATCAACCAGTTAGTTAGGGCTGGCACAGGTTGAACCTTGTCCTAAACGGCCCGAATTTAATAAATAATAATCCAATGGACATAATTGAATCCAACGTCTACAAATACAGGCATAGCCTCTCCCTTTTCTTCCCATATTTTCTGAATTGAGCAATGGAGCTCTGCCATTTTTCCTTCTCCTTTACTTTTAGATATTATAAAATGTGGAAATTAGGGAGGCATCCCCATCATACTTTCATATTGTAAAGCTGGTCACTGTTAAAGTTTCATTGTAAATCGGTCCCTATTTTCTAGAAACAAAGAAAAATTATTGCTGAAATGTCCGTAACTTTTATAAATAAGTGTTGATATTTCAGCAACTTTCTCTGTCAAAGTTTCGTTGTAAATCCGGTCCCTATTTTCTAGAAACAAAGAAAAATTATTGCTGAAATGTCAGCAACTTTTATAAATAAGTACTGATATTTCAGCAACTTTCATAAACTGTATTCACAATGTACATAAAAGTTGCTGAAACGTCAGCAACTTTTATAAATAAGTGCTGATGTTTCAGCAACTTTCATACACTATGTTCACAGTGTATAGAAAAGTTGAGGAAATGTCAGAAACTTTTATGAAAATTTTCATCATGCTCTGCAATAATCGTGAATAAAAAATAGGAACCTAATTTACACTGAAATTTAGTGAAGGACTTTTCATGTATTTTGAACCTTAATAAGGACCTGTGCCAAAAGTACCCTTATAAAATACTATATATATTTATGTTATAAAGGACAGAAAATAAAATAAAAGAAAGGCAGGAGTGAACCAATTCTATAAAGTGGTAAGTTTAGAAAATTTTAATTTGGATTCCACTTAAGTTAAATCCTTAATAGATCTATAAATCTAATTCGTATGTATATATTTTTAGACGCATATTTTTGGTTAAAAAGAAAAGAAGTCAAGTAAGAAGAATGGATTTGGATCTATGGATATAAAGCTAATTCCTGAGTGGAAAATTATATGATTTACATAATACTAAATTTATATCATTGAAATTTTATTTTGTTATTATACCTATGTGAGAACCATTGAATTGTAGGCTTATGTTAATAAATTTAACTTGAAATCCTTGCCGACATATTTAGTAAATTATTTGACTTTGGTGAAATAAGATATACACCTTAGATTTGGAATTTAAGGAGAATGGTACATAAAATTTTTGAAATGTGACATTGATAAAATCATGTAGCTTATTTTCAATTTTTTTTATCATTTGGGCTGTAAACTGTTAATCATTCATTTGGATTGCTCTGATTTGATTTGGGATACAAATTTGCTTTATTTTAATTCATTGGATTCGTAGAATGTAAAATTTAGTTGTACAGATTGTCATGTGAATTTTTAAAAACTATCCAACCTCACAAATATATATATATGAAAATGCGTCGTTTGAAATAACATTGGATATGTTCAAATGAAAGAGATATGTGAAGTAAGGTTGTCTTCTCCATAGTTTGCATTGTCTATTTCAATAAAAATAAGAAGAGATAGTTCCTTAAAGTTTCTAATGCAATACAATCCCTCTTTTGGTAGTTTTTGGAAAGTTTGCAACTATAGCATTTCCTTCTAGGGATAGGTACTGTCCCAACACATTAAAATATAGAAATAAATATTTTTATAAAATTTGCACATAAGTGTAAATCCAGAAATTCATAAATGTAGAAACTAAAAGGTTACAGATAGAAGTATAAATATTATGTTTACCACATATATATATCTCTACTATTAATAAAGAAATTTTGTTAAACTAATTTACTCGGTGTCTTTTTGAAATTCCAACTTCTTTCTGACGCTCAAACAAAATATCAACTTATACAAATAGCCCGTGTGCGAAGCACGAGCACATACTAGTATATATAAGGTAAAGTATAAATTAATAAATAAATATCTAAACATTAGTTACAACATAAATAAATACTAACACACACACATACTATGTACGTACGTACGTACATACATACATATATATGTATACACACACACACACACAGATATATACATATATATGGTAACGTGCAATTAATTGTATGTTACCATATTAATTAAAAATAAAACACCAAAATACAAATAATGTAATAAATTAAGGAGTTACGGAAGTTAGAATGTTAATGAACTATAAGTACATAGTTAACAAAAAGTTATAGCAATCAAGTCAATGGGTACCCACCCATTTAATGAATTTAATTACAGAGACCAAATATAACATTGATGAAGGAAACTAACTAGGCATGGTAAATTAATTTTGAAATGTATAAACAAATTTCATTGGTACTTGCCCAATTTGAATATGAAAAGGGCATTAATTGGAGGTGAAAAATTGTAAATGATATTTAATAACATTAATTCTAATGAGAAATAACGGCAGTAAACCTATAAAATAAGAAGAAATCCATAGCAAGTAAATAAATGAATACTAATAAAAGAACTTAGGAGGCGCAATAATTTCCGTAGTTGAAATTATACGGCCTCAATAATACGTACACGACAAGTGTGAAATGTTGGGCCCAACCCAATATTTAAATTAATTATAAATGACTTGGCTTAGCATGGGTTGGGAGCGAGGTCAGTAGAGTTACACAATAAAAGTTTGTCATCTACAAGATGCTTCCAGCAGTTGTGTTGCTAATGTGGGATGTAACAAACCTCTTTGGAATAGGCTTAAATTTTGAACGAGGAAAATCCAATTGAACCTTAGGTCCATTCCAAAACTGGCTGTTGGTTGGTAAAATTGATTAAATAAACAATATACAGAGCTATCTATCTATGATTCACAACAGAATAGATAAATATTATAATAAAGCAAGTACCAATTTCAATATTTTCGAATAAAGAAATACCATTATTCTAAATATCCATAACATAATGTCTTAAAATAGAACATTAATAAATCTGAAATTTAGGTACATCAAAATAAATCATAAGCATAAATAAATAGCTATATTGCCACCAGTCTTCACGCCTCATTCATGTTTCATCATCAATACCATTTCACCCTAACCCGTGGGTTGTAATAAGGATTCAAAACAAAAATGCCCGGTGAACGAAAATTCAAGTAATACCGTAATAGTATTTGGCCAGTATCATTTATATGAGTATTATGTCTTACGCAATTTCTAATTGTACCTTTCCAAGTATACCCCTAACTATAAGCCAACAACTCTTCTAGTCAAGCTCCATAGCATATCTCCAACTATAGGCCAATGGCCCTTTCCAGTCTAACCTCATAAATTTGACATGGGTGCAACACAACTATTGAATATATTCTGGGTCCAAGACCCATCTCCATCAATTATATCCTAATGATGCGAGATAAACTATTTGAGTCACTTAAGACCATTAGAATAGGAAACAGGTAGACATCGACCATTTAATACCTAGACCTTAGGTAGATCCCTATCATTTAATACTTAGACTAAGGGCGAATCCCACCTACTCCCTAGATGACTGTAACGATTCGACTTTTTGACCCTCAAACTCAACACTAAATACATCCACGGTATTCGTGTGCCAAGCACCTAAGTGCCGAAAAGACAGAAAGTAAAGGAAAAGAAATGGAAAATAAATAGAACAAGGAAGATGAGAACACAACATCAGAATCTCACAATGGAACGATATAATATCAAAAGATCAGTACAAAGTGTTACACCGAAAAAAGAAATTTTAGAGTTATGAAACCTAAGTGCTATCATTAGACCAGACAATTATAACTGCCTATCCTTACAATGTTGATATATACAATACATTAATACGGCGGAAAATAAGAATACAATGGTAGGTGAACATGTGTTCCTCTCTATAAGCTCCAAAGCATCCGTAGCTAAATCTGAAAACATACACGGGCTGACCTAAGCATTATAAGAAAATAACACCCGGATAAGTCTAGTAAACCAGCATAAGGAACTCAAGAAATAAGAGTGACATATGATAGCACCATTTTGAGGCCGTACGGATTACTGTAATGGTTTTCCCTTCAAATGAAACCAACAATTTATTAAGTTTAACATATAGTGATATGATAGATAATGTCTAGTTTGTAGCACATAAATCAAATAGCTGCTGTTTGAATACAACAACAATAACATGTATATAATCAATCGTGGAGCTCTCCTTGGATCAAGCTGAATCCAAACTCCATGACCAGGATCAGAAACTTCCTTTTGAGCATCGCATATCTCCAGATATGCAACGACCCGCTATTTTGGACTATTCGCATCCGCACACGTCGGACTTGAATAATTCAAAATACCGAATTGTTAATTTAAAATTTGGCAAAACTCAGATATACAGTAAATAAATAATCATAGAATCACATAGTAATAATATGCAGCAGAAACAAAGGATAGCAGTTCATGAAGCTACTATATATATAACAGAGTTAAATAAGTTACAACAGAACTTTTGAATACAATAGTCAAATACAAGAATCTGAATACATCACTGTAATCAACTAAATATCTGAAAGCTAGATAGATAGCTGGATCTCCAGACGAAGCTCCAACTCCAAAGGTGAGTCTTGAATACTAGTACACTCAATCTGACCCGAGCGTAAAGAAAAACACAAAACACTCGAGTCAGGATTAACATTCTTATATCAATAAATCCAACTCAAGTGAAATAACAATTGAAATACAAATAACTCAAAGGACGTTGGAATAACCGTCCTCTAAGGATCCGTTAAACTATCTACTATGTAGTAATATATGCTAAATATATAATGTCTATCAGTAATATAAATATCAAAATAGTGTTAAGGCGTTACCATTATCCCCCTTAACACATTTTTATATAAGCGTTATAGTCTATACAGCACTGTAAACTCCACCGTAAACTAGTGGGATATCAGGGAGTACTCCATACGTATAACACAAAAAAATTCGTAGTGGACGCGTATATAGGGATACAAGTATGACAAGGCACATGAGGCAATACCCAAGGTAGTGAAACTACTATTTGCCTGATCCGGACTGGTGAGAACATATCGCCGCAACGATCACAACACAGCGAAACAACACTCCCAAAAGTACGAGGGTGCACCAATCAATAACAAGTAATGAGTAGTTTACGAAGAAGTGTGTTCGCTCGAGGTGGCTAATCCCATTTGGCCCGGCACGGCTTCTGTTTTAGTCATTTCCAATTTGACACAAGTGTCAAGATTATCCATTATCGTTCTCTTTCTTCAGTCATCACATACATCATTCCAACCACTTCATTCTGGATCATCACTCCGCGTATAATTATTAAAGTGGTTTTCGATTTAGACAGAGAGTATGTCCATAACCGATTCCGGTCACTTTAGTAACTTTTGTAATTATTATACCGATTGTCGTTTAATATATTTCAAAACCAAATCAAATTCAATTTCAATTAGAATTTGTAAATCAACATTTCATTTGTCTTTCTAAATCAATTTCCATAATTTACGTTTCAAAACTTCCAAATTACCATTTCAAAATCTTCAATTTTAAGGTTAAATTTAAACAATTCAAATATACTTTCAAGTTCGTATATAAATTTCATTCCGTAACCATTTAAATTAATTTAATTTAACATTTAAATCAATTTAAATCCATTGATCGATTTCGTTCAATAATCATTTAAATTAAGTAAATTTATCTTTCAAAATAATTTCAATTGAATTTCCAGTTCATTACAACAATTACTTAAATTCAACTCCATTATATCAAAACTTACAATTGAATTAAATTAGATTTGTCAAATCAAATTCTTTAAATTACAAGTCTTTCATAAATTTCAATAAAACGCATTTTTATCACTTGTTAAAGAAATTCTATTCCACTTATTAATCTACTTAGTTACAAATTTCAAAACTCAATTAAATAAGAAACTAAATTTCACATATTCAAGAAGTTTAATTTTAATTATTAACTTACTTAAAAAAAATTTCCCATAACTTAATAAATAAAGAAACCCAATTTTATTTATTAACGAAGTTCAAATTCACTTGTTCAAAAGTTCAATTTCTCTTATCAAAGAACTCAAATTTTTATTGAATTATCAATTAATTCAAACTTATTTAATTATTAAATAATTTCAAATTTAAATTAATTATCTCAAATTTAATTACCAAATAAATTCCAAAACATTATTATTAAATATTTTCAATCTTAATTATTAAATAATTCCAAACTTAATTATTAAATGATTTCAAAACTTAATTATTAAATAATTTCATAACTTAAATCATTTCTTAAATTAAACAACGTTCTTTCATCAATTACTACGTAAATATTTTGTTTCAAATTTTAAATATTAACATTTCCTTTCATTAAAATTTAAACTCAAATTCTATTTCAAAACCTTATTGTTTATTCAAATAAAATCTTTATTAAATTTAAATCAAATTATTGACCAATCGGGTTTTATTTAATTCTCTAGCCTAAGTCAAAGTTATTTGGGTATATTATTTCAACCCGATTCCATTTCAATTCACGAAACAAAGCATAGCAAAGGGAACTTACAGTGTGATAATTGGGATGGTGTCAAAGTAAATAAACAAGCAATAACAACAATCAATAATTAATTCAAATAATCCCGAAATAATCATATTAATTTACATTGTTGTTTGTGCAAATTAATATAATTATTTCTAGAATCTACACTACCATTTCATGTAGATTAAAGATTATTACATTATTATTTTATGCGGTTCTACACTTGACATTTATTATTCGATTTCCTACCACAAATTCAAATGGTTCAAGGGTAATTAAACATTTAAGGGGTCATATTTTACAAATTTAACTAATCAAATTTAACGCATATGTCGATTCAAATTTTAACTATCCTACATCAAATTCAATTGCATAATATTTATCACTTTATACATTACAATTTAACATCCAATATAAACAACAAACAATCAATTAATTATCAGCCAAACTGTATTATGATCACATAGATAATTAACAGATAATGGTGTCAGATGTCACAGGTGAACCGATATAGGTAATAACATATATAACAGTGTAAATAACTAACATCAGCAATATTTCAATTGTTTTCAGTTGAAATCAAAGTGATAAATAAAAGAACATTAATCGTGAGTGATTGCTCACCTTTCGAGGTTAGAGGATAGACAATGAACGAGTTACATATCCATGCACGAATTTCGAATCAAAGCACGATGGAGTCGAGTTCGACGGACAAGCTGATAAATAGGAATAGACAGAATCAAATCAGAATCCGCTTGATATAGGCTGAAATGAACTATACATTAATTTATCATATTATCTTCTTAAACCATTATTCACTTCAAATACATATAAAAAATCTATACACACACACACACACACACACACACATATATATTCTAAAACCAATACTATATCTTTAAAACACATATAATTTAAAATCAAAGTGAATACATAATTTACCTTCTAAAACCAATACATAAAATCAATAGTTTTTTTTTACTTTTACGCATCAAATATGAACCACATATATAAATCAATACACTTACATAACCGATATAAAATACACCTAGTAGCTTACTATAACTAAACAACAACAATATATTTAACTATATATGTTTAAAACTCTTTACACAGTTACACAACAGCGCATTGAATACAAAATAGACTTATAACGAATAAAATAAACATATATAGCACCCAGATCAAAAGTAAATGTTCCAACTGAAATGTTCATAAAACTATCATACATAAATGTACTTATATAAATTTTAAATATATATATATATATAACTATTTATACTCAAAAATCAAAGTACTATATAATATGTAAATGTTGCTGTACATATCTCACAACAATATAGGTATTCTAATATGTATATAACTAATACTTATATACACATATGCACAAAACATATTTTACAGTAAAAGAAACATATAATATGAATTCAACATACTTTTAAAAGTATACGAAAGCTGCAACCACCATAAGTTAAAACAGTACTAGATATAACTAACAGAATAAAATATTATAGCCTTATATAATTTTAACACAAACTCCATAATTTTAACAGAATAAAGCTGCAACCACCATAATTTTAACACCATAAGTTAAAAGTGTATGAAGTACACGATATAACTTCAAACTCAGTATATTTAAAATCAAGCATATATACGTATAGCGCACTTATATCATATATGATAGTTCTACACAACATATTATATATATCTAATATAATATCAACTGACACCTATACTTGAGAATCAAAATTAAGTTTAAGCATGCACACCTTCATACATATTAAAATCGTAACCTTTAAATATATATAACCTAAAGTTAAACACGTATCAATTTTATAATCAGATCTATATGTACAACACTCTCATCATCTTATAAAGATATTTTTTTTATATACACAACTTTTACTAGATATAAGTATAAATAAAATGATATATATTCACTTACGTACACAAAGGAAACCACAAACTAGTGGAGCAGCAAGCATGGAGGTTGACTAGAATGACTACTCGTGTATCTAGGTGAGACAGAGCCGCCTTGGCTGCCATGCATTGCTCGAGTGGCGGAGACAGTAGCCGAGGCGGATGGAGTTGCTCGGGTTCAAGAAGCAGACCCCAGCATTGCTCATGGCCGGCGCAAGGCTTGAGTGCACGCTTGAGTGTGCAACACGCGGAAGGTGGAGGCTGATGCGGTTTGAGGTAGGAGAGAAGGCGGAGGGGAGGAGAGATTTGGGTGGTGCGTGACAAGAGAGAGGGAGAGAGAGGAGATGCGGGTATGGCAGGTTCGACAAGTCGGAGGAGGATGGTGACGACTGACTATACTCGGCCATGGAGAATGCGAGCTGCAGCTATTAGGCGGGTCGGGTTCGATGGCGGAGGGGATGCGATGGACATGGGTGTACAGAGGTGGGGGCGGGGTGAACTCGGTCTGAGCAAGTGTGGGAAGGGGCTGCTCGGTGGAGTGTTTGCGTGTGAGGCCGAGCGTAGGAAGAAGTTGGGTAAATGGAAGATGGAGTTGCAAGGTTGAGGATGAATGCAAACTTCTCAAGAAACAAGGAACGTACATGAAAAAGTGAAGAGAAAGTGAGGTTAGAAATAAGAGGTAGAGGAGAAGACACAAGAGTATATGCCAAATTATACGTGTAGTGATATTTCCTTTTTATTCATTTTCACCGGCTAGAAAAATGAACCAATTCTTGAAATAAATGAGACCAAAGTATGAACGGTTGAAATTTTGGGATACTAATAGGTAATGGCTGCTAGCATTACCTGTTGGATGACCATAGAGGCACAGAAAACCCAAAGTTAAAACGTGCATCGGTACGAATAACGGTTCCATAGATTTCAACGCGTACCGGGACTTCAAAACAAAATAAATAAATAAATATACCGTTGACATCAGCACGACGAGACGATCAAAACGGTATACAGATATTAGCGGTACGATTTAATTATAAAAATTTGAAATTTTATGCTAGCGGAAAATGCATGAAAAACACAGAAAAATAAGATCGACGGAGCTA
This sequence comes from Allium cepa, assembly GCA_030765085.1. NCBI lineage: Eukaryota > Viridiplantae > Streptophyta > Magnoliopsida > Asparagales > Amaryllidaceae > Allium > Allium cepa. The sequence continues at coordinate 366,788,431 of CM060938.1, read as the reverse complement.
AAGATGTCCGAATTTGGAAAAACGAAAAATAGTGTTTGCTCAGAAGATGGTTTAGAATTTTTCTATGTAAAAATATTTAGGTTCCGAAAACATTTTATTTCATCGTTTTTAACTGATTAAATTGAAGTGAATTTGCACACAAAATAAACTTCCATATTTTCGGACGAAAATTTACCAGTTGTTATGTTTAATTAGGCGCATTCCAAATATCAAATTTATATTTTAAAATTTTATCGTTTAAAATTTCACAAAATTCAGTTAGTTAAATTACTTAAAACCGTTAAAATACCCGGGTTGTTACAAGATAGGATACACTTTAAGGTAAAAACAACTAACCCAACGATGAACCGCGTAGCACCAAGTATCAGCAACTCCCGTGCGCAACATATCGATATGTATACTCTGTATTCGTAGTTTATATACCTTATAAGTAAGCTAAACCCAAGATTGTGCATCTTACTCGGGTTTTAGTCATTTTGGATGTTGAGGCTACGTTCGGCGTCTTTCACACGAGTCTTCATCACTGGAGCAGCACACGTATCCCAGTTGGATTCCTTCATCTCGAACAGATCACAAATCATTATATGGATTCGTGCATTTCGAACAGATTTCGAACCTTCACATAGGTTCCCGAAATAAGTCCTTCGACGAAAGCTAAAGTTGTTCTCTCTCTTTGAATATTCCTCAAGATAGACAATCCTATATGATAGCATCATGAGAAATGTTAACGCTGACCTCTCCCTTGAACTTAACCTTATGATAGACAGTTCAACTCTATGACATTTCACTTCACAACTGCTTTGAGAACATAGATCGCGTATATGGTTTTGAAGTGATTATGGATTTGAGTCATCTCATATAAGTACACTCTTCCCGACCGCTGGACTCTACAAAGCCAATCAATGAATTTTTGGTTAACTCAATTCTGGTTCTCTCAGAAGTAAGTGAAAACTAGAGACATTTCATACCAATACTCCTTCCCAGGGGTTCTTATGTGTATGAAATCGCAAAGCCTTTCGATAACTTCTTAAGTCATGTTTGTTCAAGTTCGATAGTCGACCAATTGACTATCTAGTCAAAAACAATTGCTTATACCAATCAATATTCATATACTTCTCGTTTTCAACATTTCAACTTAACTATTCCTTACACAGGAATGAAGCCAGGTAAGGTAGAGAACTAGTTGCATCAAAGCCTTACATAGACATTTCATTCTTGAATCTTACAAATAAATAAGTTTACCTCATCGGCTTTTAGTGTTAAGTATAGTTATTGATGATTTCCATAAACAAGTAAGAAATCAACATGATTTACATGTTTCTGATAGTTTCTAACTTAACTATTCTTTGGCCAAGAGTGAAGTCGATGGGTTAGATCTCCATTGCTCATATTCATGCTCGAATATCAATGTTAGCTCTCACAACCAGATAAGCCTGCTTCGTCGGCTTTAGCGTTAAGCGTAGTTAATTACTTTTCAAACAAGCAATTAAACAATTAACCATTTGGCCACTAAGCAAGTACTAAACCCTTACTAAACCTTTTTCTTATACTTTTAAAACCCTTTTTAAAATGATATGTGTGTGTGTATGTATAGTAATTTATTTACAAAAACTTAATATGTAAATAAACAAGTCAATTTTTTTTATTACATAAGATATAAAATAGCAACACATTTTCTAAACACTATATATACTTAAAAATGTTTTTAAAATACTTTATAATACTTATAATATATTTTAAAACATCTTCTCAAAATATTACTTGAAAATAACAACTTTATAATTTCCTTAAAAACTTGAACAAACAAGTTTTTATTATGATATCCTCTTTTTTAAAAATTCGTAACTACTTCTTAAAAATTCATAAATATCTCAAACCACTTTTTAAATACTCTAATATGAGTTTTTAAACACTTATAAAAAGAACGAAACTAAATACTTAAATTTAAATATCTTTTCAAACACCTTTAAAGGCCAAAAATCAAGGCTAAACGGGGCAGTTTTGTACAAGTAAAATTTTGGCCACTTTTCAAGATGTTACTAACCTTTTACTATCCAAGCTTAAACATACATATAAGACATTATAAATATGGTGAGAAACCCTTAAGGATTTCTCTACAAAGTTCCATGGAAATTGCCAAAAACAATGCAATTCCAAAGTGCATCCATAATGGCTATCACTATGAGTACACTTTTAAACCCGAGTCCTATCTAAATCAAAGTCCATCTATGACCTATGTTCTTTGTTCCAAGGTCTTTTAACAAGTCATACAGGTCCTTCCAAGTCCATAAACATGGATTACATATGCTTCTTGTTTTCAAAATAAGAATCAAACCAATGTTTTCAACAATGTCAATAATAATTCAACAACTTAAACAAAATCAAAACACAACATATATATATATATATATATATGTGTGTGTGTGTGTGTGTGTGTGTGTGTGTGTTATATTTTCTGTACAAAGTGGTGTGTTAAATCACTGTAAACCCAACAACAACTAAGATCCAAATGACCCATGTCTAAAGACAACCTTTCAACCTCCTTTCCTTCCCTCTTTCCTTTGATTCCACTTGCTTTTGCCTCCTCCAAACCCCCTTTTAGCTCACGGACTTCTAGGATAGGGTGAGTTGTGCCATGGTTTTTCCAAAAATAACTAGGTGGAAGGTGTTTTAATATTCTCCCAATGATTCATTCCAAATTTGAATTGATTTGGATTAGATTCGAAATTATTTTGCTTTAGGAAATTATGAAGAGGAAGAAGTAGAAGACATGGAAAGAGAGCTCACTTTGCTTTGTAAATTTGTTATTATAAACTAAGGGTATGCCTCTTCTTATATAGGCTCCATTTGGGTTGCCTAAGCTTGCCTTCACCCACCTCCATGCCATGGAAGATTCACCTCCCATCACTTCTTCTTTATGCTAATTACACTTATACCCTTAACCTGATATGTTTCTTATCCTAATGGAAGCTTCTTGAATGTTCCATTATTTATTAAAAAGTATGCATGTTAATTAGTTGCTAATGTGTTCATTTGACCATTAGATAAGTGGCAAAAAGTCCAAAAAACTTATATCGATTGAAAAGCAGTTTACCGATAAACTGATTTTCAATCACATTATCGATTTTCCATTAAAGAATATATTTTTGTAAACATATTTCAAAAATAAGTTTTTTATCATTATTAGTTAATTAAATAATGTCTAATAATTTTATAAAATGATATTATAACACTTAAGTATATCTCAAAGCTTTTCAATATTCAAAGATAAAGTGTTTGAATTTTTGAATTGTTACATTCTCCCTCACTTAGAACATTTCGTCCTCGAAATTCAAATTAGAACGGTAACCAAAGAAGATAGAAAAAATGAGATACATATAGAGTTATGATGAAACATATACAAGCCAAACTATAAACCAAAATGCATATTAGGTGACTCCAGCTCAAGTGGTGAGTACATGACAAAAGATGTACAATACTATGATAAGAAGGAATCCCTAGTCTACACGCAACACTAGATTGAACTTCCTCATACCGTCTCCATCTTCTTAGCATCATGTTGAGATTCCTCTCTCTATGGACCTTCCAACCTTAACAAAGGAACAAGCACACAAATACTTGAATATCATTCACACTCACTGGTAAGCAAAGCTCATGTTTTGCTCAGGTTCAAAACTCTTTTATTGCCCAAGGATGATAAAAAATGTACTAAGCATAACTTACGCTCAATAACCTTAGGTTATTTCTTAAATAATTATTCATGCTGCCTCATAACAAATTGAAGAGTCATTCCCTAAACTCTTCATAAGCCAACATAACATATCATACAAATGTACTAAAGTCTGTCCGATGTACAATATCATCTGTACGCAATATATGATCTAATCATTTGTTAGATCACATAGATTTCACTTCTCAACTAGTATTGATTACTTGACTTCTCTAGTGCGGACTCTGATTTGGTTTCTTGATTAGAAACCTTCATTCTCCTTGCACAACTGTATATTGTGATATAAAACATCGGGATCGTATCACAAACCCATATCAAGTGTTCGCTGTGAAGACTTGAGTGAAAAATCCTTGTTCGGACCGGTGTAAACCACCTCGAAAACATGTACTTGAATACTGAATTAAGTACAATCATGTGAATAAAACGATCTACATACAACTTCCGTATTTATTCTACTGATTTTTCAACTATACCAATTCTTTTTCAATCATATTCATTTATCCAAATAATATGTCTTTTAATACTAAAATCATTTATGAATCAATTCATAATACATAACTTCAAGTTTATCCACATTTTATAACTTAAGTTCATACTCGTATAATACTCAATTACATCCTACGAGTATATACAAACATCTAATTCATCTTACTTAATAAGGATGATCAACTATTTGAACTTGTTTTAACTTACTACCTTTTCAAATTTAAGTGTCATATAACTCAATTTTATATTTTCAAAAACACTTAGTTTTTGAGTTCTATAACAGTCCGGAAGTTCCCGATTATCCTAAACCATCAAAAAATTCCATTTCATTTTAATAATTGAAAACTATCAAACAACATATCATATCATGATGCATATACTAATTTTCCTAATGCATAGGTTACATGTGTCCATGAAATAACTTAAGAAGAGAATTTTAGAACTAAACATTGGTTTAGTTTCAAATCATTTTGAAATAATATATGAGTATAAATTTTGTCTATCAAATCTTACTTTGGGATTAAATCAAAATCTAATTTACCAAAACAACTTTGTAGCATTCCAGGCCTAAACCTAAAAATGAATGTCGATGATGCTTCAATTATAACGAAATTATTTCCAAGCGATAGAAGTGAGTTTAGTACATCCAAACCATAATTTTGGTACTTAACCAAAATCATTTTAAAGCGGTATCAAATACTTCGTATAATAATACTGAGCATCATGACCTCAATCTCGTAAACCAATTTCCTAAATATTTACTTTCAAATAATACTATTTATTATTTTTTCAAAATCTTTAAAATACGTTTTCAAAGACACTGGGATTTTAGTCCTCGACTTCTCTATTTGAATCTTTTTTTGTTGGTACAACATGTTTTATAAACTTGCTTATATAAAATCACATTCTTATATAAATCTTTTCAAAAATATTCTATCTTTCCTTTTTGTTTATAGTAAACAATTTTTTAATAATTTTAACTTCTAACCCAACATAATTACCGAATGCCTTATAGTCAAACCGTGAAACTTAATTTACAAGGTATTCATTCAATATACCCATAATTACTATCTTCCCACCCTATGATGTAGAAAGGTAAAGCTGCTCACAAAATGGTTGAGCACAAATCAATAACAAACAGTACTGAATGTTCCTAACATGCCGAGCATGACTAAACAACTAAGGTTATAGGATATTAAACTACGAGAAGCAGTAGAGTCAAATAAACGCAAATAGGTAAACTATAAACAGAAGTATACCCTAAAAATTCTGCTTTTCCTTCGTAGCTAAGTGGAAGGTGTTGAAGCAAGTGCAAATACCCTAAGCTATTGTACTACTTGAAGTATCAGACAATCCTTGACAAAATAACATGGCTGGTGGAGTTGTAGCAAGTCCTTGGTGGAAACTACGCCTTTACCGTTTATGGCTCAATCTTCGAAACCTTTAAGATCGGTGCTTTAACCATTTGTCTTTCTCTACCCTACCTACACTTCCTAGCAAAATGACCATTCTGTCCACACCTATGGCAAGTTAAACCAGAAATATCTCTCTACGGTCGAAACTTCCGCTCCGGTCGCTGCGGATATAAGTGACCTTGGAGCTGAACCCTTGAACCAAAATGCCGTACTTATAATATCCCTGAATGCTCCTTGGATATGATCCTTCATATCCTTACATACCACATTGCAAAAACTAATCCAAGCCTCTACCTCGATGACAGTCTTGGTGCATTGAATCTCTTTCCGTCCAACACCTCAAACTCATGCCATATCAAAATAAAGTCTTTCCATTGTCAAATATGCACTATTTATTCTCCTACATTTTCCTCAGTATTAGAAGCCCTAGTACTCATAATTCTTACTACCTAATTGAAGCAAAACAACTTTAGGCTAAAGGATAGAGTTTTTCAAGGAAAAGATACTAAGAAAGGATTACTTAGAAGGAGATATTCCTATGGAATAATTTTCAAAGTCTAGTTTTCAAAATGCAAATACGCTCTTATATGTATAGTACACTCGACTCTTTCAAGGGTGTTGCTTAACCTATCGTCAATGAGCCATACCCAACCAAAACCAAGTGTTCTCTCAACCTTGAGCTATAATACTAAATGTAATGGTTCTCCCTTTTCGGAGGTAAGTAAAATGGTAACCTTATTCCTGCTTTTATGGCGAGCCTCTCGACTAGACATGAACCCACAAATAGGAAATGAAGGGTTAAGAGACAAAGCTTCGTCACACGTTCACCAATGTGAGTACCCCCTATCGCACAACACTAAGCGCTAGCAGGATCGATGGTATATAATATTTAAAGATTAGTACAAAGGGTTACTCCGAATACAAAAATTTCAAAGTTATGAAACCTAAACACTATCATCAATATGGATTGTTATAACTACATGTCCTCATAATGCTAATATATACAATATAGTAATATATCAAAAAATAAGAATACTACGGTTGGTAAACACCAGCTCCTGTCAAAAATCTCTAAAGAATTCGTAGCTAAATCTGGAAACATACACGGGGATGACTCGAGCATTATAAGAAAGTAACATTCTGACCAGTCCAGTAAACCAGCTTGAGAAACTCAAGAAATAAAAGTGACATATAATAGCACCTTTTTGAGACCGTATGGATTACCATAACAGTTTTCCCCTCAAATGAAACCAAAAATTCATTAAGTTTAACATACAGTGATATGATATATAATGTTTAGTGAGTAGCACATAAATCATATCAAATAGCTACCGTGTGAATGCCACAACAATAATAGGTATACAATCAATACCGCTAAGGCACATTCGCATAGGAGTAAGGATTTCCATGGAGCTCTCCTCGAGTCAAACAAAATCTAAACTCCATGAACCAGATCAGAAACTTCCTTTTGAGCATCGTATATATCTAGACAGGATATACTCTAAGGTAAACACAACTGGCCTAACGATGAACTACGTGGAACTAAGTATCAACAAATCCCGTGCACAACATATCAATAAGCATACTCTAGATCTGGAGTTGATATGCCCTCATGGGTAAGCTAAAATCAAGATTGTATATCTTACTCTAGTTTTAGTCATTTTTGATGTAGAGGCTAAATACGACATCTTTCACACAAGTCTTTATCACTCGAGCAGCACACGAATGCCCCATTGGATTCCTTTATCTCAAACAGGCCACGAATCACTACATGTATTCGAGCATCTTGAACAGATTCCAAACCTTCATATAGATTCTCCACATAAGTCCTTCGACAAATGCTATTGCTGTACTCTCTCTTGGAATACTCCTGAAGATAGATAGTCCCATATGATAGCATCATGAGAAATGTTAACGCTGACCTCTCCCTTGAACTTAACCTTAGGATTGACAGTTCAAATCTATAACATTTCACTTCATAATTGCTTCGAGAACATAGATCGTATATATTGTTTTGAAGTGATTATGGGTTTGAGTTATCTCATATAAGTACACTCTTCCCGCTTACCGGACTCTTCAAAATCAATTGATGAATTTTCAGTTAACTCAATTCTGGTTCCCTCAGATGTAAGTGAAAGCTAGATACATTTCATATTAATACTCCTTCCTAGGAATTCTTATTGTATGAAATCATGAAGCCTTTTGATAATATTTTAAGTCATATTTGGTCAAGTTCGATAGTCGACTATCTAGTGAAAAACAATTGCCTATACAAATCAATATTTATATACTTAGCTCGTTTCCTACATTCTAACTTAACTATTCCACACCCAAGAGTGAAGCTAGGTAAATTAGAGCATTAGTTGCATCAAAGCCTTACCAAGATACTTCATTCTTAAATCGCACAAATAGATAAGTCTACCTCGTCGACTTTTAGTGTTAAGTATAATTATTAATGATTTCCATAAATAAGTAAGAAATCAACATGATTACATGTTTTCGACATTTTCTGACCTAACTATTCCTCGGCCAAGAGGGACGCCAGAACTCTATTGCTCATATCCCTACTCGAATTTCAATCTTAACTCTCATAAATAGATAGGCCTACTTTGTCGACTTTTAGCATTAAACATAGTAAATTACTTTTCAAACTAGCAATCTAACAATTGATTATTTGGACATTAAGCAATTACTAACCCCCTACTAAGCCTTTTTTTATACTTTAAAAACCTTTCAAATTATATATGTATGTATGTATGTATAGTAATTTATTTACCAAAACTTGATATGTAAATAAACAAGCAAAAGATATGTTATTGCATAGGATATAAAACGGTCAACACATTTTATAAAAACTATATATAATTAAAAATGGTTTTAAAATACTTTATAATACTTATAATGGGGTTTAAAACATTTCATCAAAATATTACTTGAAAATAACAACTTTATAATTTCGTTAAAAACTTGAAAAAACAAGTTTTTATTATAAAATCCTCTTCTTTAAAATTCATAACTATTTCTTAAAAATTCATAAATATCTCAAACCACTTTTAAATACTCTTATATGAGTTAGTAAACAATTGTAAAAAGAATGAAACAAAATATTTAAATTTAAATATCTTTTAATCTTTAAAGTCCAAAAATCAAGGCTAAATATGGCAGTTTTGCACAAGTGAAATTTTGGCGATTTTGAAAATGTTACTTAACCTTTTACTATCCAAGCTTTTAAAAGTATTAAAAATACATATAAAATATCATAAATATGGCAAGGAACCCTTAAAGATCTCTCTACAAAGTTCCATGGAAATCGCCAAAAACAAGGTAATTCCAAAGTGCATCTACAATGACCATAACTATATGTGCACTTTTAATTTGAGTTCGATCTAAAACAAAGTCCATCTACAACACATTTGCTTTGTTCCAAGGTCTTGTCACAACCCATACAAGTACATTCCAAGTCCATCGACATGGATTAAATATGCTTGTTGTTTTCAAAACAAGAATCAAGCTAATGTTTACAACAATGTCAATAATAATTCAACAACTTAAACACAATAAAACATAACATATATATGCCATATTTTCCATTCAAAGTGGTGTTTTTACCCACCTTTAACCCAACAACAACCAAGATACAAGCGACTCAAGTACAAAGACAACCTTTCAACCTCTATTCCTTCCCTCTTTCCTATGCTTCCACTTGCTTTTGTCTCCTCCAAACGCTATTTTAGCTCATGGCCTTCTGGAATAGGGTGAGTTATGCCATGATTTTGCCAAAACTAACTAAGTGGAAGGTGCTTTAATGTTCTCCCAAGGCTTCACTCCAAACTTGAGTTGATTTGGATTAGACTTATACTTATTTTGCTTTAGGAAATTATAAAGAGAAAGAAGAAGAAGATAGGGAAAGCGAGCTTACTTTGCTTTGTAAATTTGTGATTATAAACTAAGGGTATGCCTCTCCTCATATATGCTCCATTTGGTGTTGCCTATGTTTACCTTCACCCTCTATCATTCCATGGAAGACTCATCTCCCATCACTTCTCCTTTACCTCACTTCTCCTTTATTCTAATTACACTTATACCCTTAAAGTGATTTGTCTCTTATCATAATGGAAGCTTCTAGAATGTTCCATGATTTATGAAGAGGTGTGTGTGCTGATTAATTTCTAACTATTCATTTGATTATTAGACAAGTACATAAGAGTTCGAAAAACTTATATTGATCGAAAAGTTGTCTACCGATAAACCGATTTTCGGTCACATTATCGATTTTCCATCGAAGAATATATTTTTGTAAACAAATTTCAAAAACAAGTTTCTTATCATTAATCATTATTCATTAATTAAGGGTGTTGGATAGATCCCATTTCTGATATGAGGTATAACCCGGTTAATGAATCTTTCTTCCGGTTTGTTTCTGACGATCAACTTGACCTTAGGTGCCTTCGCTACAAACAATCAGGTGACTCTCTTGTTCTTGATTTGGACGGTATGGATGCGAGTGCTAATGCTGACATGCTTGCTGATCCATCCTGGGATCGATCTTTTATCTACTGTTCTGATGATGTGGTTTATGACCCTTGTCTTGCTCTACGGTTTTGCCCCTTTGCCGGTCTTTCTGGGTCTGTCCCATTGTGCACTTCTTTGGTGTCTGGGGTTGTTGGTGATTCTCCCTCCTCGGAGGAGTGCTAGTTTTATGTGTTTCCTATAGTTATCATGACATAGCTGTCACGTACCTGTGCTATTTTCTCTGTTTTTACTTTAGTAGTTAAGGTGCTTTAACCTTGCTCCTGTACTTCAATTTTTATTACTTTCGTAATAAAAAGTGGACGGTCCACTATAAAACCGGCTGGCCTTGCCAAAAAAAAGTGATGTCTAACAAGGTTATAAAATGATATTTAAAACACTAAACTATATTTAAGAACTTTTCGATATTCAAAGACTATAAGGAATACCATAAGGATGCTTAATACTTCTTAATTGGGAAAGAGGCAGACCATCCAGTAGCAATATAATACCTTAACCCTGTAGCAGATCCCCTATAGAGATTTCCATTACTACGCCATAAAAGATAATCTCGACCATTTAATACATCTCAAACGAGAAGGAGATAGACCCTATAATGCCATTTAATACCTCCAACCCTAAAGCAGCCTTGTCATAGATATCCACTCTATGATTTGTAACCCAAGCCATAACATCCCACATTAGTCTAAATATTCTTAGGTGCTAGTAAAAATATTATTTGGATAGGCTTAACCAATATAATTGGGGCTAACCTCGCATCCACCGTGCGTACTTATTATAGGTGATGTCTCACACTGCTGGTAGCCAAATTAGCTGGGTAGACTTCTATGTACTTTTATTGACCTCGCATCCATATAACTTAGTCATATTTACACTATCCAACCTTACAAAATTATACTAACATATACGTATAATATATATACACAAAATATACCTACGCTGCCCATATAAGTGGAACTCCTTATTTCGTCTTTTAATTATGGATTTATTTTCATAATTTTTCTTAACTTTCTTTTTATATGGTTATTGTTATTTATTAACCTTTTTATTTTATATGTTATTATTATATTTATACTTAATATTAATTTTTAGCCAACTAGTTTTTATTAAATATTCATAGGTGTGCATAAAACTATTCCTATACTAAAATTTTCACTTCCTATTCGATTTGTTAAGATAGTTTAGTTGTCACAATTTTCGTATCCATACAAGTCCACAGTCCAATATACAAGTCTCATATTCAAAACTATAATCAAAACATCCAAATTGTTTTATATATTAACTTAATAGAATTAATGCCTCTATTTCAAAGGAATAAAATCTTACAATTTAAATCCTTTATATTCTATTTGACTTTCGAATGGATAAGACTGGAATGATAAAGGATTCATATTTACTTTCATTGTGAAAATAGGAGGTGCAAACCACAGATGAGATAAAAATCCATGCTTTACACGCCCTTTTCTAATTCTTTTTAGAATCCTTCGTCATTACAAACACAAATTCAGAAGTGAAAATTGAATAGAGCATAAATTATGCATATTGAAAATAATCATGGATTTAGTTTTACTATATAAGCATAAAACAATAGGATTCCAACCAATGCTAGAATTAACAATTTAAGGGGTAATTTAAGGGTTTTAGATTTAATTTTTTCGCATATAAAATTCCCCAAGGCATAAAAAATTCAAATATTAACTACTTAAACTACTATAAAGAGCCAAACTAACATTTCCACTCACAGATAGATTTCCCCGAATTCCTTTGTATTTGATTCCATGCCTTCGCCTATTTCTTCCTCTAGTTATCTTCTTTTTAGTATTACAATATATAACAATTCATATGTATTATATTAGATTCATATTCAAAGATTAGGCAAAAATAGAAATAGGGAAATATACATCATCTAACATTCATTACATGTTCGCTTTACATCAATTGATTTCCTCCCTAAAGCTTGAATCTTCTATCTAGAAAGTTTATTGTTTATTTTTCTTATGAATAAAAATGAGGGGCTAGCTTCTTATGTATTGTGGTTAGAATGTGTTAAAACTATTGGATCGAGAATCTTTTATTTAGATTAAATCCAAGTCATTCTGGCCTGGGCAAACCTTAGCAGTAGTTGACAACCAGTGGACCGACCCAATGAAGGCATTCGACCGGTCCTTTTGATCATGGTGTTTATTACATTAAGTATGTTAATGTATTATTTATTTCCTATTTTATTAATTAATGTTAACCTTTGCTTAATGTCTATGTTTTACTATTTAAAGGTGCTTTAACGTTAAGCTCCATAAATTTATTTTCTTAATTCATTTTGAATTATTTTCGATTTGAAATCAAACGTCGATAACTTCCTCGTTTAAACTCCGATCGTGAAACGTTATATATGGAAGTTGCTCTGAAAATTGCCATGAACATAATGCTACAAGTTTCATATCTAAATTTCAATGCTTTCTAAGTTTCCATTTTTAGCCTTATTATTAGTTAAATAATTTTTTTCTTGATTAAATTTTTAGTTTATTTTATGGGGTGTTATGTTCTCCCCATTGAAAGAATTTTTTTCCTCGAAACCCTAAGTGTGGATAATATAACGCGCACTCTACAACCATGTTGTACAGTCAAGTTGTATACACAACCATCCACTCAAGCAAAAATGCAATGTAATTATAGATGAACATACTATAAGTAAGCTCAATTCTAGCATGAACATTAGATCATGACATATAGGCACATATGAAAACAATCTAAATATGCATCAGATCGAATATGAGTGCAAAAATAACAGAAAACAGTGTAGCAACATTCCCTACCATCCAATCTAGCGGCCACGATGCAAACAAAACCTATGCAATATTAAATTTTGAAGAGAGAAAATTTACCAAAGAAAAGCTCAGGATAAGAATCTTTCATCTTCTCTTCTATCTCCCATGTGCTTTCCATCGAATTATCTCCCATTGCACTCGGACCGGCCTAATTTCTTTCTTATGAAGTTTCCAAACTCCATGCTACACTATACATGTAGTAGCATGAGGTGCTATCTGCTCTATCTCTGTATTTGCTAACTGATCACACCCTACTATAGTGGCGGTGTCGTGCAAACATTTCCTCAAACGCAATTCATGGAAAACATCATGGACTCCCGCTAACTTAGTCGGAATCTCTACTCGATATGCAACTTTGCTCACCCTCTTTAAAATCAAGAAAGGGCCCACAAATGTTAGCGTCAACTTTCCCGATGTTCCAAACCTCATAACCTTCCTAAGAGGGAAATAATAACAAATACGATGTCTCCAACTAAAGACTCCAACTCCTTCCTTCGTCCGTCAATGTAAGACTTCTATTGGTCTTGGTCAGCCTTTATTTGCCGCCTAATCACCTTGACCTCTTTCATGTTCTCATGGATCAAATCCGGTTCTAAAAGAATTTTGTCAGCAGCTTCCCACCAATAATTAGGTGACTTGCACGGCCTCCCATATGAGGCTTCAATGGGTGTCTACTAATCATCGCTTAGTAACTATTATTGTATGTGATTTCTACTAAGGGTAAATGCTGCTACCAATATCCTCCAAAATCCATGATGAAAGCTCTCAATAAATTCTCCAAAATCATATTCACCCTTTTTGACCGTCCATTAGTCTACGGGTGGTAAGCGGTGCTAAGGTTCAACTTCATTCCTAATGCTAATGGAAAATTCCTCCAAAATTCACCAATGAATAAGAGGTCTGTATCACTAACAATGCTGACCGAAACTACATGCAATCGTGCCACTTCTTTATTATAAATTTGCACTAGAGATTTTGTCATTCTATTAATCTTACATGAATAAAGCAGACACATTAGTGAGGTCATCCACTATAGCCCAAATAGCATCATTGCCTCTTTGGCTTCTTGGCAACCCATCTATAAAGTCCATCGATATATTCTCCCATTTCTAAGTCGATACCTCCAGTGGTAATAATAGACTTCCATGCTTCACTTGTTCCACCTTTGTCCTTTGGCATGTCAAACATTTAGTGATATATTCTACTACTCGCCACATCATCCCCGGCCAATAGAAAATATGCTTCATATCCATATGCATGTTATCTCCATCGGGATGAATAGTCATCTTAGAATGGTAGCATTCTGCCAGGACCTCTTCTAGAACATCTTCCAATACTGGAACATACAGTCGTCCATCTCTCCTTAGCTGTCCACTTTCGTCGATCGAATACCAATTGATGTAGGGGAAATGTTCTTCCCTACCCAACTTGCCTAAAAAGTCGACTATTGTCGCATCCCTCTTATGTTCCTGATCGATGCAATCCATCAATGCTGGTCTTACTTCCATAGCTACTAGATAATCTAGAGTGAATTCTAAGGGCTGTTGGAAATTGAAATTCAAGAGGAACTCCAACTGCCTCCACTCGTATATAACATCAAGAGTAGCATGCCTTCAGCTAAGGCATCGACAACACCATTCCCTTTACAAACGGTATATTGAATTCCAAATTTATATGATGTTTTAAAATTCATCCACCTTTACCATCTAAGGTTCATATCCTTTTGGGAAAATAGGTGTTTAAAGGACTTATGGTCAATAAATAGCTCAAACCTTTCAACTAAAAATATAATGCCTCCACATTTTCAAGGGGGATACGTTAACCGCTAACTCTAGGTCATGAGTGAGATACCTCTTCTCCATGGTCCTTTAACCGCCTACTTGCATAAGCTATAATTTTATCTTCTTACATAAGAGAAACTCATAACACTGTATCACACCATAAATGATGAGTGGCTTTATCCCATCCGAAATAGTTAGTACCGGCACGCTCGTCAACAGCTCCTTCAACTTCTCAAAGGCTTCCGTGCATTTCTCATCCTATGCAAAGACTAAAATTTTCTTGGTTAGATGAGCAAATGGTAATGCTATATTTGTAAAATCCTTAATGAATTTCTTATAGTAATTAGCCAAACCAAGAAAGGTCCTAACTTAAATAGTATTTCTCAGAATCTTCCAATCTTGAATAGCTGCTACCTTTGCACAGTAAACAGCTAACCCTTTCTTAGAGACAACATGACCGAGAAATCTTACATTCTTCCTCCAAAAAGACACTTTGAGAATTTGACCTTTTGTTGGTATTTCTCAGGGTTTCTAATATCTCCATTAAGTGATCTTCATACTCACCCACATTTTAGAGAATACTAGAATATCGTCCACAAATACTAAGAATTTATCCAGTTGCCTCATAAAGACTCTACTCATTAATTCTACAAAATATGCAGAGGCATTTATCAGCCCAAAAGGCAATACTTCCCATTCATATAGTTCATTTGGAGTGTGAAAAGTAGTCTTCTCCTTGCTATCTTCTAATATCCTTAATTGATGAAATCCAGTGGCTAAGTCTAGTTAGGAAAAGACCTTGGCTCCAACAAGCTAGTTAAACAAGTTGTTCTAGGTAAAGGATACATGTTCTTCTTAGTCATTGTTGAGTGCTCGGTAATCGATGCATACCCTTAATGAGCCGTCTGCCGTAATGGCAAAGACAACTGACGCTCCCCATTATAAATTGCTACAATGAATAAACCCTTTATGTAATAGCTTTGAAATATGCTTATTTAGCTCTTGTCTTTCTTTTGGGGGCCACAAGCCTCGATAGAAGCATGATGGCTCTAGCATCCTTCTCCAAGCCATTCCCTAACTCGATCTCTCTTCGAGGTAGAAGACTGGAGACTTCTTTAAAAATGTCTTGAAAGTCTTGAAATATGGGCACATATGAGAACCCATTCTGTGATAGGCTAAGATAATACAAATAACTTAACTTGACTAAGCTTTGGGGCACACAACGAATGTCTATATCTTGTCCCCTACAACTCCTCAACCATACAATCCTCCTATTACAATCTAAGGCAGCTCTGTAGTAAGATAAATAATCCCTTCATAAGATAAGTCCATACCCTTCTAAGCCCAGAATATACGTGTTCACACAAAATCAACATTACATATACCCACCACTAGGTCTTTGCAAATCATAAAAGGCGTTTCGACCCCCCAATAGGATTTGACATGACTATAGGGTTGGTGAAAAATTGGGTTTTTAATTCAAATGAGAATACTACATTCCTAAATATGAATGAATGCAATGTTCCTGAATCAAATAAGGTACAAATAGTATTTCAAGAAATAATAGTTGTACCTTTCATCACAGTTTTTACTTTGTCCTTGGAAGGTGGTTTGCTTGAGACAGGCATAGCCTCAATGGCATAAGCTTGACCACCTTATCCCTCCATTGCTAGTTTCAGGCACCAGTTCTTGTAGTGCCTTTGTTTATGGCAATTATTGCACCTCCCTTCGTACTCCACTCTAATCAAACTCACTTTGTAGTCCATAGAGACGCGCCCCTTCTTATGACATTTGTGGCACATCACACCTCCTTTCTTGATCCTTCCCTTGGTTTCCTGTCTACCTAGAACCCACCTTTCTTCGCTCTACCTTAATTATGCGATTGTCCTACTTTCTCATTTTCTTTTTACAACCTATATGAAGTAGAGCAATTTCAACTAACGTCTCATAGGTGGCGTCTGTCGGAACTTGGGTTAAAAGTAGCTCCTACAATGGAGAATTCAGGCCTTTTTACAAACTTCACCATTGTAACAACCCGCACCTTAATGGACCTAAATTTCGAATAAATCAAAACTCAATTCCATTAGGCCATGGATTGTGGTTTTGGTAACCTGTAATAAACACAAATATATTAGAGCGTAATCAATATAAACTCACAATGGAATAAAAAATATAATAGAACATAAATACCGACTAAGGCAACTACCATGGAATCAATGATATTCCTTGGATATCTAATTCCCTTGTCCGAATAATGTTCTGGTGATTGGAAAATCACACACTTTACGCATAACACTAATTTATGTCAATTGATTTCCCTTTTAAGTGTTATGTCTATTATTCATGGCCAATCTGTTAAATCCTATATGCACACATGATATGCCCAACCTCCCCAAGGTATGACTATATATATATATATATGCCTATATATATATATCTAAACATATACCATCTAAAACCCGATCACTTACTACTTCTTAAATTGGGAGGTGGCAGACTCCATGACCATTTAATAATTCCACCCCGAAGTTGGCCTCTGCAACGTAAACTCTAGTTAATCGGTCCTAACTATAGGGATCGATAACCCCCAGATATGCCTTTGTACTATAATTTATGTACACAAATGCATCTCAAAGACTCAACCAAGGGTCAATTAGCCCACCTCGATAACAAACAAACAAATAACTAACTTTGAGGTCTGTGCATATTTCGTACGAATTCTACACTAGCGGAAAGCAAAATCCATTAGGGCATACCCTGAGTCTTAGCTACTAACCGCTTGGGACTGCTAGTGGTCATAGCCTATTTTCTAGCCCTACTACTAAATACCGGTCAAACAATAATATTGACATAGCCCGATGACCTTCCATAGCTGAAATCTGTTTAGACTAACCTAATGTAAGTCAAGAAAAATGCCCCTTTCAGTTACTTAGTAACTGTTATAAGAAATGAAGTAGACCCTATTTCTTTAAAACGACTAGCCATTTAATACTTTAAATTCAAGGCAAACCCTTCGAATAATTTCCACTATATATACACAAACCTATATCTCTTCCCCAATGGTTCTACGGTTGGAGATATCTCGCACCAGTAGCAAGTATACATAACCATTGGTAACCTCTAGATAAAAGGAAGACTTATATTATGTAACTCTACTTACCTCGCATCCTAACCCACTAAACCATACCAATTATTCCAGGCCTGAATGTTGGACTAGGCTCACTAATTCACACTTATCATAAACATATAATTAAGGCTTTATAATTTTCCACTATGAAAATTATACTGCCTCCTAGTATTTAATTCCTATCTTATCTACTTATTCCCTATATTTCATAAATGTCAATTGTCCACAATAAATGGTCATTATTGTTCGATTTGGACAATCTCCAATAACATTTATATATCGTTCTAATTCAACCGATTATGCCTATTTCGTTTCTTCATAAATGTCGTATTAAATTCTTTAACCAGTCCTTTTATCCGCATTTACGTCCCTATTTAATTCTTGTAACTCCTTATTAATTGTATATTTATTGCTTTATTAATTTTTGAGTTACTATATCTTTTCCATCTATACCTCCTAATTTATTACACTATTTATAACCAGATGTCCTAATTACAACTGATGCGAATATTGACATATATTACACTTTGTAGATATACTTTTATTATTAATCGGTAAGTGTGCTTATATGTATAAATATTCTTATTTTCTAACTATTAATTCCTAAACCAGAACATTCCTTTCCATGTTTTAATTTATCAAAGTTATTCATTCGAAAAGGATTGCATTTATTACCTTCGATAATTAACCAAAAGTGATACCTCTGCTTCGTTTGAAATTATAAGGAATTATCTCTTTTTATTTATTGACATAGACAATGCAAATTATGAGGGAGAACATCCGTGCTTTACACATCTCTTTCATTTTTCCTTTTTATTCCAAATGACACAATTTTTGATACATTTATGGAATTAGATAATTTATGGAAATTATACGGAAATAGATACAATTAAATTATACCTCACTCTTAATAAACTAAAACATGAAATTCACATTCCAAGTTAAACTAAGGCAATCTAAACTAACATTAACATTTTACCATCTAAGTAAAAATTTAGAATAAACTTTACAAATTTATCAATATTCAACTTTAAAAAATTTAAGGATTGATTTCCAAATTTCCAGATTAGGGTGTAAGTAACATTCTATTCCACTTACCTATTTTATAGAATTCGTAGGCAATATTCCAATATGTTTGTTTTAAGCCTACAACTCATCGGATTTTATATATGCATAACATTTAAATAAAATACAATGATATAAATTTCAATATTATAAATAAATTAAATAATTTTCCACCAACCTTTCAAGATTTCCAAATCTCTCAAATTTGAATCCATTCCTCTGATTTGACTTCTTCTCCTTCCCGATCCAAAATATTATGATAACAAGGTATATACATACTATTAGAATTATAGATCTGAGAAGAGATTTGGGGTTAAGAGGAATATAGGTTTATAATAATGAAATTTACCTTTTTATTTCTTAATGTTGATTCGATTCTTCTCTTCTTCTCTTTTATTTTCCATCCTTCTCTGATATATATATATATATATATATATATATATCTGTGTGTATAATTTTATAATTTCTAAAAATAGTGGAGACAGGAAAATGGCAGAGCTTTACTGCTTTGATCAGAAAATATGAGAAGAGAAGTGAGGGGTTAGGTGTTTGCACCAAAAGTTGGCACAAACACTTAATAGATTATATGTAGAGAAATAAATGAAGAAATAAAAATTCAAATAGAGGAATGAAACAGAAAACAAGTGCAAAACAACGACAAATAGATTTATAGTGGTTCTGCATTGAATGCCTACATCCACTTTGAAGAAACATCTTTATTAATCACTTGAATTTCTGAGTACAAGAAGGATCGAATCGGGATCCATGATTATGATGGAGTATAAAGAAAACAATAGTGTAAAATATCCCTTAAATGAGCTATGAACTCTGTATTTGTAGGTATGGATGACCCAATATCTTCCTGAAAGTTCGTCGATAGAATCTCCAGATGCATAGGAGGTCATCCAGAAAATCTTGAGGTCCAATTCTAATCATGAAGCAATCGGCTCCAATCAGTTAAGATGCCCACGCGGCATGCTATGATCGGTATAGTGGGCCCCCCTCCATATTGGCTTCATATTTGGAAAGTAGTTTGCATTGCTTTCATGTTTTTAGATATATCAATCGATTCCTATTGAGTTGAGCTACTGATTCAAGCTACTCATAGCTATAATGATCCAATCCGATCCCCTGCCCAAATCCATACTTAGAATATTCCAAAGATTCTATCTTTTGGCTTCACTTGATCATTGCTTCACACTATTTTCAATGCTTGATCTCTGGTTTCTGTGATCACCTCTCCAGCCTGCTTGCCTTATCTATCATCGAGTCTAACTTGTCCATTCAGTCTGGATGTAGCCAAGTCAAAGTCCGGATAACACTTGCTCCCCAAAGTACATTTTGTTTCGAAAATGACGTGCTTTGAATCGAAGCAAGTTAGAGTTGCCAGGAAGGATTCCATTCAGTTTCTTGAATAGCATTGTCCTTCCATTGTGTTATCTTTCTGAAGAGTTGTATCTCTCTCTAGTCGTCATGACACCTGGTCGATATTTGTTAGTATAAATGCAGAGTATAATCCCAGTCTTTGTTTATGCTCGGTTCCATTGAGCTTTTTAATCAAGTTAGTTGGCCTCGGCTATCTATAAAGACTTCTTTTCTATGAAATCCAGGTGAGAATTCAACTTTTGTCGATCCTAGAAACTGAATTTTAAGGATGCATACATGATTATGCACGCACTTTGTTAATGGATCCCGAACACGTTCATGTGTTTATGGGTCATTGTGGGTTTCGTCTAGTTCAGACATAATTGCATTACACTTTTCATCATTCAGTTTACATTAGGAAGGGATCAGTGCTAATGCCCTAGGTGGAGGATTGAATTCGATCCCTTTACCCTTATAGACTTAGTCAGTTGTTGGGTCCAAAGAAGTGCGGGTCGCGTTCGTATATAAGCTAAACACTTAGCTTATTTTACCCGTTTCACTTTATTTGTTTAGTAATCGAACCGATCCCCCTTCCTTTTCAACATCCTCCATTAAAAAAGCTTGTGAATCCAACATTCTTATCCACTCTTTTGTCGATCCATTCAATCTCTAAGGTGAACCCATCATTCATCTTGCTAGAAGCCTTTACTACTACCTCAAATCAAATCTCCTTCTGATCTTGCCAGCTCAAATTTGGATTTAAGCTTGAACCCAAACTACACCAATCCTTTTCCTTGATCCTTGTTCATGTTCATCCTTACATACATAAGTGGGTTTTCGATGTTGTAATTTGCGGTTTGGTATTTTAACGTGATGAGATAATGGGACGAACATAATTTGTGAATGCAAACTAAAGGTTCTATGATTGATCAAACAAGAATGAAGATGGTTAGTGGGTAAAGGAGGGGTCAGTATGGACATAAGGAGGATGAAGTGGAAACGTTTGTAATCAAGGAAATGGTTGTATGGAGTTGGTGCTGATTGGGCTTTGTGAGGAATGAGGGTTCGATTATTAATACGGTGTGGAGCGATTAGTGATGGGGGGATCGGTTGACATAGGAGTGAGGGATCGGTTACATGGACCGAGTTGGTATTGTACATCATGGGATCGGTTTTTAAGGGTTCGGTTCGAGGGGTTGATTGTAGCATTTTGGCGTTCAAAATGGCTTAAGGCAACACTGCCTTGGTAAGGGATCGGTTATGATCCCTTTGCCTAAGGAGACTTAGGCCTTTTTCCTTGAGTTGAACATGAGTGTTTGAATTCCATCAACCGCATGCCTGACCTTATGAACTAGTAATAGATCATAACTTAGAATAAGTACACACGCACATCCCATATGGACTTGAATATTCAAACACGCAAACAAATGCATATAACTTAGAACTTGAATATTTGGACTTTATATTTGAGCTTATATGACTTGAATCATTGCAACTCAAAGTCACACACTCTTGAATATGACTTGAATAGGTATAACATAAGATCTCGAATGAACTTGAATGCAAAATCATACTCCATTATGCCAACGAATGATCATGGAGCTTATATGAAACCCATAACCATCAACGTGAAAGCTGGTTGGGACGGTCCGTGATGACGGTCACTCAGGTAGAATATCGAACTCTCGTCATAACCGTCGTTTTAATTATGAACTGTCTATCTTTGCACCGCACAACATTGCACTAGTTTTAACTTAGCATGAGGGAACATACCAATTTTTTTAATGATTACTATTTGCTGAGTTTGATAGCTACGGGTTCTAGATTCTTGGAGTGTTTAGCTGTTATGAACACTAAACAAACTACTTCACACGACAATCTTGACTTTGAGTCTAGCTCCGCAACAATATCTTTTCGGAATTCTCCAGGCCATCAGCTTAAGTAACCCGAGATTTCAAAATAGGTGCCAAAAATTCCTTCGAAGTTAGAAGCAAAAATTGAGCCAGCACCTGACACTTTGGAAGATACCATATTTTTGAATGATTTGGAGGATTCAATTGCATCAAATATCGATGGGGCCTCTTTCCGTCAGTTGTGCATCAAAGAGCCATACGAGGATATGCAAGTCTTATCCGGTAATGATAGGGCCCATTTTCCTTTGGAGGGGTATACTGCATGCAACAAGTTTATGTTCTTGGCTAGTTGCATTCCACCTTTTAATCCATTTATTTAGAAAATGTTGCATTATTTAAGATTGGTTTCGGCTTAGCTGCATCCGAACAGCTAAGCATTTCTGCACTGCACGTACATACTATTCCTTGAATTCTTATATAATGAGCCAACTTCGAAAGACATTAGATTAATGTACTCAAGCGGTGAAAGGGAAGCCTCTTGTACACTTTCCTAGAGTCAGTCACTAACTGTCAGGTTGCAACTGGCACATGGAACAAAACGAGTACTTTTAAAAATGAATGGTTCTATGTGAATTGCCCATCTGGTTTTGCAGGACGTTATCTTAAAGGACGTAAGTGTCATTTCAAACTTAACTTGAATTGTTTTATTCAAGTCACATCCTAGGTTAAGCAGTTTTTTATTGAACATTGCAGGTAGCTATCTATATTCCACCGACAACATATACTCGGAGGCGGCCTCAGTGCTTAAAAATACAACGGTGGTGGATAGGGACATCAAATCTCTTTTAACGACGAGCACCTTTTTTGTCTTCAGCTTACTAGAAGAAGGCCGTCGCATAGAACTTCCAAGAAACACCAGGGAGGAAGTCGTAGAAAGAATAGATGTTGTTGGACAGGGAGGTGATAAAGTTGATCCTTCCGTGCCCCTAGTCGAAGGGGCTCAAGATATCGCCGAGGAAGGCGAGGTGGGGGCGGTGCTAATGAGCCCAGCTGTGACAATGTAAACTCAAGTCATGAGCCTACGGCCGGATCCTTCTAAGACCCAAAGCTTCTTTTCCCAGTAAAGAGAAAAAGAAAAAGGCTCGTTTATAAGCTTCATAGAGGGTAGGTCTCCAAGAAATCCAAGTCAACCCCTGTTGTGATGAATCAATCTAGTTCTTTGCCTCTAGGAGATTTACTCGAGGGGCTGTCGGACATTACAATTCTAGATATGATTTTGCCAATTTTAGTCTCGGGAAGTTTTAATCTCCTAATCGATTTGGTGTTGACATTCCTGCCACTAGCATGAGAGAGATCACTACTAAAGGCAAAGCTCCAATAACTGGTCCGTTGGGGGGATACTAGGGAACTCACGATCATGTGCACCATACCGCATGACATTTATCCACTTTTAACTCCAGCTATTCTTATACACTTTCATTTTGCTTACAGGCTTGGTAGGATGCCCCGTAACTTTGATTGTTTAAAGAGATCAGCATATTCTCAGCCGTTTTATTTTGGCCCCAGTCGAGGTCCGAACTCCGGTCAAGATAAAGAAGGGTATGAAGGAAGAGAAGACCAAGATGGAAGCCACCAATCGAAGGTCTTATCATTCAAACATAAATCAAAATCTCAAACTTCTCACCAAAAGGGTGCTGGTTAACCCCCCACTACACATAGTAGTAGTAAGCCGCTATCTCATGCTCCCACTTCGGCTACTTTGTCCCGCAAGGACCCGTCGATCTCAGTCTGGTGTAGAAGGTCCTAAAACTTCATCCTGAAAGCACGATAGATGGGCCCTCTCAGCCCCGCCCGCTCTTGATGCCGCTGCTGTCGAGAAGATGGCTGAGATTAAGGCACTATTTACTAAGTTGTGCTTTGATGAGTTCAAATTTGTTCCTTCTTTGCATTCAATTCCTCCAGAGGCCAAGGATGCAGTGCTCTCTTCCGTTAATGATATCTATGTCCAAAATAGTACAACTCTCTATGTTGTTGAGAGAACTTACGAGGTTTCGATAGAAAGGAAACACGAGATTGATCGCTTAACTCTTGAGGCAATCCACGATAAAGACATCATCAAACACTTGGACGAAGAGGTCAAGCAGTTGGGTACCAAGCTGGTTGATGCTGAGAAAAAAGCCAACAAGTGTTTTTGAATCTGCCTTACATTTAATGAAAGTGCACCAAGTTGAATTGGACACTACTGTTCGTCGCAGTGGTACTTTAGCCCTTGGAAAAGATGACTTACAGAAGGAGAAGGACGTGTTGAAAAAAGACAATAATGCTTTGACCCTTCGTATTAAATTGCTTGAGGAGGAGCTTGAGAAGGAAAAGCAGGAGAAACTTGAGGCTCAGCTAGAGTCTTAACGATACTGCGAGGTGATCATCGAGGCTCGCGAAGCTAAAATAGAGGTTGACGGACAACTTGCGTAGATAGATTCCCTCAAGGAAGAGGCTAGGGAGGCTAGTTGGACAAAAATAAAGGATGAGTTTGATCCATTGCTGATATATTACAAAGTATGCATCCCGATGAATCGCGACCTCCCCGAGTTGCTCATCGAAGCCTAGGACCATATTGTAAATTTGAAAAAGAAGTCCATTGGTGGTGTTGAAGTGGATAAAGAGCAGCTCATGTGCAAAATCTTATAGGATAAAGAGCCCGATGAACTCAAGGCTGCTCGGCTTAGTATACTTAGTGATCCAATGATCACCAGAAAGGGGAAAGAAGGCGATGAAGCCTCAGAATCTAGTTCCTAAGACTCTCCTACCACTCAAGAAACTGGTGCTTTAATATCTCACGCCATGAAAAAGGATGCAGGCTATGATCTAGATCACCCTAGGATGCACCAATCTTTTGGACTGTCTTCGATTTTGGAAGGCGACATTCCAGCTACGACCGAAGGCCAATTTGGTTAAGATACATCTCTTACTTCTCTAATGTTTGAGAAGTTTTACATCTTGTGCATGATCGTCATGGGATTACCCATTGGTCTCCAGGAAATTGCAGGTCCATTTACTACTGTCCATGCTCTCGATGAAGATGTTTCCTAGGACAGTAGGAAATGACCATGGGGTCCAATGTGGCTGTCACTGCACAGGTGGCTTCTATCGGTCAACCTGCTGAGACTCCTAGCCTAGATGCTAAAGTCATAGGGGCTTTGAATGAAGAAAGGACCAGTGACCACCAGGGCTGGGATGAAACAGAGGATGTCGTAGGGATCCATGCCTCCGAGCACACTAGTGAACTTAGCATGAAGGAGCATATTGAAAAGGAGGAGCTAGATCTATAGGCCAAGATGGAGAGTGCCGAAGTGGATATTACTTCGCTCCAAGTAATACTGTCGGGCGGTGTCACTCCTGAGTAGGTCGATACTTTTGTATCCCAAAGCGAATCTGCCTTTGTCTTTGAAAACATCTCTCCTAAGGGTAGAAAGGGAAAAAAGGGTCAAAGAGGAGAGGTTGAGGCGGTAGCTTTGGAGAATCCACCATGAAGAACACCTCGAAGAAGCCCTAAAAAGGAGGGAAATAACCATCGAACCGGCTTGGGTAGTGTGTAACCAGTTTCTTTTTGTTGGCCACAATTGTATGGGTATGGCCCCCACTTTTGGCTTTTAGTTTTTAAAATAAACTTGCACTTAGTTTCTAAGTTTTAGTATGTGAATAAAAATTCTTTTCGTTTTTATTCAGCTTTTGTAGAAAGCTTGTCTAAATGTTCAAGCTATTATGTTTTCCATTCAATATAATTGTAATTCATCGCACATCATTTAAATCGCAATGTCTTTCGGTCACTCGTTGCTTTGGGTGTTGATCCAAAAAATTCATCTCGAGGCCTCCTTTTAGCTGTGTCCTTAAGTCGTATCAAACACTAGGTACGGTCCACAGTGTTACACCATTGTGTTCAGCGTTTAAGTGATTATTCTCCTACCCCAGTCATGGGTTGGCAGAGTTAGTTCGTGGACGGTGGGTCCTATCCATTATGAGTTTATAATCCTCCTATTGGGTTTAGGCCAGAGTTGGAGAATGAATGGTTGAATCACACTCATTCGTTTTGTTTATACTCTTATCCCCACTCTGGAGACCAAAGTTAGTTGATGGGTGGTCAATCGCACCCGTTTAATGTTTATAATTCAACCCACACACTGGGTATTGAGGTTGTTCTAAGGAACAATTGAATACATTTCCTTTGATTAATTCCCTTGCCCTCAAGTCTGGGGCTAAAGTGGAAGAGTGGTCAGTCGTATCACAACCACTCCTACTTTACATTCTACCCTTCGAATCGGGAGATGGAGTTAGTTAACGGATAGTTGAGTCACATCCTATCTCTATTTTATACTTAGTCCAACAGATTGCAGGCGAGAGTTAATGGATGAATGGTTGATTCACGTTCATTTTGTTTAATTCGATTATGGACCTGAGTACTTTGTTGACACCAAACTTTTGTTAATTGTTAGTTTATATTATGCATATGTGGGTATAAGTTGGTCGTATATAACTAATATTTTATTATGCACAAACAATTCATAGATATGGAAGGAATTTCAGATTTTATTGCATACTAAAAATAAGCGACACAAGCGGTCTTATTATATGGCTTTGAATTCAACTGCAAAAGAAAATTCTAAATGAAATACAACCAGATGAAACAAAACTAGGTGAAATAGTATTGTAAATGCTTGTTATTCTATGCCCTAGGAAGTGTGATGCCAGTGACGGTCGCTAGCTTGAAAGTTCTAACTCCAAGCTTCTGATAGATGATGTATGCGAATTCCCACCTTAAACCCTTGTATACGGGGCTAGGAAAGATCCGTTTTAGGATAAGATTGCCAATTTCAAAGGTCCTAAATCAGACTCTAACATCATAGATGATGTCTCTATGATGTAGTCAAATTCACAAAAATATTAATATAAATTATCACACATCACCGTGTTCATTATTTAGGCTATATAAGATTTCACTCTTATTGTCCCTTAACAATCAGTTACTTTCCTAAATGGGAATTAATGAAAATTATTACCTAATTAACTACATAATTAATATGTTATAATTATATGCTATTTACAATTATTAATACTAGTGTGTGCCCATGATTCGCACACGGGTTATTTGTATTATTGTATACATTGATATTTTGTTTGAGCGTAAACATGTAAATGGAAAGCAAAGATATTTTTGGAATTTAAAAAAGACACGGAGTAAATTAGTTCAACGAATTTTCTTTATTAGTAGTATAGACAAATAAATATGCGCTTTTCTATGCATTTGGAGATTATGCCCTAACTAATGTCTAAATGTCAATTCGTTTTTAACCATAATAATACAAGTCTTTTCTTTCATATTGTTAATGATGATAAAATTTCGATATCCATAACAAGGGATTCTAATATCCACAACAAGGATTCAATATTCATATCCAATATTACAATAAATAGATTTGTATATAGAATCTAAATCCTATTTATTTTATATTAAAACAGTGGAATAATCCAAAAATGGAAACATAAAATTGAAACAATTCCACGCTCTATTCAACTTCTTTTACATGAATTTAGATAAGGTAATTTCTATTAAATTTTACAGAAATAGGCAGTGTAAACTAGGAATAAAGATACGTGCTTTATACATCATTTCTTAGTGAAATCCCCTGAATCACATCTGAAGAAAAAGAACAAGAAGTGGAATTGAAGGTAAAATATATAAACTGCAAAATCCACACAAACTCCATTATTTTAATATAAAACAATTAAGATTCAACCTAAGAAATGACTTTTCGCTTTGGGGAAATTTTAGGGATTTTTAATATGATGTTTTTGTAATCCGAAACTCCCTAAGACCTATATCGAAACCAAACTATACCATTGAACTAAAAACTAAGATTTCCACTCCCAGTTGGTCCTTAGTTTTCCTCCTCTTTCGATTTAAAACGCCCAATATAATCTCCTTCGGATCTCTTCTTTTTTATATATACAACAAGAGATTTGTATATATATTAGATTCAAAAATGTTGAAGGAGAAGAGGTTTACAATAAACAAAGTATATAAGATTTCTTACTTGAAACCATATTGGAGTTTTCTGAATCTAAGAAGAGAAGAACCAATAGAGCTTTTTTGACGCACTTAAAATATTTTTGAATAAAGATGAGAGATGTGGGGTCTTATTTTATGGGTTGAAACGTAAAGAACCATAGGATGAAAATAAGTTAAAATGGAAGAATCTGGGAATCCATCCCTTCAAAAAGCCTAGCTGCCACTCTGTGCACCGGTCGACTACCCCATGTGCACCGGCCGAGCGCTAGGGTTTGACCGGTTAGGTCGCATGGTCGACTACTTCCCTTATTTTGGAGCGTTTGTTTATTAACGTTATTGAATTTATTTTGTTCCTATATTATATTTTAAAGTTCACGTTAACTTTAACATTTACTTAACTCTCAAGTCCGATCGGTGTTAATTTTCTAATTTCAAATTTGAGAATTATTTATTTATTTGAATTATATTATTTTTAAAAATGAAAACTTCAAACGTTCATAACTTCTTCGTTCGATCTCTGTTTTTACCATATTATAATGGAATTATTCAGAATTCACCACGAACGCAACAGTAAAACTTTCATAGCAAAATTCTAACTTTTATAAAATTTTAATTTTACCCTCACTTATTTAGTTCATTTTATTTAATTTATTTACCTATGCATGATTTTACGTGGTATTACATTCGCCATTAAATTGGATTCCGTCTCCGAAATCTTTTCAAGGGGCGAACAACGTAATGCCCAATAACATCCATGTTGTACAAACAAGTTATCTACATAACCATTTACTCAACCAAAGTGCATTGTGATTATGTATTGCAGACATGCTATAAATGAGCTCAACCCTAGCATGAGTGTGTGATCGTGTCATGCAAGTATGTATGCAAATACCCTAAACATGCATAAAACTTCTACATGAGTGTAAAATGATTGTGAAAAAGTATAGCAACCATCTCCTACCATCTAATATAGTAACCACGATGCAACCAAAATCTTAATTTTAAAGAGAAAAGTTTACTAGAGACTTACGATGAGAAGTCCTCATGCCTTTTACCGGATTTTCCCCCATTTACTCGGACTAACCTAATTTCTTTGTTGTGGAGCCTCCTTGTTCTATGCATCATAATGCATGCAATGGCACGGGACGCCATTGGCACTATATCAATATCCCCCAACTGATTAGGCTCTACCACAACGGCTATGCTAGGATGGTATTTTCTCAAATGCAAAACATGAAAAACGTCAAGGATTCCATCTAACTACAAGTTTTCTTATTTTCCCTATATTGGGAAAGCCCAATAGATCTTCATGCCAACTTTTCCAACTTTTCAAACCTTACGACCTTCATACGCTGCTTAACCAACTCAATCTTTCTAAGGTCTCAAAATTCAAATCTGGCTAGAGTAGAATTTTATCAGTGGTTTCCCACCCGCAATTTGATGATTTGTATGGCCTCCCATAAAGTGCTTTAAAAGTGTCATAACAATCGTCTATTGGTGACTACTGTTATACATGAATTCTATTAAGGGTAAGTGCTGCTCCTTGCGTTCTCTAAAGTCCACGACGCAAGCTCTCAACAAATTCTTAAAGTTCCTATTCTTTCCTTCAGTTTTTTTGTCGGTCTTTAGTTGGTAAATGGTGCTATGATTTAACGAAGACCCTAAAACTACCGGAAAACTGCACCAAAATTTGCTAGCAATTAGGGGTCCCAATTATTAATGATGCTAACCGAAATTCTAAGAATTTGAACCTCCTCCTTGATATGAAGATGCACTAGAGATGCTCGGGTCCAATTGTCCCAAATGGGAATAAAAAGAGTCTCTCTCTCTTTCCCTTTTTATCCTAGTTCAACAGAAAATTTTCCTCTCAGTGTCTATATATTTTATCTCTTTGTGTAATAGTAACATTCTATGAACAAAATTTTTTTTTCCCAAAATTCTAAACCGGGGGATTGAAACTTTCATTTACTTTTGGTTGCTTACCTAATTACTCATCAAAATCCAGTCCTACTTATGATTTATCGCTAGTTAAGTGTCTCCATATATTTCCTTACTTACATTGCTTCTTAATATGTATATATTTATCGAACGGTTTAATCCCATTCATAAAATCAGCACAGGAATAAAGAGGGATATATCTCATACAACATCTACACTTTTTCAATAGTTAAGGGAGACAACTAGTGATTATAACCTAAAAACTCTAAAAAATATCGCTGGAAGATACCATTAACTATCAAGTGGTACAAACGGTGTTGAGATCCTAACACTCCTTACTAAATTACGATGGGTATTTCTACTATGTCATTCTATCATTTTCCATTTTCCTTAATTTTCCTTTTTGGTTTCTAATAAATGTTGTCCATTCATTACTTCAATTAATATATCCATAGCAGTTGATCATTACTGTCAAAACTGGACCATCCTCAATTAATCCTTATTTAATCCCTTTAACCTTCTTCAGGTTTCAAAATCTGTCAACTATTTAGATTTAATTCTTCCATAAATGCCACACTTAGTTTTCCTAGTCGGTCCGTTTTAATTTCTCATTCTCATTAATTACAAATTTATCGCCCGTTAAATTTTTAATTAGTGTTCATAAATCCTAATTCGTTAATTACTAATTAATATGAATATAGTCGTAAATTATACAATTTATATTCTTATTTTTAGTCAAGCATGGTTATTGGTGTATACTAATTAAACTAGAACGCCTATCGCTACATTCTTAATTTATTAGAGCTATCATTAAAAAAGACCACTGTCAATATTTTCTATAAACTAACCACAAACGAAAATTTTGCTTTATTTGAATTTATAAAGAATTATTTCTTTTCTTCTATTGAAAGAGACAATGTAAACAAATGGAAAGGATATCCATATCGTACATATCTCTTTCCCTTTTTGGTGCATTCTTTGTTAATTCGACCAATGTGCTTTTATACATATTTTGGAATATGGAAACTACATGGAAACCACACCCGATAAATTAAAACATAGAAATTTTCATCCAAAGTTATCTAGGACAACCTAATTTACAACCCAATTATAGATCTGAAATATCTTTACACTTTACTAACTTCTTCATATAGAGGTTTGGAACTAATTTCAAATTTCCATATCAAGTTATACACACTATTCTCATTTTATCCATATCCTAAAAGCCTTAGTTTGTCCTACCTAGGTATTAATCCCTATATACTCCATAAAAATTTGGTTTCCACTATTCTTTATGAAACCAGAATTTTAGCAACATGCAAAATAATTTTAAATAAACTATTTTTATACAAATAAATTTATTTCATCAAATTCAAATTTAGCATCTATTACCCCATTTCATATAAAACTTAAAATTTCACAAACATGGAGTACCAAATTCAAAATCTCCCTCTTTGAAAATACAAACTTAGAAACCTTCGTCAAGAAAAAAAATTGCATAGTTCCACGAAGGAGCAAAATAACTTTCTCTTTTTTTAGAAAACTTTATTCATCAAAGACTTATTCTTTTAAAAGTTAGCCTTTTAATTCATAATATTCAAAAATTGCTTAATTTTCAAAAAGGAACTATGTAAAACTTCCCTTTTCAACGACTTATTATAAAGACCTGCTCCTTTTGAAAATAGGATTTTTAACGCAAAACATTCAAAAACCTAATTATCATTTTCGAATAATCGACTAGACATTTATTATTCCAAAGATTTCTCTGGTTGCAAGATAATTATATTATTTTAAAGTATACATCAACATCTATTTCTTTATTACTCAAAATATACTGTCATTTAACCAAATACTTTTTATTACTTTATTTAAAACTTCTATAATCTTTCGCAACCCTTTCTTCTATCAATTCCAGTTTATTTAATTGCCTTTTTAAATCCAATAATATTCTTATTCAAACAAGTTCAAAATCCAAATAGGAAAACATATATAAAATTCTTATACCTTTCAGTATATAAAAATATCCCAACTCATTTATTATTTAAATCCATTCAGTTATCAAAGATATCTTTTTATAACTTTGAACGATGGAAAAATGGAGTAGACAAAGATAACTTCTATCTTATTCCTATTACTCCTTTCCTATATTACTTATCACTAGATTAAAATTCCTAACTCTATTGCTACCTAAATTTTTGTTATTATTTCCTGTATTTCCTTATACAGGAAGGTCCCTCCTACCAATCTCACCAGACATTTTTATCCTTTTTTTTCTATTTTTCTATTCCAATCATGTGTCATTTCCATTTATTTACCCTTTTAAAAATATTTTAAGGAAAAGGACATTCAAATTTATAAATAGAAGAAACCGTAGAAAAATAGGGAATCCAAAAACAAAGAATACAAAAGTTAAGAACTTTTAATTCAATAAATTTTAAATTGAGAAGTTAATAAATGAAAATGTTCTTTTTTTTCCAATTTTTCAAGTCACCACATTCACAATTAAAATTCGTCCACCATTTATCTTTTAAAAATGTTTCACCACTTTTAAGATTACATCTTCTTTCTAAACTTTTTACAAATTGTAGTATATTTCCAAAGCTGTCTAAAATCACTTTCCATCAAAAAAATTCAACTTATGATACATAAGATCATCACTTACTAATCCTTTGAAAAGATCCTTCAAAATATTCAAGGAGTTTTCGAAAATCTTTGTATCAAATTCTTTCTTATAGGGTAGGATTTAAAAATTGGCTTTAATTGTTCTTTCCTTTGAACTTTCCTACTCAGTCTTCTTAAAAACTAGTTATCTTCTTATGGTGATTTAATGTACAACTTCTTACGGAAGCTTATTTCACTCCTTCTACCTCACTTTCGAATTTTTTTTTACCAATATTCCACCTTATACTATTTACATGACATTTTATTCGTCACTTTGTTTGTATTAAATGGTTGTTAACTTAATGGATGTTTCCTAAAGACATTTACCTGCTAATTTAAATTTTACCTATTTAACCTCTTCCTTATCTTTCCTTAATTACTTTAATGATTTTATTAATATATTTAATTTTTTATAACTCCTTACCTATTGCATATTCATTGTCTATTAAATTTTTAAAGTTATGGCCTTTTCTTCTATGCTTTCTACCCTTATTATTTAATATGATTATAGGGTTCACAATTATAAGGAAATCTAGGTCTAACAAAAGTGTCAAGTACTATTCAGCTTCTGGTGTGCTTTCCTATGTTGTGATCATGCTCTTCTAAGTCCACTTCTCACGATAGGATCTCCACTCTGTAAGTAATCGGAGTTGGAGCATAAATTTAACTCCATTTATTTTTTCCAACCCATGGTTACTTCACCCATTCTTTTAGAATATGGCCACAACTCTTCTATAGTCGGAATTTATAGAGTTAGGCATATATTCAAAATAAGTATATATATTTATAGTAAAGCTTTTTAAAAAACCTTTTCAAAAATAAACAAGTACGCCACTCAAATGTATATTTTCCTCGTTGATCAAGTAAACTAAGATTTGATATCAAATGCGATCACCCGCCTTGAAACAAACCTAAATTCCAACCAAAAACGGCCCATCGAAATTTAGATCCATTCCAAAGCTGGCTATTGGTTGGCAAAAGAAAAACAATACCGAGTTATCTAACTATTCTTTCAGAACACACGATGGAAGGAATAAAATATAATAGCTATATGGTACCAATTCTATTTTCAGATCAATTGTCATAACGCACAACATAATGTCAATATTAAAGCTTACAGTATTTTTTTCAAAACACATTTTTATGGGTAGATAAAAAATAACTGGAATTGATAAATAATAATAACTTCCACATGCTCTACTTTCACCATCTATAAGCATCATCATCAACTCCTTCCCAAATCCATGTTGCAACGAGGAAGAAGATAGAATACAAATGCCTTGTGAATAGAAATCTTGAGCCTTACTATTTTAGGACTTGGGTAGTATAATTTAAATAAGAATATGTCTTACGTGTTTTGAAACCATTTAATACTCCATAAAAAGAAAGGAGGCAATCCCTCAAATAACCACTTAATATCTTTCATTCCCGAAGCATGTTTCTAAATCCTATAACCCATAACCAACATCATGAATGTCTAACAATGCGAGGGATATAAACCAAGCCGCTTAATACCATTTAATGAAAACTAGTCCGACTCTGACCATTTAAGACCTCAATTGAGGTAGGCCTCAATCATTTAATACCTATTCCCAAGGAGGACTCCATATAGATATCTATCTAGCTGACATTGCATGAAAATATCTTTAGACACTTAAAATTTCATATTAAAGTGGACCTTTCTGAGATATCCTTAGCCGTGCCTAAACCCAATCCTGACCATTTAATACTTCATTATTTTAGCTACATATGAATTCCTTACTTTAAAAAAAAACTATCAATCACTTTCCTAAGGGGGAATTAATGACAATTATTACCTGATTAATTATGCAATTAATATGTTATAGTAATATGCTATTTACAGTAATTAATATATAATTAAATACACACTTATTATTTTTCTACGCATGTGGAGATTACGTCCCGACTAATGTTTAAATTTCAGTTCCATTTTAACCATAATAATACCAATCTTTTCTTCCATATTACTAATGATACCAAAATTCCAATATCCATAATAAGGGATTCTAATATCCATAACAAGGATTCAATATTCTTATCCATAATTGCAATAAATTGACTATAGAATCTAAATCCAACTTATTTCATATTAAAACAATGGAAGAAACCAAAAATGGAACTTACAATTTAATTAATTCCATGCTCTGTTCAACTTCTTTTACTTGAATTTGGATAATAGAAATTATATTAAATTTTATAGAAATAGGCGGTGTAAACTACAAATAAAGATCCATGCTTTACATAACATCTCTTAGTGAAATCCCCTTAATTAGATCCAAAGAAAAAGAATAAAAAGTGGAATAGAAGGTAGAGTATATAAATTGAAAATCCATATATAATCCATTATTTTAACACAAAACAATTAATATTCCAATCTAAGAATTGACATTTCGTTTTGGAGAAATTTTGGGGATTTTTACTATGATGTTTTCGTAATCCAAAACTCCCTTAGACATATATCAAATCTAAACTATGCTATTGAACTACTAAAATAGAAAAACTAAGATTTCTACTCACAGTTGGTCCTCGGCTTTCCTCCTCTTTGAATTTGAAACGCCCATTATAATCTCCTGTAGATGTCTTCTTTATTATACATACAACAAGGGATTTGTATATACATCAGATTCAGAAATGTTGGAATAGAGGAGGTTTAAAAATTAAATAATAAACAAAGATAGGTATTTAAGATTTCTTTCCTAAAATCCTAATGAAGTTTTCTGAGTCTAAGAAGAGATGAACTGACAGAGCTTCACCGATGCTCTTAAAATAGTTTTGAAGAGAGATGTAGGGTCTTGTAGGGGTTGAAATGTACCAAAACTATAGTATGAAAATATATTAAAAACAGAAGAATCCGGGATGTCCATCCCCTCAGAAACTCAAACAACCACTTTGGGTAGCGGTCGGTCGTTCCATGTGCACCGACCGACCATTGAGGGCCGATCGGTTGGGTCGCATGATCGACCGCTTCCTCTTATTTTGGAGTGTTTGTTAATTACTATTGCTAAATTTATTTTATTCTATAATTAGATTTAGAACTCATGTTAACTTTAATGTTTACTTAACCCCCAAGTCTAACCACAGTTAATTTATGAATCTCAAATTCGAGAATTAATTATTTAATCAAATTTGAACTCGAATTATATTATTTTAAATCTGAAAAGTTCAAATGCTCATAACTTCTTCGTTCGAGCTCCATTTTCAGCAAATTATTTGTATAGAAATTGATCAGAATTTCACCATGAATGTTGGTAAAATTTTCATGGCCAAACTCCAATTTTTACAAATTTCCATTTTTAACCTTATTTATTTAGTTCTATTTATTTAAATTATTTACCCATGGTTGATTTTACAGGGGGTTACAATCCAGCTAAAAATCTAGAATAAATTTTACAACTTTATCAACATTCAACTTTAGCAAATTTAGGAATTGATTTTCAAATTTCCAAATTAGGGTATAAATAACATTCATATTCCAATTACCTATTTTACAGAATATGTAGACAATATTCCTATTTGTTTATTTTAAGCCTATAATTCATCGAATCTTATATAGGCATAACAATTAAATAAAATTCAACGACATACATTTCAATGCTATAAATAAATTATTTAATTTCCCGCTACCTTTCATGCTTTCCAAATCTCCTAAATATGAATCCATTCCCCTGATTTAACTCCTTCTCCTTTCTAATCCAAAAGAATATGTATAATGTGATATATACATATTATTAGAATTATAGATCTGAGAAGAGATTTAAGGTAAAGAGAAATATAGATTTATACTGTTGAAATTTACCCTTTTTCCATAATGTGGTTTGATTCTTATCTTCTTCTCTTTTATTTACTACCCTTCTCTGATTATATACATATACATATAAAATTCTATAATTTCTATAAATATTGGAGAAGGGAAAATGACAAAGATTCGCTGTGATCAGAAAATATGAGAAGAGAAGTGAGGGGTATGCCTATATTTATAGGTAGTCAAATCAATCATATCTGTTAGATTAAAATAATTAAATCCAAACCATTTGGCCAAGGTTCTAATGTTAGATTCTATTATAGGATCAGTCGATCACTCTGCTATAGGCGGACGACTGCTAGCAGTCAATCAGTGGGGTCTGCAATGGTGAATGGTGCAAATTTTATGGTCAAATTCCAACATTTGCTAAAATTCCTTTTCAAGCCTTAATAATTATTTATTAATTACCACAAATTTTATGGAGTGTTACGATTGCCTTCTTTACTGGGGGGGTGGAGGTTAATCAAGCTTATTCAAAACTTTGCCAATTCCGTAAATATATTGATGTGCTCCTTTAAAGTAGAATCTTCCTATCTTGGTTGGATAAACTTATCCGATTGCATCCTTCCTTCAACTTTGGATAATTGTGACTCAAAGCGATGCCTTGAATTTTGCCCAAGTAGTCCCTTCCTCTTCATTCTCCTTAACGACTATGGTATACCAATCCAACCTCTCCCCCTTTAGGTGCCATGCAACTATCCTCCTCTTAAATTGGACATCCATGCTAGCTCCTAGAATATACGATCATAGTCATTAATCCATGACTTGGTTTCTATAAAAAAAATTCACTTGACAATTTCTGTCCTTCCATATTCTAGAAATCTTTACACGATTTAGGAAAGTCCAATGGATGGGGTGCTGGTTCAGCGGGTGGAGCAACTAGCACCTCTGGTGCAGCATGTTGAGGAATGGGAATTTGCCCACAAGCCTTAGATATTGTCGAAACCCTGATGGCATACTAGGAATGATGGGTATACCTTAGACAGGTTGGTTTTTAACTTTAAAGCCATTATTCTCAGCTATATCAACTATCTATAGGTTCAAAATTTTGGATTAATCCCGACTTCCTATGATAATATTACTTACTGAATTAAAAGTTTGCCTAGGGTGTTTGCGTATGTCCTTTTATGTATACTCATATACATGGTAGGGTTTTAAAAAATATTTTCAGAAATAAAAAATATGTACTCTTGCATATACTATTCTCGTTGATTGGGTAACCTAAGTGCCGATACTAAATGCAACAACTCTATGTGGAACGAGCTTAATTTTCGACCCAAAAAAGCTTATCGAACCTTAGGTCCATTCCAATGCTGGCCGTCGGTTAGTAAAATTGATTAAAAAAATGTACAAAGCTATCTTTTAATGCTTTCAGAATCTCACAATGAATGGGAAAAAATATAATAATAAAGTAAGTACCCATTTCCAAATTTCCAAATCTAAGAAATAACATTATTCAAAATATCCATAACATAATGTATCAAAATAGAACATCAACAAGTTTGAAATCTGGGTGCAATAAATAAACCATAAGCGTAAATAAATAGCTATACTACCACCAATCTTCATCTCCTCCTTCACGCATCGTTTCCAGCATCATTTCCCTTATCCCATGGGTTGTAGTGAGGAAGGATTCGAAACAACAATGTACGGTGAATGAAAATCTTTAGTCTTACTATAATAGTATTTAGGCAGTATCATTGGATGAGTAATATATATTATGCAGTTTCTAATTATACCTTTTTGAGTATACCTCTAACGTATCTCCAATAGTAGGCCAATTGCCCTTTCTAGTCTAACTTTGTAAATATAATACAGGTGCAATGCAACTATGGAATATAAATTGGGTACAATTACCCATCTCCGTCAATCATATTGTAATGTTACAAGAGAAAGTACCCGAGTCACTTAAGACCTTTTAATGGGAAATAGTCAGACTTCGGCCATTTTATCTATTCCCTAGGAAAATCCCCATCACTTAATACCTAGACCAAAGATGAATCCCTCATAGTATTTCCTAGCTGATAGCATAAGAAATATCATAAGGCCACTTAATATTTGTTAAATGGAAAAGAGGAAGACTCTCTAATAGCCATTCAATACTTGAATCCCAATGTGTACCCCCTTTAGAGATTTCCACTATTGCACCTAAAAGATAATCCAAACCATTTAATACTTCTTGAATGAGAAGGAGGTAGACCCTACAATAGCCATTTAACACCCCTAACCCCGAATCAGGCCCGTCATGGGATATCCGCTCTATGACCTGTAACCCAAACCATGACGGCTTAAATTACTCTGTTTATTCGTAGGTGTTGGTAGCCAGATTAGTTGGGCAGGCTTACCCTATGGTATTGGGTCTAACCTTGCATCCACGATAGGTACTTATTATAGGCGTTGTCTCATATTAATTCCAATGTCACGTTGATGGTAACCAGATTAACTGGATGGGATTCTGTGTACTTTTAACTGACCTTGCATCCTGATAACTTCGTCATATTTCCACTTTACAACCTTATGAAATTATGCTAACATATATGTATAATATATAAATATAAATGATATACCCCACAGGCATTTACGCGTTAAGTCCATACAAGAGAAACTCCATATACTGCCTTTTAATTCTGATTAATTTCGATAATTGTTCTTAACTTCCTTTTTATACGATTTGGTTATTATTTATTAACCTTTTTATTTTAGCCATTACAACTTATACATTATTATTATATGTATACTTAACATTAATTTTAAGCTAACTATTTTTATTAAATATTTCTTGGCGTGCGTGAAAACATTCCTAAACTAAAATTTTCACTTCCTATTCAGTTTGTTAAGATAGTTTAGATGTCACAATTTCCATATCCATACAAGTCCCTAGTCCAACACACGGTTTATAAACAAGCTAATATCACAATTTAAATTAGTAAAATTATCTAATATCGATAATTAAATATTAAAACGATATTTAAGTCCATGAAATTGTCATTGTGGAGCACTACATCATATTTCGATGAAACCAGTTTTATTGGAACTGTAATACTGAATTATTATACGCCATCTCATAACGATTGGTTGTGCGAAATCGAAACGCGTAGAAATTAATATAACAACCGGGTTAGAAAAGCTATCTTCTGTATATGATTGAATTATGGCTTGGGAATAGTTCATTGCATTTGAAATTGGGGTATGACATATAGAACGTTAGGCAGCATGTCTCGTTTGGAGTTTGAGATTTTCGGACATTTTATAGCTTGATAGTTTATACATACATACATACATACATGCATGCATACATATATGCCTATGCTTTCCCATACCCCTAGCATGTTGCACCCATACTTTCCTTTTAAACCTGCATGTACCTGAGAAAATAACGAGCTTGCTTTTTTCTTTTTTTAAAAACCATGGCCAATCCAACAACTATTATTGCGATGGACCACCAGAGGCCGTTTCAGGCTGAACGTCCAACTAGGAAACTATAGAGCTGGAATTAACAAAGGGATTCAACTGAGGGATCGTCAAATTTCACCCCATGGGGGTCGTCATTAATCGGCATTCGCTAGCATGGGTGGGTATGATTTTGGTTGATTTGGGGCTTGGCGGCGGTGCACGAGGCAAAAGGAGCACGCGATAGGGTGGTGGTCGGCAGGTGGAGCCACAACGATGGCTTCGTGTATCATGGCCCCCTTGATTTGGTGGTTTTTTTCATGTTCTTGTGCATGTATATGGGATGAAGGAGATAGATTAATTTGTTAATTCGGGGTAAATTATGTAAATTAAATTATTAATGACTTTTATTAGTTCGTTTACTTGTAAATCTAATAACTCCTTCATACGAGGTCGGATTCGAACGGCATTTATTGCGCTGGACTCGTGTCATCGAGAACTTCGCAATAGAATTGGTTTGGTTGGATTTGGAGCTTGTTGGAATTTATGCTAAAATCGGACGACTGTTCGGTTTTAGTCCAAAATCGGAACATTTCGGCGAAAACGAATATAAATATGATTTTAACTCACATTAAATTTTATTATACCATATCAATAATATTATAAACGTTTATTGATGCTTGGTTTTTAATTAAATTATTTGATTGATTGTTTGGTTGAACTTTCATTTGGAGAATAGACAACATATTAATTTGATTGTTAGAAACCCATATGATTATCTATATATTATCCATAATATTATCGATAACCATTGTTTTGTAGGGAAAATCTGTAGAGTGACCCTAAGGTGTTTCTCGCCAATAAATTATTTATTTACATCCGTATATTATTATTGATGGTTAATTGAAAATACAACCTGATATTCCATTTA
The DNA here is from genome assembly GCA_030765085.1 of Allium cepa. Lineage (NCBI taxonomy): Eukaryota > Viridiplantae > Streptophyta > Magnoliopsida > Asparagales > Amaryllidaceae > Allium > Allium cepa. The sequence goes on along the minus strand of CM060938.1, from coordinate 366,747,447 downwards.
ACTTGTTAATTGTCGTTATAGCGCTTTCGCTATATCGTCATTTATAAAATTTCATCCCCAAACCCATGTTATATGTTTTTGAACTTGAGCTTGTGTTTCCACTAAATCAGAATGTTAAAATTCATTTTTCATTTTGATTAATGATAATTTAAAATAATTAATCATTTTAACTAATGATTTTGAGATTAATTATCCAATTTAATAAATGATGTTTAAAACTGGTTTATCTTTGATTTAAACAAGATAGGGTTTAATTAATCATTTTAGCTAATGATTACCTGAGTTTAACTAATTAATTAATGATAATTGAATTTAATTAACCATTTTAATTAATGATTGTTTTAAATTTAACTAATTGTTTTAGCTAATGATATTTGGAATTTAGTTAAATCATTATAATTAATTATGTTATATAGTTAAATAAATCATTTTGACAAATGATGTTTTAATTAATGATTTTAACTAATGAGGTTTGAATTTAGTTAATCCAATTAATTTATTGAACTTAATTAATTGTTTAATTAACAACAATTAAAATTATTTAATTATTTTAATTAATGATGTTTGAGACTAATGATTCATCTTATTAATGATTATTTGAATTTTTTAATTTTTTTAATTGTTGATATTTAAAGTTAATTAATTGATTTAATAAAAGTGATTAGAGTAAATAACTAATATAATAGAAGAGCTTTAAGGTAATTAACCGACTTAAAGTTAATAAACTGATGTAATAAAGGTTAATATGATGATAATATAAAAGTGTTTGTAAACTATTATCTATTCTGTTAAAAATTATGGATTTGTTTATTGGAAAGAGATTATAAATATGATTAGTTATCTTTCAGGATAATTACTATTGTTTTAAATTTATAAATGTATTTAAATTGCTTCGTTAGCCTTTGGATAACAAATATTGTTTTAAAATTTGTAAACAATGGTTTATTAATGAGAAAATCCTTTTAGAGGGATTTTTTATAAATAAACCTAATGCTTTTGGGTTTATAGTAAATAATGCTTTAACTACAATTGTTTTTGACCCTTTTTTTTTTTAATAAATACAGTATTATAAATTTTTGGCTTATAAAAGAACATTTTGAAAGAGTATTTCTAAAAATGTTTTACCAATACTATAATACAGAAATCAAGCATAAGTTCAATTCTTTTTAAAAGAAAAGGTTTGATTCGTTTATGCAAGTAAATTAATTTCCATAAAGCGAATCACTTATATGGAAACAATTTATTTGTATAATTAGCACTAAACATCGATGAAGTGGACTTGTCGCTATTTCAAAAGTTAAGAATAACCGTGAGACATGACTTTAAGGTAACACTACCTTGACTTGTCGGTATTATTGTTTACTAAGAAATTGTGCTAGTTTGAATATGATGAGTGGTGGTAAGTATATAAGACTTAGTTTCCATATAAGATCATTTTATATCCTTGATAGTTAGTTTCTCAGCTATTGATTACTTCAGCTTCTTTATTATCGTCATTCTAAGATGATTTATTGCTCCATTGAGCTTTGTTATCCTTTATCAAAAATGACTAAAACCAAGGCGCGGAAAAGGGGGGGGGGTGCACCCTCCAAGTCATTGTTGTGCTTCGTCATTCTAAGACATTTATAGCTCATTTTGAGCATTGGTATCCAACATCGAAAAAACTAAAACCAAAGTGTGAGTAGGAGCCATTCCATGCAAGTCGCACCCATCAGGGTATGTTCACATCTCTTGAGAGGTATTGGCATGCATGCATTGATGTGAAGTATTCAGATGCTTGTTTAACATGGGGTACAGCTTGGAAGTTCCCAAGAGTAGCACTTGTGCTTTCAAGTATATTTTATCTAGAAGTATACTTTCGTGGAAGGGGGAGCACCCTCCTTGTTACGTTGGATAAACTCATTTTCATTATTTGATTCGAACCTTTGAATCAGTTATTTTGTAATTGCAAGGGGAAGAGTCAACTACTCTTCACGATGTTTAATTATAGTTTTTGCCCATTGTATCACGTTTGGAAAGTTATCTTGTTTTTCCATTCTATCAAGTTTGGATAGTTATCTTATTTTATCCGTTCTGTCTAGTTTGGATTTTTCTCAGATTATTTTCATTCCTCTAAGTATGGATTTTTAATACTATTTATGCCCATTCTTATTTAGATTTATTTCTTGTCATTTTTTTCCTCTTTCCTGTATGGATGATATTCTTGTGAGGTAAAAACTCGTTCCGTGTTAGCGGTGTTATCTTATAGAACTTTTATATGATCCCCATTTTTTGAGTTATCTCACTTTCTTAGGCACAGAGGGTGCATCATGGTAGGGGTTTTCACTTCTTGTTAGGTTGCGAATGGATGATTCTTACCCCTACAATGTCCTTCGGGTTGGTTGAATAGATGGGCTTATAATCAAGAGGCTGGCCTTAAAAGAAAATGAGAGGTACCATTGTAATCTACGGTTCGGATGTACCCACTATCAATGGTTGAAAAGCCTAGATCATTACAACATGGTATCAGAGCACAAGGTTAAGCGAAAACTTTGGCTTCGGTTGGGTTTGGCTTATTAAAGATAGGGTAAGCGACACCCTAGAATGAGTTTGAGATTATTATATATTCAAGAGTGTATTTGTTAATGTTATAAAAACATATTATGTTAATTAGTTTATCAAATTCTTATAAATTTTGGTCGAAACGTGGGACGCCATTGTATAGATAGGGATTTCTAAACACTAGACCAAGGCCAACAGACATGGTATTGACATTTTATGAAAATTTTGGTAAATTAAATATTTTGCCTAGGATTATATTTGTTATATACAAAGGAATAATTTTCAAAACTTTATATAGTTACAAAGTGTGTTGGTTTGAATGTGATAATATTTATTTATTATCACTATTGTTTCTTCGGTTATGCTTAATTTAAATTAGAAGCATTGACTGTTGTTTGTTAATTGCTATATTGTGCTTGGTTTATTTAGGAGCATATATCGCTTTAATTTGAAATGAACCTGTAACGACCCATAATACCCCTACTTCGAAAATGAGAGATTTCATTTGTTTTAAATTTAAAAAAGGTTTAAAACTTAAATAAGTATGTTATATATAACAGATAATAATGAAGAAATTATTTATTCTTATAGTTAATAATTTAAAAATTATAAATTTGGATTTTAGAACAAATCAACAAAAGTTAAGTTTTGTTAAAACAAATAAAGGCTTAAATAAATAGGTTAAAATAATTATTTGATAACTTAAATATTATTTAAAACATATCATAAAGATATTAAAAGTATATTAATATTAACCAAATTTTGTCGCATTATGTCAGTTTTACATACACTGTAAAATTAAACATTTTGATATTAATTAAATATGATTTTAAAATATAAAGGGACGTGTTTAATTTATTTAAAGAAGTAAAAAGTTCATTTTAAAGTTTGGTTTACTTTAATATATAGATTAACAAAAATGTCAAATTTTGACTGTAAAATTTGACAACAAAAATACCATTTTCAACCAAAACAAGTTATCGTCAAGTTGTTGCAACTTGATACATTTTATAACATATACATATGCATAAATACAACTTTACAAACCTTTAAACACTTTACATTTAACACTAAAAGAAAAAATGTTTACATTAGGAAAGTTTAAATAAATGCATAAAAAGGTAAAAAGGTGTGACGCCCCACCTCTATACCCACGCTAGCCAAGAACACTCCGAAGTAGTGCTGTCAACTAGCACGGAGAATAAGGCTGTTGAGGAGCGACCATCCATGTAATTGCTTATCACACGGTGGCTATAAATAATCTTCGGAAACAAACATAGAAATAATCATATCACAAATCAGTCACAGATATCCATATCACAAAGGCGGAAGAAGATATGAATATATAACTAACACATGAAAGTGTACATCAGAGTAGTGGTCAGTAAGATCCACGATAATACAAAAGAATAGCAACACGTGCTATACAAAAGAATACAACTATGAGTCTATATCTCAAGTGTATACAACAAAAACTGCTAATCTAAACAGTTAGCCAAAAGTCAGAGTGATGAATCCCTGGGAAGAAGTCAAGCAGAAGCACCTGTAACATCTCGGTCTGACCCGAGTATTATTTAAGAAAATAATAAACGGATCAGTCTAGCTATAAATATCAGATGACATGAGATAACATAAAAGATATGGCATAAACATAAACATCCATAATGACATACCGCTATAAGTATGTAAATAATGATCAACAGAAGATCAATCAATAAGAGATAATCAATATCACAAGAATCTTCTCAAAGATTCGGAAAGGGCATCATACCCCAAACTTGTACTCATAACAAGTCAATGACATAAATTCTAGAAATCAATGCAAGAAGTCCAGAAATCATAGAAAAGAGAAAGAGGCCTATCACATGACGGTCCGAAGACCAAGGGGAGCTACCCCACATGTGTGAATGGAATCACACAGATTAAGGTCCAGACTAACCAAAAAGCAAAAAGGTATGTGTGAGTGGAATCACACAAGTGGTGTCTAGTCTAACCTCGCAACAAGAGACATCGCACAGTTGCTAGTCTAAATCATCAGAATGATCGTCATGATCAACGAGAAGTGTCAATTACACTAAGCTAGTAAATATAGAAGTTTAGCTTCATGTCCCATAACCACTTGCTTAACTTAAATATTTACGAACAAACTGTAAATCTTCACTAATAAAATTGTCACAAGAGGTTCAATCGAACAAGTCCAGGAATTAACCGACGAAGTGAACGCAAGCGTTTCATACCACTTGTTTTACTAAGTCGTTTAATTAGATTTCTCATCCGAGTGAGGTAAAGGGTTGTATATACTAATAGATTGGAAAACGGTTTAAGAAAAGAGCTTTGTTATTAAAAATAGAGTTGAAATTGTTTGTTAAAAGAGTTTTGATATTTACTACTAGTATTGAAACCTTTATATTTTTAAAATGACAAATCACAGAAGAGATTGTAGAAACAATCATCACAAAGATCACATTCGGAGATGTGAATAAAATCCAAGGAAATCAGCTCAAAAGCATCAAAGTGGAAGTTCCCCAACGACCAAACGTGGCCGAGATAACCAGAGATGGTTTGTCTCGAAGAATGGTCAACTCAGCATCTCAACAAAGCAAGTTCTGTTGAATGTTTTTCAGATAAGATCGCCTACGGAGGGGGGGTCCAGGGGGGGTGGCAACCCCCCAAGGTGGGGGTGCGGGGGCAACGCCACCGCTTACGGGGTTCGACCTGCCCGGTCAGGTCGCGGGGGTCCAGGGGGCAGCGCCCCGACCAAAACGGTACGACCTATTGAAGACAAAATGAGGTCTAACGACCTAACGACTCAAGGGTCTAACGACCTAACGACTCAAGGGTCATACGACCTAACGACTCAAGGGTCATACGACCTAACGACTCATGGGTCATACGACCTAACGACTCATGGGTCATACGACCTAACGACTCAAGGGTCATACGACCTAACGACTCATGGGTCATACGACCTAACGACTCATGGGTCATACGACCTAACGACTCAAGGGTCATACGACCTAACGACTCAAGGGTCATACGACCTAACGACTCAAGGGTCATACGACCTAACGACTTAAGGGTTGCGTGACTGAAGGGCTGCCCGACTTAAGGGTTAACTCGTAAATGACTCACGACCTATGGATGAACGACTTAACTCCGAACGAGCTAAAAATGGCCAGAACGACCTAGGGTTAACTCGTGAACGACTCACGACCTATGGACGAACGACTTAACTCCGAACGAGCTAAAAATGGCCAGAACGACCTAGGGTTAACTCGTGAACGACTCACGACCTATGGACGAACGACTTAACTCCGAACGACCTAAAAATGGCCAGAACGACTCAAGTGCAGAAAATTCAACAAAACGCTAAAAATTGGAGTTTTTCGCCAATCCAATCCAAACCAAATGCTAACATGCATGCAAAAATGATAGGGAATCATTCCCAACAGTCCAATATAGTTATAGGCTGGAATTGTGAGATAAAAATCTCACCTTTGCACCAAATATCAATGAAAATGAAGTTTTAAGCAAGCAAGAATCAATCCTTCTTCTATCTAAGCACAAGAAGCTTGAATCCAATGTCTTCTTCTTGAATTTGGAGTAGAAAGATGTATTGCAATTGAATTTGAGTTTTGGAATTTTAATTTCCCATTCCCTCCACCATTAATGCCAAAGCTTGATTAGTTAGGAAATTTATAAAGAGTGAGGAGAAGAGGGTTGGAACTTGGGCTTAATAGGCTAAACTAACCCAAAGTCCAAAGCGGGAAAAGTTAGTGAAATTTCACTAACTCCAAACCTATCGATGTTTATACTTAAAAAAGTTGTAAACGACATTTCGAACTCAATGGAAGTGGTCTCGAGTCCTAATTTGACCATTTGCAAAAAGTAGCTTTTCGGACCAAAATCCGATTAACGAGTTAATATTTAAATAAAATATTTAAATACAAACTCGATAAACATTCGGGTTGTTACAAAAGGTATGATTTGACTGATTTTATTTTATTTTTAAACTTTATGAACAACATCATTCCTTATATCTTATCTCGTTAATGAGAAGTTATGCATACATACATAAAAGGAGAAAATTTATATGTTAAAGTAATTACAAACCATAAGAAGATGACACATCTTCATCTCTTAACACACTCTTCCATAACCATTATTCCACACATTAAATGCAACTCAAATCAAGGCTAATCAAAGTCCAAAAGTGAACAAGGATATTCATGTCATTTACCACTAAATTCTTCAGTTATAAATACAAGTTCAAATCCCTTCATTTTTCACTTCACTTTCATTCTAAAAATTCCTAAACTCCCTCTCTTCCTCCATTTTTCTTTCACATTTAAGCCATTCACCTCCACATCACCAAAACCAAGCTACATCACCACCCTACACCTATAAACCTAAGACCAAACACCTCCAAGCCACCTTACACTACCGAAATACCTACAATCAAGCCTCTAACTAAAGCCATACACCCATATACTCCCTCAAACCCGCCTACCCAACTAATCCCACGGCCGAGACCTAACCACCAAACCCGGGCCCAATACCACACGACCGAGCCCTACCCACCAAACCCAATCCCAATACCCCACTTACCCGTCTACTCAAGCCTTTACACACCACTACCCCTAGGCCGTACCCTCCATTCAAGCCATGTCCACACCAAAATAAAATAAAAATAAAAGAAAAATAAAAGGAAGAAAATAAAAAGAGAAGAAAAAGAAAGCGGGGAATTCGAAGACGTTTAGAAATAGCTCGTTAGCTCGAGAGACGCGTATCTCACGTTAAAGATTGACGGAGTAGAAATGATGGTGAGAAAATTCTCACCGCTATATAATTTATATTAATTGGTGAATTGATTTGCTATGATAGATAACCACCGTTTTATGATGTGGATATTTGAATCATTGTTTGAATGTTGGATAATCCATAGTAATGTTATGACATTTATTATACTATACCCGTATTAAAAATGTTAATGTCATATGGTTGTGATGTTAATATGGACATCAAATTTCTATCTTTTTTGATTAAGTGACCCCTTTGTTAAAAAGACCCAATTTTGATGATATGAGATACTTTGAAAAAATATGTTTGTTTTCAAGTGGAATTGAAATTAAAGTAGAAATAAAAGAGAATTTGAAATTTGAAGTGAAACAGGATTAAAAAGGATAGTTAAATTAAAATTGAAATTAAGATGAATAGTGAAATTGAAATCGATTTTGAAAATTGAAATTGAGATTAAAATCGATTTTGAAAATTAAAAATCCACTGCTGATTGTTTGTTTTTGTTAGATGTTTGTCAACAATTGTAAGGACAGATGTTTATAACCGTCGAAGCTGAATTTAGGTTAGACTCTAATTTATGTATTTTAAAAGTTTTCCACTGTAAAGAGATTTTTCAGTGTTATATGTTATTCCATTCGTGTGAGATCTTGTTCTGTCTATTTTTATTTATTACCCTTCACGTTCCATCTTTTCTTACAATTTGAGTTGAACAGTGTGGTTTATTGTTAACTTAAAGGGTACGGGAAAATGGGCCTTGACATTTGGCATCAAAGCTTTTGGTTGAGCGAACACCGAAGCCTGATAGGGGTAAGTCTCATCTGTGATAGGATTAGTAATACCCTAGGATGAGTAACTCATTAGAGATAGGGTTAGTAACACCCTAGAATGAGTTATAAGAGTGTTATATATACGAGTGCATATTTGTTAATTTTATAAAAATGATTTTGTTTTAAATGAAATTGGTAAATGAAATATTTTACCTTGGGTTTATATTTCAAAAATACAAAGGGGATATTATTATTTTTGGTTAGATATTAAGGATTGTTTGTAATTTAGCTTAAAAAAAACTAAAATATGAATATCTTGTGATTAAAGTTGCACGATTTGACTATAAGATATTTCTTATAGAATCAATTGGTTGAGATCTAGAATTTAGAACTTTTATCATATAACCCTAAACATTTAGCCTTAAGAAATAATAACATTTTGATAAGCATAAAATGGGTTAATTTAAAGGACTAAGAACAAATACCATGTGAATTAAGTTTCACAATTTGACTATAAGGTATTTGATGATAATGTGTAGAAAAATAATATTCTTTTCAGGAAAGACCAAACCCACTGAATTTCGCTTCACTTTGTTGGGAATTTGAGATCCTAAGCCAAAGAAAGTTTTTGGGATCAAAAAAGATCATGGAAGTTAAGGATTGGCTCAACAAGTGTGATGAGCTCCAGCATAGCATTGTAAGCTTCATCAATGGATCATTTAGGGAGAGTTAATTAATGCCCTGAAATTCGAAGATGTTGTTCCACAGCCAACTACTGAAGTACTAGCCAAGAAGAAAAGGAATAAGGAGAACAAATTTTGTTATTTCAAATGTAGACAAAGAGGTCACCTTGCAAAAGAATGTAGTTCAGGAGTAAAAATTAAGACCTTTAAGAAAGGTACCCCAAAGAGTTGTTATTTCTGCCATATTATAGGACATGTCACCAGAGACTGTCCAATGCTCAAGACGGCAGAGCAGCCTAGGCCTTTTGTTACCCTTACTCATCCACCTACTGCTGTAGAAAAAAGAAAAGGGATTGTGGAAGCATAAGTTAGTAGGCATGTATTAGTAAACACCATCTAAGTAATTTAACCGTATGACTTTTGTAAAACTTTTTGAGTGTACCTCTTAGAAGTTGTTTAGTATGAATGTATTTTGGGAATCATTTATATAGACTATCATTGTGCTTTTTTGTCAATACCAAAATCCGTTAGAACTCATTAGAAAAGATAAAAAATTTAACCCCATTTGAAAAGAATGAAAATAAAAACGATAATAATTAAGTAAGAAGCACTTAATAATATGAGATGAAATAAATAAAGCTGAGATAGAATTTTTGATAGGAAATTATAACTAATTTTAAGTTCTTTTATATAAAATTATAGAAAGTAACCAAGGCAGAAAGACTAGCGATTAGGCAGAGATTTAGGGAAGCCTTGTCTAAATACGAAGACTTAGAAGTTTTTAGATACACCAATTTTGAGTGATGAGGAGAATATGCAAGTAAGGGAGCCCTTGGGGATAGTGCAAGGATCATTCGACTATCCGATAGATATATCCAAGGATGAGCATTTGATAGTTATTTCAGATGAGGAGGATGTATTGCCAGTAGACGTATAATTGATGCTGGGGCAGAGGCCGACGATGAGGCAGATGATTGGATGTTGGACCCATCGATTGAGGATGAGGAGCCTGAGGAAGATGAGCCTATAAAGGAGCCCATAGAAGAATCATAGGAGATCGAGCTGCTGATAGAGGAACCCGTGACAATGGAGACAGAAGACTCGGGGATTTACGATGCACGATCATATGTGGATGATGATTCAAAGAGTGATGAGAAGATCATTTGGGAGATGGGTACGCCCATTCAGGAGATAGGATCTTCCGTTCCAGAGATAGTCGAGGATCTCGGTTTGGAGGATACTGAGATGGAGGAGCATTTGCCGTGGATTCTGGAAGGCCCGCAGTGGCAACCAGTTGGTTTGGACATAGCTCCTGAGCTGATAGATGATGAGGAGCCAGTTGATGACGGGGAGAAAGTAGAGCAACTAGTAGAGATCGACCCGGAGGCACCATTAGAGAGTTCATCCGATGAGTAGTGTTTCACACTTTGGGATATTTTGGATTTGTATTGTAGCAGTTGTTATTATGTTAAGCATGTAGTACGCGCTAAGATATGTGATTTAGTCCTTTAGTATGGTATTTTGGTTGATTGATGTAGATAATTGACTTATGACTATGTATTTACCTCAAGTGTGTAATACGCACTCAGGTTAGGACTGGGATCGATGATTGTATTTCATGATCAGTATTTAGTAGTAGTATTTCCTTTGCCATATATTATTGACCTTTATAGTTCTGTATCTTTATTTCGTTTCAAGGACGAAATGCTTTTAAGTTGAGGAGAATGTAACGACCCCTAATGTCGCTACTTCCAAAATGAGAGATTTCGTTTGTTTTAAAATTAAAAAAGGTTTAAAACTTAAATATGTTATATATAATATATAATAATGAAGAAATTATTTATTCTTATAGTTATTAATTTAAAAAGTATAAATTTGGATTTTAGAACAAATCAACAAAAGTTAAGTTTTGTTAAAAATAAAAAAAGGATTAAATAAATAGGTTTAAATAATTATTTGATAAGTTAAATATTATTTAGATCATCTAATAAAGATATTAAAAGTATATTAATATATTTAAAAGTATGTAAATAATCGTTTTACAAAAATAACCAAATTTTGTCGCATTTTGTCAGTTTTACATATTGTAAAATTAGAGTTTGATATTAATTAAATATGATTTTAAAATATAAAGAGACATGTTTTAATTTATTTAAAGGAGTAAAAAGTTCATTTTAAAGTTTGGTTTACTTCAATATATAGCTTAACAAAAATGTCAAATTTAGACTGTAAAATTTATCAACAAAAACACTGTTTTCAACCAAAACATGTTGTCGTCAAGTTGTTGCAACTTAATACATTTTCTAACATATACATATGCATAAATACAACTTTATAAACTTTTAAACACTTTACGTTTATGTAACGACCCAGAATTTTTATTAATTAAAAATTGAATATTTAATTAATTTTAAATATTTATAAGTGAATTTATAAGTCAAATAAATTTTAATTTGAATTATTGGATTTAATTGAATAATTTAATCGATAATTTAATACGTTAAATTATGGAAATAATTGAAAATAGAGTTAAATATGATTGAAAATGATTTGTAAAATTTTATTTAATCATACTGGAGTTATAGAAATATTTTAGAACTTTTAAAATCGAATTAAAAGTTAATCTGTGAAAATTGAATATTTTAATATTTAATTATCGACTGTAAAATAGCCAATTTTTGAAAAGTCTCAGAATTGAACGAAACCAGTTTCATTGGATCCGTAATAGTTAGTTATTACCGGATTTCAATTTTCGTGTCAATCGGAGTTATCGTTTGATCGTGGCAGCTCGAAACGCATCGAATCGTTTTTAATTTAAATTTGGCGAGTCAAAATAGCCATTTTTCAAAAAGTCTCGGATTTCGACGAAACCAGTTTCATCGGATCCGTAATGTGATATTATTGTAAGATTTCAAATTTCAAGTCAATTGGATTTACCGTTTGTCCGGTACAAATTAAAACGCCTAGAAATCGATTTAAATCGGTTTAATTTAAATTGAGCGTTTTCAGCCATAACTCGCACATACTTCCGAATTAGCTTCCGAAACCTGTTCCATTGTGTCCGGAACGAGGGATAAACCCTAGGTACGCTGGTTACGGCGTCTAAATCGGAGTTCGGAAAATCCGAAATGAATAGTGTCGCTCGTTCCTTATAAATAGACCCCTTGCCTTCATAATTTGATAAAGATAACCCTAACCCTAATTAAAAGAACCCTAGCCGCCTCCTATTCCATGCATGGCCAGAATCGTCCCATTTTCCACCTTAAATTTCTTGCAATCCGTTAACAATTATCAGAAACTCTTAACTGGAGAATCGGAGAGGGTCTTGTGTTCTTCGAATTGTGCGGTGGTGATCGAGTTTGGTGTGTCATGGAGGTGGGGGTTTCACCGCGTTCACCATGCGTTCGGCATGCATTTTGAAGCTTAGGGCACAGCCGAGCTTGGCAAGGCTCTGGCCGAGGGTGGAGTCTTCAGGTGGCTTCGATTTGGTGGTCTTGGATCATCTTCAAGTCGTATGGGTAGCGTGCAAATTCAAACCCTAATGGATGCTAGATGGGTTCGGCAGCATGATGTTTACCTGGGATGATGAAACGCGAACGAACGGGAGAGATAGTGGATGGGGCCCGCACGCGTGAAGATGGTTGAGGTGGTTTTTCTTTTATTTATTTGTTTTTAGTTTTAATTCAAAATTCAAATCGTGTAACTTAAAAACGTGATAACTTTTTGCTGCGAGGTCCAAATTGAACGAGATTTTTTTGCGTTGGCTTCGTATCGTCGTGCTCTTCGCAATGCAATTGGTTTGGAGTCGATTGGAGCTCGTTTGAATTTCGGGTAAAATTAAACGTTCGTTTAATTTTATTCGAAACGAACGCTAAAACCGGAATTAAAACCAAGGTGAGAACTTCTCACTCAATCGAATAGATTTCGATTTTATTTTTAATAGTTAGATTTAAAATATTTGAATGCATGTTTGAATGATGACTGTAAATTATTGATTGTTAAAATAGACATTATGCGCCGTTAGTAAGCGGATGTTATTTAATAAAAACATATACCGCGAATATTTCATAAACAGTGAAATTGGTATTATATATAATATCAATATATATATATTGGCATATGTATATATTGCAGTTATTGATTTCCCGCATTTTTGTTTAGCGGATGAGACCCTATTACGCCGTTATTAAGCGGATAATATTTATTAAGAACATATACCGCGATAATTTCGTACTGGAGCGAAATTGGTATTGTGCTAATGTTTTTGGATGCAGGAAACAGGTTGGAGGGATCCAACTGGATTCCTCAACAGTATTTATTTTATTTCAGATATTTTGATATTTGATTGATTATCATATCGATATATGATATCGTTGTTGTCGTGATTGACTATTTGGTGTGTAGCATCATTGGACCCAGATTTTGGAATTTTAAAATGATTTTAAAAGTGATTTTGAAAATATACTATATTTTTGGAATTGATCCATTATAAATAAATAAACGTTATAATTTTTAAAGTTATAAAAATTATGGTTTTTGTGAAATATAGTTAAAAAGCTGATTTTTAGAAATACGATTAAAAGTCGATTTTTGAGAAATATGAACTAATGATTTTATAAAATAATTTAGATTGGATTTTTGAATATATGATAAAAGTTTAAATATAGGATTTATAAAATTTGATTTTTTTATAAATCGAAATGATGAAATTATAAAGGAATTTAAAGACGTTTTAGAATAATAATATAAACTGATTTATATTAAGAGATTTATAAATGGATATTTATAAATTGAATTATGGACATTATAAAATGAGTTTTTATAAGTGTTTGAATGATGTAAAAATGAATTTCATAAATGAATGAAATTTATAGAATTATAAACTGTGAAGTTATAAATGAAATTTATAAATAGTAAGATTATAAATTTGTGAAGTTAATTGAAGAATAGATTTGGTTAAATAAATAAATCTTATAAGTTATAAGGTTTATAAATTGAAAAGTCTTTAAAAAGAACGATTTTGTAAAATAATCATTTTATAAGTAATTAACTTATAATGTGAACGTTTAGTTTATAATTTAGTTATAAACGGGAATAGGTTAATAAAGGAATTTATAAAAAAAGAAGTTTTTATAAATAAATAGAAATGGAATTTATAAACGTTGTTTTATAAATCCGCAAACGACTTATTTTGATAAGTTAATTGTTATAACTTATAAATGGAGTTATATTCACGTTTTAGACAGTGAATAATCCTTTAAGTTAAAGTGAATAGAAATAATGGAATTTGTGAACATAGTATATTCACGTTTTTGAATAGTGAATAACATGTTAAAGAAAATGTTTTAGAATGTGATATTTTAAACAGAATTAAAACGATCTAACGATGTTTTAAAGGTGTTGAGATTCGAAACCATAGATTTCAACATTTATTGTTGAAATAGACGTTTTCGAGAAATAAAAGGAAATGGTGGACTATAACACTGTTGTTATAGTAAATGATTTCCGAAAGGAAATGGGTTGTATAGTATCGGGATTTATATATCTATTTAATTTCGAATCCCTATACTAGTGATTTTGGGACGTTGTAACGATGTTTTACGCAACATCCGTTTTGACCCAAATAAATATGTTAAAGTGAATGATTTCCTTAAAGAATGAAATATATACTTAATTCGATTTAAGTATATTGAATATTTTCTAAGGTTGAAAATAAAAGGATTTGTGAATTACTTATGAATAAATAAGTATGGAAATGTTTTCCAAAATGAAGTAAATAATTAGAATTTATCTTTTTGAGGATAAATTGAAATGGATTATTGAAATCGTATATGCATGAATATTTTGAAATATAAATTCATTATGGAATTTATATGTGAAAGTGAAATTTGTTTGAAAATAAATATTGATTTATTTTTGAAGTGTTGGAATTTTATATCTTGTAAAGATATTTTGGAAAATAAATAATTTGGAAAATTATTTGGAATCTGGTGATGTATGCATATCAATTGATAGTTCGATAGCCGACTATCAATATTTCCCTTTGAATGGGTATTTGATGTGAATTGATTGAATTTGAATGCACACTTATTTTTGAATAAGCGCTCACTATTCGGGTTAACCGGGAAAGGACCATGGGGTCGTATAACCCATTCCGAATATGTGATACGTCGTTATGAATTGCATTTGAAGATCGGTGTTGAAGACCGAGTATTTGTGAAAGCGATAGGATGACCTATCGATTGTCTCTGCACTGGGTAGCTCCTGGTATAGAGATTCCTTAAGTGATGGGAAATTCGATCGGGATTGTGAATACCCGTATTGCAAGGGCTTCGTAAGAAGTGCCTTCGGTTTTGTTCGAGCCTGGAACAGACTTGTATGGATTGTATGCCTGACATTACAAGTTGAGATATAAAGCCGATTTCTTTTAAATATATTTCTGTTGGTGGCGGAGAATTTATTCTTTGCTTAACACCCTTCTCTGAGACGTACGAGCTCAGAGGTTATGTAGTTGAATGTTATCAGCGATATATCCCATTTTGGTAATGTGACATGCTGAGTGATGCTGAAATGATCATTGTGTTGATTATTTGTGATAGGATCATTTATTTGATCGTCTATCCTTGTGATCATTGTGTTGATCATTTGTTGACCCAAAGCATGGCTTTTGTATAAAGTATGTTTTTGTGGACGTGACTTCGTCGAGCCTCACATCCCGGAAATGGTCAAAACAGGAAAGAAGCAGCAAGGTTATGAGGGGTAGCACCCTTTAGGATGTGTCCATTTCCTTCTGGAAAAGGGTAGTGTCATGGTATGGAGCCCAGATACTTACTCATGTTGAAAACACTTTATGATTGTGTGAATTGATTACGAGCGCTCGGTGAAAAGGTCCCAAAGGACCGGGGGATGGCATATTCGGTCAGTTGTTACTCAGTTAGGAGTAACCCGGCCTTGTGTTGGTAGAGATCCGGTTTGGTTCTCGGGGATGTCCATCCAGAGGCATTCTCATGTGGCAATGGGAAGTTCCTTGGCCTGATCATTTGTTGGAAATCCAATTCCCAATACGAAACTTGTACGGTATTAGTTGTAGAACCTGCTATTCACTTATGGTGGTCACCACTGTTTGGATAGTAGCTATAGTAGGCATACGATAATGGTCGTATGTTGGCTAAGATTTATATTCTACTTTCGAAATGAATTTTTCCTACACTATACACTAATAATAATATCAAATATTATTTTAAATGCGTATCAAGCATCTTTGACTATCATAAGGAGAAATCTCCTCCGATTCTGCGTTTGCATTGTGTGTGTGTGCGGGAGGCCTTATGGTAGTCTCATTTTTAAAAGCATTGCGAATTGATTTAAAATATTCCTCTTTTTGATTTTAAAGATAAATAAACTGTTTTGAGTTCTCACACCAGTCACACGACTGACTTGGAGTTTATTGTTTTCCTTCCTAAACTCTGGGTGCCCACCAATTTCCACACGGGCAGTTAAGAGTTAGGTTTATCAGGATATTCTGGATATTCTGGAGTTGCTGGAGGCAAGCTGGATGGCATGGCGTATTACTAGTTTATATAGTATTTCTTTTCCGCTGCACTGTTTATTGTTGTATGTTGTTGTACACTCTGATGATATGATGTAATGAAATGAAATGTAATGTAATAACTGATATAGTTCTTTGTTTAAAGATTATTCATTTATTATTATATGTTGTTCCGCTGCGAATTGTGAGATTCTACTGTTGTTATGTTGTTTCCTTTCTGTCTATTCCTATTTTTCAAATTTTCTATCTTCTGTCTGTTTTTCTAATTCTCTATTTTCTAAAAAAAAAATTGTCTATCTTCTTTTCCCTCTAATTTTCTTTTTCTTTCTTCTTTTTCTCTCTTCTTTCTTTTCTTAAATTCTTTTAAAAACCCATAACATTCTGGGTTTTCGGCCTTTGATTTCTCGGCAGTCGATAAAGTGAGTGTCGATGTTGAATTTTCGAAAGTCGAAAATTTTCGGGACGTTACATTTGGTATCAGAGCTGATGGTTAAGCGACAACCATGGTTCTGTAGGGTATTACTCATTAGAGATAGAGTCAGTAGTACTCTAGAATGAGTTTGAGTGTAATAATAGCTATGAGAGCGTATTTGTTAGTGAATATAAAAATTGTTTTATATTGTGATGATTGGTTTATTGAGTGGCATATGAACTTTCGTCAGCGTGGTCCGCAAGACTATGCCGAAGGGGTTTCTAAACACTTGAATAGAACAATTCGGCACAGTATTGTTTTCAAATTGGGTAAATGAAATGATTTTACCTTAAGTATATTTTATATATGAAGGAATAATTTTTCAGAATTATTAAAGTGTATATAAGTTGATTGTTTGGTTATTTGAATAATCTAAATAAAAGAATAATTGTATAAGTAAAAGAATTATAAGAATTGAATTATAATTAAAGTGTTTACAATTGAGAAATAAACTTATATATATAAGAAGTGAAACTATATGAATATATTCATGAATATGAGTTGTAAATAATCAAGTGGATTAAATGAATATGAACTTGAGTTATGTAATAGAATTCAACTTTGTAATTGAATTGAATGAATGGATTGAATGTTAATCAATTGAATGTAATTTAAGTTGATATGGAATAATGAATGAAAGTATTAATTCATTGAAATCAAATGTTATTAGAAGTTGAATAAATTGAATTGAGAATGAATGTTAGTAAATCCAATGTAAATAAATCAAATGTGATTTAAATTGAAAACCATTTCATTGAATATTAATGAGAATATGAATGAATATTATTGATTATGAATGTAATTGGTTGATGGTTGAATATATATTGTTTAGTTGCATTTGCTATGTGACATATATAGTTATTATGTTGCTATATGTTGTATATTGAGATTATTTGCATATGTGCATGTTCTCATGTTGTTTGTTGAGTTTAGTAGGTGCGGATCGCGTTTGCTTCGCATTTGGAGTTCGCTTTAGCGCTATATTAGCTGTATATGCTCGCTAATAAAATATAAGGTACATATCTCGGATTAAATATCGCACTTTTATATTTTTTTTCCCTTCGGGATGCCTCATTACTTGATGAGATGTATATTTGTGATATATATACTGTCATTTTTTTTTTCGGATCGAGCCGCGCAAAGGAGACTATGGCGAATTTTTCCGGAAATTTAAGGCGTTAGAAAAATTTGAGAAAATTTGGAAAAATTTTGAAAACTTTAAACTTTGATTTTGGAATTGAAAGTTAAATGATATAGTTTGTTTTTGAAAAGATAACTAAGTATGATTTGAAACTTAGTAAAGATTTGTAAGAAGTTTAATTATAAATTTTGGAAAGTTAATAAATTCTGTAACCTTTCTTAATTGTAATTTCGAGGACGAAATTCTTTTAAGGGGGAAAGATTGTAACGACCCAGAATTTTTATTAATTAAAAATTGAATATTTAATTAATTTTAAATATTTATAAGTGAATTTATAAGTCAAATAAATTTTAATTTGAATTATTGGATTTAATTGAATAATTTAATCGATAATTTAATACGTTAAATTATGGAAATAATTGAAAATAGAGTTAAATATGATTGAAAATGATTTGTAAAATTTTATTTAATCATACTGGAGTTATAGAAATATTTTAGAACTTTTAAAATCGAATTAAAAGTTAATCTGTGAAAATTGAATATTTTAATATTTAATTATCGACTGTAAAATAGCCAATTTTTGAACAGTCTCAGAATTGAACGAAACCAGTTTCATTGGATCCGTAATAGTTAGTTATTACCGGATTTCAATTTTCGTGTCAATCGGAGTTATCGTTTGATCGTGGCAGCTCGAAACGCATCGAATCGTTTTTAATTTAAATTTGGCGAGTCAAAATAGCCATTTTTCAAAAAGTCTCGGATTTCGACGAAACCAGTTTCATCGGATCCGTAATGTGATATTATTGTAAGATTTCAAATTTCAAGTCAATTGGATTTACCGTTTGTCCGGTACAAATTAAAACGCCTAGAAATCGATTTAAATCGGTTTAATTTAAATTGAGCGTTTTCAGCCATAACTCGCACATACTTCCGAATTAGCTTCCGAAACCTGTTCCATTGTGTCCGGAACGAGGGATAAACCCTAGGTACGCTGGTTACGGCGTCTAAATCGGAGTTCGGAAAATCCGGAATGAATAGTGTCGCTCGTTCCTTATAAATAGACCCCTTGCCTTCATAATTTGATAAAGATAACCCTAACCCTAATTAAAAGAACCCTAGCCGCCTCCTATTCCATGCACGGCCAGAATCGTCCCATTTTCCACCTTAAATTTCTTGCAATCCGTTAACAATTATCAGAAACTCTTAACTGGAGAATCGGAGAGGGTCTTGTGTTCTTCGAATTGTGCGGTGGTGATCGAGTTTGGTGTGGCATGGAGGTGGGGGTTTCACCGCGTTCACCATGCGTTCGGCATGCATTTTGAAGCTTAGGGCACAGCCGAGCTTGGCAAGGCTCTGGCCGAGGGTGGAGTCTTCAGGTGGCTTCGATTTGGTGGTCTCGGATCATCTTCAAGTCGTATGGGTAGCGTGCAAATTCAAACCCTAATGGATGCTAGATGGGTTCGGCAACATGATGTTTACCTGGGATGATGAAACGCGAACGAACGGGAGAGATAGTGGATGGGGCCCGCACGCGTGAAGATGGTTGAGGTGGTTTTTCTTTTATTTATTTATTTTTAGTTTTAATTCAAAATTCAAATCGTGTAACTTAAAAACGTGATAACTTTTTGCTGCGAGGTCCAAATTGAACGAGATTTTTTTGCGTTGGCTTCGTATCGTCGTGCTCTTCGCAATGCAATTGGTTTGGAGTCGATTGGAGCTCGTTTGAATTTCGGATAAAATTAAACGTTCGTTTAATTTTATTCGAAACGAACGCTAAAACCGGAATTAAAACCAAGGTGAGAACTTCTCACTCAATCGAATAGATTTCGATTTTATTTTTAATAGTTAGATTTAAAATATTTGAATGCATGTTTGAATGATGACTGTAAATTATTGATTGTTAAAATAGACATTATGCGCCGTTAGTAAGCGGATGTTATTTAATAAAAACATATACCGCGAATATTTCATAAACAGTGAAATTGGTATTATATATAATATCAATATATATATATTGGCATATGTATATATTGCAGTTATTGATTTCCCGCATTTTTGTTTAGCGGATGAGACCCTATTACGCCGTTATTAAGCGGATAATATTTATTAAGAACATATACCGCGATAATTTCGTACTGGAGCGAAATTGGTATTGTGCTAATGTTTTTGGATGCAGGAAACAGGTTGGAGGGATCCAACTGGATTCCTCAACAGTATTTATTTTATTTCAGATATTTTGATATTTGATTGATTATCATATCGATATATGATATCGTTGTTGTCGTGATTGACTATTTGGTGTGTAGCATCATTGGACCCAGATTTTGGAATTTTAAAATGATTTTAAAAGTGATTTTGAAAATATACTATATTTTTGGAATTGATCCATTATAAATAAATAAACGTTATAATTTTTAAAGTTATAAAAATTATGGTTTTTGTGAAATATAGTTAAAAAGCTGATTTTTAGAAATACGATTAAAAGTCGATTTTTGAGAAATATGAACTAATGATTTTATAAAATAATTTAGATTGGATTTTTGAATATATGATAAAAGTTTAAATATAGGATTTATAAAATTTGATTTTTTTATAAATCGAAATGATGAAATTATAAAGGAATTTAAAGACGTTTTAGAATAATAATATAAACTGATTTATATTAAGAGATTTATAAATGGATATTTATAAATTGAATTATGGACATTATAAAATGAGTTTTTATAAGTGTTTGAATGATGTAAAAATGAATTTCATAAATGAATGAAATTTATAGAATTATAAACTGTGAAGTTATAAATGAAATTTATAAATAGTAAGATTATAAATTTGTGAAGTTAATTGAAGAATAGATTTGGTTAAATAAATAAATCTTATAAGTTATAAGGTTTATAAATTGAAAAGTCTTTAAAAAGAACGATTTTGTAAAATAATCATTTTATAAGTAATTAACTTATAATGTGAACGTTTAGTTTATAATTTAGTTATAAACGGGAATAGGTTAATAAAGGAATTTATAAAAAAAGAAGTTTTTATAAATAAATAGAAATGGAATTTATAAACGTTGTTTTATAAATCCGCAAACGACTTATTTTGATAAGTTAATTGTTATAACTTATAAATGGAGTTATATTCACGTTTTAGACAGTGAATAATCCTTTAAGTTAAAGTGAATAGAAATAATGGAATTTGTGAACATAGTATATTCACGTTTTTGAATAGTGAATAACATGTTAAAGAAAATGTTTTAGAATGTGATATTTTAAACAGAATTAAAACGATCTAACGATGTTTTAAAGGTGTTGAGATTCGAAACCATAGATTTCAACATTTATTGTTGAAATAGACGTTTTCGAGAAATAAAAGGAAATGGTGGACTATAACACTGTTGTTATAGTAAATGATTTCCGAAAGGAAATGGGTTGTATAGTATCGGGATTTATATATCTATTTAATTTCGAATCCCTATACTAGTGATTTTGGGACGTTGTAACGATGTTTTACGCAACATCCGTTTTGACCCAAATAAATATGTTAAAGTGAATGATTTCCTTAAAGAATGAAATATATACTTAATTCGATTTAAGTATATTGAATATTTTCTAAGGTTGAAAATAAAAGGATTTGTGAATTACTTATGAATAAATAAGTATGGAAATGTTTTCCAAAATGAAGTAAATAATTAGAATTTATCTTTTTGAGGATAAATTGAAATGGATTATTGAAATCGTATATGCATGAATATTTTGAAATATAAATTCATTATGGAATTTATATGTGAAAGTGAAATTTGTTTGAAAATAAATATTGATTTATTTTTGAAGTGTTGGAATTTTATATCTTGTAAAGATATTTTGGAAAATAAATAATTTGGAAAATTATTTGGAATCTGGTGATGTATGCATATCAATTGATAGTTCGATAGCCGACTATCAATATTTCCCTTTGAATGGGTATTTGATGTGAATTGATTGAATTTGAATGCACACTTATTTTTGAATAAGCGCTCACTATTCGGGTTAACCGGGAAAGGACCATGGGGTCGTATAACCCATTCCGAATATGTGATACGTCGTTATGAATTGCATTTGAAGATCGGTGTTGAAGACCGAGTATTTGTGAAAGCGATAGGATGACCTATCGATTGTCTCTGCACTGGGTAGCTCCTGGTATAGAGATTCCTTAAGTGATGGGAAATTCGATCGGGATTGTGAATACCCGTATTGCAAGGGCTTCGTAAGAAGTGCCTTCGGTTTTGTTCGAGCCTGGAACAGACTTGTATGGATTGTATGCCTGACATTACAAGTTGAGATATAAAGCCGATTTCTTTTAAATATATTTCTGTTGGTGGCGGAGAATTTATTCTTTGCTTAACACCCTTCTCTGAGACGTACGAGCTCAGAGGTTATGTAGTTGAATGTTATCAGCGATATATCCCATTTTGGTAATGTGACATGCTGAGTGATGCTGAAATGATCATTGTGTTGATTATTTGTGATAGGATCATTTATTTGATCGTCTATCCTTGTGATCATTGTGTTGATCATTTGTTGACCCAAAGCATGGCTTTTGTATAAAGTATGTTTTTGTGGACGTGACTTCGTCGAGCCTCACATCCCGGAAATGGTCAAAACAGGAAAGAAGCAGCAAGGTTATGAGGGGTAGCACCCTTTAGGATGTGTCCATTTCCTTCTGGAAAAGGGTAGTGTCATGGTATGGAGCCCAGATACTTACTCATGTTGAAAACACTTTATGATTGTGTGAATTGATTACGAGCGCTCGGTGAAAAGGTCCCAAAGGACCGGGGGATGGCATATTCGGTCAGTTGTTACTCAGTTAGGAGTAACCCGGCCTTGTGTTGGTAGAGATCCGGTTTGGTTCTCGGGGATGTCCATCCAGAGGCATTCTCATGTGGCAATGGGAAGTTCCTTGGCCTGATCATTTGTTGGAAATCCAATTCCCAATACGAAACTTGTACGGTATTAGTTGTAGAACCTGCTATTCACTTATGGTGGTCACCACTGTTTGGATAGTAGCTATAGTAGGCATACGATAATGGTCGTATGTTGGCTAAGATTTATATTCTACTTTCGAAATGAATTTTTCCTACACTATACACTAATAATAATATCAAATATTATTTTAAATGCGTATCAAGCATCTTTGACTATCATAAGGAGAAATCTCCTCCGATTCTGCGTTTGCATTGTGTGTGTGTGCGGGAGGCCTTATGGTAGTCTCATTTTTAAAAGCATTGCGAATTGATTTAAAATATTCCTCTTTTTGATTTTAAAGATAAATAAACTGTTTTGAGTTCTCACACCAGTCACATGACTGACTTGGAGTTTATTGTTTTCCTTCCTAAACTCTGGGTGCCCACCAATTTCCACACGGGCAGTTAAGAGTTAGGTTTATCAGGATATTCTGGATATTCTGGAGTTGCTGGAGGCAAGCTGGATGGCATGGCGTATTACTAGTTTATATAGTATTTCTTTTCCGCTGCACTGTTTATTGTTGTATGTTGTTGTACACTCTGATGATATGATGTAATGAAATGAAATGTAATGTAATAACTGATATAGTTCTTTGTTTAAAGATTATTCATTTATTATTATATGTTGTTCCGCTGCGAATTGTGAGATTCTACTGTTGTTATGTTGTTTCCTTTCTGTCTATTCCTATTTTTCAAATTTTCTATCTTCTGTCTGTTTTTCTAATTCTCTATTTTCTAAAAAAAAAATTGTCTATCTTCTTTTCCCTCTAATTTTCTTTTTCTTTCTTCTTTTTCTCTCTTCTTTCTTTTCTTAAATTCTTTTAAAAACCCATAACATTCCGGGTTTTCGGCCTTTGATTTCTCGGCAGTCGATAAAGTGAGTGTCGATGTTGAATTTTCGAAAGTCGAAAATTTTCGGGACGTTACAGTTTAGCACTGAAAGAAAAAATGTTTACATTAGGAAAGTTTAAATAAATGTATAAAAGGTAAAAAGATGTGATTTGACTAATTTTATTTTATTTTTAAACTTTATAAACAACATCATTACTTATGTCTTATCTCATTAATGAGATGTTATGCATATGCATAGAAATGGAGGAAATTTTTTTGTTTATATAATTACAAACCGTAAGAAAGTGACACCTCTTTATCTCTTAACACACTCTTCCATAACCATCATTCCACACATTAAATGTAACTCAAATCAAGGCTAATCAAAGTTCAAAAGTGGACAAGGATATTTATGTCATTTACCACTAAATTTTCCACTTATAGATACAAGTTCAGATCCCTTCTTTTTTCACTTCACTTTCTTTCTACAAAATTCCTAAACTCCCTCTCTACCTTTGTTTTTCTTCCACATTTAAGCCATTAACCTCCACATCACCAAAACTAAGCTACATTACCACCCTGCAGCCTTAAACCCATAGTCAAACACCTTTAAACCACTACACGCCCCCAAATACCATGGCCAAGCCTCTAGCTGAATCCGCACACCCATACACTCCCTCAAACCTACCTACCCGTGCCCTAAACCCCACGGCTGAGCTCTACCCACCAAACCCAAGCCTAAAACCCTACTTACCCATCTACCCAAGCCTTTACATACCCCTACCCCTATGTTGTACCCTCCATTTAAGCCATGGCCTCACCAAAATATAAAAAGAAAAGAAAAATAAAAGAAAGAAAAGAAAATGAGAAGAAAAAGAAAGCAGCGAATTCGAAGACGTTTGGAAATAGCACGTTAGCTCGAGAGATGCGTATCTCACGTTAAAGATTGACGAAGTAGAAATGATGGTGAGAAAATTCTTACCGCTATATAATTTATATTGATTGTCCAATTGATTTGCTATGATAGATAATCACCGTTTTATGATATGGCTGTTTGAATAACTATTTGAATGTTGGATAATCCATAGTAATGTTATGACAATTATCGTACTATACCCGTATTAAAATGTTAATTTCATATGATTGTTTGTATGGTTGTGATGTTAATATGGACATCAAATTTCTATCATTTTTCATTAAGTGATCCCTTTGTTAAAAGACCCAATTTTGATGATGTGAGATAATTTGAAAAAATAAGTCTGTTTTTGAGTGGAATTGAAACTAAAGTAGAAATAAAAAAGAATTTAAAATTTGAAGTGAAACGGGATTAAAAAGGATAGTTAAATTGAAATTGAAATTAAGATGAATAGTGAAATTGAAACTGAAATCGATTTTGAAAATTGAAATTGAGATTAAGGTTGAATTGAAGTTTATTAGATTTGAAATCTAAGTTTTAATTAAGTTTAATTTGAAGTTAGAATTGAAATTGAATTGAAATTGGAATTAAAATTTAATATTAAAATAATAGGAATAAAATAATATTATAATATGGGAATATTAAAAATACATTTTAAAAACTTTAAAAGTGAAAATATTGATTTAAAATAATTTGTAATGATTTTATAAGTCATAAAGTTCAATTTGAATAGATTATTTCAAATATTGAAAATAAGTTAAAACTAGGCGCGTTGCAGCAGTAGTTCACGATTTCGCGTCGAAAAGTTCAAATGAATGTATAAAGTGGAATATAACTTGGCATTCTTCGAGATAAGAAAATTCCGCACTATTATATCCATATCTTCTAAATGAAGAAATAAAATCAAAATTTCATTGAGTAGATTTTGAATTAAGCCCAAATCAATTTTCTAGAAAAATCGCGCTAGTGCAGTTAATTGACCATAACAGAAAATCTGTTTAAATGAACATTTTTAATTATGGAAAAATACGGATTAAATTTGATAAATCTATTTAAATAATTTAAAAGAGATTTGAATTGGAAAATATGAATTATCAAATGTTTAAAAGTATTTTAAATCAAATAAGCTTATACAACACTTTTCCCACACTTTTATGCTACAAATCATATAACTTTTTGAATGTGAGTTTAAACATAACGATTTTTCCCAGAATCAATTGTGAATGTTTTTAAAAGGAAAATTAAGTGTTTAGAAGATAATTTGAAATCTTTATAATCAATTCCAAAATAAATTTGATAACTGAGTATGCGGGAATGACCAGTACATTTGTCCCACCTGTGAGATTTGGGAAGATAAAACAAGGTGCTTAACTAAGGTAAGGAATGGAGAAACCAGTACCCTAAACTTACCTGGCCTATGTTTTCTTTTCTTAAGTGCGGGGTGGAACAGATCGAAAGAAAATCCCGGATGCTTGAAAAAGATTATATTAAGTTTTAGAAATAAAAGAAGATCGGTATTATCCAAAATTTAAGCAATCTCCAAAATGAATAAATTACGACTTGGATTGCAGAGAGATAATCTTCTTATACTTGGTATTAAAATCCGAAGAAGGAACTCGTCCTATTTGTAGAACTTGAAAGGTGATTTCACCGTTATTCCGCCCATAGCACTTGTTGAATACAGAAATTGATGTTGAGTAAAATTAGAATGATTTCTATGATCCTATTTACTCAAAAATATTTGCTAAGATTGATTTTAAGGTTTATCGTAAACGATGTCTTACATAACATTGTTTTGTCCCGCCTAAAAGTCAAGGAATTTGGATCGAGAGTTAAGCGAGGAAATTTGAAATGTTATCCAAAGCAAAAGAATGAATTACATGAAATTATTCTAAAACAAAAGAATGATTTTGAAATCATCTGAATTGAAATTAAAGTGAAAAGAGACTTAATAAATCATGTATACTCATATTCACTTTTCCTATCGATGATTGGATTAGAAGGAACAGGGGACAGATTTGGATGATTCCTATCCGAAAACCACTTCGAACCAATGTATACGTTCGAATGTGAAGAAATGTTGAAGATGATGATTATTGAAGGCCATGGAACTTCATAGCGCGAGGACTGCTTGTTGACATGCTTTGGGTAGCTCGCAATATAGAGTTATTTATAGCAGTGGTCTCTTCATTGTGGAGATTTTTTGGATTGCAAGGACTACTTGCTACTAGTGGTAGTTGGAGAGTGCCTTCGGTTTATCCTGTTCTTAGACAATTTGTATGGACGTTTGTCTGACATTGCACTTCTAAAGATTACGTACATTGGTTTTTACTAATATACATCTGTGGTGGTGGAGAAGGCAACTTCTCTTTGCTTAACACCCTCCTTGAGACATACGAGCTTAAGGGTTGTATTTTTATGGAAGGCAATTAGTAGTCAACGGAAATGACAATGTGACATTCAGAGATATGACATGTGCTATGTGAAAAGGTAATCGTTGCCTCGAGCCTCATGTTGAATATGCGATTATATGATTTTTGTCTGATGATAATATATATATATATATATATATATATATATATTCGTTTAAATGTGTTTGTTAATATACTATTTTATTTTCACAGATTAAATAAATATTTGATGAATAAAATAATAACACAGAATTTGAATTCAAAAGGATATTTTATTTAAACAAATATTTATTATAATTTTTGAATAGTACAAATTTCAAGCTCTCACTATATATATACACACAACTTCAATTACAATACAATTTTGATTACATCACAATTTCTAATTTACATTTGACCTCACTACATATCACTCATTCACTCAACTCGTATTTATCTTCAACTTCATTCCAATGTGAATCCATCATCTGAGCAATTTGCAAAAATATGAATTGACGCAGTAAAATTGAAAATAAAATATTTTTTGCAGTATAAAACAAAATATGGATTTTGAAAATAATATTTGCCTCAGTTATTTGGGTTGTTCGTCATTATTTAAATTCGAATTCATCATACACGTACAACTTGTGACATGCACAGTGTATCACTGTACATGCCACAAGGCTGTGCACACCGATATATACACTTGATAAAATTACAGGGACAGGTGAGCACAAGGTCAAACCCAAATCAAAGTCGGGTTTAACTCAAGTGAAATCACAAACAAGCACAAGGTAAAACTCGAGCTTTAAAGGTGGATTCAACACAGGTATAATTCCAAAAATCAAGATGAAGTTCAAGTAAAATCAAAAGGAAAAGTGACGTGCACAAGCACAAGAACATGTCAGAGAAGCAAGTAAAACACAAACCAAACAGGGGTAAAACTGCAAACTAATACAATCTATCTCGATGCATACATATGGCCAAGCGATGCATCACTGAGACAATGCACAAATATATATACACACACACACACACACACACATGTGTATATACACATGTATACATACAAGTAGTGACTCAATACAACCAGACCAGTTCCGGTTAAAGATGCAGTGGTACAAAATACATGAAGGTCTGGCAACAAATGAAACATATGCACCAACAAACTAGGCTACTACATAACACAGCAGAATCAAAGTGAACACCAGTGCTACAACAATGACTGATACAAGCAAAACTCAAACCGGCCATGATATGCAAGCATGATCACACCAGTGAAGACATGCACAATGCTGAAACTCAAGTCAGCGACACAGCCTCAACAATGAAATGGCTATGTTCAAAACAACCATACATGAACACTGCAACAGGTCGGGGAAGTAAGGATGTGCACCAAACAAGAGCACAACCAAATACTCAAAGCAACTCAAGTCAGTGCAGCAGTGTAAACATCACATTGAAGCAACTCGAGCTCAAGTCAGTACAACAGAAAATCAAGCAGAGATGAACAAACCATGGTGGCAAGTTCGAACAGATCCAAAGCTGAGCAAATACAAATATACATTATGCATATATATATATATGTATATATATATGTATACACATACATATCTATATCAAATGAAACAGTTCAATATCAAAGAAACAGATTAAAGTTAGAGATCAATCTTAAGCATCATCGACAAAGTGATACAACAGTTAAAGACATAATGGCCGGAGTCATGAAACATCAAGTAAAATCGAACAAGGTCGAAAGTGCTACCAGAGGCAGTGAACAGTATGGCCAAAGTCGAACAAAATCAACATTGTCAAAATCAAGTCAAAGCCGAAGAGAACAAAAACGAGAACGAACGAAATCGACACCGTGTCAATCAAGGAATCGAACCAAGTCAGAAATCGAAACCCTGTTATTCAAGTAATTTGAACAAGTCAGAGATTATTCCCAAGCATTAAAACAAAATCGAATGGCCGAGATAAATCAAGTGACGAAGTCAAATAAATGTATACAAACGAAAATCAAGGATCTCGAATCCTATATAAACAAGTAACATCATCGACAATTGCATCATCGAGTTCAAGAAAGCAAATCAGAAGAAGCAAAAAGGAAAATTTACATACCAAATCAAAGTCAGACTCGATCAAGGAGGAGGAGCCGCGAACGAATCAATTGAAGTAAGCAATCGAAGCATCAAGCATCAATTAAGCGGCGAATTCACAAAGCCCTAATTTCAGAGCTAAGAGGAACGAACGAAAGAAGGAACGAGGCCATTGTTGAACAAGCAAGGAACATGCCGACATAGATAAAAGAAATAAAGGAGGCCGTGTTTTTTAGTGATAATTATTTTGGGCCAACTTATTATAATAGGGCTTTAATATTGAAATTAGGGTTTAATTATTTTTTAAAATGTTATTTTGGTATTTTCTCCTTTAAACCATTGTAATCACTAGTCGTGTGACTAGGGGACAATCAACATGGCTAGTTTGAGAATTCGCAACTCAGTGGCTGAGTTGTGGCAGAGTTTTAAGCATAGAGTTAGGTTAGTCAGTAGTGGGTGTCGCGAGTTTACGTGTGTAAGCGTGTGACTACTAAATTTCTAGTAGAAACCTTGGGGGCAGCACGTAGGCATGGTTTTGCCGATGCTGGGTAAATTCTATATCGTTCTATTTCTGCATTTATTATTCTGTTATTATCGGTACTGCTATTATTTTGATATATCTGTGTTGAAATAATTTTATAAGCTTCCGCAATAATTTTTATAATTAACACCATCACCCTATTCACCCCCCCTCTAGGGTGAAATCGATCCTACAAGTGGTATCAGAGCTAAGAATAGAAGTCAACTTTTGTTTTTTTAAAAAATTCGTTTTTCAAAAACCAATTTTTGTTTTAAAAATTTGAATTTTAAAATGGATTCTTTTAATACTGCTTATTCTGAGGGTCAGTGCATAGTTAGACCACAAATGTTCAATGGTGAATATGCTTACTGGAAAAATAGAATGAAATTTTTTCTGAAAACCATTGACGCTTGGAATATTGATGGGATAGGTTATAGAGCACCAACTATAACTGTAGATAATCAGGAAATAGGTAAACCGATGGATCAATGGACATACTAGAAAATAAATTACAAAATGCTAATGCTAAAGCTATGAATTCTATCATCTCTTCATTGGATCAATTTGAATTTAATCGTGTCTCACATTGTCTAATTGCGTAGGAAATATGGCACACACTCGAAGTGACTCACGAAGGAACATCTAAAGTCAAAGAATCTCGCCTTGCCATGCTAAGCGGCGAATAAGAGAATTTCACAATGGCCAAGGAAGAAAATGTCAAAGAAATATATGGACGACTTTCCAATATCATATACAAATCAAAGGCTCTTGGAAAATCATACACAGAATTGGAGATAGTCCAAAATCCTCAGAGTCCTTCCACGAAGTTTTGAAGCTAAAGTAACTGTCGTTTATGAATCAAAAGATTTGAAACTAATGAAAGTCGAAGAACTCATCAGAAACCTCACCACTTACGAGCTAGAGATGAAATTCAAGGAAAAGCGTGAAGGAGGAGACACTCGAAAGAAATCAGTAGCTCTTAAAGGGACAACTGAAAGTGAAGATGATGATGATGATGATGGTGAAGAAGAACTAGCACTGTTAATAAGAAGATTCAAAAGGTGGATCGTAAATATGGCAATCCGATCAAAAATCTACAGGTAAAGAGCTGATTAAACAAAGCACTAGACAACCAAGAGGAGCAGAAAATCATTTGTCACAAATGCAATAAACCTGGTCATATCAAGCCAAATTGTCCCCAAAATCGACTCAGCCAAGAAAAGAAACCGAAGAGGAGAAGTTTTTTGCAGCTACTTGGGATAAAATTGATGAAGATGAAAGTGATAGCACTGGTAGTGACAGTGAAAGAGAAAATATGTGTCTTCATGGTGAAATAACTGATAGTGATGAGGACGAGCGAAGTGAGGTATCAAAACTTACTCATTCAGAATTACTTATATATTTCCGCGAAGTAAATGGCTGTTTTGAACGACTTAGGGAGAAGTGTGCCAAACTTGAATCACAAAAAGGTACTTTGATAGATTTAAATAAACAACTTGACCAATTAGTTAAAACCTATCAAAGTAGGATCCCTAAGTGTGATAAGTGTCCAACATTCGAAGAAGAAATTAAAAAATCAGAAATCAAACTAAATCGCTTGAAAATGAAATTCTGATTTTGAAAGAGAGTGAAAATACAAGAAGAGAAAATTCTATTAAAAGGTGCACACAATTATTAAATGAAAATGAATCTCTCAAAAAACAAGTCCAAAAACTATCAACAACTTTAGATAAATTTTCAAAAAGTGAGAAATCGTTGAATATGCTCTTAGGGAAACAAACTGTTAATACAGTCAGACAAGGACTTGGATATAATCAATCTGAACCTGTTAAAAGAAAAATTAATCAAGTCAATTCAATGTGCACTATTTGTAGAAAATTTGGACACAATCAAAATAATTGTTGGTATAGACCCAAACACGTAAAAACCATTCCAATTTGGGTTCCAGAAGGCACAAATATAAAATCTCTCAAAGTTAAACAAATTTGGATGCCGAAAGGAACATATATAAATAGTTTTGGGTCTCCACAAAATTATTTTTCAAAATCAATTACCACTAACAATCATGGACCTATAAAAACAAATAGGTCACTAAACTCTCTTCTTGTGTAGGTATGCTGGCAGGCTAAGGAACAACAGCAATGGTACTTGGATTCTGGCTGTTCTAGACACATGACAGGCGATAAATCAAAGTTCCTTTTCCTAGAAAAGTACAGAGGTGGCAGAGTCATAATGGGTAACAATGACAAGTGTAGGATTGTCGGTAAAGGTAAAGTAGGCAACAATACATTTACCTTAAATGGCGTACTATATGTTGAAAATCTGCACCACAATTTGATATCAATCAGCCAGCTATGTGATAAAGGTATCATTGTTATTTTTGATTCTGACTTGTGCAAAATTGTTGACAAATCATCAAAAGAAATCTTATTTTCAGGTAAGAGGAAAGGTAATATATATTCTCTATCTTTTGATGATCTCACCCTTTTAAAATGTTTGGTAGCTAAGGATATAGTAGTAAATTTATGGCATAGACGATTAGGGCATGCCAGCATGAATTTGCTAAACAATTTAAAAAGAAATTTTTTGGTAAGAGGGTTGCCATCACATGATTTCGAAACAGAAAATTTATGTAAAGCATGTACCTTGGGAAAACTTAAAAAATCATCATTTCATGCCAAAAACAATGTAAGCACTTCTAGAGTTCCCGAACTAGTTCATATGGATCTGTTTGGACCTAACGACATTGCTAACTTAGGTGGTAAGAAATATTGCTTTGTGTTAATTGATGATTACTCAAGATATACGTGGGTACATTTCTTGGCTAAAAAATCAGAAACTTTTTCATACTTCACAAAATTCACAAAATTAGTTCAAAATGAAAAAGGAGTTCCTATTGTTTCGTTAAGAAGTGATCATGGTGGAGAATTTGGAAATTATGAATTTGAAAACCTTTGTGATGAAAATGGTTTTAAACAAGAATTTTCTGCACCACGTACGCCACAGCAAAATGGAGTAGTTGAAAGAAAGAATCGAACATTGCAAGAGTTGGCTAGGTCTATGATAAATGAGTCTAAGTTACCTTTACATTTTTGGGCAGAAACAGTAAATACAACTTGTTATGTAATGAATAGAGTTATGATTAGACCGATTCTTAACAAAACACCCTATGAGCTATTGTTCAAAAATAAGCCAAATATTGCTTACTTCAAAGTATTTGGGTGTCCGTGCTATATTCTCAATACAAGCGATCAATTAGGAAAATTCGAATCAAAAGCCGATGAAGGCATATTCATGGGATACTCTTCTAGAAGCAAAGCTTATAGAGTCTACGACAAAAGGAATAAAACAATTGTGGAGTCAATCAATGTGAAGTTTGACGAAGGTATTAATGAACAAGAAATGGTCGAAAGCAATGTTGAAGAGGAGAACAAAAATGATGAGAAGGAAAAACCAAAAGAAACTGCAACAACAAAAGAAGTGCGAAGGAATCTAGATCCAGAGAGATTGAAATTCAAAGCAGATCATCCTCCAGAATTGATAATAGGAAATCCTATCACAGGTGTTCAAACTTGTTCCTCCTTTAGAAATTTGTGTGATCTGTGTTCGTATAGTGGATTTATTTCAGAAATAGAACCCAAAGACATAGATACAGCTCTCAATGATGAAAATTGGTTTATGGCTATGCAAGAAGAGCTAAACCAATTTGAGTGAAATGATGTTTGGAGTCTAGCACCTAGACCAAGGATTATCCAGTCGTAGGAACAAAATGGATTTTAAAAAATAAATATGATGAATCTGGAAATGTGATTAGAAGTAAAGCTAGACTAGTCGCTAAAGGATACAATCAAATTAAAGGAGTTGACTTTGATGAAATTTTTGCACCAATAGCTAGACTAGAATCAATTAGGATATTGTTAGCTTTTGCTTGCTACAAAGGATTTAAATTAAGACAAATGGATATTAAAAGTTCCTTTCTTAACGGAATTTTAAAAGAAGATGTATTTGTTGAACAACCAGAAGGTTTTGAAAGTCATGAATATCCTAACCATGTATATAAGCTTAAAAAGGCATTATATGGATTAAAACCAGCTCCTAGAGCTTGGTATGAATGCCTTAGTACTTATCTTCTTGAAAATATGTTCAAAAAGGGCTGTGTAGACACCACACTATTTCTATTGCATGAAAACGATGATCTTTTGATTGTTCAAATATATGCTGATGACATCATTTATGGTGCTGCTAATAATTTGTTGTATGAGAAATTTGAAAAAGTTATGTAGGAAAAGTTTGAAATGAGCTTGGTTCAAGAGTTAAAATTCTTTTTAGGATTTCAAGTCAAACGAAGCGATAAAGGTACATTCATTTCTCAAACAAAATATATTAGGGAACTTGTCAACAAATTTGGATTAAAAGATGCTAAACCAGCTAGAATCCCCATGAGCACAACAATTAAACTTGACAATGATGAAAAAGGTAAGGCAGTTGATCAAAAGCAATATAAAGGTATGATTGGATCACTCCTTTGTCTTACCGCTTCTAGACCCGACATCATTTTTCTGTCTGCTTGTGTACACGATTTCAATCTAACCCAAAAGAATCTCATTTAAAAGCCGTTAAAATAATTATAAAATATTTGTTGCACACCCCAAGATTTGGTCTTTGGTATCCAACAAATGATAATTTTGAATTAAAAGGATTTTCAGATGCGGACTATGCTGGAAGTCTAGTTGATAGAAAAAGTACTAGTGGTGCATGCTTTATGTTAGGACACTCATTAGTTGCATGGTCAAGTAGAAAATAGAATTGTATTGCATTATCCACCACAAAGGCAGAGTATATTGCTCTGAGTGGTTGCTCTGCTCAAATCTTATGGATGATACAAACTTTGCAAGACTATGGACTAAATTTTAAACGCGTACCACTAATGTGTGATAGCAAAAGCGCAATTGATCTCACAAATAATCCTGTACATCACTCACGAACAAAACATATAGATGTTAGACATCATTTTATTAGAGATCATATTTCCAAGGAAAATATCTGCTTAAATTTCATTTCAACCGATTCCCAATTGGCATACATTTTTACAAAACCCCTACCAGAAAATAGTTTTTGTAAACTACGTCTCAACTTATGTGTTTTAGAAATTTGATTTTCTAAATATTTAATAATTTTTTTCTCCCTAATAATTATAAAAAAAAGATAAATAGTGATTGAAAAAGTGATGAGTGTTGATATTTATCATATATTATGACTCGAGACGGTATAATTAGTAAAATCTTTAGAAATTTAAACAAGAGTTATAAAACTTTTTGTTGGTAGAAATTCCATGACCATTTCTATTTCTATCATATTTCTAACGACCATCACACATCAAAATTCAATATAGTTTGTCAATATGTGGTACTTTAAACAGGAATCATTCGTTTTTCATTTTACATTTTTAATAATAATAATAATAACAATAACAATAATAATAAAATCCAAAGTATTCACGCTCATTTAAAAGTCCTCACGGTTATGCATGAGTGAATTACTTGGAATTTGTTATGTGCTTCCATGCTCATTTAAAAGTCCTCACGGTTATGCATGTATGGAATGCATATCAAAATTGATTTTTTTAAATAAACAAGTTGATTTTAAAAATCCCATTAAAAAGTCCTCACTGTTATGCGTGGTTAGAAGATACTTGAATTCATTTTTTTTTGGAATACTACTAATCTCATTTAAAAGTTCTAACGGTTATGCATGGTTGGTAGATATTCAAATTCCTGATATAAATATACCACAAATAGACACAACTGTATGGATTTATATGATGACATCATTCCCATCATTTCAAAGTGGAATATGCGCCTAACAGAGTATTTATGATTTTTGTTTGATTTTTTATCGAAATTTAATATTTGTATTCAATTGAGTTTTAATGTTGGATTAATATCTATCACTTTATCTCCATTTTTCTAACACTATTACTCTTTTGCTGATAACAAAAGGGGGAGAGAAAAGTTAAGATTTTGTCAAATAAAATCAAGCAAAGGTCAAATATTTTCTATTTGCATCTAGGCTCATTTGCATATTTTTGATTGTATGCATATATGAAGGGGGAGCTTTGTGTATAGAGGAAGCATTCAAATAGGGGGAGAAAATTGAATAATCAAATACATTTAACATATTCGAAATCTTAAATATATGTTTGTTATCATCAAAAGGGAGAGATTGTTGAATATGCTATTATATGATTTTTGTTTGATGATAATAAACATATATATATATATATATATATATTCATTCAAATGTATTTGTTAATATATATTTTATTTTCACAGATTAAATAAATATTTAATGAATAAAATAAATAACACAGAATTTGAATTCAAACGGATATTTATTCAAACAAATATTTATTACAATTTCTGAATAGTACAAATTTCAAGCTCTCACTATATATATACACACATAACTTCAATTACAATACAATTTTGATTACATCACAATTTCTAATTTACGTTTGACCTCACTACATATCACTCATTCACTCAACTTGTATTCATCCCCAACTTCATTCCAATGTAAATCCAGCATCTGAGCAATCTGCAAAAATATGCAAACAAAATATTTTTGCAGTATAAAATAAAATGTAGATTTTGAAAATAATATTTGCCTCAGTTATTTGGGTTGTTCGTCACCATTTAAATTCGAATTCATCATACACGAACAACTTGTGACATGCACAGTGTATCACTGTACATGCCACAAGGCCGTGCACACCGATATATACACTTGATAAAATTACACGGACAGGTAAGCACAAGGTCAAACCTAAATCAAAGTCGGGTTCAACTCAAGTGAAATCACAAACGAGCACAAGGTCAAACCCGAGCTTTAAAGCTGGATACAACTCAGATGTAATTCCAAAAATCAAGATGAAGTTCAAGTAAAATCAAAATGAAAAGTGACGTGCACAAGCACAAGAACATGTCAGAGAAGCAAGTGCACCTTAAACCAAACAGGGGCAAAACTGTAAACAAATACAAACTATCTCGATGCATACATATGGCCAAGCGATGCATCACTGAGACAATGCACAAATATATATATACATGTGTATATACACATGTATACATACAAGTAGTGACTCAATACAACTAGACCAGTTCAGGTTAAAGAGGCAGTGGTACAAGATACATGAAGGTATGGCAACAAATGAAACATATGCACCAGCAAACTAGGCTACTACATAATACAACAGAATCAAAGTGAACAAACAGTGGAGAATGAATATACATCAATGAGGACACATGTGCACAATGCTACAACAATGACTGATACAAGAAAAACTCAAACCAGCCATGATATGCAAGCATGATCAGACCAGTGAAGACATGAACAATGCTCAAACTCAAGTCAGTGGCACAGCCCCAACAATGAAATGGCTATGTTCAAAACAACCATACATGAACACTGCAATAGGTCAGGGAAGCAAGGATGTGCACCAAACAAGAGCATAACACAAATACTCAAAGCAACTCAAGTCAGTGCAGCAGTGTAAACATCACATTGAAGCAACTCGAGCTCAAGTCAGTACAACTGAAAATCAAACAGAGATGAACAAACCATGGTGGCAAGTTCGAATAGATCCAAACCGAGCAAATACAAATATACATGTATGCATATATATATATACACACACACACACACATACATATCTATATCAAATTAAGTAGTTCAATATCAAAGAAATAGATTAAAGTTAGAGATCAATCTCAAGCATCATCAACAAAGTGATACAACAGTCAAATACATAATGGCCGGAGTCATGAAACAGCAAGTAAAATCGAACAAGGTCGAAAGTGCTACTAGAGGCAGTGAACAGTATGGCCGAAGTCGAACAAAATCAACATCGTCAAAATCAAGTCAAAGCCGAAGACAACAAGAACGAGAACGAACGAAATCAACACCGTGTCAATCAAGGAGGAATCAAACCAAGTCAGAAATCAAAGCCGTGTTATTCAAGTAATTTGAACAAGTCAGAGATTAATCCCAAGCATTAAAACAAAATCGAATGGCGGAGATAAATCAAGTGACGAAGTCAAAAAAAAGTATACAAATGAAAAGCAAGGATCTCGAATCCTATATAAACAAGTAACATCATCGGCAATTGCATCATCGAGTTCAAGAAAGCAAATCAGAAGAAGTAAAAAGGAAAATTTACATACCCAATCAAAGTTAGACTCGATCAAGGAGGAGGAGCCGCGAACGAATCAATTGAAATAAGAAATCGAAGCATCAACCATCAATTAAGCGGCGACTTCACAAAGCCCTAATTTTAGAGCTAAGAGGGACGAACGAAAGAAGGAACGAGGCCATTGTTGAACAAGCAAGGAACAGGCTAACATTGATAAAAGAAATAAAGGAGGCCACGTTTTTTAATGATAATTATTTTGGGCCAACTTATTATAATAGGGCTTTAATATTGAAATTAGGGTTTAATTATTTTTTAAACTGTTATTTTTGTATTTTCTTCATTAAACCATTGTAATCCCTATCATCATTTGTAAGGTCAGCATTTTATAAATTTCCAGCTGATAAAGTTTGTTTTAACTCTGATATACTCTGTACTTTTGGAGTAACGGTTTCTACCGTCCTTGTTATATTATACGTTGTCGAGTCCGCTATGATATTCTATTTTCCTCCATTCTTTGTTTTTTTTCTTTTTATTCACCCTAATATTCTGCCCTTTTGTCGATTGAATGCGCGACATTTGAACATAGTGGGAGTGTTTGGTGTCGACTTTCGATGCTAAAAAAGGTGGGTCGTTACATTAGGAAACCCTAGTTATTAGTCAATAAACGGTGGACCAGCGTAATAAATATGGTCGACCAGTCCTTTTGACCACAGTGTTTATTACGTTAAATACGTTAACCTTTTATTTATTTCCTATTATTAATTAATGTCAACCACTGCTTAATGTCTAAGTTTTAATATTTAATAGTGATTTAATGCTAAGCTCCAAAATATTTATTTCCTTAATTCATTTTGAATTATTTTCGATTCGAAATATTCAAATGTTGATAACTTCTTCCTTTGAACTTCGATCACGATACTTTGTATATGAAAGTTGCTTAGAAAATTGCCACAAACACAATGGTGCACGTTTCATGGCCATATTCCTATATTCACTAAATTTCCATTTTTAGCCTTATTATTAATTAATTAATTTTTTTCCTTATTAAATTTCCTATTTATTTTACAAAGTTAACATTAGACATCTCTAACTATTGCACATTTAGGGATATACGTTCGCATATAGGTTTGGAAAAATATTCCAAGGGGTTCACCTTGGATTTGAAGTATTAAACGGATTAGTATATTAGGGATCAACGGGTTTACTTTAGGGATAAGGTATTAATGACCGTTGGGTCTGTCTCTTCCCTATTTAAGTAGTCCTAAATAACTTATGGTACTGCCTAATTACGAAGGTGGGGTTTACTTCGATTCCAAGCTATAGATACTAAGTAATTGGGAATAGGCATTCTCTTTAATTTGCATTAGGCAAATTAAAGTGGGATTTTGGTTTGGAGGTCGATGCTATGTCAGCATTGTTGGTAAATCAGTATTTATGGAGTACAACTAGACATAAGTCAAGGCCACCATCCGTCCCAAGCAATCGTTAGCAAAGACTTGGGTTATGCCTGGATGGGTTACACTTTCTACTAATGTATAATTCATACAAGACATGCACTAAACTCAGATTTTGTCAGCTTATTTTTTTGGTTGGAGGTTGGTTAGTGAACTCTTAGATACGTCTTTGCAATGCTTTAGTAATACGGCTAATTAAATTGTAAAGCCGTATCTAGGAGTCATCGACCTTCATAGTTAGGGTTAGTTGACCATCGATTATGTTACAAAGTGGTCTACTTCGGGATCAAAGTATTAAATGGTCGTTGGGTCTGGCTCTTCCCTATTTAAGAAGTATTAAGTAGTCGAGGTTTCCTTTTGGGAAATACAATGATGCTTATACACACACACACATGTATATACTTATACCTTGGAGTAGGTTGGACATATCGTACGCATATAAGAAATTAAATAACTAACCATAAATAGTAGATACAACACTTAAACGGAAATCAATCGGCATAAACTAGTGTTATGGCTAAAGTATGTAATTTACTAGTCACTAGAACGTTGTTATGACCCCCTCCTCTCAAATCACAAGATAGAATTAG
Organism: Allium cepa; assembly: GCA_030765085.1. Taxonomy (NCBI): domain Eukaryota; kingdom Viridiplantae; phylum Streptophyta; class Magnoliopsida; order Asparagales; family Amaryllidaceae; genus Allium; species Allium cepa. The sequence goes on along the minus strand of CM060938.1, from coordinate 366,707,510 downwards.
TGTGACATGATACTGGTATAAGATAGGAATGGTAGTGGGCATGCCTTCTCATTCACACTCTGTACTGATAGGGCAACTAGATATCCAAGGAATAATATTGGTTCCTAGGTAGTAGCCTAGTCGGTATATATGTTTTATTATATTTTACTATTCCATTACGAGTTCATATAAATAGCTCTCTGATCTACTTATGTTTATTAAAGACGACCAACATAAATGGTCCATACCCTAATTGACTTGGATTTTCATAAGGTGCGGTATGTTATAGAGATGTTGTAGAAGTTTCTTGAATCATGTCCCGTATGAGGCATGCTACACAATAGAGGACGTCTCTCCCGAAGTAATTGAAGCAGATGGATGATAACATAGCCTTTTGAAATAGGAATGCTAATGGGATTAAGGTGCTAATATTGGATCCGATGGTGGTAATAATCAAGATTGGCCCGATGACCGTTCATCGAGCGTTGGTTGATAGCGAAAGCTCTATTAACATTCTATTCAAGAAAGCATTCAAAGAGTTGAGGTTGTGTGAAAAGGATTTGTTACTTTGTAATTATTTCTTGCAGGTTTTTACCATAAAGGTGACATCCCTGATCAGATGTATCAAGTTGATTGTTTATCTACGAGACAAACCCTATAGAGCTATTGGCTAGAGCAGTTTGTTGTGGAAAATGAATATTTAGCTTACAATGTATTTTTAGGCCGACTTGCCCTTGTTGATTTTAGAATTTTACGAGCTCCATTGTGCTTAACCGTGAAGTTTCTCGTGGATTATGGAGTTAGGGTGCTTCAAAGAAACTAGATACATGATGAGAATGCTATGTCGTGAAGCTAAGGGAAGCGATACATAGAGAGAGAAAGGAATGAATGCAAAGAAGGCTCCTTGCATTAAATCATAGAATGCATAGCAATTATCATAGAAACAAAGGTACATAATGAGAATGCTATGTCATAGAGCTAAGGGATGTGATATGTAGAGAGATAAAGGAAAGAATGCAAAGAAGGCTCTTTGCGTTAAATCATAGAATGCATAGCAATAATCGTCTGAGCCATGGCTCATGTGTAATAGCGACAAGTATGATGCGATGGACTCATGAAAGAGGAAAATGAGGAAAGGGTTGGACCGGTAGTGCTAATGGATGAAACTCGGATTCATGAAGATGATCACATGAACGTTGTCAAAGTTGGATCTCAACTTGGCTTAAGGACGAAGAAGGAACGATGGGATTTTAAGGGCGAACCGTCATGTGTTCACATGGACTCATTCTGACATGTGCAAGATTTTGCCTAAAGTTGTGTGTCATGCAATAAGTGTGAACCCAATGTTCATCTCTTTGAAGAAGAAGAGGTGCATCATGGAACTAGAGATGTCCACTGCATTATATAAGAAAGTGGATAAGATGTTGGCAAACAAATTCTTCCGTGAATCACTCTACCTCCATCGGGTAGATAATCTCACGGTGGTTAGGAATTCAAATGGAAAGTGGCGGATATGCATCGCTTATTCAAACATGAATAAAGCATTCAAGAAGGACTGCCTTCCACTTTCGTGGGTAGACCAACTCGTGGATAGAACGGGTGGCCATGAACTATTATCCTTTATGGATGCTTATTCCGGCTACAATTAGATTGTAGCGTATGTCCTAGATCAGGAGCATATAATTTTTATCGCATTTAGGACTGTATTGCTATAAAGTGATTTAGTTTATTTTGAAGAACGCTAGAGTTACAACTGTTTAGTCAGTAAGACATTCCTAGAACAAATTGGATAGACAGTGGAGGTGTATGTGGACGATATGTTAATAAAGTCAAAGAGATCAATGAACTACATAAGCCTTATACCAGAATGTTTAATGTGCTACCGACGTATTGAATGAGGTTGAACCACTAAAATGTTCTTTTGTAGTCGCATCAAGGAAATTTTAGGGTTCATCATGAACTCTAGGGATATTGAATCTAACCTAAAGCATACTAAAGTATCAATACAAGTTACGTCCATAAGGACCGGGAGAGAAATGCAGAGCTTGAAAGGAAAAGTTGCCGCTTTAGTAAGTTCATCTCAAAAGCAACTAACAAGTTTATATCATTCTTTAATGCCCTTAAGAAGGAAAAGGGGATGTTATGGTGGAAGTATAAGTGTGAAGCCACATTTCAACTTGTATATCTATCTATAGTTTACTTCGTGCACCGAGTGCAACATTGGTGTGTGAGGAGGTGAATATCAAAAGATCGATAAATTATATTAGTAAGAGGTTTTTAGCTACAGAAAAGCATTATCCTAAACTAGAGATGCTAGCTTGTTGCTTACTGATAGCATCGAGGAAGTTACAATTGGATCAGGTACATCGACAGTGAGGTAAAAATGAAAATTTTCCAAAAAAACCTTTCTTAATTTATATATTGTATTTTGTGTTTATATGAGCAATTTACCTTTTCATCCAATCATACTTTGTGACTTTAATAGAGAAAATTTTATGTTTTAAATTTTTGGTTTGTTAATTTACATTAAAATGTTTGTATTTATATAAAGTAATTTATATTTATTAGGTGTTGATTCCAATGTTATGTTATTTTACTTATGTTTAATTTATGTTTTAGTTTATGATGTTTTTGAGTTCATAACACAAACATCATAAGTATTATAAACACGACATATTATTTGAGGTATTCACAATTAAGTAAATGTGAAAAGTTAATAAATTACCATTTGGATCTATGATTATCATATTTAAGGTAAGTGATGAAGAAATGACAATTTAACTTGAGATCAATCATACTTGCAGTCAACAACCGAAATACATACACATATCTAAGCTAGGTTTAACCTTCTTTGACCATTAATTAATTTAATATAGTATTTCATATTTATTAGATGTATACATGTACACATTTGATTTATATATATGTATATATATTATTTTAAATACAAAATAAAAATTAATTTTAATGAATATTGAAATACATGCACACACACACACATATATGTTTTGTTTTATAACTTATGTTTAATTAAATATTTGACTTATTTATAATTTAGTTTATTCAACTAAAATAATTGTCTTCATTTCATTTTTGCAAAGCATTAGGTTTTACAAAGCATTAGGATATTTGCCACTATGCTAATGAAAATGTCTTCAATTCTTCATATAGATAGAGAATTTATGTTTTTACTTTATTTTTTATCGTCCGTTTATTGGTTTCCTATTGCATGCATTTTTTCCTTTTTTTATTTTTTTCCACTTGCTACTCTAGTGGTCGTGGTTGTTTATCTTTTTTCTTTTTTTTTCTTTTTGTAGTTGGCAAAGCGTTTATGCCTCACACAAGTCCTTATTTTTGTTCAAGTGGTATAGTCATTATAATTCAGCTTGCCTATGCAAAATAATAATTCTTTGTTTTGCTTGCTAAATAGAAACCTTCTTTTTTGCGTAAAATCCATGAGGGGTATGTGTGTATTAGTAAAATCATATTGTATTTCTATAGATGTTTGTTTTAATTAAATAAATAAGCATATGTACATAAAATTATATATAAAATATTAAATAAAAATATATTTATTTTGTCCTTTTATTTTCCAGCTAAAAACAAAAATGTTTCTTTTATATACAGAATCAAAAGGTTAAAGCATGTACGTTTTAATTTAAAAGCCAAAAAATATTATTTATTTATTTATGTGTGTGTATTAATTAAAATAAATATATATGTATTACATAATTTTAAAAACAAACGAAAATATATGTGTTGCACAGTTTCTCGGCTTCACCAAATTACTTCTTGTTTTGCAATGGAGGCTATGGTTTCTATTTGTTGTTGTGTGTCAGGGCATGGGAGAAAGAGAGAAAGATGAGCTATAAATAGTCAACCATGTCTCCAAACTTTCCATAAATCTAAACCATCTATATAAAAAAACCTTTACCCTCTATTTTCCATAACATGGGTGTCATCCTCCCTTTATGGCTCTTGACGCCAAAATTGAGCATCAACACCTAATAGAATCTTGTAGACTTTAATTGATAAATGAAATTAAAAAAATATCAGAAACAATAAAAGGACACATAAATTTTTATAGTGGTTCGGCAATCTTGGCTTACGTCCACTTCATATTTTTTATTGATCTTGTACTGGATTATGATTACAAGAATGTTTGGATTAGCTAGGATCCATTAATACAAGAGTGAAGAATAAAATTGCTGAGCCTAGGTAGTAGAAAAAAGGATCCTCTTTATGGAAAATGTCCACTGTGTTTATAGGAGAAGACGTGCATGATTAGGCTGAAATTTTGCAAGTAGAGTCTCTAGATCCGTAGGGGCCCACCATAACGATCGGTGGCCCTAACCCGATATTTTGGAATGATTTTGGCCAAAGTTTAGCCGATCATTATTTTGGCCCCTGATTGATCTACGATAATGTAGGCTCTTCATGATGTAAGATACTTTCTCTCTAAATTTTGTGCAATTCCGACCTACCCTTTTGTTAGATATCACATTTTCTGTTAATCTATGGATCGTTTTGGATGATTTTGTACAATCATTATGGAACGATCAATATGTTTTTCTAAGATTTGGGAGTTTTCTCATGCAATCTTTTTTGTAGACTCCACTCTTCGATATATTGATCTCTGAAAGTTTCATGTGTATTGACTATGAAGATTTTGAGATATTGATCGATCTTCATCGATTTATGCTGTTTTATGGATCATTTTAGATCGATCCATATAAATTCTTCATTTGTCCATAACTCGAGCATACGAACTCTTATTGACTTGACATATGAAACGTAGCCTCCAGAGGCCTTCCTTGTCACTTCATATTGATTGCACCTTGATTGAGACTCAGTCTAAATATGCTCGCCCATCGTCCATAGTCTTGTATATCATTGTTTCTCAAGGTTGGTAACCACTCGTTTTCAGCCAAATCTATGGTATCACAACCTTGCCAAAAGGCGGGATAACAATGGGTTTCTTGTTTCCAGGCCAAATTAATTTTGTAACTGAATTAGTTATTCAACTAGTTCATTTAAGCACATGCTTTAATTAAATCAGCATATAACAATTACACTTCGTTTTAATATAGGATTCAAATAATTAATTAAAATGCTATAAAAACAAATAAAACATTTGCATTTTTTTAGTAATTTATAATGTTTATAAATAAATTTAAAATTGGGTGTTCTTGAAAATTGTCTAACAACATTGCTGAGTACAGTATCAAGCACAAATTCATTCATTTATAGATCATTGAGCAAAATTCAATTCCTAATCTATATTATGCTGCATTTGCGATGACATTTTGGTCAATCGTTAACAACTCTAGTAATATTTGTAGTTAATGGCATAAGCAACTTTAATATCCTTGGTTCTATTTGATAACAATCATTTATTAACCGATTTATTTTGACTAAAGATTTTGACTATAAGCCCGCTACCAATTACGATGATGGTAACCTTCTACGATGAGAGGAATCCTCTATAGGAAGTGCTTTACTTCAAGTAGTTCAGTGTATACTAAATTATGACTTTTAATCGGGTTTTTAACCCAACTGAATTCAAAAGGAGTTAGAACATTCAAATTAAGCAAAAACAACATGGAACTTGACTAGAAGACCTAAAATCGTTGAAGTCTAAAAAACGCATGAGCTAAAAATAACTTAACATTTCGGATCGACAGTGATACGATCTAATTGGATCAGTACTGGTCCCGATTAGTTGTTCTTTGGTCCTCCAATTCTGTTGCATCATGTACCTATGCCTCCACTAAGTTCATCCAACAAGATTGGTAGCAATCCAGGAAGCCTAGTTCAAGAAGTAGAGGAATACTAAGTTAAGTCCCAATAAGTGAATCATAATAAAAAGGAGTCAATAAGCCATGAAATAACATGAATAGCATCAAATTTAAGTAAGGAAGACAAATATGTAGTCGAATCATCAAAAATACTTAACTATTTGGATCAGTACCGATCCAATGCAAATGGTTAGCTCCTATGACTCCCAAACTTTCTGGGCTATTTCTTCACACTAAGCGCAAGCTTCTAACAAAGCGGCTCTGGCTTAAATGCTCTCCAACTCCTATAATTACCATTCCATCTGTAGCAGAAAGGGGGTCTGATCTGATCTCTATTGAATTAATGGCAACAACTCTACCATTGTTTCTTTATACTTCTTCTCCCACACAACAACCATTAAGAGGCAACTTAGATCCTTCCGGTTGTCCCAAATAATGGTGGCTTGATCTAACTTAAGAAAGAAGAATCATACTATGATCCAAACTCCTTTGTAACTGCAGTTGATCAATAAAAGCTATAAAGTAGATGTATGTTTCATTAACAGCCGAACCACTATAAAAATCTCTTGTCTCTTTACTATTTCTACTCTTTTGGCGTTTATTTTCTATATTATTTGATCCGAGAAACAAAGCTGGTGCTTTTGCACTGAAACTGGGGTGTTGATCCATTTTTTGTGTTAACATTTTTATGCTTTCACTAAGAACCGAACTTAGGCATAGATCTAGATTTTTCTCATTGAATCTACCATATCCAGAGACTAGGTCCATCAAATTAGCTTTAGGAAGTTTAAAGCTTACTATTTAAGATCGATGGTTGGAAGAAAGAGAACTACCTTCGAAAAATCCATAGGAGCTATTATAACAGGAGAAGAGACCAATTCCTAGCAAGTTAAAGTCAACAAAACCAATAATCTGCTAATTGGAGCGAATTCTAGAGCTAAAATCGGAGATTAGGTGTTGGGATCTTTTACCCAGCATGTGGTCATCACTAAAGGCAAACTAAATAAGATGGTTGATGAAATCAACCAAAAGATAGAGGACGTCCAAAAAGCTATTATGGACAAATTAAATGATCTTCTAATCTTGCAATCACTAGCTTCTCCAAGAATTATCCCAGAACCTACGGTTGCCATGTAGTAGGAAAATTCTTTTGTTTTTGCCTAAGCAAACTAAGTGAAAGGCAGAAGAAAAAAGGAGTAGTGGGAGGAATGTATGAACCATCATAGAAGGAAATGCAAGCACTCCACCAACTACAAAGCATCCTACTACAAACTTGAATCTAGGGTGAAAACCCCATGGGAAGATATAGAAGTGGATCTCTTCGACACTGAAGATGATAAGCAACTTGATGATGACAAGTTGGAAGAAAATGCTAATGCACTCAATACCAGTAGGGGGGCCCAGACCGCCTCTACACGACCAACCATAAGCCAACGGGACTCCAAGGGAGTGGCTCTACCGAAGACAAGAGAGCTATGCTTCAGCCTACTTACCAAGATCATTTGCAAATCAAACACTTGGTATAGTCACTGACAGCCAAACCATGGACTATCGGATATCAGAGGCATATATCGTGGATATAATCAAGCACTTGACGGACAAAGGTAAGGACAGGAGAGATGATGAATTGGGATCCTCTCCAAGCCGAACTCACTTCACTGATGACATTTTGAATGAATAATACCTTGACATGTTTATTATGCCGACTATTATATCTTACGATGGAACTAGAGATCCAAAACCCCACTTGTACAAGTATAATTGGTACATGGACAGAGAAAATACTTCAAATTCTATTCGATGTAGATATTTTCCTATCTTCCTTGAGGTAATTACTTCTATGTGGTTTACCAGACTCCCATCAAAATCCATCTCCACTTTTAACGAATTAGCAGCAAAATTCCTTGATTAGTTTAGGCTTTACATGGCATAGACAAAAGACATGATGTCCTTATCTAGCTTATTCCAAGGATGAAATGAATCTTTGAAATCCTTTATTAGCCGGTTCAACACCGCAGTGACTGATGTAAGTAAGCTAAATGAAGATATGGTCTTCATGGCCGTGGGCCACCCTATCCATGCCGACACTAAATTTGGAAAATGGACGAAAATGAAGCAACCTACCACTAGGAAGGACTTTAATCGAAAAGCAAGCCATTACTTGAGATTGGAAGAGGCAGAGGAGATAGAAGGAAAGCCCGCTAACCCACTACCAACCAATACTAGCAAGAATAGTGTGGTAGCTAACCAAGCCACAAACACCTCCGGAACTACTGGAGGAAATGTAGGGAAGGATGGGAACAAGAAAAGGAAGAACCAAAATTTTGAAAAGTGAAACAAAAGTGACAAGCAAATTAAAGGCTTCATGCCCGAGATTACACCCACTCAATGATAGAGAAAAATTAACCTTGCAACATAAGGAACGAAGGAGTACAAGAAGCCACCTAAAAAGGAAGCAACTGAACAATAAAAGCATTTCGAAAATTACTGCCATTTCCATGAAACACATGGTCACAACACGAATGAGTACTGACAACTGAAGAACCCGATTGAAGAGATGATTTAGGAGAACAAACTTCAATAGTACATGAGAAAGCAGTAGAATCCTGACCAGCCTGCTGCACCTGAAGCTCCTAATGCTTATGGAAACCAAAGTGGAACCAGCGAAGAGGGATTTAGACGGATTGACCAAAGACTCATCATCGGAACAATATCCGAAGGACCTTATCCTGTGAAAAAGAGTTGGGGAGAAATGAAGTGATATGCAAGCTCGTTGAAACATGCCCCGAAAGGTTCATGCTTTGCGATTGTAGACGAACTCCTGCCAAGCCGCAGAGAACCCTGAATGATGATATAGTATTTAAGAACCATGATATTAAAGGAATAAAAGCTCCGACCCTCGACCCCATGGTCGTGTCGGTAGGAATCAGACTAGCCATGGAGTATCAGTGGACAGTGGCGGCTCAGTTAGTATCCTGTTTAGACACACGTTTGATCATATGAAGATCGGTATGAAAGACGTATCCGCTTGTCGAACAAAGATCCAAGGATTCATCGGTGAACCTAATCAACCTGTCGGGACAATTGATTTGCCCATTGAACTTGGGGAAGGTGAGTAACGGGCTGTCCTCATCCAGACCTATGTGATCGTAGATGAAATGACCACCTACAATGCTTTCTTAGGTCGACTTGCTTTGGTAGATTTCAAGATTGCTTTAGCCCAGTGGGCCTAACCATGAAATTCCAACAGAGAATAGAGTTGGAGTGATTAAAGGAGACCAAAGTGTTGCTAGAGAATGTTACATCGTAGAACTGTATGAATATAGAAGAAAAGAAAAGGGGAAGAATTTGAGGAAAAATCTCCATATTTGTGAACCTACCGCATAACATTTATAGAGCCCATTAGCTTGGGGAGCATAGCCGATTCGGAAAGGCTTAGCACCCTAGAAAGAAGAGTTCAGGGGAGGATCGGGCAACACCGAAAGAATCAATAGTGCTTGTCCTAGTCGATATGAATGACCCAACTCGAGTCCTGAAAATTGGGTCACATCTTGGAAACAAGATGCGACAGGAACTAATCAAATTTCTTTGTGCCAACCTGGATGATATGATAGTTAAATTGCGCGTAGCCGTAAATCACTCGTACAACCTCGTCAAATTGTTCGAAATACTCTGCAAGTATAGAATGAAACTAAATCCGCTTAAATGTCACTTTGAGGTAGCCTCTAGAAAGTTCTTAGGATAAATTATTAGTGCTAGAGGCATCGAAGATAATCTCGAAAAAATTACCGCTTTACGGGAAGTCGAGGCCCAAGGAACGAGAAAGAGTAAAAAAGCTTGAATGGAAAATTTGCAGCGTTAACCTGGTTCACCTCATAAGCAATCGAAAAATGTATATCGTTCTTTAACGCATTAAAGATGGGAAAGAAGAACTTCAAATGGAATCAAGCTTGTTAGACTGCCCTTGAAGAAATACTATGACATATGCAGACTCCTTCAATCCTATCCAAGCTGGAAGAAAGAGATGACTTGTTTATCTACTTAAAAGTCTTTCCCCATGCATTAAGTGTCATGCTTGTACATAAAGAAGCTAGTTTTAGCAACCCGTATATTAGATTAGCAAACGATTCACTGGAGTCGAGAAGAATTATCCAAAGTTGGAAAAACCAGCCTATTTGTAACACCCCATATTTTTAGTAACATTATTTAGGAAATTTTATTAGTTAAATAAAATAATGTAAGTTGATTAATGGATTGAGATTTTTGATTTAATATGGGTAGCTGTGCCAATTAATGAGTAAATCAAAACTAGATAACATGAAATAAAATAGGTAAGGGCAAAATAGGAAGAAGGATATTTTTATACCCTAAACCCTTAGGAAATCAAAACACATGTTCATTTCATATTTTCTTAAGCAAAAAACATTTCTAAGGCCGGCCACCATTAGCAAGCAAGAGAAAGAAGATAAAAGCTAGGATTCAAGAGAAGAATCAAATCACCCAATTAAGGTAAAATCTCGCATCCAAAATCAAAAAGCCATGGTGAATAATTACTACATCTCATTTTCTAATGGTTTTTGGTTTTAAAGAAAATCTGAACTTGTTTGCATGATTTTTCCATGTTTTTGATGGAAAAATAGTTACGTATACTTATTGATGATGTATGTTTGTTCATATAGATTTTATGATATATTTTGATATAAAAACCCTATTAAATGACATCTGAATGCCTTACGATTTTAGATATAGATCAGAATGATATTTTAAAGATGATTTTCAATTTTCAGAATTTTTTGAATTAATGTGGATTTTATAAAAAAATTCTAGTGAAGAAAATGATTTATTGGGTTATAAATCATTTACGGTTAAATTATAAATAATTTGGTCTGACATTTATATATGTTAGAAAACATATTAAAAAGGATTTTATGGAATATTTTGTAGAATTTTCCTATTTGATGAATATATAAAATTATTTAAGGTATGAGACTTAAATGTTTTATATATTCATAAGAGGAGAATGGGTATTTTGCTAATAAATTAAAGCGTTTATTTCTGAAATTTGGTAGTGCTTTTAGAAAAGAGAATTTGCAACCAATAAGATTTAGATAAACAAGGCAGGTTAGTCAAAAAGATTACTTAAAAAGGTTAAAAGTTAGTTTTACATGAAAAATGTGTGTTTCACCACTTTTGGCACCCTGCTTCCGACATAGATGACTTTCGACTTAGTTCTCTGCCTCCATTGTGAGAAATGTGGATTACGGATCTTAAGGCCAGGATAAACACTAGAAGGGGGGTGAATAGTGTTTTAAGGAATTATTAAATCTTTTTGAGTTTTTGTTAATTTTAACATAAATGTATGCAAAATTCAGACACAGATATGATCACAAAATCAAATACAGATGCAAAAATAAAATAAAAGCAGTAAAGGAAATAAAGCACTAGATTTTATACTGGTTCAGAGTTACCCTACATCTAGTCCCACACACAAGTACAGATTTCCTTTCAAAAGCAATTGTACAGTTACACCCTTGATTTCAAGGCTAAGAGGTACACCCTCCAGATTCACAATCCTCTAGGTAGAGATACTTGATTTACGGGCAACAAGTTCACCCAATTGATTTCCAAGGCTACAATCACACCTTTTCTCGCTTGATTGATTTCCAAGGCCACAATCAAACCTTTTCTCGTTTGATTACAAAAAGCCTATAACTCTGAATAGCACTGAGGATCTTGTTGATATAGTGATAGAGAATCAAACCAGAGATAATCTAGTTAGATTCAATGTTGATTTCGGCAGAGTAACGGTAAGAATATGTATAAAGAAAATGTGGAAGAAGAAGATAAATGAAAACCAGAAAAATACGATTGAAAATTCGTTGAAACCAACCCCTATTTATAGAAGAACAACAGCCATGTCCATTCGTGAAGAGATATGACGAATAGACACTTCTTTTGAAATTTAAATTTTGAAATTAACCGACACTATGTCGACATGGGTATATTGAGCATGTCGACATCCCAAAGGAATTTTTGGTGGTTTGTTTTTCTTTTGAAAATAAATTTTATCTTATATTAAAAACTATTTTAGACTTTATAAATATACTTGACTATAGTTAAAATACATAAGTAAATGTAGAGAATAATATATTGATATATATAATTTTACAATAATTTTATATTCAAATCTAAGTATAAATATTAAAAGTTAAATATATTATTATTAAAGATAATTTAAAACTAAGGACAATTTTATTTTGAAATTAAAGATTATTTTGAGGATAAAAGTATTTAAAACCAGGATAGATGTTTTCGATTCTTTTAAAAGGAAGGTTTTGAAATTATTTTGAAAACAAGATATAATTTTGAAAATCATTTGAATAAAAGTTAGCGGATACAAAACAATGTTCCACTAGATTATTCATAGGTTCCATCCTACTCAGGGTTCCATCCCTTTAACGGGCGCTCGAAGTGGATTCCATTCCACGAATAAATTGGATTTTAAGATGCTAGTGCTTTTCTAGGAGTTTTAACAAAATTCCTAATAAATTAAAAGATAAATTACTTGAAATCTTGAACTCTTGATAATCTTGATATTCTTGATACTCATGAGTCTTCATTCTTGATATCTTGAATCTCTATACTGTACAGTCTTCATTCTTAGTTCCTACATGGTTAAATCCTGCATATACATATAATTCTAAACTATAATGTTATTATTTATATTTTATAATCCTATACAAAGGTTGTTGTCATCAAAACCATCATCTCACGGACTAACAATCTCCCCCTTTTTGATGATGACAACCTTTTTACAAAATATTACTTCTATCCTAATAACTCCCCCTTAATCTATGCCTAACTATCCTATTTTATATTCCCCCCCTTTGTCATCAACAAAAACTAACTCTAAATATTTCTTCAAACTATATAATCTCCAAACTTTATAACTCCCACTCATTCTTGGACTAAAGTACCTGCGTTAATAAACTACACAAATGGAGTATATAATAGATAGACTAAGCGACAATTATACTGATAGACATTAAAAATCGTATAAATATTAATGCATATTTAACATATTTTTCACACCAAATATCAATCCAAACCAATTCAAATCAAATCAAACAATTCAAATCAAACAAACCAAATCAAACAAACCAAACAAATCAAACATTACGAGGAACTTCCACCCATTCTTCTTATCCAAATATAGGGTCTGCTTTAATGGCATCTCAATTTTCATTATCATTAGCGAGAGAGACTGGAGGATGTGCTTCGTTATCATCCTTGTGCAGGGAGAAAATCATCCAACGTATTGCATCGAAATGTCTTTCTTGCTCTTTAATCATCTGCATTTGACACAATTCTAGGTGTCGCTGGTTACGGAGAATAAATGAAAGAATATTCTTGAAAGACTTAAGAGTCTCTTCAAGATTTTCTGATAGATTATGAATTGGATTGGCCATATTCGAATTTGTAAGAAGATTGAGAGACAAAGTTGAAAAGAGATAATATTCAGTAATGAATTCTGGAAGAAATAGGTATTTATAGGTGTAGAAATTCGTTTGAGATGAATATACATAAGGTAGTTATTCAAATTTCAAATTCAAAATGAAATGTCATTTCTGACCAGTATATGTCGACATGGTCATAGAGGGTATGTCGACATGATCCAGTGAATTTTGATGACTTATTTTGATTTTGTGAATAATTGTGTGTGTGTGTATATATTCATGTAATATACTAACATTTATTCTGGAGATAAGATAAGTTAGATAGCAGAAAAGAAATTCCATTTCATTTCATACTAAGACGATACAACGATTAAACACAAAGAACTACATGAACATTCAAATCAAAATAAACTAAATAAATACAATGAGAAACGAAAAGGAAGAACTAGATAGAGGATGATGACGATGAAGATAATCCAAACTTCTTGCTGACTTTGGAAATAAACTTGTTCATCTTGGATGAAATTTTATCCAACTTCTTACTAACGGATCTTTTAAGAATCCGTTGAATCTAAACAATAGTCTTTTGGTTTTTGAAAAGGGTTTTGTTAGATGGATTAGGAGGATAGTCGATGCTTTCCAAATTTTTTTTTCACATTCTTCTTCTTCTTCAATTTCCATTTCATCCCATTCCTCTTCTTCTTCCTCTTCTTCTTCTTCCATCTCCTCATGACCAAACGCTCTTCATTTTTGGCACGAGTCTCATAGGGTTGAAAAATAAATGGAATTTTCATAAGCGAAATGTTGGAATGATTGAAAACTTTCCTAGAAACAAATTCTTCTCCTTTGAAATCCACTCCAAAATAGTTAAAAATTCGAGTGAGATAAATTCCATGATACAAAGTATTCTCACCCATTTCAAGATTTTTGGGACGAAGTTCATCCAAATAACTTGCGCCCAATTAATATCATAATTTCCAAAAATAGAAAAAAGTGCTTTGCAAACTTTTGAAGTAGGATTGTTAAAATTTCCCGACCTCGGGGTCAAAGTATGTTGTAAAAGAAGATTGACAATTCTAGCTTTTGGTCGAAAGTTTCGATTTTTGAATTCAAATTATCATTCCTTTCGAAAATGTGATGAAATGTCTCACGATCATTTTCATCTATTTTAAAGTTAGAAAGATCCATTCCCATACTCTTGCAATTGAGAATGGTACCCAAAAGATCATAATTCAAAACAATTCTAGTGCCTTTGACACTACTCCAAATTTCATCATCGTTTCCATTATGAAATCCATGATTAAGATTTGCATAGAAAATTTTAACAAGATTTGGATAACAAACAAAATCATTTCGAGAAGCATCGACAAGACTAAGAATTTTGATTGTTTGCAAAAAAGAGAATCAATTTCATAAGAAGAGAAATCTTGAAATATAGCAAACTTTCTGGGATGGTCTTTCGCAAAGTTAGCATAATTAATGTATACTTTTATTACCTCCGGATCATTAAAGAGTTGCTCTTTTATCTTTCTGGAAATTCTCATGGTGGAGGGGTTGCTTGAAGAAGCCATTAGAGTAGAGAGTAGAGAGCTTGAAGTTTTAAAGAGAGAGTTTGAATTTGAAAATGAGAGTGAAAAGATGTGATAAAAGATAGTGAATAAATAAATTCTCAAAGGACAATTTCTATGGTCAAAAGATGCCTTTTCAAAAAATTGAATGAAGTGAAAAGGTGGAGGGAAATTCAACCATTTGAATCCAAATTTTAAATTTCAAATTTTGTACCCATGTCGACATCATGGTA
Organism: Allium cepa; assembly: GCA_030765085.1. NCBI lineage: Eukaryota > Viridiplantae > Streptophyta > Magnoliopsida > Asparagales > Amaryllidaceae > Allium > Allium cepa. Next base: position 366,692,475 of record CM060938.1, on the reverse strand, counting down.
GGGACCATGTCGACATGTGCTTGTGAATTTCTATGATTTATTTTTCCTAAATACTCTAATATATATATATATATATATATACACACAATTATTATTTTTAATGTCTATATATATATCTGGAATATTATTAGAATTGTAGTATATTCCATAATATATTATTATACTAATAAAAATAATGATAAAAATAATAATAAAATAGTAATGAAAATTTTTAAAATTCAAATAACACACCAATTCAAAATAAATCAATCAAGCATCTAATTCTAAGCATGCAATTTCAACCAATTGTATTGTAAATGTGTACCTTTTTCTAAGTCCGTTTCTCTGAATTCGTCGGAATCGTGAACTGTTGTGAAACACAAATTTGAATTATCTGTCTTCTGATCATCATCTCCTGAAGACGAGTCTGAGTCATCTAGAGTAGCAGTAAGGCACGCTTCCGTTTCTTTAATGAATCATTGTTTATAGGAGGATTTTGCCTCTCTAGATATGGACAATCTCTTTTGATATGGCCTGGTTCATCACAGTTGAAACATTTGACATTGTTTGGCACTATATTCTGATTTCCAGAGTTCTTATATTTGTTTCTCTTGAGATTATTCATCTTTCTGTATTTCAGAAATTTCCGAAAATTCCTAGTCATCAAGGCTATCTCTTCATCGTTATCGCTGTTTGAGTCTGATCCATCAGTCAATGCATTAAATGCCATTGATTTCTTTTCAAATGTATTGCTTTCTCTTCTTCCGATCATTTGGACTTCAAACGACATTAGATTTCCAATTAATTCTTCTATCTTAAGGTACTGATGTCATTTGCCTCTTTGATCGCAAGTGCCTTTTGATCCCATTCTGGAGTAAGAGAATTTAAAATTTTCTGACTTGATCTTCTTTCGAAAATTCCTTTCTAAAGGATATTAGAGAATGCACAATATCCTGAAATCGATTATACATATTGGAAATAGACTCATTAGAATTCATTTTAAATAATTGAAACTGATTTGTGAGCATGGATATCTTGGTCTGTTTAACTTTGCTTGTTCCTTCGTGAGTAACTTGCGAAGTTTTTCATGTTTCATATGCAGACTTGCAAACTGACACTTTATTAAATTCATTTCTATCAAGTGAACAAAACAGAATATTCATTGCTTTAGAATTATTTTGTGCAACAGTTTTTTGCTCAGCGATTCACGGTGCAAAATCAGTTGTGGGTTCAGAATATTCAGTTTATGTGATATTCCAAGTGTCTAATCGTACAGATTGTAAATATATTTTCATCCTACATGCTCAATATGCATAGTTACTGTCATTAAAAAAATGGTGGTCTGACAGTAGACTGACCTTCTATAAATGAACTAGTGACATGGATACTAGCGTTAGTAACAGTACCACTGTTGGTAGCCATTTTGAAAACTTTTCAAAAATCAGATTATGAAACTTTGAAAACCTTGCTCTGATATCAAATGTGAGAAATGCGGATTACGGATCTTAAGGCTAGGATAAACACCAGAGGAGGGTGAATAGTGTTTATGGAATTATTAAATCCTTTTGAGTTTTTGTTAGTTTGAAAATAAATGTATGCAATATTCAGACACAGATATGATCACAGAGTCAAACACAGATGCAGAAATAAAACAAAAGCAGTAAAGGAAAGAATGCGCCGGATTTTATACTTGTTCGGAGTTACCCTACATCCAGTCCCACTCACAAGTATGGATTTCCTTTCAAAAGCAACTGTACAATTACACCCTCGATTTCAAGGCTATGAGGTACACCCTCCAGATTCACAATCCTCTAGATAGAGATACTTGATTTATGGGCAATAAGTTCACCCAATCGATTTTTAAGGCTACAATCACAGCTTTTCTCACTTGGTTGATTTCCAAGGCCACAATCACACCTTTTCTCGTTAAATTGATTACAAAAAGCCTATAACTCTAAATAGCACCGAGGATCTTGTTTAGATATTGATAGAGAATCAAACCAGAGATAATCTAGTTAGATTCAATGTTGATTTCGGTAGAGTAATGGTAAGAATATGTATAAAGAAAATATGGAAGAAGAAGAGAAATGAAAATAAAAAAATATGATTGAAAATTCGTTGAAACCAACCCCTATATAAGAACAACAGCCATGTCCATTCGTGAAGAGATATGACGAATAGACATTTCTTTTGAAATTTAAATTTTGAAATTAACTGACACTATGTCGACATGGGTATATTGAGCATGTCGACTTCCCAAAGGAATTTTTAGGGTTTGTTTTTCTTTTGAAAATAACTTTTATCTTATATTAAAAACTATTTTAAACTTTATAAATATACTTGACTATTGTTAAAATACATAAGTAAATATAGAGAATAATATATTGATTTATATAATTTTACAATAATTTTATATTTAAATCTAAGTATAAATATTAAAAGTTAAATATATTATTATTAAAGATAATTTAAAACTAAGGATAATTTGATTTTGAAATTAAAGGTTATTTTGAGGCTAAAAGTATTTAAAACTAGGATAGATGTTTTTGATTCTTTTAAAAGGAAGGTTTTGAAATCATTTTGAAAATAAGATATAATTTTGAAAATCATTTGAATAAAAGTCAACGGATACAAAACAATGTTCCACTAGATTTTTCATAGGTTCCATCCTACTCAAGGCTTCATCCATTTAACGGGATCGAAGTGGATTCCATTCCACGAATAAATTGGATTTTAAGATGCCAATGCTTTTCTAGGAGTTTTAACAAAATTCCTAATAAATTAAAAGATAAATTACTCGAAATCTTGAACTCTTGATAATCTTGATATTCTTGATACTCATGAGTCATCATTCTTGATATCTTGAATCTCTATGCTGTACAGTCTTCATTCTTGGTATTTGCATGGTTAAATCCTGCATATACATATAATTCTAAACTATAATGTTAGTATTTATATTTTATAGTCCTACACAAAGGTTGTTGTCATCAAAACCATCATCTCATGGACTAATATCCATCACTATAGAAACCAATGCGCATGGCATCAAAGACTTGGTGTGCGGTGAATTGGAAAGAAGTCGGAAAGTATGAGGTCAAACTCAATGGTTCTGAAGGGGTCGAAGCATCGCATTTTTAAAATTGAAAATTGGCCTGCTTTGCTTTCGAATAAGTTGCTTTCGACTTAGTTTTCTTTTGATTAGGTCAATGGTTTTAAAAGAATGGTTTTAGAGAGGTTGCACCTTTGCTTTTAAATATATGCTTTTGACTAGGTCGAAGCCTTTTGCTGCTGCTTTCCTACTTTTGGATACCAATGGTTTCGAAAGTTATACCTGCTTTTAAAACTTAATCGCTTCTCTAATGTGTTTGGAAGGATGCTTTCGGCACCACCATTCCTTTACTTCGGTTTTGGCTTTCGAAAGAGTTGCTTTCAACCCAGTTATTTATGACCCTTAGATCTTTTTAAAGATTAACCAAAGGTTTCGAAAGAGAAGGTTTTGAATGATTTTGCAAAAGGTGTTTCCACATGTTTTAAAATTTTGAACTCAAGCGATTTCGAAAGGTTTTAAGGAAAGGTTTCGAAAGGTTCGAAAGGGTAATTTTCTAACTATATCAAAAGGGATAAAAGGAAGGTTTTCCAATGGTTTCAAAAGGCAGTTTTAAAGTGTTTTGAGATAAGATGTCTAAGGTTTTATAGCTTTCGAAGGAAAGGTTTTTCGAGGGTTTCGAAAGGTTCTGAGAACGGTTTTGAAAGGAAGATTTTGGTCTTTCGGCCTAGGTGAAATAAAGGGTTTTACTTGGTTTCAAAAGAGGTGCTTTCAATGATTTAGAAATTGGTACTTTCAATGGATTCGAAAGGGATACTTTCAAAGGTTTAAATGTTTTCATCAACTAAAGTTTGAGTAAAGTATATATAAAACATGGCAAGGTGATTTTGAGTAAAGCACAGAGTATATGTACTTTTCTTGTATGAGTTAGACTTAAAAGTTTTTAATTGGTTTGAAAAAGTTTTCAAGGAAAATTTATGGGAAGGATTCCCTAGGTAAAATGACTCATATATTAGAGTACCAGATGGGACTGGTATAGGGTCGCGTCTTATGCGTTGGCTATTAGCTCCAACTAATTTAGTCCAAAATTTTTAGTGTGTAGGGCTTTGTCATAAGTAAGACTAAAATTATGATTACATACAAGAGAATATATGTTAGTATATAGATAGGTTAATGGTGAGCCCAGAAAACCAATAGGATCACATGACCTTAGGAGATGTTAAGTTAGGGACAAACCGTCTAGAAGAAGAGTATTTAACAGATGGTTAAGGACATACTGTCTATAAGAGGAGTATGTAATAGGTGTTAGATTATTTTGATTATATTGTCTGGTAGGTCCGAGTCAACCAAATGTTAGTAGTTAGCCAAATAAAATTATAGATTTCTGACTGATAGTCCCTTTATTGCCTGATATGTATGTTTACATGATAACGCTTTACAGTTTTATCCAGTTTTGGTTGCAGGATAAAGTTTTGCAAAAGGTATGTTTTAAAAGGATATTAGTGAGGGAAAACCCATTTCGCTAAGCGGCATGGTCTCACTTAATATCAAATAACTGAGATGTATAATATTATTTACACTGGCCTTTATGTCTGACTCGAAATTTATGTTTTTCCTTAAACTCTCGGGTGCTCAAAATTGATTTGAGTAGGCTGAGTGTTGATATTTTATAGGTTTTAGTAGGTTGATGAGTAAAGCTTACGGAGACGAGCAGTTGGCTGACGGATAGGTATTTAGGAGTTCCTATTTTGTTTTGTTTTATTCTGTTGTGTTGTATCTAAGACAGTAATGTCTATATAGTACTTTGGTCAACCAACGGGGGATAATCATATGTTGCTGTTGGCGTATTTATGTAATAATTATATCTTATCTGAACAGGGAAAACAATTATGTGATTATGTAATTTGAATGTGAAACATATGTTTTGAAATATAATCAGTAAAATGTTGTTTTTGAAAATCTACGACTTTGTTTCATATTCAAGTGCTTCTGATATTATGGATACCATTAATATAGCCGTATTTACTCACTGGTGGTTAATACTATAGATGGCTGCAACATTTGTAGTGTTTATCTTTGGGCCTTTAGATATGGGATGTTACAACTTGGTATCTGAGCATAGGTTTATGGAAAACTTTAAACTAAAAATGATTTTGAAAAACATAATCCTTAGGAATTAGAGTTAAGATCAGAGTATGGGATAACGCTACAGTAACATACCTGTATTTTCTATATATTAATACACGCTATCTCACTATTCTCCTATCTCTCTTTGGTTATTCTTCTAAATCTCATGAGGCTTGAATACAGATTGGATGCAAGAAGAGGCTGTGTTAACCTAGGAGGGGATGACACCACCACCAATGGAAATGCCAAACCCAATATAAGGAGGACTCAAGGTTAGGCTCAAGCTGAGAATGTTGGTGCTAGAATCCCACAAGTGGATATAGGAGCTATGTATCAGTTTTTCATGAATATGATGCAAGCTCGAATTACTGCTAGAGAAGTTGGAGGAAATGATGTCGGAGGAGTTCATGAAGCTCCGGTTGTCAACCATTATGCAAACTTGAGTGGAGATTATACTAGGCTTGGAGCGAAGACATTTATTGGAACTGAATATGCCATAGAAGTGAAAAATAGTTGATGCATTGTGAAAGGATAGTTTCTGACTTAGGGCTAAATGATGAGCGGAAGAGGAGGCTTACTTCGAGACAGCTTTAGGGAGTAGCATTATTTTGGTGGAATAGTGTAATAGCTGGTGTGGTTGAGGAGACAATGACATGTGTAGAGTTTAAGAGGAGGTTCCAGGAGTGGTTCATCTCGATAATGGCACAGTTTGTTTTGATCCAAAAGTTTGCTGAGCTAGAGTAGGGAGAGATGACTATTTTAGGGTATGCTAGTAGGTTTGAAGAGTTAGTTAGATATGGTTATGCCACTGTTGATTTAGTGATGAAAAGGAATGAGAAGTTTATACGGATCATAAGTCGTAACACCCCTTATTTTTAACACTATATTTTTAGTAACGTTATTTAGGAAATTTAATTAGCTAAATAAAATAAAATAATGTAAATTGATTAGTGGATTGAGACTTGTTGTTTAATGGGGTAGCCATTCCATGTAAATGAGTAAATCAAAACGAGATAACATGAAATAAAATGGGTAAGGGGAAAATAGGGAGAAAGATATTCTTATACCCTAAACCCTTAGGAAATCAAACACACATTCATTTCATATTGTCCTAAGCAAAAAACATTTCTAAGGCTGGCCACCATTAACAAGCAGGAGAAAGAAGATCAAAGCTAGGATTCAAGTAAAGAATCAAATCACCCAATCAAGATCAAATCTCATATCGAAAATCAAAAAGCTAAAGTGAATAATTACTACATCTCATTTTCTTATGGTTTTCGTTTTTAAGGAAAATCTGAACTTTTTTGCATGATTTTGCTATGTTTTTGATGGATTAAATGTTTATATATACTTATTGGTGATTTATGTTTGTTCATATAGATTTTATGATATATTTTGATATGAAAACTCTATTAAATGACATCTAAATGCCTTGAAATTTTAGATTTAGATCAGAAATGATATTTTAGAAATGGGTTTCAATTTTTATAATTTTTGGAATTAATGTGGAATTCATAAAAAAATTCAAGTGAAGAAAATGATTTACTGTGTTATAAGTAATTTATGGTTAAATTATAAATAATTTCGGTCTGAAATTTATATATGTTAGTAAACATATCAAAAAGGATTTTCTAGAATTTTTTATAGAATTTTCCTAAGTGATTTGATGAATATATAAAATTATTTAAGATATGGGAATTAAATGTTTTATATATTTAAAAAAGGAAAATAGGTATTTTGTAAATAAATTAAAGCGTTTATTTCTGAAATTTTGGCAGTGCTTTTAGAAGAGATAATTTACAACCAATAAGATTTAGACAAAACAAGGCAGGTTATTTAAAAAAATTACTTAAAAAGGTTAAAGTCAGTTTTACATGAAAAAAATGCATTTCACCACTTTTGGCACACTGCTTCGAACATAGATAGCTTTCGACGTAGTTCCTCTGCCTCTATCACTATAGAAAGCAATGCGCATGACATCGAAGACTTGGTGCGCAGCGAATTGGAAAGAAGGCGGAAGATATGAGGTCGAAACCAGGGGTTTCGAAGGGGTCGAAGCACTGCTTGCTTTTAAAATTGAAAATGTGCCTGCTTGCTTTCGACTATGTTGATTTCGACTAAGTCGACGGTTTTAAAAGAATGGTTTTAAAGAGGTTGCGCCTTTGTTTTTAAATATACGCTTCCGACTAGGTCGAAGGCTTTTGCTGTTGCTTTCCTACCTTTTGACGACAATGGTTTCGGAAGGTATAATTGCTTTTAAAACTTAGCCGCTTCACCAATGTGTTTGGAAGGATGGTTTCAAACCTTCATTCCATTACTTAGGTTTAGGCTTTTGAAAGAGTTGCTTTTGACCTTGTTGTTTTCGACCCTTAATTTTTAGAGATTAACCCAAAGGTTTCGAAAGAGATAGTTTTGAATGGTTTCGAAAGGTATTTCCACATATTTTAAAAAAATTGAACCCAAATGTTTTTGAGAAGTTTTAAAAAAAGGTCTATAAGGGGTGGTTCCCCAATGGTTTTGAAAGGTTCAAAATGGTATTTTTCTAACTGTTTTGGAAGGGTTAAAGGAAGGTTTTCAAATGGTTTCAAAAGGCATTTTTAAAGTGTTTTGAGATAAGATGCCTAAGGTTTTATAGCTTTCAAAGGAAAGGTTTTTCAAGGGTTTCGAAAGGTTTCAAAAGGAAGGTTTTGGCCTTTCGGCCTAGGTGAAATAAAGGGTTATACTTGGTTTCGAAAGAGGTGCTTTCAATGGTTTAGAAAGGGGTACTTTTAGTGGAATTGAAAGAGATACTATCAAAGGTTTGAATGTTCTCAGCAACTAAAGTTTGAGTAGAGTGTGTGTGTGTATAACATGGCAAGGTGATTTTGAGTAAAGCATAGAGTATATGTATTTTTATTACGTGAGTTGGATTTAAAAGTTTTTAATAAGTTTGAAAAGGTTTTCAAGGAAAATTTATGGGTAGGGTTCCCTAAGTAAAATGATTCAGATATTAGAATACGAGATGGGACTGGTATAGGGTCGCGCCCCATGCATTAGCTATTAACCCTAGCTAATTTACAACAAAATTTAGTGTGTAGGGTTTTGTCATAGGTAAGACTAAAATTATGATTACACACAGAAGGGAATATATGTTTTATACAAATAGGTTATTGGTAAGCCCACAAAACCATTAGGATCAGGTGACCCTGGGATATGTTAAGTTATGGACAGAGCGTCCAAAAGAGGAGTATTTAACAAATAGTCAAGGGTAGACCATCCAGAAGAGGAGTATGTAACAGGTGTAAGATTATTTTGATTATATTGTCTTGTAGGCTCGAGTAAGCCAAAGGTTAGTAGTTAGCCAAACAAAACTATAGAGTTCAGACATATACTCCATTTATTTCCTGATGTGTATGTTTTCATAATAATTCTTTACAATTTTAACCAGTTTGGGTTGCAGGATAAAGGTTTACAAAGATATGTTTTAAAAGGATATTAGTGAGGGGAAACTCATTCCCCTAAGCGGCATGGTCCACTTAATATCAAATCGCCGAGATGTATAGTATTATTCACACCAAGCTTTATGTTCTGACTCGAAGTTTATGTTTTCCCCTTAAACTCTCGGGTGCTCAAAATTGATTTGAGTAGGATGAGGTTTGAGGTTTCGCATGTTTTAGTAGGTTGATGAATAAAGCTTCGGGAGACGAGTAGGTGGCTGACGGATAGCTATTTAGAAGTTGCTGTTTTGATTTTTTTTTATTCCGCTGTGTTGTATGTAAGAAGTAACGTGTATATAGTACTTTGGTCAACCAAGGGGGCATCATCATATGTCCCTTTTAGCGTGTTTATATAATAATTATTCTTATCTGAACATAGGAAAAAATTATGGGATTATTTTATTTGAATGTGAAACATATGTTTTGAAATGGAATCAGTAAAATGTTGTTTTTGGAAATCTGTGATTTTGTTTCATATTCAAGTGCTTCTAATGTTATGGATACCATTAACATACCCGTATCTAGTCACCGAAAGTTAATACTATAGATGACTGCAGCATCTGTAGTGCTTAGCTTTGGGCCTTTAGATATGGGATGTTACACTATTGCCTTTTGGTCGCACGTAGAAAGTTATGACCATACTTCCATGTGCACCCGATCAAATTACTAATAGATCAACCCTTCAGAAGGTGTTGTACCAACCCAAAGCTTATAGACGGCTTATAAAATGGAACATTGAATTGAGTCATTATGAAATCACTTACCGTCCTTAAAGGACAATCAACGGGTAGGCACTAGCAGACTTCATTATTGAGTTTACAATACGAGATAGCGAAGAAGATCTTACCCCAGAAGTGGAGACACACTGGAGGTTGTTGTCGATGTTGCATCTAACAACTTTTTCTTGGAGGCAGGTGTCTTGCTTGAAACTACTACAGGATGATCTGTTTGTTATTCCTTACTCTTAGAATTCCCTAAAACAAACAATAAAGTCGAATATGAAGCATTGATAGTCGGACTGAAAGTTGTAAAGGAACCCGGGATTAAGTCTATACATATCTATAGCGACTCTCAGCTAGTCGTCTATAAGGCGAGAGGCGAATATCAAACCTGGGGAGAGAATCTCACCCCATATCCATCCAAAGTGTAGGATTGCTGAATGACATCGAGCATTACACCATAATTCACATCCCAAGGGAACAAAACACGAAAGCAGACTATCCAGCTAAAATGGCCAGTTACGGCGAAGCTCAGTCAATGGGACTGGCCCCAGTTGTGACTCTGATTGCTCCATGCATAGGAGAGATGGATATCGACTGGATTTTCGAACAACCAAAGAATCGAACACATGGATGACACCAATTAAGGACTATTATCTCAGAGGGACAATCCCCATAGATAGGAATCAACGGAAAAAGCTCCTTCGACAAGCACCACGGTTCATACTACAGGATGGAATGGTCTAACGAAGGGGACTCTCTGTCTGTTTCCTCAGGTGTGTGATCAATAGCAAAGGTCAAAGAATCCTCAGGAAATTCACGAAGGTTACTATAGAGATCACACCAAAGGCAATTCCTTGCAAAGAAAGTTCTCTGATATTGGTTTTTGGCCAACGGTCGACTGCGATGCGGCAGATTATGCCAAACGGTGCGACCAATGCCAAAGATTCAGCAAGATCAAAAGAACTCCTTCAACAAAGCTAACACAGATGGTCTGCCTTTGGTCATTCACAATCTAGGGAATCGATTTGATTGGTGTGTTGCCAATAGCCAAAGGAGGAGCCAAATAAGCTATCGTTGTTGTTGACTACTTCACCAAAAAGGTCGAAGCAGAACTGCTGGCTACTATTACCATAAAGAAAGTTATTATCTTTATAACTAAAAACATTATTTGGAGGTTTGGAGTGCCATAAATAATCGTCATAGATAATAAGATTCAATTCGGAAGCGCTGAATTCAAATACTTTTGCAAACGCTTCCAAGTTGAGAAAAGCTTTTCCGCTGCTGCACATCCGCAGGAAAACAGGTAAGTGGAGGCATTAAACAAGATCATCAAGTCCACCATCAACAATTGGCTAACTAAAGCCAAAGGAAATTGGGCTGACGAATTTCCACTTGCACTATAGGCTTACAGAACAACTCACAAATCTACAATTGAGAACTCTCCATTCGCCGTGGCAAATAGATCAGAAGCGATGATCCTAGTCGAAATGGAAGTCCTTCTCATCGAAGGCAAAACTTCAATCAAAGGCAGAACGGGCAACTCCTACTCGAGTCGCTTGATATGGTCGATGCAAAGCGGGAAGAAGCCGAGATAAGGACTGCCGCTCACCAGAAAAGGGTCACACAACATTTCAACTCCAAGTTTTATAACCACACTTTCAAAGTAGGATACCTTGTCCTCAAACGGGTCCATCCTGTACCAGGAACCTTTAGACCAAATTGGAAAGGGCCTTATATAATAGGCTAGAAGCTAGGGGATGGCACGTTGAAGCTAATAACCGATGATGGAACCCAAATTCCCCATGCTTGGAATAGTGAATCGATGCATCATTACTTTATTTAGGACTTTCTTAAGTATTTACTATTTCTGCAAATAACCCAAGATACCAGAGGCATTGTAAGTATGTAGAACTCACCCAACTTTTATTGCAATTAATTAAATTTCTTTGTTTTCTGAACAAATAAAACCGCGTTCACATAAGTAAGCTGCCAAATCAATGGGTCAGATCGACTCAAAATCATCCGATCGCTTCTTGAGATAGTGGATCCATGCTCAAATACACCCTATTTAGCAACCGAGTCGATGGAAGCAAATAAACTCAAACTGCTGATCGATGGAAGCCAATCCAAGCCTTTCAAGAACCAGTGTTGCTCTGGTGACATCGGGAAGGTCCGAATCAAAGCAGCGCATTTTGTAAGCCACGCATTGCCTCTTGGATTGTGGAATGATATCTAAGTGATCAAAATTAACTAAGCCACACATCTCGTAAGTCATGCATCACTTCTCGATCCCCAAAACTTCCTCCGACCAAGCCTCAATCCCACCATGTGTATTTCCTAAGCCACATACTACTACTTAGATCAACAATCGCATCTAAATACGAGGAACTCTCATATTACAAAAAGCCTCACACTGTCTTCAGAGAAAAGGAAATATCACTCTAAGAAGCAACATGTGTGCACAATAGCCTAAACGTCAACATTGCGACATAAGCACTTAACAGTATTTCAAGTGATCAATATTGCTTCGGCATCACCAGTCACTTAGTGAAATTCTTAAGTTCGTAAATCACTTGTCGTAAGGCTGCTAAAAAGCTTCATGAATATCTCAAGTTAGAAACCAATTTGGGATATCTAAAATGAGGACAATAAAACCAAAAGTTCCCAAAGATAGGAGTTGTTGTATAAACCCGACCGGGGGCATCCGAAAGATTAGTAGGGTCACCCAGTCTCGTATCAAGTGTTCAGAGTAAACAATCATATGAAGTAAGGGGTGCACACCAACGCTCAACCAAAATAGAAAATACTTCACGATTCTGTTACCCAAAACTAAGAATTTTGGCAGCAATTACCGGACTAAATAAAATAGTATAGGAAAAATATCAATGACTACTTACATATACAAAATCATGCTGAATAAAAAATAGTGGTATATAAAAGGCAATAGTGCATGAAATATGGATAAGTAGATAAGTGAAATTGCAATCAAAATTTCAATAATTATGTCACTTATAACTTTTTCCATACACAACAAAAAACAACGGGGGCCGCACCTGCACAATATTGGCTAAGAGAAGGAAAATACAAACACCACTATTGCAACAACAATAAGAGATGCTAAGTGTGAACTCTGCATTTGTACAAAAAGCAACCAGAAAAAAGAACTCTACTTCATAGATACAGAGACAGATCAAGGCTTCTTGTCACTACCTCCCCAGCCACCTTTCCCGCCTCTGATTGACAACTTCTCAAACTTTTCCAAATCCCCACTCGGGGTGATCTCGCTTTTTGAAACATTGCCATTGTGCTTGCGGGATTTGTGAGAATCCTTCAAAGACCTTCTTTGGTCTACAACTTTCTCCTTCTTTGTCTGGCTGGCAAGCTTGATCTGCCTGCTTTCGTGCATCAGTAGTAGCCAAGCCCTCTTCTTGAGATATAGAGAGATCATCTAAATCATGAATCGATGCAATTTTCTCGGAGTGCGGACCAAGCTCTGAGTCGGGTGTGGATGAGGGTTGATGTGGTCAGAATAGCTGTAACACCCTGCACTTTTAGATAATTAAATAGCCAAAATAATTATAAACAGTGAAAATAAGAATTTTTTGGAATTGTTAGAATATGGCCTCAAAATTTATACCATTGTGTTCATGGCGATTTTCTGATTAATTTACATGTATAATATGCCTCGAACGGACTTCGTATGAAAAAGTTATTGACGTTCGAAGTTCCATATCGAAAAATAATTATGCGTGTAAATGTGTGTGAATATATTTATTTATAAATGTACACATGTATAAATTCCAGAAATAATGCGCATTTGAATTTCAATATAGACGTGCATCATAAAGGAAATTAATTAACATCAGCAATTAGAGGTAATTAATTAACATTAGTAGGCATGTTAATCAAATCAGCAATTAGAGCCTCCAAACCTATATTTTCCTGAATGGGTGAGATAGCCCTGTCACTTTCCTTTCTCCTCCGATTCTTCAGAAAATTAAATATATTAGATTTAGGTTTTTTGATTTGCGATTTGGAGGTAGAAACTATAGATCTAGAGAAGAGATGTCCAAATTAAGCCGTCTGTATGAGGTGAGTTTTCAGATCTGGTTTTCTAGTTCATCTGTTTTTTCTTCTTCAGTTAGATCCAGATTTATAAATCCTTACAAATTCCGGTTTGTGGGTCCAAATAGGGTTACAAAGCGGAAGGCTTGGGATAATAGAACTGGACTAAAAATCAGACCTAGATTTTGGAGTGTTTTCTTTTTAGATGAGTGGATTTAAATCATATATCTTTTACATTTATGTTATTTTATCATTAGATTCCCGTTAGATATTTAACTCAACATTTATTTTTAGTAATTAGTTCTATTGATTAGTTATGTTGAAAACTGTAATTTTTTTAAGAGAGCTTATATCGAATTATTATTTATATGGATAAAAAGGATAGAAGTCCAATTAAATATAAATAATATTAGGCTTAACAGTTATAAAGAAAGGCCTAAGCCTAAAAGCAAGAAATTTACAGTAAATTATGCTAAAAAGGGAGAAATAAATTGAAAAGAGGGAAATCCAATAACTTGATTTGGAAGTTAGTGATAGATTAATTGGTTGCTTTAGAAAAAAGAATACATTTCCATAGTTTAATATTTAAAAGGTAATGATAAACATAATTGCAAGAATAAAAGAAAGAAAAAGGAAACTAGTGTAAAATAGAGACATTTTTGTATTTTGCATTACCCTACAATTAAAGAAACAATAAAAAGAAATATCTTGCAATTGCGAGTTATTGTTTATAGCAACATCTAATATTTAAAATATGGAAATGGATTTTGAACACGGTTTTTGTAAGCAACCAAATAGAATAGAACTACTTTCTAGAATAAAAGAAAATAACTGAAGAGTTAAAGAAAATAAAGAAGAAATCAAGCTAATTATTTGACAAGGATAGAAACAATAAATAGAAATGTGCCTAGATATGCATTTACTGCACAGATAGTAGAATAAAAGAAAACAAGTTATTATGATAAGTAAATTTATGATTGTCGGACGTAGTCCCAAGCCAACATTTGTCATATAATATAAAAGACTAAAGAGAATTCAATATCATAATAAAAGAAGACAAGCTAGAATAGAGAAGAGACACTTGCAATTATATTTATAACATGTAGATTATAAAGAATATAGAAGCAACAATTGCAAGTACAATTATAAATAGATTATAATTAAAGATAACATAAAAGGCTTATTTTAGAACTTACACTAAGTTAAAAATCAAATATAGAAGAAGGGCCCATGCCAACAACATTCCCTTTCAGTAAGGAATTGATAGTCTCACAATAGTTAGGTGAGGCTATGACACGCTTATGTTGATTAGGGTAAATAAGGAGCCAACATAATAAGAAAAGTAAACTAAATGCATAATAAAAGATTAGACGTAGGGTCTAATAAAATAGTAAGATGTGTTGGAGTATCCCAAAGGATGAAGAGCCTAATGAAGCAGTTCATAATAGATTTCAGCACAAAAGGAGCACGTTCAACTTAGTTATTTTGGGCTAGAAGGAAGTACAAGACTTCAATGGGACGTGAGGATACTTTGGGATGGCTCTCTAGGGTAGGCCTAACGAAGTTGCACTCCCGGTAGCAAGTCTGTAGGTGTTCCATCTAGAGAGTATTCGTTGACTGGTTTTGCATTGCAGCCTAATGAAGTGGACCTTTATAGGCAGTCAAAAGGTTGATAAATGAAGTAGGATATACATATGACACCATATTCTGAATTGCGGGTAGATTTTAGTGGGAAGGACCCAAAAGGATAGTCGCATGTGGAGATAAAGCCATCATCAACCAAGAACGAGGTCGGTAAAGACTAGGCTAAACCAACAGGTCATTGATTCTTTCACTATCGAGACAGTGGATGAGGGGCATAGCCACTTAAATCTTTAGATGTCTTTCGATTAGTTGAGGGATGACTGTGTGAGGCCATAGCCGTGATGAGAAAAGAGACATACCAAGAAGAATATCTTTATTGTAGGACCAACGAAGCTATCCTTTATAGATATAGAAAATCCCCGACTAAGTCCATAAAAGGTAGACCTTGTTGAGCGGGATTTAGGGAGTAGATAGAACGATTATGTAGAGTCCTTAAGGTATGCACTGGGTGGTACATTGTTGATGTCCGAGCATTAGTATAGGTTAGTGTGGTTGCATTTTTACGTTTTTATAGTAGACGACAGAACATCTGTATTATAGGCCTCACAAAGCCATCCTTTATAGATGTAGTCATAGAACGCACTAGGAGCAAGATGATGGAGTCCTTTTTTAGGAGGATACGGAAGGTACTATGGGTAGTACCTAGGACCGATGTCATCATTGGTCATACAGATACATATATATTAGCTATTAATCTACTGGGTAGTAGATAGGTACGATTCACGCATAGAGGCGAGAGTATTATAAACCTGTATACCTATATAACTGAAAATGGAAATAAAATGGTGTATGTAGAATGAAGCTTAGAAATGAATAATTTGTCCATTCACCAGAACTTTAGTTCCACCCCCTCCTCATAACATCCTATAGGTTTGATAGTTGGTAGAGACCTTCCAGCTTTGAGACACTTGTTTAGAAAGTGTTATTATCTTGTTGAGTATATACTTATTATTATATTTTAGTCAGTTCCGCCGGGAGATATTTATTTGAGCTCTGATATATTTGTCTTTGTCTATTTGCAGGTTACTAGATACCAAATCGGGCTTCAATGGGCTTGGATTTTAGCATTTTTGTGAAAAATCCTAACCCACCGGAATTCGGGTTGTTACATTTGGTATCGAAGCCTAGGTTTAAGGTTCCTAGGTAGATAGTGAGTGAACGTATTTGTATTTTTGAATAATATATACATATATCATGTACTAAAATCTAAATAGTCTCTAATTATATATTTTAACATATGGAAAGTTTTTAGAAGTACATTTTTTCATATTTTGCTAGTTGGGTTTGGGATGACCCAAGAGTGTTGAGCCCTAAGTTATTTTCAATTTATAGTGTATAATAAGCTATGTTTGAGAGAAGATTAGTATCCATATGTTAATAGGGAGAGTAGTTTTATTTTGAAGGAATAAAAGATTTTAGTAAGGGAATGCGTGACGACCCGCAAATCCGTACCCTTTGAATCGACAATAATCCACACATGTCCGACCCAAAAAGCACAAACTGACGGAAAGTGAAGAGAAAGAAAAGAAGAGAAGAGAAGAAAGAGAGAAGATAGAACTAAATAAAATAATACAGAATCTCACATCGCAGCGGAAAATATATAATATCATAACAATGATCTTTACAAAACAGAAACTGTATATATGCACATCAATCAGAGTTCAACAATCAATCAATAGTTATCAGCCTGAACAGTTATAATAACCTGTCCTCACAATTGCTGATAACTAAGCACAGCGAATAATCAATAATCAAAACAGATACGCGTATACGAAAATAAAGATCTCCAGCTCTCCTGCTGAAGCTCCAAAAGCACCAAATTCGAATCTGTAAATATACTCGGCCTGACCCGAGCATTGAAAGGGAAGAACGCTCAGATCAGTCTGGTAAACTAGCGTGAGAAACACACTCAACTGAATTTATTAAATTACCAAAACTTTTCCTTTATCAAAACAAAAGTATCTCGTAAGACAAGTCCACACATAAACACGGACATGGTTTTACCTTACGATAACTAAAACATATCATATCAAATCCTCTTATATTATAGTAGTGTCTACTATATACAAATAATATTAATCATAGCCGAAATTGTTACATTGATTAAATTCCATCATATAGCCCAATTGGATAATACAATCAAAATGGAAAACACGTAGTGGAGTTTAGATTTCCATACAAATGACCAGGTGAAGGGACTACCCACCGGCAGTGCATCTCTAGAAGAATGAACGGAGAAACCATCACAAAGTTTCACTACCAACACAAGACCAGCTCACCTCTATAACTAGATGGTACCGAATATGTCATCCTCCAGTCGTTATCGACCTTTACCGAGGGCCCTCTAGGATACAAACCACAATAATCAGATACACGACGTCATAGCGTGTAAAGATATATCTAGAAGAGGATGATCATATCCTACTTGGGAATGATCCACTTAGCCTTGCTGCATGTAACCCTGTTTTGATCATTTTCGGTTGATGAGGATAGAGGTGACGATTACCTTTCACAAAGCACATATCACATCACTTAGAATGCCACACGGCCATTTCCGTTGACTACTAATTGCCTTCCATCAAAATACAACCCTTAAGCTCATACGTCTCAAGGAGGGTGTTAAGCTAAGAGAAGTTGCCTTCTCCTCCACCACTGATGTACGTTTGTAAAAACCAATGTACTAGAAATGCAATGTCAGACAAACATCCATACAAGTTATCGAGGAACAAGACAAACCGAAGGTACTTTCCTACCACATCCTGTCAAGAAATCCTTAGGATTAGTATTGAATAGTCCTTGCATTGGATATTTCATAATGAAGAGACCACTGCTACCGGATGTATATTGGGATTTTAACCCCAAAAGATCAACAAGCACTCCCCCACTATGAAAATATGGAATATCAATATCATTACAAAGCAACCTGCACAATCGTCGCATATAAATTGGTCCGAAGTGGTTTTTAGATAAATCTGATCTCGGCCTCTTTGCACCAACAATGTAAAAGCGTTTCTCAACTTCACAGAGAAACTAAGTCTCATAGATTTATCACGTCTCTAACTTTCAACTTGTTATCCTTCGGGCTAAGAAGGAAGCTCGATAGATTGGGGTAATACTCTACACTATACGAATCAACATTCTCAACACAAACGATAATCAAGCCTACATAGAAGGCTACGTACTAAGTATACGACTAAATAGTTCCCACATCAAGTCGAGGAACTAATATTTGGCAAAGTTTCATAGTTGGTTATTTAACTCTCAAAGAAAACAAACAAATATTCAACATCATGACAATCACTAGGCCTTTTAAATAATCTTTTATTAATTAAATCACTTGCCAAATATCCACTTCAAATTATCTTTAAAAATATTTATCTTCAAAACCATTTCAACTTCTATATTGGAAAACATTTCCAAATACTTATTTAACAATACGTAATTCACAAATCAATTTATTTTCAACACTTAGAAAATTTTCCATATACTTAAATCAGAATTAAGTATATATTTTATTCTTTAAGGAAGACATTCTCTTTAAACACATTTATTTGGGCCAAAACGAATGTTGCGTAAAACATCGTTACGATGACCCAAAATCACTTGTATAGGGATTCGAAAATTAGATAGATATATAAATCCCAATACTATACAAAACATTTCCTTTCAAAAATCATTTACTATAACAAAAGTGTTATAGTCCATCATTTCCTTATTTCTCGCAAACTTCTATTTCAACAATGAATGTTGAAATCTATGGTTTCGATACTTCACACATTTTAAAACATCTTTAAATCATTTTAAATCCATCTAAAATATCGCTTCCCAAAACATTTATTAAAAGATTATTCGCTGTCCAAAATCGTGAATATAAATCTCTAACCAAATTCAACACTTCTACATATTTAATTAAAGGATTATCCACTGTCCAAAATCGTGGATATGATTCCTTTAATATACCTCTATATTTAACTTATCAAATTCAATCAATTTTGAATTTATAAATCAATATTTATAAATTCCATTTATATATTATACAAACTTTCATATATAAAATTCCTTTATAAATCAATTCATTTAATAACTTAATTATATGCTAAAAATCCAATTATAAGTTAATTACTTATAATCTCTTTATTTTACAACATCCTTATTTTGATAACTTCACAAATCTTATTTACTTATAAAATCCATTTATAACTCTATTTTAACACTTTTGATTTATAAAAATTCATTTTTATAAATCTTATAAATAAACCATTTATAATAATTCAAAATCTCACTTAAAACTATTTT
Source organism: Allium cepa (assembly GCA_030765085.1). Taxonomy (NCBI): domain Eukaryota; kingdom Viridiplantae; phylum Streptophyta; class Magnoliopsida; order Asparagales; family Amaryllidaceae; genus Allium; species Allium cepa. Next base: position 366,673,120 of record CM060938.1, on the reverse strand, counting down.
ACAAAAAAAAATCAACTTTATATTTTAAAAATCACATTTCAATTATATTTCTCAAATATCATAATTTTTATAACATAAAAATTATCACATTTATTTATTCAAAATAAATCAATTCTTTTACAATTCAAAAATCAATAAAATGTTTATTTCTAAAATCACTTTAAAATCCTTTTAAATTTGGAAATCATCACTTTAACATTTTTAAATTCCAAAAATAGGCCCAATGCTGCAACAACACCAAATACGTCAATCACGGCAACCAAAACATCATATGTCATATGATAACAGACTATATCACAATATCTGTAAATAAATAAATACTGGTAAGGAATCCAGTTGGATCCCTCCAACCTGCCACCTGCGACAAATATACATATTAGAATATGTGTACAATGTCCGCTTCAAGGCAGACGTGCGTACAAAGGTTCATCTGCACATACACGGAAACATATAGGTCATCTGCTCCACTAGGCAGGTATATATCCAAATACCAATTAATATATCATATATCATCCAAACAATCATCAATCATCATATAACAAATTATTTCTCACTTATATAAAAAAATCAGTGAGTCAGAAAGAGTGGGTTGTACTCACATTGCTTCCAATCGCAATTTCAGTGTTTTATTCTGAATAAATTAAACGCCCGTTTAATTTTACCCAAAATTCACACTAGCTCCAATCAGCTCCAAACTAGCTCCATCGCGTAATATTCGACAATACGATTCCAACGCAAGTCGTTTCGTGCGAACCAGATCACGTATGAAAACGTTACAGCGTTTTAATGTTTAAACGAATTTATATAAATCAATTTACAATTTTATTTATTATATTTAACTCACTTTAAATCAGGGCTGTTCGTTTTCTTGCTGATCAAAATCTGGCCAAAGCTTATTTCTTCCCCATTGCGTTTCGTTCCAAGACAAAACAAACTCATCATCGGCCGCCTAATTCGAATCGCCGCGGCCACTATCTTCCACAAGAACACGATCAAACAACGTCATTTGAAAGGCCATCACAAGCTCTGCCTACAACATGAATTTGGTAGAGCTCGGTCATCTCCTAGGCTCGAAATTCGTGCACGAAACGCACGTGTTCGAATGAGAATTGCAGACGATTGGGATCGTTTTAAACGATCATAGCAGTTGAAGTTGTAGATCTCATCGCCCTCTTACTCTTTGTAGTTGAAATATTTTTCTAATTGTTTATGAATTTAGAGATTTTGAGGAGAGAAGAATCGAAGGTTTATGGCCATTAAAATGAAAACGGCGGCTAGAAACCCTAGCTGTATTAGGTTTTACAAAAATGAAGAAAACACGACTTTTATAGAAAATTTGACGACACTATTCATCCAAAATTTTTCCGAACCCCAAACGAAACGTGCCGCCTGGCATTTATAATATTTTACCTCTATTCCAAATGCAATGGAATATATATCGGGAGCCAATTCGATCGTATTTGAAAGATAGGTTTTTGAATCGACTAAGTTAAACTTAAAATTCACTTAAACAGATTTCTATGCGTTTTAGCTTTCCCCGGACAAACCGTAAATCCGATTGACACGAAATTTGAAATCTTAGAATAATATAACATTACGGATCCAATGAAACTAGTTTTGTCGAAATCCGAGACTGTTTGAAAAAGGGCTATTTTTACTCATCAATTAAATATTAAAATATTCAATCTTTACAATTTAACTTTTAATTCAGTTTTAAAAGTTCTCTAACATCATTCTCATTCCAATATGATTTAATTCAACTTTATACAACATTTTTTATTCGCATTAAATCCAAATATCAATTATTTTCATAATTTCAAATATTAAATTAACAATTTAATTATCCAATTAAATCATAACATTCGAAATAAAATTATTTAATTAATAATATTAACTTGTGAATATTTAAAATCAATTAAATATATGAATTTCAGATGACAGAAATTCTGGTTCGTTACATTCTCTCCTACTTAAAAGAATTTTGTCCTCAAAATTACCATGTAAGAAAAAGTCACAAAATCCATTAACTTTTCAAAACAAATCGTTCAAATTAGATGTACCAAATCTATTTAACCTTTTAACTTTTTCCAAAATTTATTAGTTGAAATTCTTAAAAAAACATTTCTAAGTTTTCAAATCCATTTATTGTTATCTTTCCAAAACCAACTAATATCGTTTAACCTTTAATTCAAAAATCAAACTTTAGTTTTCACAATTTTTTCCAATTTTCTCAAAATTTTTCTAACGCCTTAAATTTTCAAAAAAATTCGCTATAGTCTCCTTTGCGCGGTTCGATCAGAAAAAAATAGCAATATATATATCACAAATATACATCTCATCATCGAAGATGAGGCATCCCGAAGGGGAAAAAGTGTAAAAGTACGATATATAATCCGAGATATGTACCTTATATATTATTAGCGAGCATATACGACTAATATAGCGCGAAAGCAAGCTCCAAAAGCAAAGCAAGCGCCATCTGCACCTACTAAATACTCAATAACACATGAGAAACATGTATATATCAATGTAGTATCAATATGCAACATATATCAACAACTATATATGTCAATATAGCGAATGCAACAAAACAACAAAGCCAACCATCAAATAACTATCATCCAACTATCATCCGAAAAACCATATCTATCAGTCAAATCATAATCAAATCAATATACCTTCACTTCTTGTTAATATTTACTGAAGTGGTTTTCAATTAAATCATGTTTGATTCATTAACATTGGATTTACTATCATTCATTTATTCAATTAGTTTACATTCACTAATTTTCATTCAAGTTTGTTTACTTTCACGTTAAATCAAATTCACTTTTATTTTGATTCATTTACTTCCAATTTAATTAATTCAATTTCATATGAATTTCTCTACAATCAACTAGCATCCATCTAACAATCAATGCATATCCAACATTTCCAAATTAATTTACTTTACATTCATTCAATTTGGTTCAACACTTTTAATTCCAATTGGTTTAACATTCAATTGACTTTCATTCAATTATTCAATTCACAACTTTTTAACTTACGTTTTATTCAATTCTTAACAACAACATTTTCTAATCCATGTTTATTTCCTAATTCACTTTTATAATTAAAGTTGAATTCCATTTATATAACTCAAGTTTATATTCATTTAATTAATTCATTTCATTGATTCGTTTTATTAGTTTTCTTCGATACCAAAATCAACTTTATTCAACATCACTTAAGTTATGTTTCATTTCAACTTTATTTACATTCACTTTCACTATACAACTTAAGTTCACTTTAATTTTAATTCAGCTTCTATCTTATTTAACTTTTACTTAAGTCAATTTCATTACTTATTCAAACTAAGATTTTGTTTTTCTTAACAAAACTGTTTAACCATTTTAACAAATGGTTTTACTTACCTTTTCTCATTTTATAGGTTATACAACTTAATTATTTAAACTTCCAAATTCATATTATATAATCACTTATCTATTCCAATTAAAATTCAATTCAATTTAACCTTCCTTAGTTAAATTTCAAACCATATAATTCACTTACTAACTCAAATTTCTTTCAACTTTACTAAAGTGAATTCTTACTTCGTATTATAAGTCCAAAACTTATTTTACTTATATTTATCAATTCCAACTTGGATTTTAAATCAAATTCGTTTAACACAACAAAACTTCAATTTTTCAATTTACTATTGTTATCAAATCCATCATATAGAAACTCGAAAATGATACCGATGATACTGCAGTCATCACCCTTATAATTTTCCAGTAACAGTAGTGAATTCAGTGTATTATATTCTTTCAAAAATTTCTTTTTATTTATAAATCACATTTATAAATCTTTTACTTATATAATTTCACTTATTACTTTATTTATGTAAGATCATTCCCACTTCATTTATCTTATTTGGATTTACAACAATATAACATCTTTAACTTCGAAAAACAACTTTCAAAATTAACAGGATTCAAAATTTCAAATTCTTAGTTTAAGTCCATTTTTATTTATAACTCATATTTATAAATATACTCATTTTGTTTCACTTCTTATATATAAGATTATTTCACAATTGTAAATCACATTAATTATAATTCCATACTTTATAATTCATTTGCCTATACAATTTATTTTTTTACAATTGTTGTTTTTATTTAGATTATTCAAATAGCTTTTGTCAACTTACATACATATTTACATTTTCAAACAACCAAACAATCAGTTTATATACACTTTAATAATTTTGAAAAATAATTTCTTTATATATAAAATATAATTAAGGTAAAATTATTTCATTTACCCAATTTAAAATAATACTATGTCGACTTGCCTCGTTTAAGTGTTTGGAAATTCCTATCGATAATATGGTGTCCCATATACCGACCAGAATTCACAAACAACTCAACTGATAATCAAACACAATATAAATTTTTTTATATTCACTAACAAATACGCGCTCATATATATAATACACTCAAACTCAATCTAGGGTGCTACTGTCCCTATCTATACTGAGTACACATCAAAGCTTAGGAATATACAAAATCTAAGCTCTGATACCACGTGTGATGACCCGCAAATCCGTACCCTTTGAATCGACAATAATCCGCACATATCCGACCCAAAAAGCACAAACTGACGGAAAGTCAAGAGAAAGAAAAGAAGAGAGAAGAAGAGAAGAAAGAGAGAAGATAGAATCAAATAAACAATACAGAATCTCACATCGCAGTGGAAAATATATAATATCATAACAATGATCTTTACAAAATAGAAACCGTATATATGCACATCAATCAGAGTTCAACAATCAATCAATAGTTATCAGCCTGAACGTTATGATAACCTGTCCTCACAATTGCTGATAACTAAGCACAACGGATAATCAATAATCAAAACAGATACGCGTATACGAAAATGAAGATCTCTAGCTCTCCTGCTGACGCTCCAAAAGCACCAAATCTAAATCTGTAAATATACTCGGTCTGACTCGAGCATTGAAAGGGAAGAACACTCGGATCAGTCTGGTAAACCAGCGTGAGAAACACACTCAACTGAATTTATTAAATTACTAAAACTTTTTCTTTACCAAAACAAAAGTATCTCGTAAGACAAGTCCACCAATAAACATGGACATGTTTTTACCTTACGAAACTAAAACATATCATATCAAATCCTCTTATATTATACTAGTGTCTGCTATATACAAATAATATTAATCATAGCCGAAATTATTACATTGATTAAATTTCAGCGTATAGCCCAATTGGGTAATACAATCAAAATAGCAAACACGTTATGGAGTTTGGATTTCCATACAAATGACCAGGTGAAGGGACTACCTTCCGGCAGTACATCTCTAGAAGAATGTACCGAGAAACCATCACAAAGTTTCTCTACCAACACAACACCGGCCCACCTCTATAACTAGATGGTACCGAATATGTCATCCTCCAGTCGTTACCGACCTTTACCGAGGGCCCTCTAGCATACAAACCACAATAATCAGATACATGACATCATAGCGTGTAAAGATATATCTGGATGAGGATGATCATATCCTACTTGGAAATGATCCACATAGCCTTGGTGCATCTAATCCTGTTTTAGTCATTTCCGGTTGATGAGGCTAGAGGTAACGATTACCTTTCACAAAGCATATATCACATCACTTAAAATGCCACACGGCCATTTATGTTGACTAATTGTAACGTCCCGAAACTTTCAATTTCTAAAATTCCAGATAGTTAAGAAGAAGAAGAAACGATAGAAGAAGAAGAAGAAACACAACAAGAATTCTCACATTCGCAGCAGATCAAAATATAATATCATATAATAACATTTTAAAAAAGAATTTTGTATCTGTCAAATACATTTATAATACATCAGAGTTACACACATATACAAACACTGGATATACACAATCATCATGTCTCAGATATACAACCATATAATACAGCGGAAACCCTCCATACGTTCTTGCCATCCATCTCGCCTCCTGAGCTCCAGAACGTCCTTACTTGAAAATCTATAATACTCGGTCTGACCCGAGCATTACATCAAAGTAAAACCCGGGCCAGACTGGAAACCAGCGTGAGTAAACCCATCTAACATTGAATACAAAGCATACGACTTATATAAAACCCTGGGTAACTTGTATCAATTTACAAATTCACAATTTGTTATAGACATCACTTATTTCACACATCACTTTTTCAAGTACCAAAATTTAGGTCAAATAGTCCAATTCACTTAAATCATTTCATTCCAGCCTATTGATTTCACATATCAATCTATAAAAATTCGAAGTGGTTTCGGGCAGTTTCTAATACCCGACCTTGGTCTCTTCGAGTCTCATATCATCCTATCCCAAGTTATCCAAGTGAAATACACTTCAAACTTTAAATACAGGATGTCCCTTTCACAAAGTTTCATTATTGATAGATAACCACAATATCCTGTCCGTCCAAACATATGATACTACAAAACATTTCACATCAGAGATATCAACTCCTTCAAGGCATCTAATACCATCCAATCATCCATAAGCAAACTTGATCACTTCCAAAATAAATTTAATCACTTCTAGTTAAATTACTAACCTCAATCACTTAGATTCATTCACTTGACATTAATTAATTTCAAATCAATAAATTAATCATCCCTTAATTATCCGTCTTAATTAATCACCCTGGATTAATTATCCTTCAATTACATTCAAGTAAGTATCTTTAATTAATTACACAAACTAATTATTCTTAACCAAAACGGTAATTAATCTTTAATTACTTCACAAATTAATTAACTATAATTAATTACATTAATCCTTAATTACTTATATTAATTATTTTCTCATATATCACTTATAATTTTAATTTATACTGATCTAAATTAATTTCATTAATTAAACCACAATACTAATCACTCTTGATTATTCTCAACCTACAATTAACTATCTTTTTATTTACTACATTAAATAAATTAATTACTCATTTTATAAAGGAAGCTTAAAGGAATTTAAAACCAAATTCATTTTTAAATTCAAATCAATTTAAAAATGCACTTTAACATTCAAGTTGTTTAAAAACTGAAATTCACTAACTTGAATCCTTGATTTAATTTTTGATTTAAAACTTGTTTTAAATCTCTACTTTACAAATAACTTCAGTTTTTAAAAAAAAATCACTTTTATTTCATTTTAATTCATTCTTATTTTTATATTATAATCATTTCACTTCCAAATTTTACTCTTGTATTTCTTTTCAAAAATCCAATTCTATATATTTTGATAACCCAGTGTACTGGAATATCCAATCAAACCATGGTAACCAATATTCCAATTATCAATTTAATTCATCACAGCATATCAAACATTCATACACAGAATATTAAACAATCTAAATAATATTAAGGAATCTAGTTGGATCCCTCCAACCTATTTTCCTACATCCACAGACGTTAACACAATAAAATACCAATTCCACTTCGAGGTGGAATATCGCGATATATGGGATTTATATAATATCATTTGCTATTATGCGGCGCATAGGGTCTCATCCGCTATATAATGCAGGAAATCAATCACTCCAATATATACTATATACTACTATATATAATATAGCGCATCAAATCAATTCAATCATTCAACCAATTATTTAAATTTAGCCATTTATATTTAAATAGCAATCCAAAAGAGTGAGATTAACTCACCTTTGTCCTTAGATTTCCATCCACTTCAACTCGACCTGATTTCCACGATCTCAAACCTTTATTTTTTTTTTCTTTCATTCGTTAATCGCTCTGATTTAAAATTTATTTGAATAGCCTTGCTAACTTGAAAAGATTCCAACCACCTTCCAAAGTGTAGAGAATATCCGTATAAGCACGTCACAACATCAACGCCAAATCCCGACCTCGTACAAATGAATTTTCGAGTTATTAAAATTGATAATTTTTTACTAACCTTAATTAACAGGGTAACAATTTTGATTTTAAATTACACAAATATGCGTTACCACTCCTCGATCGACACCAACTCCGCCTGGCACCAACAAGGGGAAACACGCGGCCAAAACCCAACTATCCAACCGCCTCAACTTACTGCTGTAGCTCGTCCCTCCACGTCGAGGTCGCGACCTCCTAATTCAATGCCCGACCGAGCTCGAAATCTGCCGCTGCCATCCAGGTCGATGCGACCACTTGCAATGAGCGATGTCGCCACCAAAAATCTTGAACGAGATCGCGGCCAAGACCTCATCGATTGAACGCACTCCCATCCTTGTAGATATTTGCTGATTAATTGAAGAAGAAGGAAAGCTCGTGATCATATATTCGAACTGCACGTATACCTCGTAATTCGATTTCAGTTACTTTCTCTTTTTTTTTGATTTAGCTGAAGGAAGGGGGAAAGAAAGGTTGGGTTTTGAACGAAAGGCATTACAATTTAAATTTTAAGTTCTGAATTTTCTTTTTTTCATTCGGTCTCTATACAATGAGGAAGAAGGGCTCGGGTTTTAAAAACGAGAAAGGTAGCGTGTTTGAATAGTTTGCATAAAAACTTGGACTAGCTTATGAAGAAAGGAACTGCTTTGATTTGTTTTATAATTTTTATTTAATTATAGAATGTCTCGTTCGTATATCTCAAAATCTTGAACCCCTATCAAGGCGTGCCGCTAGACATTTATAAGTTAAACCCCTATTTCAAATGCGATGGAAAAGGTTTCGAGTCCTAATTCGATCTTATGGAGAAGATAGCGTTTTGAACCCAGTTATTATATTAAATTTCGATTTAATTTTCAGTGCGTTTACTTATCGTACGGCTAAACGATCACTCCAAACACTACGAAAATTGAAATCCGATAATAATAAAATATTACGGATCCAATGGAACTGGTTTCGTCGAATTCCGAGACTGCGCCTCGGAAGGCTATTTTTTTAATATCGATTTAAACGACAAAATTTCAAAGCTTAACAAAACACTTCCGAATCAAATTTTAACACTTTTACTATCTTCAGTATTATCAATATAAATTTTACAACCATTAAATTATTTTTAATAGGCCTAAAACTCCAGATTCAATGACTTACCCAATTTCATTTTATTAAATCCAATAACTTAATTTCCAAATAATAATAATATTTGAATTCAAGTTAAAATTTTAGTTTTAAATATTTAAAATCAATTAAATATTTCAATTTCAAACATCCAAAAATTCTGGGTCGTCACATTCCTCCCCCCTTAAAAGACTTTCGTCACCGAAATTGCTAGTTAAGAAGAATGATCCAATACCCATTACTATTTTCCAAAACCAAACAGTTTTATCAACTTGCCATAACATATCTTTTATTAAAGACCCACTATTACTTCAACCAACTTCCCAAAACCTTCCAAAGTTTCCAACAACATTATCTATACCACTTATTCAAATTTAAATTTAAATCCAAATTTTAGATTATCAAAACTTTCTCAAAAACTTTCTCTCTAAATTTCTGAAAAATTTCGCCAGTGTCTCCTTTGCGTGGCTAGCTCGGTATAACTAAAAAATGCCTCTATGGGCTCCCAAATTCCAAAAGAAAACAAAAGGCCAAGTGGCTAGATCAAAAACCCAATCATACAGAAATTTAAACACATACCGTTTTGTCGAGCAATTCAAATTTATCTTCTGGAATCAAAACCAATTTTCCTTTCCCATTATAATACCTATATATCCTACTAAGCAATAATTTTCAATTACAACATTCAAAAATTGCTTTACACATTTCTTTACAAAAGATTTCATATCTATTTTGATTTCTATTCACTTTAGTTTTTTCCCATTTCCATATGAATTCAATTTACCTTCAATTCTGAATGTTGAATTTTATCTTCCATTTATAACTGATTCATATCATTATTTTAAATTAGTTTCATCCATTAATTTATTTCAATCTCCTATTTGAAATCATTTTGTCGGTAATGAAAAAAAATTTCAAAAATTTTCTAACTCCCAAAATTTTCGTCATTTTTTAGCAGAGTCTCCTTTGTACGGAGGTGCTTTTTGCAATTTGTCAAGAGATATAAATATATATACATCGACCCACACGGTCGGAAAAACAAAAACAGTTCATATTTCATATTTTTATTTCGTAGACGTACCTCTATTTAGCATTTTAAGCAAGCGGCTAATTATTTTAGCAATTAGCGCAACCAAATCCAGCTAAACGACTCCTCGGTACCTGTACTTACTCAATTCAAACATGTAAGTACTAAATATATGAAATTTATTAACATTTCACTTTCTATCAATAGCTAAACACATGCATTTCATAAGCAACATGCACCAAACACTTTCCATAAGCGATTTATATGACTTTAAAGCTAATTCAATTGTTTCAACCAATTCATATGCCATTTCATCCAATTTTAATGGTTTACACTTCAATTTATTACATTCAATTTATTTTTAATCCAAACAACTCACGTTTATTTCAATTGATTCCAAAAAATCAATATTTACCTCTACCAATTCATAGAATTTTTATTTACTTATGTTTAAGTCGAACAAATAATTTACTCTATGCAATTCGACGATATTCACTTAATAGAATATCCATTTTGGTTTTTAGCCACATCCAATTGATTCCAACTCATTTTATATTTAATTCCATCCCATTTCTAGTTTATTCACCAACTATACATTTATTTCTACCTTCTTGAACTTAATTTGCAATTCAATCCATTTCTGTTTCAATCCAACTTCCTTTTTATTCGACAATATTCCAATTGTATTCAATTTACTAACAATTCATGTCAAATTTAATTTATAACTCAAGTTTTCATTTCCAAACTCCATTAGTAACTGCCAATTCAACTTCTATTCAACCAATTTAAATCTTATTAACATACTCACTTAACGAATTTATTTAGCTAACTAGCTCACTCCTTTATTTTAAAATTTTAGAAATACTTTTAAATTCACATAATACTATTAAAATAGCTTTTTATAAAAATACTTCTTATAACTCGATGTCTCAACCAGTCCATCCTTGTTCTCATAGAAATTTGGTCATACGTTGATCAGGCGTAGGACTGAAAATCTATAAGTACTTAGCAGACCCATTTTGAACATCCAGTGAAAATACTTGGAAAATAATTTTATTGAAAATACCGAAAACATTTTTTTTGAAAACGGAGGAAATATCTTTGGTGAGAATGCTCTGGAAATCATCACCCCCATCCATGGTCGTAGTTACATCCTGGGTTGTGTTGCCATCGCAGCAAAAGTCCATGTAACTGTAGGCACTGCGCGCCCCTCGATTACGCCATGGAACCCACAACAGATCGTAGTTACATTACAGGGTTACGTTGCCATCACAGCAAAAGTCCATGTAACTGTAGGCATCAGTGCCCTCGATTTTCGCTGTCAAAAATGAAACTTCTCCACTCCCACATAGGTCGTAGTCTACCGATGTAAAATCAAATGCAGACTGTTGGCTCACAGCGGTACACACGACTTTCGCTATGTTACCATAGATCGCAGTCTACCGATATAAAATCAAACGCAGACTGTTGGCTCTCAGCGGCACACACGACTTTCGCTATGGTCTGCAGTAGATCGCAGTGACATCGAGTTACACTTTCGTCACAGCCTAACCAAAATGCCTCCGTAGGCATCAGCGTCCTCGACTTTCGCTACACACTACTAATAATCCTCAGGAACTAGTTTTGTCCGGACTCTTTATAGGATCAACTTTAGAATACCCCCTTAGGGTTTAAGGCAGTACCACCCTGTGGTACTCCTGAGAAGTTCATTTCAAGGGAGCGCCTTTTTCTCCAGAGCCATTTTCAAAACACTTTATACTATACACATATAGTTTCTTCCAAATCATACACCTAGTATGAATCTCATATAAATCTCTTTTTCTCAAAATCAATTATCCCAAAATCGATAATTCTCAAACTAGGCTTTCCAAATTCCAATGTTGATTTTACCCAAAAATCAAAAGCCTTTCCAAATTCAAAGATTCCCAAAACCCTTTTCCAAAATCCTCATAAGATCCTTTATATATATATATATATGTATACATATTTAATTTAAAAAAAAAACTTTGGATCATTTCAAACTTGTATAAAACTCCTTATATTTCAAACACTTTCAAAATCCTTTTCTTCCTGCAATAGATTCAACAAGGAGAGATTTATCTTATATAACAAAGACATATAACTTTGTTTATTCAAAATCAAATATTCAAATTTGATTACTCTTTTTTATAAAGTTGTTTCCATCTTACTTATCATCATAAAAATATCCAAATTTCACTTTTACCCATTGTATATTTCACAAAATATACTTTCATTTCAAAAGAAATCATTTCACATTTCTTATTCACAAATTTTCAATATCAATTTCATCCAAATCCGTACGATGTACACTTATCATTCGTACGCTATACTAATCTGATCGCTCACTCGATCACACAATTTCACTTCCGAACTAGTATCGTCCACCCGACTTCCTAGCACGGACACAGTTCTGGTTTATTGATCAGAAACCGTCATTCTCCTTGCATAGCCTAGCTATGATAGAGAATATCCAGAATCAATCAACAATCTATATTCAGGTTCGCCGTCGAAAATCGAGTGAAAAATCCCAACTCGAATCGATATAACTATCTCGAAATTCTATGCTCGAATCTGGATCAAATCACTATGCGAACAGTATACTATACGTACATCCTACGTATTTAACTTCATTGATTATTAACCGAATCAATTTCCTTTCTATTCATCCTCACTTTGATTTTATTCACTTTAATTCTTATCTCAGTTGGGTATTTAATCAATAACAGTTTGAACTTCGACCAAATTATATTTAGAAAATAGCTTGAAAATTTTAAAAATATATAAGTAGTTGAAAAATAATTATTAGTTTGCAAAATAACTGTAAAATAGTTAACTAATTGTAAAATAGTTGGAAAATAGTTAAATAGTTTCAGAAATTTTAGATAATTGCAAAATAGTTGTAAAATAATAATTAATTTGTAAAATAGTTGAAAAATAGTAATTAGTTTATAAAACAGTTGAAAAATTGTTAAATGGTTCCAAAAATAATTGTAAAACAAATATAAAATAATTTGGCTTTAAAAAGAAAGGTTGTTTACATTAAATGGCTTGGAAAAATAAGTTTATATTAAAACAATTTATATTGAAAATAGTCCAGAGTCAAAACTGTTCACTTCCCCATCAATTCAATTTAAATTTCCACTTCCATTTAAATTGACTCAATTCCAATTTGAGTAACTTCAATTTCCATTGAAATTGATTTAACCCCAACTCTAGTTGAATCAATCTTGATTTCTTTCCAAATTCAAATCAAATTCCATTTGATTTTAAACCTATTCAACTTTAATTCAATTCCGAATTATTCCAATCAATTTGGACTAATATCAATTAAACCCACTTCAATTTCTAATCATTTCAATTCAATCCAATTCAAATTTTCCATTTAAAATTTTAAACTTATACATCTTCAATCACAAATCCAATTACTTCGAATCAGATTCAATTTGAACGAATTCAATTCAAATTTCAAATTTAAACCATCCCGAATAATATAAATTCGAGTTAAATTTTTAAATGTTGATTTAATCCTTTAAATCAAATCAACTTATCTCTTTAAACCATTTAATTCTGAATCCATTTCAAACTTATTTTCATTAATTTTAATTTGGTTGTATTTCTATTACCACTTAATTCTCATTATTAAAATTTTCAAATAATATAACAACCAATTACCTTAATATTTATTAGAAAGAAATATTTCTTAATATATCAAAATATATTCTTATATAAAATCATTTAAAACCTCTATATAAGAAAATAACAAGTACGCGCTCATAGACACACACACGCATACTCAACTCATTCTAGGGTACCATTGACCCTATCCTTAATGAGTAATCCCAACAGAGCTAAGGTTCTCGCTTAACCGTCAGCTCTGATACCAACTGTAACGTCCTGAAATTTTCGATTTCGAAAATTCCAGATAGTTAGGAAGAAGAAGAAAAGGATAGAAGAAGAAGAAGAAGAAACACAACACGAATTCTCACATTCACAGCGGATCAAAATATAATATCATATAATAACACAGTTTACAAAAGAATTCTGTATCTGTCAAATACATTTATAACACATCAGAGTTACATATATATACAGACACCGGATGTACACAATCATCGTGTCTCAGATATACAACGATATAATACAGTGGAAACACTCCATATGTTCTTGCCATCCAGCTCGTCTCCTGAGCTCCAGAACATCCTTACCTGAAAATCTGTAATGCTCGGTCTGACCCAAGCATTACATCAAAGTAACACCCGGATCAGGCTGGAAACCAGCATGAGTAAACCCATCTAACATGGAATACAAAGCATACGACTTATATAATACCCTGGGTAACTCGTATCAATTTACAAATTCACAATTTGTTATAGACGTCACTTATTTCACACATCACTTTCCCAAGTACCAAAATTTAGGTCAAATAGTCCAATTCACTTAAATCATTTCATTCCAGCCTATTGATTTCACATATTAATCTATAAAAATTCGAAGTGGTTTTGGGTATTTTCTAATATCCGACCCCGGTCTCTTCGAGTCTCATGTCATCCTATCCTAAGTTATCCAAGTGAAATACACTTCAAACTTTAAATACAGGATGTCCATTTCACAACAATTCATCATTGATAGATAACCACAATATCCTGTCCGTCCAAACATATCATACTACAAAACAATTCATATCAGAGATATTAACTCATTCAAGGCATCCAATACCATCAAATCATCCATATGCAAACTTGATCACTTCCAAAATAAATTTAACCACTTCTAATTGAATTATTAACCTCAATCACTTAGATTCATTCACTTGACATTAATTAATTTCAAATCAATAAATTAATCATCCCTTAATTATCCATCTTAATTAATCACCCTGGATTAATTATCCTTCAATTACATTCAAGTAATTATCTTTAATTAATTACACAAATCAATTATTCTTAACCAAAAACAGTAATTAATCTTTAATTACTTCACAAATTAATTAACTATAATTAATTAAATTAATCCTTAATTACTTATATTAATTAAGTTCTCATATATCACTTATCATTTAATTTATACTAATTTAAATTAATTACATTAATTAAACCATAATATTAATCACTTTGGATTAATCTCAACCAGTAATTAACTATCTTTTTATTTACTTCATTAAATAAATTAATTACTCATTTTATAAAGGAAGTTTAAAGGAATTTAAAACCAAATTCATTTTTTAAATTCAAATCAATTTTAAAATGCACTTTAACATTCAAGTTGTTAAAACAAATTTAAAAAGTTTATTTGTTTAAAAACTGAAATTCACTAACTTGAATCCCTGATTTAATTTTTGATTTAAAAACTTGTTTTAAATCTCTACTTTACAAATTAACTTCAATTCTAAAAAAAAATCACTTTTATTTCATTCCAATTCATTCTTATTTTTATTCTATAATTATTTTACTTCCAAATTTTACTCTTATATTTCTTTTCAAAAATCCAATTCTATATATTTTGTTGTGTATCGGAATATCCAATCAAACCAACCAATATTCCAATTATCAATATAATTCATTACAGCATATCAAACATTCATACACAAAATCTAAATAATTTTGAGGAATCCAGTTGGATCCCTCCAACATGTTTTCCTGCATCCACAGACATTAACACAATAAAATACTAATTCCACTTCGAGGTGGAATATCGCAGTATATGGGATTTATATAATATCATCCACTATTATGCGGCGCATAGGGTCTCATCCGCTATATAATGCGGGAAATCAATTACTCCAATATATACTATATACTACTATATATAATATAGCACATCAAATCAATTCAATCATTCAACCAATTATTTAAATTTAGCCATTTAAATTTAAATAGCAATCCAGAAGAGTGAGATTAACTCACCTTTGTCCTTAGATTTCCATCCACTTCAACTCGACTTGATTTCCATGATCTCAAACCTTTATTTATTTTTTTCTTTCATTCGTTAATCACTCCGATTTAAAATTTATTTGAATAGCCTTGCTAACTTGAAAAGATTCCAACCACCTTCCAAAGTGTAGAGAATATCTATATAAGCACAACACAACATCGACGCCAAATCCCGACCTCGTACAAATGAATTTCCGAGTTATTAACATTGATAAATTTTTACTAAACTAAATTAACAGGGTAACAATTTTGATTTTAAATTACCCAAATATGCGTTACCACTCCTCGATCGACACTAACTCCGCCAGGCAACAACAAGGGGAAACGTGAGGCCAAAACCCAACTATGCAACCGCCTCAACTTACTGCTGTAGCTTGTCCCACCAAGTCGAGGTCACGACCTCCTAATCTAATGCCCGACCAAGCTCGAAAGCCGCCGCCGCCATCCAGGTCGATGCGACCACTTGCGACGAGCGACATCGCCAGCCAAAATCTTGAACGAGATCGCGGCCAATCCCTCATCGATTGAACGCACTCCCATCCGGGTAGATATTTGCTCGATTAATTGAAGAAGAAGGAAAGCTCGTATTCATATATTCGAACTGCACGTATACCTCGACATTCATTTTCAATTACTTTTTTTGATTTAGTTGAAGGAAAGGTGAAAGAAAGGTTGGGTTTTGAACGAACGACATTACAGTTTGAATTTTAAGTTCTGAATTTTCTTTTTTTGGTCAGATCTCTAGACAATAAGGAAGATGGGCTCGGGTTTTAAAAACAAGAAAGGTAGCGTGTCTGAATAGTTTGCTTAAAAACTTGGGCTAGCTTATGAAGAAAGGAACTTCTTTGATTTGTTTATAATTTTTATTTAATTATAGAATGTCTCATTCGCATATCTCAAAATCTTGAACCCTATCGAGGCATGCCGCTAGACATTTATAATGTTAAACCCCTATTTCGAATGCAATGGAAAAGGTTTCGAGTCCTAATTCGATCATATGGAGAAGTTAGCTTTTTGAACCCAGTTATTATATTAAATATCGATTTAATTTTTAGCGCGTTTACTTATTGTACGACCAAACGATCACTCCAAATACTACGAAATTAAAATCCGATAATAATAAAGGCTAATTTTTTAATATCGATTTAAGCGATAAAATTTCAAAACTTAACAAAACACTTCCGAATCAAATTTTAACACTTTTAATATCTTCAGTATTATCAATATAAATTTACAAACCCTTAAATTATTTTTAACAGGCCTAAAACTCCAGATTCAATGACTACCCAATTTCAGTTTATTAAATCCAATAACTTAATTTCCAAATAATAATAATACTTGAATTCAAGTTAAAAATTTACTTTTAAATATTTAAAATCAATTAAATATTCCAATTTCAAACATTCAAAAATTTCGGATCGTCACACTACTAATTGCCTTTGACAAAAATACAACCCTTAAGCTCATACGTCTCAAGGAGGGTGTTGAGCAAAGAGAAGTTGCCTTCTCCGCCACCACTGATGTACGTTTGTAAAAAAACAATATACGTAATATTTAGAAATGCAATGTCAGACAAACATCCATACAAGTTATCCAGGAACAGGACAAATCGAAGGTACTTTCCTACCACATCCTGCCGGGAATTCCTTAGGATTAGTAGCGAATAGTCCTTGCATTGGATATTTCATAATGAAGAGACTACTGCTACTGGATGAATATTGGGATTTTAACCCCAAACGATCAATAAGCACTCCCCCACTGTGAAAATCCAGAATATCAATATAATCACAAAGTAACCTGAACAATCGTCGCATATACATTGGTTCGAAGTGGTTTTCAGATAAATCTAATCCCGGTCTCTTCGCACCAACAATGAAAAAGCGTTTCTCAACTTCACACAGAAACTAAGTCTCATAGACTTATCACGTCTCCAACTTTCAACTTGCTATTCTTCGGGCCAAGAAGGAAGCTCGATAGATTGGAGTAATATTTCGCACTATACGAATCAACATCCTCAACACAAACGATAAAAAAGCCTACATAGAAGGCTACGTACTAAGTGTACGACTAAATAGTTCCCACATCAAGTCGAGGAACTAAAATTTGGAAAAGTTTGATAGTCGGTTATTTAACTATCAAAGCAAACAAACAAATATTCAGCATCATAACAATCACTAGGCCTTTTAATTAACCTTTTATTAATTAAATCACTTGCCAAATATCCACTTCGAATTATCTTTAAAAAGATATATCTTCAAAACCATTTCAACTTCTATATTGGAAAACATTTCCAATACGTATTTAACAATAAGTAATTCACAAATCAATTTATTTTCAACACTTAGAAAATATTCCATATACTTAAATCAGAATTAAGTATATATTTTATTCTTTAAGGAAAACATTCTCTTTAAACACATTTATTTGGGTCAAAACGAATGTTGCGTAAAACATCGTTACGACAACCCAAAATCACTAGTATAGGGATTCGAAAATTAGATAGATATATAAATCCCAATACTATACAAAACATTTCCTTTTAAAAATCATTTACTATAACAACAGTGTTATAATCCATCATTTCCTTATTTCTCGCAAACTTCTATTTCAAAAATGAATGTTGAAATCTATGGTTTCGATACTTCACACATTTTAAAACATCTTTAAATCATTTTAAATCCATTTAAAATATCACTTCCCAAAACATTTATTAAAAGATTATTCACTGTCCAAAATCGTGAATATAAATCTCTAACCAAATTCAAAACTTCTACATATTTAATTAAAGGATTATCCACTGTCCAAAATCGTGGATATAATTTCTTTAATATACCTCTATATTTAACTTATCAAATTCAATCAATTTTGAATTTATAAATCAATGTTTATAAATTCCATTTATATATTGTAAAAACTTCAATATACAAAATTTCTTTATAAATCAATTCCATTTAATAACTTAGTTATATGCCAAAAATCCAATTATAAGTTAATTACTTATAGTCTCTTTATTTTACAACATCATTCTTTTTATAACTTCACAAATCTTATTTACTTATAAAATCCATTTATAACTCTATTTTAACGCTTTTGATTTATAAAAATTCAATTTTATAAATCTTATAAATAAACCATTTATAATAATTCAAAATCTCACTCAAAACTATTTTACAAAAAAAATCAACTTTATATTTTAAAAATCACATTTCAATTATATTTCTCAAATATCATAATTTTTATAACATAAAAATTATCACATTTATTTATTCAAAATTAATCGATTCTTTTGCAATTCAAAAATCAATAAAACTTTTATTTCCAAAATCACTTTAAAATCCTTTTAAATTTGGAAATCATCACTTTAACATTTTTAAATTCCAAAAATAGGCCCAACGCTGCAACAGCACCAAATACATCAATCACGGCAACCAAAACATCATATATCATATGATAACAAACTATATCACAATATCTGTAAATAAATAAATACTGGTGAGGAACCCAGTTGGATCCCTCCGACCTGTCAGCTGCAACAAATATACATATTAGAATATGTGTACAATGTCCGCTTCAAGGCAGACGTGCGTATAAAGGGTCACCCGCTTATACACGGGAACGTATAGGGTCATCTGCTCCACTAGGCAAGTATATATCCAAATACCAATCAATATATCATATATCATCCAAACAATCATCAATCATCATATAACAAATTATTTTTCACTTATATAAAAATATCAGTGAGTCAGAAAGAGTGAGTTGTACTCACATTGCTTCCAATCGCAGTTCCAGTGTTTTATTCCGAATAAAATTAAACGACCATTTAATTTTACCCAAAATTCACACTAGCTCCAATCAGCTCCAAACTAGCTCCATCGCATAGTATTCGACAATACGATTTTAATGCAATTTGTTTCGTGCGAACCGGACCTCGTATGAAAAAGTTATAGCATTTTAAAGTTTAAACGAATTTATATAAATCAATTTACAATTTTATTTATTACTTTTAACTCACTTTAAATCAGGGACGTTCGATTTTCTTGCTAATCAAAATCTGGCCGAAGCTTATTTCTTCCCCATCGCGTTTCGTTCCCAGACAAAAACAAACGCATCATCGACCGCCTACTTCGAATCGCCGTGGCCACTATCTTCCACAAGAACACGATCAAACAACGTCATTTGAAAGGCCATAACAAGCTCCGCCTACACCCTTAATTTGGTCGAGCTCAGTCATCTCCTAGGCTAGAAATTCGTGCACGAAACGCACGTGTTCGAATGAGAATTGCCGACGATTGGGATCGTTTTAATCGATCATAGCAATTGAAGTTGTAGATCTTATCGCCCTCCTCTTTGTAGTTGAAATATTTTTCTAATTGTTGATGGATTTAGAGATTTTGAGGAGAGAAGAATCGAAGGTTTATGGCCGTTAAAACAAAAATGGCGGCTAGAAACCCTAGCTGTATTAGGTTTTGCAAAAATTAAGAAAACACGTCCTTTTATAGAGAATTTAACGACGCTATTCATCCGAAATTTTTTCGAACTCCAAACGAAGCGTGCCGCCTGGCGTTTATAATGTTTTACCCCTATTCCAAATTCAAAGGAATATTTATCGGAAGCTAATTCGATCGTATTTGAAAGATAGGTTTTCGAATCGACTAATTTAAATTTAAAATTCACTTAAACAGATTTCTACGCGTTTTAGCTTTCCCCGAACAAACCGTAAATCCGATTGACACGAAATTTGAAATCTTACAATATTATAACATTACGGATCAAATGAAATTGATTTCGTCGAAATTCGAGACTATTTGAAAAATGGCTATTTTTACTCGTCAATTAAATATTAAAATATTCAATTTTTACAATTTAACTTTTAATTCGGTTTTAAAAGTTCTCTAACATCATTCTCATTCAAATATGATTTAATTCAGCTTTATAAAACATTTTTATTCACATTAAATCCAAATGTCAATTATTTCATAATTTCAAATATTAAATTAACAATTTAGTTATCCAATTAAATCATAATATTCAAAATAAAAGTTATTCAATTAATAATATTAACTTGTGAATATTTAAAATCAATTAAATATACGAATTTCAAATGACAGAAATTCTGGTTCGTTACAGAATGAGCTTTCCAAAGTTTAAGAAGGGTATTCCTAAGGTAGTAAGAAGAAAATCCACTTTATGTCTAGCCCAATAAAACGAAACTTTTTTTAATTGAAAAGTTGAAAAATAAAATTGTTAATATGTTTGAGGAAGTAAAAATTGGGTTTTTAAAAAAAAGTGGTATAAAATTTAAATTGATTTTCATGTGATGTAATTTTTTTAAAAGCGAGATTTTTTTTTAAGAATTATAGAGCATGTGTAGCTCGCTAGTTTCTTTGTAGGTAAACAATGATTTTAAATATACAAAAAAACCTAGAGTGTGTTAAGTATCAAAAATGCAAGTCATAACATTTTTTGTTGTAATAGATGTTTTCTTGAAAAATAAAGGAAGCATAGACTATGACACTATTGTTATAGTAGGTGGCTCCTAAAAGAAATGTTTTCACATAGCATATGGGATTTATTAATATTTATTTTAATTGAATCCATATACTAGTATTTTTGGGTTGTAGTAACGGTGTTTTACGCAATATCTGTTTTGACCCAAATAAAAATGTGTTTTGAAGATAATTTTTAAGTACAGAAATAAAGTGGTTTGTAAGTACACTTATTATCTTAATAAGTATATGGAAATATTTTCTAGTTATGAAAATAGTAAAATAGTTTTGAAAATAAGTTCTTTTGAAAGAAAATGATGTTAGTTCAATATTAGGAAATTAATAAATTTTATAGGAAATGTCTATTATAAGTGAATACTGATTAAACATACTTTAATCTATTTGAATGAAATGAATAATGATATAATTTTCTATGAAACCAAAACACAAATAAAGATGTTTTGTGCAAGCTATAAGGAATACGTGAAAGAGATGTACAAGGTATGAAAAGCACCATATTTTGTATAGCCTATTCCAATAAATTATAAAATAAGTTCCTTGTAATTTCGTATAAAGATGAAATCGTCTTTTAAAGGATTAATAGAAGGTTTTAGCGTTAATAGTTTCTCATAAGAGAAAGTAGTTCTAATACATTAAGGTATAAAGCCATTAGGTGTAATAGAAGTGTAATAATTAGGGACAGTGTTAGTTAGGAGGGATATTATAGAGAGCCTTAGTAGGAAAGCTAAGCAATGAAAATTTCATATTTTTCGTCGATTATGCGCATTGGTTGCTTGCCTTTGTAGAAAGTTCCCATTTGTAGTAAGTTAGAAACTCCTCCAAGGTTAGGTAATTGGAAGAGTAGGAAAGTTAAAGGATTTTTGATAAAATAATTGTTCTTATCTACTCCAATTCTAGTAAATTCGAAAATCTACGAAAAGAAGATGTTTTGAAAACATATGAGGACATTTTTGGATATCAAGAAAAAAGAAAATTATTTTAGAACAAGAAAGGCATGTTTTAAAGAAAAATGGTTTAGTGAAAAAGTAAATAATTTTTTGGAAGAGAAAATCTTAGTAAATAGTTAAATTTAAAATTCCAATATATTTTTAGGGAAAGCTGTAAAGGTCTTTAAAAGTAAAAGAGGAAAGTTTTGAGCTTAGAATTTATAAGTTTTCCCCTGTAGGTTTAAGTAATGATTTAAATTCAAAGAGCTGTAAAGATGCAAGTCTAAAAAGATAAAATGTTAAGTAACCAAGTACCTTTGAATTTAATAGAAACTTCGAAGTAACACTTTTAAAGGCATGAACTTTGGGATTTGATGTTTTGAAAATTTAGAAGATTTAAAATAAAATGATAAATACCAAACCAAACTTTTAAATATAGAGTAAATAGGAATCATTTCCTAGGTGTGATGAGAAAAGTGTAAGTCTACAGTGGTGATTACTTTTAGAAGTAACAATAAAAGTTTCCGTAAAGTGTATAGGACACTAGTGAGAACCTATTGAATAAGGATGGATTAGGACTCGGTTGTCGAGTTCAGATGGATATGGAATTGACTAAAGCCTTTGGTTACTGGATTTGGGATTGGGCATCGACTCAGAGCAGTCAAGAATGATGTACTTTGTTGATACGACCATAGACTTCGAACATCGGATTCAGAAATATTCAAAACACACCTTATTACCACAAGGCATGTTTTGGGGGGCAAATGTTATCCCACCTTTTGGTCAAGGCTGGAATATCAGTAAATTGGCAAGAAAGGATGGATATCAGGATTGAAGATCGATTGGAAACAAGGCTGCAATTAATGTCCTTAAAATTTGGCTGAGCTCCAACCAAGATGGAATTGATTGGGGACGATGATCAAGTCTAGGAGAGGCCGCATTTCAAATTTCAGGTCCATCGGAGTTTGTATGATCAAGATATGATCGATGCAAGCTAGGGAAAAATGCTGTTCGAATCCATCATAAGACTCATTTCGAATCGATGCTGTTCGACTCCATCCAAGGTTAGATTCTTCGCACCGATCCAATAATAATAGCGTCGTATCGATTGCACTTCGTATCCATCGTGATAGAACTATTTCGTATCAATCAGGGTGGGATACAATTCGTATCGATCACAGGTAAGCATAGTTCGTATCCATCCAGTTCATGGTTGTTCGAATCGATAGCATCCGAGTCCTTGTTCGTATCCATCATGCTCAAGCGAGTTCGTTTCGTACCGATGGTATCTGCAATCGATCACTTGGGCCCACTCACATGCCAGAAGGAGTCTCCCGAAGTTTGTGCAAAATATCAGCCTCCTATGCCTATAAATAGAGCCCCAGAGGCTACTGAAAAGGGATCTTTTGGCTACTGAACATCCAAACTTTGCCAGATTCAATTCTATATCTCACCATCGCTGTTGTACTCGAATTTCTACATTGTAATCGCTGTAACCATCTGTAACCAGTAAGGAAAATCAATAAAGGATTACTATTTGAAGTGGACGTAGGCTGGAGATAGTTGAACCACTATAAATCTCTTGTCACTGACTGTATTCCTAAATTGTTATAAGTTATATCGCTAAGATCTGAAATTGTTGCTTGGATATTGTTGATTTGCATTCATATATCGGTGCTTTCTCGATACTTGGGGTTTGTGACCAATTTTGGCGCAAACATGGTTGAGTTATAAATGGAATTTGTTAGTAAAGGGATTTTATAAATGGAAGTTTTATAAAATATAAATGTGAATTTATGAACATTATTTGTAAATGCAAAATCAATTGAATTTGATAAGTTAAATAGTGGAAGTTTATTAAAGGAATTTCATCCATGATTTTGGACAGCGGATAATCCTTTAATTAAAAGTGCAATATTAATAAATTTGATTAGAAAGTAAATCCGTGATTTAAACAGAGTTAAATGATTTGAAGATGTTTTAAAATGTGTTAAGTATCGAATACATAGATTTCAGCATTCAATGTTGAAATAGACCTTTTCGAGAAACAAGAAAATGATGTACTATAACGCTGTTGTTATAATAAATGATATTCAAAATGAGATGTTTTGTATAATATATGGCATTTATATATCTATCTAATTTTCGAATCCTTATAATAATGATTTTGGGTTGTCGTAGCAATGTTTTACACAATATTCGTTTTAACCCAAATGAATGTGTTTATAGAGAATGTTTTTCCTTAAAGGATAAAACATATACTAAATCTTCATTTAAGTACATGTAGTATTTTCTAAGTGTTGAAAATAAAGAGAATTATGAATTACTTATTATTAAATAAATATATGGAAATGTTTTCCAATATAAAAGTTGAAATGGTTTTAAGATTGTATCTTATGAAGATAATTTGAAGTGAATACCTGGCAAGTGATTTTTTTTTGAGTGGAATGGATGTGTAGCGAAGAACTACACCGTCGATTAGAGTTATTTATTAATATAGTAATATTATGATCAACAAGCCTGGTCATTGGCTGACAAAAGGTTTGAAACAGCAGTCTTCAGTAGCAGATAGCCAAATAAAGAAACATAGAACCAGCCCTAACTAATTTATACATAAGTCTAATTCAGATGGGGGAATAAAAGAATGAGTACATTCAATTAACACAAATAAAGTCCAGTAAACCGATCATCAAAGAGATGAGGGAAAAGCATCAACCCTGGGAATGCGGTCCCGTCGGCACTGTAGCTGAAGAAGAACTACCCACCGACTCCGTTGGGGGAGAACTGGGAGCCCGAAGGAGGAGCCTGACTGGAGCAGAAAAGCTGGAGCCTGTCCAAACAGCAAAGATGTTAATTATTCTATTGCAAATATGCGCTCTCGAACTCTCAGGTTTGTTAAAAACATGGGCGTTTCTCTCTTTCCATATCACCCAACAAAAGATGGCTAGAAACGAGTCAAGTCTATGGTCTGGAGTATTGTACTGCCAATATTCAAAGAAAGTCGAAACAGATGGAATGGAACCAAAAATATGAGCGCAAGTCGATGCCCAATTTAAATAGCAAAGTCACAGTCGAAAAAAGGTGATTAATGGATTCAGTTTCAAGATTGCAGAGGGGACAAGATTGATCAGATAAGATTAATCTGGCAAGTGATTTAATTAATAAAAGATTAATTAAAAGGGCCTAGTGATTGCTTATCGTGTTAAATATTTATTTGTTTGCTTTGATAGTTAAATAACCGACTATCAAATTTAGCCATTTTAGTTCCTCGACTTGATGTGGGAACTATTTAGTCGTACACTTAGTACGTAGCCTTCTGTGTCGGCTTGATTATCATTTGTGTTGAGGATGTTGATTGGTGTAATGCGGAGCATTACTCTAATCTGTCGAGCTTCCTTCTTGACCGAAGGATAGCAAGTTGAAAGTTGGGGACGTGATAAGTCTATGAGAATTAGTTTCTGTGTGAGGTTGAGAAACGCCTTTGCGTTGTTTGTGCGAACAGACTGGGATCGGTTTATCCGAAAACCACTTCAAACCGACATTTATACGACGATTGTGTATGTTGGTTTTGATGATATTGATATTCAGGATTTTCATAGTGGAGGATTTCTTGTTGATCGTTTGGGATTAAAATCCCAATATACATCTAGTATCAGTAGTCTCTTCGTTATGAAATATCCAATGCAAGGACTATTCGTTACTAATCCTAGGGGTTTTTCGACAGGATGTGGTAGGAAAGTGTCTTAGGTTTGTCCTGTTCCTGGACAACTTGTGTGGATGTTTGTCTGACATTGCATTTCTGAAGATTACGTACATTAGTTTTTACAAACGTACATCAGTAATGGCGGTGAAGGCAACTTCTCTTAGCTTAACACCCTCCTTGAGTTATATGAGCTTAAGGGTTGTATTTTTGTGGAATGCAATTAGTAGTCAACAAAAATGGTCATGTGGCATTCAAAGTGATGTGATATGTGAAAGGTAATCGTTACCTCTAGCCTCATCAACTGGAAATGACCAAAACATGGTTAGATGCGGCAAGGCTAAATGGGTTTCTCCTAAGTAGGATATGATCATACTCTTTCGGATATATCTTTACACTTTATGACGTCGTGTATCTGATTATTGTGGTTTGTATGCTATGAGGTCCCTCGGAAAAGGTCGGTAACGACCGGAGGATGATATATTCGCTACCATGTAGTTATAGAGGTGGGCCGGTCTTGTGTTGGTAGAGGATCCTTTGTGATGGTCCTCGGTGCATTCCTTTAGAGATGTACTGCCAGAAGGTAGTCCTTTCACCTGGCCATTTATATGGAAATCCAAACTCCACTACGTACCTGCTGTTTTGATTGTATTACCCATTTTGGCTATATGTTGGATTTTAATCAATGTAACAATTTCGGCTATGATTAATGTTATTTATATACTAGACACTATTATAATATAAGAGGATTTGATATAAAATGTTTTAGTTATTGTAAGGTAAAAACATGTCTGTATTTATGTGTGGGCCTGTCTTACGAGATACTTTTGTTTTGAAAAGGAAAATTTTGGTAATTTAATAAATTCAGTTGAGTGTGTTTCTTATGCTAGTTTACCCGACTGATCCGGGTTTCTTCCCTTTCAACGCTCGGGTCGGACCGAGTATATTTACAGGTTCAGATTTGGCACTTTTGGAGCTTCAGCAGGAGAGCTGGAGATCTTCATTTCATATACATGTATCTGTTTTGGTTATCCACTGTGTTTAGTTGTTGTATATTATCGGCAATTGTAAGGATTGGTTATTATAACTGTCCAGGCTGATAACTATTGTTTGATTGTTGAACTCTGATTGATGTATGTATATACAGTTTCTGTTTTGTAAATATCACTGATACGATATTATATGTTTTCCGCTGCAATGTAAGATTCTATATTGTTTGATTCTATCTTCTCTCTTTCTTCTCTTCTCTTCTTCTCTCTTCTTTTCATTCTCTTGATTTTCTGTCAGTCTATGCTTTTTGGGTCGGACAAGTGTGGTTTTTTGTCGATTCAAAGGGTACGGACTTGCGGGTCATCACATTTGCTATCTCATATTCAACTCCTTCTGAAAGAATAAATACTTTAGCGACTTATGATCTTTACACAACTCAAATCCCTCTCCCATAAGCTAATGTCTCCACACTTCAATGCAAAAATTACTGTAGCTGGTTCCAAATCGTGCGTTGGATACTTAACTTTATGTAGTCTAAGCTGTCGAGATGCATAGGCAATCAATTTACCTCTTTGCATTAACACGGTTCCTAACCCTATTCTGCATGCATCTGTTGTAGGATCGATTTCACACTAGAGGGGGGTGAATAGGGTGATGGTGTAAATTATAAAAATTAATCGCGGAAGCTTATAAATTAATTTCAATTAAGATCACAGAATAGCAGCACAGATAT
Organism: Allium cepa; assembly: GCA_030765085.1. Lineage (NCBI taxonomy): Eukaryota > Viridiplantae > Streptophyta > Magnoliopsida > Asparagales > Amaryllidaceae > Allium > Allium cepa. The sequence continues at coordinate 366,645,226 of CM060938.1, read as the reverse complement.
CACAGAATATAAATAACAGAAAAAACAGAACAACACAGAATTTACCCAGCTTCGGCAAAACCCTGCCTACGTGCTGCCCCCAAGGTTTCTACTAGAAATTAGATAGTCCCTTGCTTACACACGTAAACTCGCTATTGACTAATCTAACTCTACGCTCAAAACCTTGCCACAACTCAACCACCGAGTTGCGAATTCTCAAGCTACGCCACGTAGCTTGTCCCCTAGTCACACGACTAGAAATTTAAACGGTTTAAAATTTAAAAACAAATTTAAACAGAAATTTAAAAATAAAAACCCTAATTAAAACTAAAATAAGCTATAGCCTCTTTTAACAAACAAGGCCCCTTTTATAAAACACGCCGGCCCAATTGTCTTCTTTAACCCGAATCTCTTTTATTTTTCTTTGTGATAATGTCGGCTTGTTCTTCCTTCTGAAATTAGGGCTTCGGCTCTTGTTTGTTCCTCTTCCTTCAATAAATTAGGGCTAGAATCGAAGATGCCAATATTATATTAAACGATCAAATTTGTGATTTTCGTCCTTTGCCCTGTCTATCGACTGCCTCCTTGTACCTTGCTTCGGCTACTTCGATTGGTCGAGTTCGATTACAATTTTGGTGAGTACTTTTTTCCTTTTGCTTTCTGATTGAATGCTTGAACTCAATTTTTATCAATTGCCGATGATATTAATCACTTTTATAGGGTTCGACCCCCCCTGTATTTTCGTCGTATAATAAAATTTGAATTTGTCAAATTCTTTTGATCGGCCGTTTGATTATGCTTGAACGATTGATGATTGAACTGACTTTGTCAAATTCGTATCTTTCACGTTCCTTGGTTGACGCGGCTTTTGAATCAATTTCGTGATGACCACGGCTTTGACTTGACTGCATCTCACGGCTTTGATTTGTTCAACTTGAAATTGTTTGTGTCTGCATTGAATTCGAACTTGGACTTGTTTATTGCTTTCCTGTAGATCCATTCACTTCATGTTTGCATTGTTGTTCACTTGATTACTGAGCTGGTGCCATATGGTACTTGTTTGCATTATTCATTTGTGCTGTTATGTTGTAAATGTTGGTGTTCATTCCAGTTGAGCATTAGGTAGTTGTCATTGTTTTGCATTTAGCTCGGTTTACTGGTGCATACATGTTGCATTACTTGTCTCTGCTCCATTCTGGTTGCTTCCCTGATCTTGTAGTTGTACACTTTGGCTTCACTGTGAACTTCACCTGTGATATTACTCGAATTGTAGTTGTGTAGTTGCACTTGGTCATTTTACCTATTGTATCTGGGTTGAGTAATTTCCACTGTGACCTTCATGCTTGGATATTGAGATCCTGTTTGCATGCTGGTGACATTCATGTTGTAGTGACATGTTTTCCTGTATTCATGTTCTTGCAGTCTTCATTTTCGACCTTGACTTTGGTTAATGTGCATGTTGCTATTGCATTATGTTGGTCTGACTTGTATGTTGGCAACTTGTATTTGTGCTGCTTTGTTTTCATTAATCTTGATCTCTGTTTTACCATCTACATTCACTACAGTTTATACATGTCTACTGTGTTCATTTATGTAGTATAACCTGTTGCACTCTTTATGTTGTATTGACCTCTTATCCTTAGCTCTTCATTTGTGCATTTGGATTTTTGGTCGACCCTATCTCCTTGAGCCTGTAGTGCTTCATGTTGTATTCATCGTCAGTTTAGTCGTGCACTTGGTCTCTTCACTGTGTTGCACTCTTTGATGGTTCATTGGTGCACTGCTTGTTCATGTATGTTTGCATCGACTTGTTGCAGTACTTGAATCTATATTGTCGCTGGTTTTGCTTGGTGGTCTTGTACTTGTATACTGCTGGTTTGTTCACTGGTGTACATTATTTGCTGTGCATACTTCATGCTTGCACTGTTCATTTATGTTGTCCATACATTGTTGAGTTCTTGGCCATTTCTTGTTGATTTTTGAAATTTTACTTGAGTTGAATCCAGTTTCAAAAACTCGGGTTTGACCTTGTGCTCGTGTCGTGAATTTCAATGTATTGCACGTGAGTTGAACCCGGTTTTTCATTTGGGTTTGACCTGTGCTCACCTGTCCCTGTAAATCAATCAAGTGTATATATCGGCGTGCACGACCTTGTGGCATATACAGTAATATACTGTGTATGTCACAAGTTATTCGTGTATGATGAATTCAAATTTAAATTATGACGAACAACCCAAATAACTGAGGCAAATCATATTTTCAAAAATTATCTTTTATTTTTGAATTGCAAAAATTTTTCTTTTTCAATTTTACTGCGTTAGTTTATATTTTTGCAGATTGCTCAGATGATGGATTCAAACTGGAAGGAAGTTGAAGATAAATACGAGTGTGAGTGATATGTAGTGAGGTGAACTGTAAATATGAAATGTGATGTTATTGTAATCAAAGTTGTATAATTATAGTGAGAGCTTGAAATTGTACTATTCAAAGTTGTAATAAATATTTATTTGAATAAAATATTCGTTTGAATTCAAATTCCGTGTTATTTATTTTATTCAGCAAATATTTATTTAATCTGTGAAAAATAAAATAGTATATTGTCAAATACATTTAAATGAATGTATATATGTTTATTATCATCAAACAAAAATCATATAAGCGCATATTCAACAATCTCCCCCTTTTGATGATAACAATCATATATTTAAGATTTTGAATATGTTAAATGTATTTGATCATGGATATATCCTAATTGCTCCCCTTATTTAAATGCTTCCTCTCTACACAAAGCTCCCCCTACATATATGCATACAAATAAAAATATGCAAATGAGTCTAGATGCAAATAGAAAATTATTTGACCTTTGCTTGATTTTATTTGACAAAATCTTAACTTTTCTCTCCCCCTTTTGTTACCAGCAAAAGAATAATAGTGTTAGAGAAAATAGAGATAAAGTTATCGATATTAATTCAACATTAAAACTCAATTGAATATAAATATTAAATTTCAATAAAAAATTAAACAAAAATCATAAATATTTTGTTAGGCGCATATTCCACTTTTAGAATGATGGAAATGATGTCATCATATAAAACCATACAGTTGTGTCTATTTGTGGTATTTTTATATCAGGAATTTGAATATCTACTAACCATGCATAACCGTTAGGACTTTTAAATGAGATTAGTAGTATTCCAATTTTATTTTTAAAAAAAATGAATTCAAGTATCTTCTAACCACGCATAACCGTGAGGACTTTTAAATGGGACTAGAATCAACTTGTTTATTTTTAAAAAATAAACTTTTGATATGCGTTCCATACATGCATAACCGTGAGGACTTTTAAATGAGCATGGAAGCACATAACAAATTCCAAGTAATTCACCCATGCATAACCGTGAGGACTTTTAAATGAGAGTGAATACTTTGGTATTTATTATTATTATTATTACCCCCTTTTTTTTCAAAAAAAAAGTGAAAATGAAAAACGAACGATTCCTGTTTAAAGTACCACATATCGACAAACTATATAGAATTTTAATGAGTGATGTTTGTTAGAAATAAGATAGATATAGAGATGGTCTTGGAATTTTTACCAACAGAAAGTTTTATAACTCTTGTTTAAATTTCTAAAGAAATTTATAATTATACCGTCTCGATTCATAATATTTGATCAATATTAACACTCATCACTTTTTCAATCACTATTTTTCTTTTTGATAAACATTAGGGAGTCAGATTAGTCAAAATAGTCATTTAAAATCAAATTCAAAAATAATTATGAAATTAATTTTTCAAAAATGACTAATCTGAAACTATGGTCAAAAATGATTTTCTCCAGGGGGTTTTAAAAGAAAATTTTCTGCTATTTGAAAATTATTTGAAATGAAGAATATGCAGATATTTTCTTTGAAAAACGATGCAGTTACTAAATGTCTCAAAAATCATGTTCAACTAGTAATTTTTCTATCAACTAGATTACCACTGTAATCTGCATCTGAATTTCTCTTTCACTCAAAATCATCATTAATTGAATTTGATTGACCAAACCATGATGTGTGCACCAAAAATTTCAAACTCAATTTTAACAGCATTTTAAATGACATTCTTTTGAATTTGAAATGAAGCCGTGTAAATAATCAAAAACGTGAATATAGAGTTAGCCATATTATAACCAAATGTATTATCGTCCAACAAAACACTATTTTTAATCCAAACTGATATTCATGAAGTAATTCAAAGAATCTAGAGATTATTATAGTGTTTTTGGCAAAAGAATATAATTTGGCCAACTATTTTGAATAAGTCAGAATCATCATCTTTTCATCATCTCAAGATTGGCTGATTTAATTCAAAATACGGTGCAGATTATCACATTTAATATATCGTTTTAAACATACCATTACCTGTTTTACCTTTACGATATTTTTCACCGTTGTCCATTGTGATTCTGTCACCTTTATACTAGGCTAAGGAACTTTGGTCTGTCGCCCGTTGTGATTCTGGAACAGCCAAAAAAACCAGAGAACACTATTGTTGTTCCTTAGCCTGCCACCACACCTACACGATGAAAGATTTATGTGACCTATTTGTTTTTATAGGTCCATGGTTGTTAGTGGCAGAAAATTTTGAAAAATAATTTTGTGTAGACCCAAAACTATTTATAATTGTTCCCTTCGGCACCCAAATTTGTTTAACTTTGAGAGATATTATATTTGTGCCTTTTGGAACCCAAATCGGTATAGTTTTCACATGTTTGGGTCAATACCAACAATTATTGTGATCGTGTCCAAATTTTCTACAAATTGTGCACATAGAATTAACTTGATTAATATTGCTTTCAACAATTTTCGAATTATTATATCCAAGTCCTTGTCTAACCGTATTAACAGTTTGCTTTCCTAATAGCATATTCAATGATTTTTCACTTTTTGAAAATTTATCTAAAGTAGTAGACAGTTGTTGGACTTGTGATTTGAGAGATTCATTTTCGTTTAACAACTGTGTGCACTTTTTAATAGAATTCTCTCTCCTAGTATTTTCATTCTCTTTTAAAATCAGAATTTCATTTTCAAGTGATTTTATATTGATTTCTGATTTTTTATTTTCTTCTTCTAATGTTGGACACTTATCACACTTATGGATCCTACTTTGATAGGTTTTAACTAGTTGGTCAAGTTGTTTATTTAAATCTATCAAAGTGTCTTTTTGTGATTCAAGTTTAGCGTATTTTTCCCTAAGTCGTTCAAAACAGCCGTTTACTTCATGAAAATATATAAGCAACTCAGAATGGGTAAGTTTTGATACCTCACTTGGCTCGTCATCGTCACTGCCAGTTGTATCACCTCGAAGACACAATTCTGCCTTTTCGCTTTCACTGCCAGTGCTTTGATCATCCTCGTTTATTTCATCCCAAGTGACTGCAAAACTTTTCTTTTTCTGTTTCTTTCCATGGCTGAATTTAATTTGTGGACAATCGGGCTTGATATGACCGGGTTTGTTGCAATTATAACAAATGATCTTCTGTTCTTCTGAGTGGCCAAATGTTTTGCCTATTCTGCTTTTCAATTCCTGATTTCGAGCTGAATTTCCGTGTTTGCGATTCCACTTTTTGAATTTCTTTATCAACAACTCTAGTTCTTCTGCACCATCATCATCGTCATTGTCATCACTTTTAGTTGTTCCTTTGAGAGCTATCAATTTCTTTCGAGCATCTCCTCCTTCACGCTCTTCGTTGAATTTTATCTCAAGCTCATATTGGTGAGATTTCCGATGAGTTCTTCAACTTTGAGTTGTTTTAAATCTTTCGATTCTTGTATGGCAGTTACTTTTGCTTCAAAGCTTCGTGGAAGGACTCTAAGGATTTTCCGGACTATTTCTAATTCGGTGTATGTTTTTCCGAGAGCTTTTGATTTGTATACGATATTGGAAAGTCGTCCGTACATCTCTTTGACATTTTCTTCCTTCGCCATTTTGAAGTTCTCGTATTCGCTGCTTAGCATTGCAAGGCGAGATTCTTTGACTTGAGATGTTCCTTCGTGAGTCACTTCTAGTATGTGCCATATTTCCTGCGCAGTTAGACAATGTGAGACACGATTAAATTCAAATTGATCTAATGAACAGATAATAGAATTCATAGCTTTGGCATTAGTATTTTGTAATTTATTTTCTAGTTCTGTCCATTGTTCCTTTGGTTTCTCTATTTCCTGATTATCTACAGTTATAATTGGAGTTTTATAACCTGTCTCAACAATATCCCAAGCGTCAATGGTTTTCAAAAAAAAATTCATCCTATTTTTCCAAAAAGCATATTCACCATTGAACATTGGTGGTCTAACTATCGACTGACCCTCTGCAAAAGCATTATTAAAAGAAGCCATTCTAAAAATTCAATTTTTTAAAAAAAAACTGATTTTTTTTTCAAAAAAATCAAATTTTTAAAACAAATGTTGACTTCTATTCCTAGCTCTGATACCACTTGTAGGATCGATTTCACCCTAGAGGGGGGGTGAATAGGGTGATAGTGTAAATTATAAAAATTAATCGCGGAAGCTTATAAATTAATTTCAATTCAGGTCACAGAATAGCAGCACAGATATCGCAGAATATAAATAACAGAAAAAACAGAACAACGCAGAATTTACCCAGCTTCGGCAAAATCCTGCCTACGTGCTGCCTCCAAGGTTTCTACTAGAAATTAGATAGTCCCTTGCTTACACACGTAAACTCGCTATACCCGCTATTGACTAATCTAACTCCACGCTCAAAACCTTGCCACAACTCAATCACCGAGTTGCGAATTTTCAAGCTACGCCACGTAGCTTGTCCCCTAGTCACACGACTAGAAATTTAAACGGTTTAAAATTTAAAAACAAATTTAAACAGAAATTTAAAAATAAAAACCCTAATTAAAACTAAAATAAGCTATAGCCTCTTTTAACAAACAAGGCCCCTTTTATAAAACACGCCGGCCCAATTGTCTTCTTTAACCCGAATCTCTTTTATTTTTCTTTGTGATAATGTCGGCTTGTTCTTCCTTCTGAAATTAGGGCTTCGGCTCTTGTTTGTTCCTCTTCCTTCAATAAATTAGGGCTAGAATCGAAGATGCCGATATTATATTAATCGATCGAATTTGTGATTTTCGTCCTTTGCCCTGTTGATCGACTGCCGCCTTGTACCTTGCTTCGGCTACTTCGATTGGTCGAGTTCGATTACAATTTTGGTGAGTACTTTTTTCCTTTTGCTTTCTGATTGAATGCTTGAACTCGATTTTTATCAATTGCCGATGATGTTAATCACTTTTATAGGGTTCGACCCCCATGTATTTTCGTCGTATAATAAAATTTGAATTTGTCAAATTCTTTTGATCGGCCGTCTGATTATGCTTGAACGATTGATGATTGAACTGACTTTGTCAAATTCGTATCTTTCACGTTCCTTGGTTGACGCGGCTTTTGAATCAATTTCGTGATGACCACGGCTTTGACTTGACTGCATCTCACGGCTTTGATTTGTTCAACTTGAAATTGTTTGCGTCTGCATTGAATTCGAACTTGGACTTGTTTATTGCTTTCCTGTAGATCCATTCACTTCATGTTTGCATTGTTATTCACTTGATTACTGAGCTGGTGCCATCTGGTACTTGTTTGCATTATTCATTTGTGCTATTATGTTGTAAATGTTGGTGTTCATTCCAGTTGAGCATTAGGTAGTTGTCACTGTTTTGCATTTAGCTCGGTTTATTGGTGCATACATGTTGCATTACTTGTCTCTGCTCCATTCTGGTTGCTTCCCTGATCTTGTAGTTGTACACTTTGGCTTCATTGTGAACTTCACCTGTGATATTACTCGAATTGTAGTTGTGTAGTTGCACTTGGTCATTTTACCTATTGTATCTGAGTTAAGTAATTTCCACTGTGACCTTCATGCTTGGATATTGAGATCCTGTTTGCATGCTGGTGACATTCATCTTGTAGTGACATGTTTTCCTGTATTCATGTTCTTGCAGTCTTCATTTTCGACCTTGACTTTGGTTAATGTGCATGTTGCTATTGCATTATGTTGGTCTGACTTGTATGTTGGCAACTTGTATTTGTGCTGCTTTGTTTTCATTAAGCTTGATCTTTGTTTTACCATCTGCATTCACTAAAGTTTATACATGTCTACTGTGTTCATTTCTGTAGTATAACCTGTTGCACTCTTTATGTTGTATTGACCTCTTATCCTTAGCTGTTCATTTGTGCATTTGGATTTTTGGTCGACCCTATCTCCTTGAGCCTGTAGTGCTTCATGTTGTATTCATCGTCAGTTTAGTCGTGCACTTGGTCTCTTCACTGTGTTGCACTCTTTGATGGTTCATTGGTGCACTGCTTGTTCATGTATGTTTGCATCGACTTGTTGCTGTACTTGAATCTATATTGTCGCTGGTTTTGCTTGGTGGTCTTGCACTTGTATACTGCTGGTTTGTTCACTGGTGTACATTATTTGCTGTGCATACTTCATGCTTGCACTGTTCATTTATGTTGTCCAGACATTGTTGAGTTCTTGGACATTTCTTTTTTATTTTTGAAATTTTACTTGAGTTGAATCCAGTTTCAAAAACTCGGGTTTGACCTTGTGCTCGTGTCGTGAATTTCAATGTATTGCACGTGAGTTGAACCCGGTTTTTCATTTGAGTTTGACTTGTGCTCACCTGTCCCTGTAAATCAATCAAGTGTATATATCGGCGTGCACGGCCTTGTGGCATATACAGTAATATACTGTGTATGTCACAAGTTGTTCGTGTATGATGAATTCAAATTTAAATTATGACGAACAACCCAAATAACTGAGGCAAATCATATTTTCAAAAATTATCTTTTATTTTTGAATTGCAAAAATTTTTCTTTTTCAATTTTACCGCGTTAGTTTATATTTTTGCAAATTGCTCAGATGTTGGATTCAAACTGGAAGGAAGTTGAAGATAAATACGAGTGTGAGTGATATGTAGTGGGTGAACTGTAAATATGAAATGTGATGTTATTGTAATCAAAGTTGTATAGTTGCAGTGAGAGCTAGAAATTGTACTATACAAAGTTGTAATAAATATTTATTTGAATAAAATATTCGTTGGAATTCAAATTCCGTGTTATTTATTTTATTCAGCAAATATTTATTTAATCTGTGAAAAATAAAATAGTATATTATCAAATACATTTAAATGAATGTATATATGTTTATTATCATCAAACAAAAATCATATAAGCGCATATTCAACATCTGTGTACATTGTTAAGTTCTGATTCCCCTCTGGAACAACCAATATGGGTGCGTTCATCAATAACTGTTTTAGCTTCTGGAATTCCTCCTCACACTTATCGGTCCAAACAAACTTCACACATTTCGCATTAGATTAATCATCGGCGCTGCTATCCTCGAGAAATCTTTAATGAATCTTCGGTAGTACCTAGCTAATCTAAGAAAACTCTTTATCTCAGTCACTATCTTGAGTCTCTTCCAATTATTCACTACCTCAATCTTAGTCGGATCTATAGACAACCCTTTCTCTGAGACTACATGACCAAGAAACTTCACTTCCTTCCAGAAATGACACTTCAAAAATTTCGCTTTTAGGTGATGATGCCTCAGCGCCTCAAGCACGACTCTAAGATAAACTTTATGTTCCCTTTCATCTTTAGAGTATATCAAAATATCATTTACGAAAACCAAAAATAATCTTTCCAAGTGATCTCAAAAAACTCGATTCATCAACTCTACAAAGAATGCTGGCGCATTAGTTAGTTCGAACGACATTAATAACCATTTGTATGACCCATATCTAGTTCTAAACACCATCAAATGAATACTATCCTCTGCCACTCTAAGCTGATGGAACCCTGTTACTAAATCCAACTGGGATAATACCTTAGCTCCACTCAACTGGCCAAACAAATAGTCAATTCTAGGTAATGGATATCGATTCTTTATCGTCTTCTCATTCGACTTACGATAATTGATACGAAACTTTAATGACCCGTCCGGCTTCTTGGCAAAAACTACGGCTGCTCCCTAAGGCGAACTACTGGGTTTGATAAAATTCTTGCCTTCCAAATCCACTAATTGCACCTTTAACTCCCTCATCTCGGTAGGTGTCATCCTACTTGGCGGTCTACTCACTAGTTCTGCTCCTGGTACCAAATTATCCGAAATTCAATGGCTTGTTTCGGTGGTAGTCCTACTACAGGTTCAAAGACATTTGCAAATTCTCTGACAATGAAAATTCGACTCAACTCATCTTCCGCCTCCACAGCACCCAATAAAGCATTGACCTCAGAACTAGGTTTTTTTTGCGGAGTATATGATCCGATCTCTATAGTCAGGATGCCTAAGTGATATATTCCTATCAAGGAAAAATATTCTAGCATCATATTTACTTAACCAATCCATACCCAAAATAATTCCGAACTCTATGAAATCAAATACATGCAAACTATAAACAAATACATGACCTAACAACTCAAACTCTAGGTGGTCACATCTCATCCCAAGAGTCGCATAACCTCCTATCGGATTTGCAACCCTTAAGGAAGTAACTTGGCATGAGGGTTCTAAAGTTAAGCTTATCTTCCAAACAATGTGATATAAAAAAATATGATGCACGGTTATCAAACAGAATTCTAACTAATACATCATAAATCAAAGCGTACCACCCAACACAGCATTTCCCCTCTCCTCTACAGCTGGTTCCAATGCAAACATCTTGCCTTTTCCATCCTTGGCTAGCTCCTTGCACTAGTTTTTATAGTGTCCGATCTAATCACAATTGAAACACTTTATCCCTTTCTTCTCAGTAGCTTTCTTTCCCTTGCCTATCCGACACTCGTGGGAATAGTGTGCTTTCTTCACATTAGTAATAGACCACTTATGCCTTACCCTTCTTAGTAGCTCCACCCTTCTGAGCTCCTTTCTTGTGGAAAAACTTCCTCTTTTGACTCTGCCTCCCTCGAGCATCCTTGGCCTCATTTCTTTCAAGAAATGCCTGCATCTCTTTAATCCTCAAGGCCTACTCAACAACAACATCACTTGGATCCTTAATATGCGGTAACATGGCCTTACCAAGCTCAGGGTTCAACCCCCTAATGAACTTCTCATTCCTCTTAATCATAGTGTCAGTCATAGCATAGCCATATCTCGCTAGCTTCTCAAACCTCATAGCATACTCAAGTATAGTCATATCACCTTGCTCTAACTCGACAAACTTCCTGAGCAGAGTGGACTTAGTAATTTTTGACATAAACCTTTCATCGAACTTCCTCCTGAACTCAGCCTAAGTCATATTCTCCTCGTTGACTCCAACTGTAAAACTAAGCAGTGCCGCCCCTTGAAGCCGTCTAGAAGAGAGTCTCATTTTCTTCTCATCATTAAGCCCTAAGTCATAAAAATCCTTTCGCAATAAACTACCCAATTCTCTACTTCGATTGCATCTTCAGTATCAACAAGCGACTTTCCTCCCAAACGAGCATATCTCTACCCAGAATAGCATAGTTATTCACCATTGGAGCTTCTTGCTTCCCTCCTCCAGCATTTCCTCCAACTTCTCCAGCATCAGTTCTCCCATGCATCATGTTGACAAAGAACTGATACATTGCTCCCACGTCCACTTGCGAGACTCCAACACCCACATTTGCAGCTTGTGCCTGACCTTGGTTTTTCCAACTATTTGGTCCGGCGTTTCCATTAGTTGTGGTGCTTCCCCCACCAGGTTTAACTCCTACACCTCTAGCATCCATATCTGCATTCGAGTCTTCTTAAGATACAGAAGAATAGCTTTATAGAGACAGGAAAATAGAGATATAGTGTATACTTGTATATAGCAAATACAAGTACGTTACTATAGCGTTATCCCATACCCCGATCTTTTCTCTTATTCCTTAGGATTAAGCTTTTAAAATTATTTTAGTTTAAATTTTTACGTAAATCTATGCTTTAATTCCAAGTTTTAACAACCCCTTTCTTAAGGCCTAAAGTTAAGCAATACAGATGTTGCAGTCGTCCATAGTATTAACTTTTGGCGATAAAATACTGTAATGTTAATGGTATCCAAAATATCAGAAGCACATGAATATTAAACAAAATCGTAGATTTTTAAAAATAAATTTTCTAATAACATTTCACAAAACATGTTTCATATCAATTACATAATCCCAGTCGTTTCCCAAGTTCAGATCAAATATAATTATTACATAAATATGCCTAGAGCGACATATGAAGGTGCCTCCTTGGATGACCAAAGTACTAAACAGTCTTAACCTATTTAATACAACACAGTGGAAATAAAACACAACAACTCTGAAATAGCTAACTTCATACTCCTGCTTGTCTACGTTTATTTGTCCGCATACTAAAACCTTTAAATCCTTAGCCCTCAGCCTACTCTAATAAATTTTGAGCACCTGAGAGTTAAGGGGAAAAACGTAAACTTCGAGCCAGACATAAATATTAGTGTGAATAATAATATTACATCTCGGTTTACTAATATTACGTGAGACCACACCGTATAGCGGAACGGGTTTCCCCTGACTAATATCCCTTTAAAACATATCTTTTGCAAATCAAAACGTTGCAACCAAACTGCTTAATCAAACTGATTATTTCAATAATAGAAAATAGCATATATGCTCAAAATAAGTAATAAATGGACCATCTGTCCGAAACAATGTTGTTTTATTTGGCTAACTACTAACCTTTGGCTGACTCGGACTTACCAGATAAACTAAACAAATTATCTAACCACTGTTAGACATAATTTTAGACGGTCTGTCCTTAAGTTACTTCTCTAAGGGTCACATGATCCTAATGGTTTTTCAGACTTACCAATAACCTATTCTCCTTCTCTGTACATATATATTTCTTTCTGTATGTAACCATCATTTAAGTCTCACCTGTGACTAAGCACTACACACTAGAATTTTGGACTAAATTAGCTAGAGGCTAGTAGAAATGTATTACCCTATACTAATCCCATTTGGTATACAAATTTTTGAGTCATTTTACTTTGGGTTAATTACCATTTAAATTTTCCTTAAAAACCTTTCATATTGATTTAATACCTTTAAATCATACTTAAATAAGGAAACATACTATTGTCTTTACTCAAAGCTATTTGCCATGTTATATGTACTTTATTCAAATTAATGTTGATAAAATATACCGAGGATTACCTAACCCTCCAAAATAAGTTAAAAACCTTTTTAACTTAAAAACACTTAGGCTATATTGCCAAGGTAGATCATTCAAAACCTTTGTTTAAAATTTTTAAACTACCCTTTTGAAACCATTGAAAGTACCTCTTTAGATATAAGTAAACTACTTTACTTTATAACCTTAGCACAAAAGGCCAACACATACATGTCAAAACCATTTACAATAGTCCTTTCAAAAACCTTGAAAACATCTCTTTTGAAAGCTTTATAAACCTTAGACATCCTCTTTTCAAAACATAAAACTTGGCTCTAGAAATCAATTAAAAACCTTACATTTAAAATACTTTAAGTACCTTTCGAAAGCATTAAAGCACACTACTTAAAACAAACCTTTCGGTAACATTGGGTTCAGGTGAAAGCTTATGGAACATACTTTCGAAAATATTAAAACTATTCTAGTTGAAACCTATGGATTTATCTTTCAATAGAACAAAGGGTCCTAAAAAACCAAGTTGAAAGCACTCATTCGAAACCAGTTTCTAAATAAAGAAATTAGATGGTTTCGATGTCATCCCTTTCGGAAGCATTGGAGAAGCGACTTCTTTAATAAAGTCAAAAGCACCCTTACGAAACCATGATGAAGGAAAAGAGGCCTCACTGAGTCGAAAGGTAGAATTGCGGCAACGAGAGTTTCGACACCGTCAAAAACCTATTTAAAGCAAAAGGCGACAACCTAGGTCGAAATCTTGCATTTAAACCAATTAACCAAATCGAAAGCTATTTCATTCAAAAGCAAAGCAAGCGCGTTTTTCTTAAAAGCAAAACAAGATTTTGACCCTTTTGTAAGCCATGTTTTGACCCCCTACCTTTTGCCTATCTCTAATCCACTACGTACCAAGTCTTTAATACCATGTTATTAATTTCAAACTGGTTGGAGGCAGAGGTATGTGATCGAAAGGTAGGTGCCGAAGATAGCGAAACATTATATACTTACAAAAACTGTTTTCTTTCTTTAGAAAGTAATTCCTTTCCTACTAACTTGCTTATTTGTCATAATATAATTGGTTTCCAATTTATTTTTTCTAAAATCTTTTGTAAAAGTGCTGTCGAATTCAGAATTTATTTATCCAAAACGTTTACAAAATGCCCTTTCTCCCATTTTAAACATATAAAACATTTAAGTTCTATATCTTGAGTAATTTTATATACTTAACAAAACACTTAGGAAAATTATCCAAAAATTTCAATAAATCACTTTTAATTTGTTTTCTGACATATTTAAGTTTTTAACCCTAGGCTGTTTTATACTAGCTGTAAATAAATTTTAAACCCAAAATAGCATTTTCTTTACTGGAAAATTCATAATAAATCCAAAAAAATTCAGAAATTCATGAAACTTGAAACCCATCTCTGAAATGTTCTTTTGGACCTCATATCAAAATTGCAAGTCATTTGGATGTCATCTGATAGGTTTTCTAAATCAATTCTTATCATAAAATATATATGAAATTGCCTAAATCATCAACAAGTATATATATATATATATATCCATTTTAAACAATCAAAACATGGAAAAACATTTCCAAATAAATTCAGATCTCATTCTAGCAATCGAAAATAAAAAACATGAGATAAATCTATTACTTACCTTAGCTTTGTCAAGGAGTTGAGATTTGTTCTTTTATTAAGTTTATTAGCTTCTTCCTCTTGATTCTTGCTTATCTTCCCCTTTATCTTCTTTAATGGTGGCCGGCCTCTTGTTTAGTTTTAGTTTGTGGAAATAAACGTGTAAAATAAGAGTGAGTAAGGGTTTAGGGTATAAGTATAAGACTTGTTCCTATTTTTCCCCTTATCTAATTCCCTAACCTATTTCATTTTAAATTCCATTTAGTTAATTAGTTCAACTAGGCACGGTTCCCCTTTATTATACAAATCTCAATCCCTTAACCATTTACATTATTTTATTTTATTTAACTAATTAAATGTCCTAAATAATGTTAATCAAAATTAGGGTCGTTATAGTACATCTCTAGATAAATATACCGAGGCTACTAACCTTGCACCTCTACGAATCAGGACTAGCCCACAACTTCCTGAATAGTACCAAATATTTCACCACCCTAGTGGCTTTACAACCTTTTTCCTTGAGAGCTCTCATGTACATTTCAATCTATAAATAGTGATCTAGGTGAGGATCATACCTTAATGGTAGTGAACTACATAGCCTTGCAGCATATCCCATGTTTTAGTCATTTTCGAATATGAGGCTCGTGAGTCAATAATTATCTTTTTCTCTTAGCAACTCCTTCTTAGAATGCTAACACTGCCCTCTAGGCAACAATGTAATGCCAACATTCATCCATATAAATTGTTTGGGATATGAACAAACTAAAGGCACAACTTCTACTACATCCTTTTTGGAATCACACTCAAGATTAGTAGCAAGTAGCCCTTGAACATCAAAGAAATTTGTCTTCGATTCCATCATCTTAAAGATGTATTCAATTCGAATGCTTAAGCCAGTTTGAATTGGTTTTCGGATAACTCGGTCTTATTCGATCTTGGGATCTTCGAACCAATAATCGATATTCAGTTGACATAATCCTGGTTCTTTTTGAAGTAAGTGGGCTATATAAGAGTCTTAAGGGGATCTCTAATATATCCTTAAAGAGACAGATGTTTCACCGGAATGAGTTCTTCTAAGGGAATCTCAAATGGTATGAAATCGGGAAGCCTTTATATACTTCCTAAGTCAAAAAATGGTCAAGTGATTGGTAGTGGACAAACTACTATTTGGTGTAAGTATAGTTTGCATATGAAAATTAGACATCTTATACTCATCACCACTTTCCGATTTTAAACAGCACTATCCCCCGATGAACAATGAAATCATAAAAATTATAAAAACAATCCTTACATCGACGTACATTTTTAATTCTTTAGATAGGCATGAATCTACATAACTCGGAATATGATATCAAGTATAAGATGAAGTACCTTCCAAGTACTTAATTAATCATGACATATTTATCAAAATTTACCCTCTTGCACTTATCACATTTTTGACATTCGACTTCTCTATCCCTCGCTAAGAATCGAAGTTAGGTAGTTAGATCACTTGTTGCTCCTGGCCTTGCCTTAGTTATAGCACTTCGATTCTAGATCTCACATATAAATGAAGTCCACTCATCGGCTTTTAGTGCTAAATATAAGACGACTTATTTTCCATAAATATGTCAACATTTTAAAACTACTTTATGATATTTTGTTTCCTTACTTAATGGCACTAATAAAGAAATCCCTTGCATAAAACAAAGTCTTCTAAAAATATATCTGAAAACCAACTTTGCAAAACTTATTTCTAACCTTTGATTTCACACTAGTACTATTCATCGGTTAGAACTAAAACTATTCAAATTGGCATACTATTACCTCTTAGACCATGACTTGACAACCATTCTTACTTTAAAATAGAAACAAGTTTCCATACCTCGAAATCTAGAAAATAGAACCCAAGAGTTCCACATACTTGTTATGAATAATATTTACAAAAATCACTTATTTAAACCAAAGTTTGATCTAAAAGGCAACCTCTTTCCATTATAAAAATAACCACCTTTTTAATCAATGAATTCCAAACCACTTTGAAACAACTTTCTTTTATAAAAGTAAACAACTTATTTAATAATAACAGAGAGTTATAAATTAGCTTCCTTTTAAATTATCCAAAGCCATTTACTATAACAAAAGTGTTATATTCCATAATCTCTTTTCCTTTCTCGAAAACATTTATTACAACAATGGTGTTGAAACCCATGACTCCTTCTTCTTTCAAAAGTATTTTCAAAACTCTAAAAACTAGTTTGAAACTTGTATTTAAAATATCCTTTTAAAGATGGCCGCTTTTAATAAAACTTGACTTTTGAAAAAAAAGGCGTAAAATTTAACCCTCTTGTTAAACAATTAAATAAAATTATAAAATATACGTAAAACTTCAGACTTCCTTTAATAGTTATAAAACATTTGAAAAGATTTTTCAAAATATCTAAGTAGATAACTCTTTTTATTTTACAAAAACCAAAGTTTTCCAAAACAGCACTCGTGGAGACTGTCGCTTCATGGATCATAACTTTAAATCTTGTTTTTGTACTTTTAAACCCTTTCTTTCTATATTTAAACTACTTTAATAAGTTTTCAAAAAGGTTGTTAAAGAGAAAGTCAATTTTTGGAGATTACTTCAAATATTTGTATACACAAAGTTGGTAAATCACATTTAAAGAAAACATGGGATTTCATCGTCGCATATGAATAAACTATCAAACGAATTATTTATCAACACATTCACTTAATTATATCACACTTAGCAAGTAATAATTCAAGATAAAAATCCACATTAGCAAGGGGTCCCACTAGATCCCTCTATAAATTCATAACTTTCAGAAGTGTATTTGTCACGGCTTTTCTACTATGAACCACTTCGACACTTTCATAGTTCCCTATCTAATCCTATGTATTTCACATAGTTCCTTGCAAAATGAAAGCTAAATGCCTTCGCTATTCGAGCGGAAATAATATTACAACTCAAATCACATATTTTTTACCTACTTACATTACAACATCATAACCAAACAACAAATTAACTACTACAACATTTGTCAATAATGAAAATATAATAAATTAAGGGAAATCTCACTTTTAATAGTGATGAAATGTAAGCACAATCTCACAACCAAGTAATCAACCATCAAAACTACCAAAGTGCGACACCAAATTACCAAAACGAGACACGACCACCTTGCACACAGAGGGCTTGAGAAGCCGTTAGAGGCACACCACAAGGGCAAAAAGGCGTAGGGAAGGGTATGACCAAGACAAGAAAGTGGGGTTTGGCACTTTAAGTTTGTGTTTTTATGGATGGAAAAGATTTTAGTAAGGAATTATGGACTTATGGAAGAAGAATAACCAAATTTGAAGTGGTTTTGCTTTGCTTTTGAAAATGAAGAAGATGATGAAGAGAAGACTAAAGGGAAAAATGGAAATGTAAAATGAAAATGAGAAGGTGGTGGTTACTTTTACAAACAAACATAAATGGAAATTTACCAAATTATCATTCCTAAAACTAAGCTAATACCCATCTTTATAATTTCAATAACACATCTTACTCTCATTATGAAATGTACTTAAACATCACATCCTTTTTTACAGCGTCCTTTACACTTAAAATAAGAAGTATCTTTTCATTACTTTAATTAATTACTTTTTAAGTCTTTAAATCATACTTACATTTTCTAATCCTTTTTATATAAATTTCATATGTTTATATATGTAAATATGTATGCATATTTGTGAAACAACGTTGCGACAACTTTCGTTTGATGAAAAGTCGAAATACAAAATATGATTTTTGGTCACCTTTTCAATTTTTCTCCGAACTATTTATTTATGTAAACAAAATTTGAAAAAATGAAATTCCTATCATTAATTATTAATTAAAAGAGGGTTATTTGACCATTACAAACAATTAATTAAATAATTAAAATTTATCAAAAATTCACAAATCAAAATGACAGATTTCCGGATCGTTAATTCTTCTTCAACTAAAAGAATTTCAACCTCGAAATTTCATCACAAACAATCAACTAAGAATGAACCATACCATTCCTCAAAATTTTACAAAATGTTAGAGGACTAACAAACAAACTAAGAGTTTGTCTAGGTTTACAACCTCCTCATCATACAAGGATGATAAACAATCTACTGGGTACACCTCATGCTCAACAACCATAGGTTATTACTCGATCAATTATTCCCACTACCTTATGAAATCGAAGAGTCATCTACTCAACTCCTCATAAATCATAAAACATTAAAGTTGATATATTTAAGACCGTAAGATGTGCTTAAATCATTCATATGCAATATATGATTTGATCACTTACACGAATGCGTGAGCCTTTCTTTCGAACTAGCATTGCTTACCCGACTTCCCTAATGCGGACTCTGATAAGCCTTCTTGATTAGGAACACCTATTTTCCTTGCATACCCATATAATATGATTAAAAATCTATGTACCATATCAAGAACCCTCACCAAATGTTGCCATCAAGAATTGAGTGATAAATCCTCATTTGAAGAGGTGTGAATTAACTCAAAGCCATGTACCCGAATCATAGATCAAGAATCATGCGAAGAAATGATCTACGTATAAACTTATTCTCATTGGTTTTCAATTATACCAATTTATATTTAAACTTCATGGTAAAATTATTTATAAAAACATTCCTTCATTAGAGAAAGTAGAATTTTAAAGGAGATACCCATAACCATGTCATAAAATAAAAAGTACATACTAGGTTTCTGTCACCACGGCACAACCAAATACCTAAAATGTCCTAACCCTTATTATAGGCTTGCATTCTATAGTACATAATATCGATATCTAATCATACAATGAAATACAATACTAACACCCCAAAATAATAGTGCCCAACTAACTCAGCCCAATGCTTCAAAGAGGGCTTTTCCCAATCGATTCTTTCGTCGAAGGCCCATGTAACACTATGGATTCAGCATCATCTGAAATCCAACTAGCTAAATTCTCCAGCTCCTCAAGCTCTGCTGCTTCCATCCATACCTCATCCAGGCCTTCTTCAAGGTCCTCTTCTTCTACATCTACAAACTCCTGCTTTTCTTCTTCATACCGACGCTCTGCTAATGGTTCCTTTATCTCCCAGATGATGTAATCATCATCCTCAAACTTCGGCTTCTCTTCCGGCTCTTCTTCTAGTTCCTCCTCCTCCATAGGCACTTCCTCTTCCATAGGCTCCTCCTCTTCCTCCGATCTTACGAGGCCCAGAACCTTCATACTATGCATAGCAATAGCCTGTCCGAACAACCTCCTCGCCCTCAGTCGCCCCTCCTTTGGCTCTTCCTCCTCATCGGATTTTGGAAGATTAAAGATCTCCATATTCACGGCCTGCCTATGCAATGCAATAGACCCCATCAAGGCTTCACTCCCAACTGTAGACACCATATTGTAAAATCAAAACAACAAGAAACCTTAGAATCACATACTAGGTTCAACCTTCAACAAATTATTTATTAGCACTTATTTTAAGTTTTTTCAGCTCTGAACTTGTTTCGATCATTACAATGATAAAGGGAATAATTTACTAAGAGCACTACAACGTTCGCTTAAGCAAACATCTGATTGTCATTTAGAAGATTATTTAGACTACCATAAAACTAACCGAGGTGTTTTCCCCAAACTAACCAAATAAAATGCATCTTACTCAAAATTCTCTTTGAAATGCTTATACTCATAAATTCCTCTAAGTAATACTATTGTTACTTTTCCAAAAATCATTTAAAATCTTTTCCATGATACCGAGATTTAAACTCTCAAAAATCCTCCTTATTCACAAAGCACATTTTATAAACTCAATTTATAAAATCCTCTTAATAAAAATCATATCTTATAAACCAAATGTATAAAATTGCCTTTATATAATAACTTACTACAATCAATTTAACAAAGTAAACTTATTAAACCTACATTATTAACAAATGCCTTATAGTCGAATAGTGAAACTCAATTCACAAGGTGCTCATATTTAATTTAATCACATAACAAATGCTCACAAACTGGCTGAGCATAAATAATCTGTCAACAAATGATGATACATAAGTATCATCATTCCTCAATAAATAATAACAACCAAAACAACTATATGAAGATTATTCTTTATATAAAAAATATAATCCTAGGTAAAATTATTTCATTTATCATTTTTAAAATAATATAAATTTTTTTATAGCACTAACAAATACACGCTCTCATATGTAATACACTCAAACTCATTCTAGCGTGTCACTTACCCTATCTCTGAAAGTTTACCTTACCAAGGCCAAGGTTCTCACTTAACCCGGCTCTGATACCAAATCTAAAAACCACCTTTTTGATCCTCAATGACACTAATACATTCATGGTATTCATGTGTCGAACATCCAAATGCTAGAAAGACAGATTGTTGGAGTAGAAGAAAAGGTAAGACAGAATAAATCTCACATCCTGGTGAGTAATATAGAATATCCAAATGATCTTTACAAAATGAAACTTTGCAAAAATCAGAGTAATCTAACTTATCATCATCTTGACAGTTATAATAGTCCATCCTTACAAATATTGATACATATAAATAAGAAATGCAAAGGAAGAACAAAAGCTTGAGAATATGCCTTGGAGGCATCTAGCTCGTCTCTTAAAGCTCCAAATCGTCCAATGCTAATTTTGGAAAAATACTCGGTTCTGAACTGAATATTATAACAAAATAATATCCAGATCAATCAGGTAAGCCAGCGTAAGAAACTCAAATATTATGGATTGTTATTTTTATAAAACCTTTTCAAAAATAAATGTATTCCATATGACTACACCACACATACACACAGACGAGTTTTTACCCTACGACGACTAAACCATTTTATAGAAAATCTTTTGATATTATAATAATTTCCAGGGTTTAAAATAATTAAATGTATATCTAATAGAAAACCCATAATGGTATGTTTTGTGATAGTAGTTACAAAGTATTGTCACGGTAAATAATTTGTCATAGTGAAAATAAATATATCATTTTAAATATTGATAGTCAAGATGCACCGAAATTGGATATTGATATATCCATTGAGACTAGAGTACGTAATGCTCTTTAAATGTTAGGTAATGTATTACTCTTAGCTACTAGAGGCAATAAAGGGTTATGTATTGATAGTTATTGGATAACTATGAAATGACTCACTCGATAGTGTTCTACTGGTTAATATAACTAAGGCCAATTAGAAAATATCAAAGTGAAAAAATTACACAGTTCTCTTGACTTGAGAATACTATCAATCTTCAATGTGGAAGCTTTGCTTTGATTATAGTTAAATCATGGCATGACATCTATCGAACAACTATAGTTGGGTTGATTGGAAGTGAAATGCTATTCAAGAAAGGATTCGACTTCTCGGTTATATGAGGTTAGTATCATGGGAAACTGGAGGCAACTCAAACTCTCTGGCCAGAGCATTTCAGTTAATAATAATTTTTATTATTGAACCTAGAACTCTGTGTATGGACTATAAAGTTGAATATGGATGATATTGGAATTTTGACTACTATCAAATTCCATTAGTCTAAAGTGATATATTTTTAATGAAGGGAATTGGTGTAAATAAAAGTCACAACCGGGCAATGCTTAATAAAGTAAAACTGGATTTTACCAAAACCATGTAAGTGATAAATTTGGCCAAAATGTCACACCGCCTACTAAGTGACGTATGAACATTAATATTCGAATAGTTCAATATTAATCGCTAACCAAATTTACCCCTAACGAGTCATATAATCGAAACAATGAGTACTCCTTTAACCAAATTTTTTAAGTAATTTGCAGTTGTTATAAATTACTCAAAATTAAGCAATATTTATGAAATATTAATTATAAAATTTTATTTTAATTTGATAAAAAATATTATTAAATGTATTTATAGAAGTTATAAATATATTAATCAATATACAATATCGATAAACATTTAAATTGGATTTAAATTTAAAATGTTTTGTTCGTGCTTTAATAAGTTGAAGCCGATATAAGGGTGGGTTTTATTTGGCTATAATGGGATTATATGCGGCTATATGATGGCTTGTTAGAAGGCTTTGATTTTGATGGTTAGGATGGAAGAGGATGGGTAAGAGATAAAAGAGGATCTAGATTCTAATTTGTCTCTAAATTCCTCTCTATATAAGCATCTCCACCCTTATTTCTTTAAAGTCTTTTGAAGCTTCCATCCTGCTTTATTTATGGCCAAACCATTACCCTTTCCTCCTCCATCAATTCAAGTTCAGACCAAATAAAAATATATTTCTATTTGATAGTTGATGGTCATCAGTTAAAGGATCGGCACTCTAGTATTTGGAAATCAGTTCGAGGAGCAAATCTCATTATTTCAAGGTGTACTTGCAAGCATTGAACATAAGGTACATTTCTAATCTAATTTTAAATATTAATATTATCATACAATGTTTATATCATTCATATACTATTGTTAGTTTGGTGATGATTCTAATATATAAATATAATATCACAATCGGAGTGGTTGTATGTTTACACATTCTTTTATACAAAAATATATATTTTGTCATGTATATACCTATTGCTAACACGACTTAAAAAACAATTTTCTCTTTTTATTAATTTAATATTTGACATTTAAATATATGCATAATTTATAAATTTTAATACTACATCATATTTACATAATATATGGTTATAAAATTATATATATATATATATAAAGTTTCATTGATATAGTAATTTTGGTCAAAATAAAAAATTAATTTTCTTATACATGTATTATTTAAATTAATTAATTATGTAAATTAATTATAATAATATATATATATATATTTATCATATAAATTATGTTTCGTATTTTAAAAACTTAAATTAATACTTAATAAGCTCTCGATAGGAAAAATAAAAACTATTTTTTTATAGTGCAAAATATTTAATTAATAGCTGGAAGTAAAAATAGCTTTAAAAATCATTATAAAATTGAAAAATTACATATTAAACATTAAAAAATACAAAATACCATTTAGAATATTACTAAAATTTAAAATTTAAAACTTGGTTTTGAAAATAATTACTTTATTAATTTTAAATAATATCCATATGGATATTTGTTTTAGTATTTATTTTAGAATTTAAAATAAATAAAAAATATGCCATGCGCATGACCTGGTATGCATGAGTATTTAAAAATATATATATTATATTATAAAACAATAGTTATACATAAATATATATATATATTATTTATACTATTACATAAATATTAATATAAATATTAATATATATTTGTCTAGAAAGTGTTTCAATTTTTGCAAAAAATAATAATTTAATATAATTTACAAATGATCCAAATTTATTGATATAGTTATATATAAAAAGTTAATATTTCATTCTTATGTCTATAAATATATATAATTAAATGATAAAAATATAACTTGTATACATTTATATTTGTAAAATTTCATATATATATATATATATAAGTGTATAAACATACATTTGGACAATATATTTATATATTAGATAAGTTAATGTGTCCGTTGCGGTGTAAATCCTATTACTTATAGATGAGCATGTTACACCTTGAATGGTTTGATATGTTACACATGCACACACATATATGCGTATATGATACATGTACATATATTACATAACATTAGTTAAATAATATAAATCATCTTACAAATGTAAATAAAATAAAGATTTTATTTAAAAGAAATTTAAAAATGTTCTAAATAAATTAGACTTCAGAAGTCCAAAAAAGATCCAAATTGGTAAAACAAAATGAAATTCATACATTACTTCCACTATAGGTTGGCCTAATTTCAACAATGGCATCAAAGTCCAATAGTCTATGCGGTATAATTAGTCACGTTAGGGCTAATTATGTAGGTTTAGAACCGAAATAGTAGTGTGTCAAGAAAGTTAGCGTCAAAAGATTCGGTCTAAATAATTAAGTATTCTGTCCTACTTGGCTATTGGCTTAGCCCAAATAGATATGTGAGGCTAAAGGTGCTCCTTAATAGCAAAGATCAAATATGAATTGGGCCTTAGGCTACTTTTCCAAATTGTTTGAAACTAAAAAATATATCTTAAATTTTAAAGTTAAATTTAAAATAAATTATACATATATTATCAAAGTTATAATATAATAAAAAATTTCAAAATGTTTGGAAAATAATATAAATCAATTTTGAAAATTTAAATTTATTAGTAAGATTAATAATATATATATATATTAATTAAATAAGTCAATTAATGAAAAATTTATACATTAATTATATATTTTGATGTATTGATGTGCACGTAAATGAGCATATTTTTACTTCATATTTTATCGGATTCAATTAAATAAATGAGCATATAGGGTTTTGTAACATGTTTAAAGCAAAATTCAAATTATTTTCAAACCACCATTTATTCATTTTCATATAGTGGCAAAATGGTCATTTTTGTGCATATATTAATTTGAGAAAATTTACTTGGAAATTTCTATATTATTTTATAGGAATGTGGCTTCAAATGGAAGAGGTTTTCATGGAAAATATGCATGCACAAGAATACAAGCAAATGAAGATGTAACTTATTCATTTCATTAAACAGGGAGGATGTAGCGATCTTGACTTGACCTTCGAAAATCGGCACCGAATACGACACTCATATTCAGATGCCGCAGATCCAAACATCGAACTTGGTGCGTCGGAGCTTATAACACCATTAAGTACAACACAATGGAAGAAAAGAATACCAATATATATAACATTCAGATACAATGACAGATACAAAATCTGGTATAATATGATATAACAGAATGATACAGCAGATATCAATACCATCATAGATACAAGACACAGCAGAAAGAAACAGATAACGCCAGCAGCGGAATAATAACTCCATCTCCAAATTCAATGCTCCAATCCCAAGCTAGCTTGAACCAACATCACACATCAGCTAGACAAGCAAGTCTCGTCCATATCCAAAGACTAGACTAGCTCCAGATAATCCACTAAACCCAACTATCTAAAAAACCCAACTCTAGACTGCCCGTGTGGAAAATTGTGGGCACCCAGAGTTTAGGAAAGGAACAATAAACTCAAGGTCAGTCGTGGGACTGGTGTGAGTAACAAAAACAGCTTATCTTTTAAATAAAACAATATTTATAAAAGAAAATCCAATATGCTTTTAGAAAATGAAACTACCATAAGACCTCCCGCCACACACACACCATACAATCGCAAAATTGGAGGAGATTTCTTCTTATGATAGTCAAACATGCTTATTACGCAAAAACTGTTAGGGATGCGGATTAAGGATCTTAAGGCAGAAATAACACTAGAGGGGGGTGAATAGTGTTTTAAAGAATATATGAACTATATGACTAAATTAAAACTTTCAACACAAATCTAAACAGAATTCTAACACAGAATGATCACAGAACATATAACAAATGCAAATAGTAAAGTAAAGCAAATAAAAGGAAAGAACAAACCGGATTTTATACTGGTTCGGAATCCATCTACATCCAGTCCTGCACCAAGGCAATATCCTTGTACAGATTTTTATAAGCCAATATCCAAATTACAACCCTCAATTTCTAAGGCCTTAAGGAACCCTCCTATCTCCGAGTCTGGGGTAAACTCTCTTTATTTACGGGACACAAGATCACCCTAATACTTCTTAATAACAATCCTTTTGAATGGATAGACTCTATGGACTTTTTGAATACAAATTAATCCAATAACTCTGAATAGCACTTTGATCTTTAGTAGAATGATGGAGAATCAAATAGAGAGAGTATCTAAATGATTTCCTATTGAGAATTTGGCAGAATGATGGCACGATCTTGAAAATATGAAGTTTTATGGATATGGAATGGTGGAGAAGAAAGAGTGAAGAAAATAAGAAAGTAGTTATTAAAAAAATTCGTTTTGGAAGCCTTTATATAGATGCACAACAGTCATAACCATTGGCGAAAGGTTTTCGAACGAATGGACACTTCTTTTGAAAATTGAATTTTGAATCCAACTGTCACCATGTCGACATGGGGTATCCCCTTATGTCGACATCCCTTAGTTCAAAATTATAGAGATGTTGTTTTGTAAAGACAATTGAATTTAAAACAAGTTGAAACTTCTCTGAAGCAAAGTAAAGTGTTTAAACAATATTTTGAGATAGAGAATGAATATAAAACATTATTTTATATATATATATATATAACTGATATACACCATCAATTATATAAGTAATATTTAAAATCAGAATAAGTTTGATGTTTTAAAAATAGAAGTTTTTAAAATCAGAATAGAGGAATATTTCAAGGCTGAAACAAAGTTTGAAAATATTTTTGAAAACATGATTTTGAAAGCTAAAACATTTTGAAAACAGATTTAAAAACATTTTGAAAAATCTATTCAAACTGAAATTGCAAGAACCTTCCTACAGAGCTCCTCCATAGGATTCGAGAACTTGTACAAAGTAGTTTGAATGATTTTGATTTTCGTGGGTTTGTAAGCCACTTGTCGTAGGTTTGTAAGCTACTTGTCGTGGGTTTGTAAACCACTGGTTTCGATAGAAATTGGGTTCCATCCCAAAAGAAAATTGAAAGAAAGATGAGAGTGCTATTATGAAGTTTTAACAAAATACTAGACACTTATCTTGAGATCTTGAAATCTTGATTCTCTAGAGTCTTGAATCTTGAATCTCTAATCTTCATCTTGATGCTTGAGTCTTTATACTAATCAGTCTTCGATGATACCTGCATATACTTCCTATATATATATATATATATATATATATATATATATATATATGGAAATGTTAGTATATATTTTATAAAGTAAAGTATAATAACTATATAAGGTTTTTGTCATCAAAACATCATAAACTCAATTCCTAACAATCTCCCCCTTTTTGATGATGACAACCTTTATTTATAAAATATTCTTACCATACCATAACTCCACCTTACTCCTTGATTTCTTCTTAAAACTACAACTCCCCCTTACTCCATGACTCCCCCTTACACCAAGCACATATATTGTTATAACTTTCTCCCCCTTTGACATCAGCAAAAAGGAATAAAAGATTTACCTATTCTAAGATAATCAAGCATATATAGAATAAAAGTGTAAAGTGAACGTGTAAGTGATCAAGTGTGTGAGCATATATATAAGTGTAAATTGACAATCAATATCATACATAGCAAACCAATCATGTATAGTATGTGAAGTTATATACAAACCAAATCCAAATCAAACTTAAGTAAACAATTCAATCAAATCCTAATCAAATCTAAATCAAATCAAATCAAATAAACAAACAAACAAACATACATAATGATCAGACATTCCTTGGGACTTCCACCCATCCATCTTCTCCAAAGATAGGATCAGTTTTGATAACATCCAAATTATCTTTGTCGAGAGTGACCGGTGGATTTGCTTCGGGTTCGTCTTTGCTAAGGCTTGAGATCATCCAACGAAGTGCGTCGAAGTGTCTCTCTTGCTCTTTGATCATCTGCATTTGGCTTAATTATAAGTGCCTTTGATTTCTAATTATAAAAGAGAGAATATTCTTGAAAGAAGTAAGAGTTTCTTCAAGATTTTCACTTAAATTCTTAATTGGAGAAGCTATAATTTAAGAAAAAAGTTGAAGTATGAGAGGAGATGAATAGAAATGGAGGTAGAGAAGTTTTTCTGGAAGAAATAGGTATTTATAGGAGTTATTGGCCGTTCAAAATGAATTGTCACTTGGTAGTTACAAGAATTTGAATTTAGAAATTGTAACTACTTTCTGACTGTTATATGTCGACATGGGGGGATGGGGCATGTCGACATGGTCTAGACAGAATGACCAAGTTGAGTTATTTTTGATTTCTAAGTTTATTTTTATACTAGTGGTCCTATATAAACTTAAAATAAATAGCTATCAGAGATATATAAAGCTGGAAAACAGAGAATAAGATAGCATTACTTATAGTAGTTAACATTACATAATATTAACCCAAAAAAATAGAAAATACAAAGATAGATAAACGATAGCTAGAGAGATAATGGCTAGGATTAGTTTGATGAAGATGATGATGAGGACAAGCCAGGTTTCCTGCCTATCTTCCCAAAGAACTTGTCGATCTTGGTAGAGATTTTATCCATTTTCTTACTAATAGATCTCTTAAGAACCTTTTGGTTTTGAGCAAGTATCTTTTGGTTCTTGAGTATGGTTTTGTTGGACGGATTGGCGGGTGTATGTGGATACTCTATACTTTTCAAAGAGGTTTCTTCATCTTCCTCTTCTTCTTCAATTTCCATTCCTTCCCCTTCTTCTTCCTCTTCTTCTCCCTCTTCTTCCATCTCTTCAAGAGCAAGTCTCTCTTCCTTTTCGGTAAGTGTTTCATACGGTTGAAACATAAGTGGGATTTTCATAAGAGAAATGTTCCTATGATTGAACACTTTCCTACTTACAAACTCTTCCTTTTTAACATCCACACCAAAATAATTGAAAATCCGAGTAAGATAAATTCCATGATAAAGAATGTTTTCTCCCATAGTAAAATTTTTGAGTCTTAACTCATCCAAAATAGTTTGTGCCCAATTAATATCATATTTTCCAAATATAGCAAAAGGAGCTTTACACACTTTTGACGTGGGATTATTGTAGTTTCCCGACCTAGGAATAATGGTGTGTTGAATAAGAAGGTTGACAATTCCTACTTTTGGGCGAAAAAAGTGATTCTTAAAATCCATGTGGTCATCGCTTTCAAAAATGTGATGAAAAGTCTCTCGATCGGTTTCGTTGATTTGAAATTGCGAGAGATTCATACGGTAGATTTGCAACCCAAAATAGTACCCAAAATATCGGAATCCAAAACAATAAGTGTTCCTTTAACACTACTCCAAATTTGATCTTCATTTCCATTATAAAATTCACGGTTTAGGTTTGCATAAAACATTTTGACAAGGTTTGGACAACAAACGAAATCATTTTGTTTGTTATCAATCAAGCTAAGAATGGAGTTTTCTTCAAAAAGTCGATCGATTTCATAAGAAGGAAAATCATCAAAAATAGCAAATTTTCCCGTATTAACTTTACCATAGTTTACATGACTTATGTAAGCTTTGATAGCCTCCGGGTCATTAAAAAGAGCATTTTTGATGGATTTGTTCAGCCTCATAGTTGATGGGATACTTGAGGAAGCCATTGATGAGTGTTTGAGAGGAGTAGAAGATAATGAAGAAAGTTTGAATTATGAGAATAAAGTGAAAAGAGATGATAAGAGAAGTATATTAAATAGATTCTCTAAAGTCATGTTCTCTGGTCAAGAGGTATCTTTTCACAATTTTGAAGTAAGTGAAAAGGTGGAGGGAAATTCAAAAGTTTGAATTCAAATTTTGAAATCAAATTTCTGAGAGACATGTCGACATAGGGTATCCTGGCATGTCGACATGTGACTGTTGAATTTGAAAAGAAGTGTCTTTTTCTAAAATCTAAGAAATTCCTAAAAACTTAAGAAAACTAATCTATATTCTATATCTATATATAATTCCAGTAATAATATTAAATATAATAATATTAAAATATTTTAACATTTAAAATATTATTAAAATAATATTATTTTGAATTTAAAAATTCAAATTTCAAAGGGTGATTTTGAATTTAAAAATTCAAGAAATTGCAAACAAAATCAAAACAAGCAAGTATCCAATAAAATCAAAATAAATGTGTACCTATTTTTAGATCCAAACTCCGATCATCTTCCGATTCGGGAATAGCAGTGAAGCACAGATTTGAATTATCAGTTTTCTTCTCATTATCACTGGATGAATCTGAATCGTCAAGATTTTTTGCATATGCCTTATTTCTTTTCCTTAGTTGCTCGTTATTTGGTTGAAATGTCTGTTTGTCTGGATATGGACAATCTATCTTGTAGTGCCCTGTTTTGTTGCAGTTGTAGCATCTATCACCATTGTTGTTGTTGTTGTTGTTGTTGTGATTGTTGTTGTTCTCCGAAGTATTTCTGGAATTCCTTTGATCATTTCTTTTAAAGTTATTCATCTTTCTATACTTCAGAAACTTTCTAAAATTTCTGGTCATGAAAGCAATTTCTTCATCAGTATCTTGTTCTGAATCTCCAGTTGTTGCTTTGAATGCGATCGATTTCTTTTCCGTTGCATTAGATTCTTTTCTCCCTTGTAGTTGAACTTCATAAGACATTAGATTACCGATTAACTCTTCGATCTTTATTTGACTAACATCATTTGCCTCTTCAATAGTAAGTGTCTTTTGATCCCATTCTGGAGTGAGAGAATTGAGTATCTTTCTGACTTGATCTTCTTCTGAGAAACCCTTTCCTATAGCAACCAATGAATGTATAATATCTTGAAATCGACAATACATGTCGGAAATGGACTCATTTTCATGCATTTTAAACAATTGAAACTGTTTAGTTAATATGGAAATTTTAGTCTGTTTAACTTTGCTTGTTCCTTCATGAGTTACTTGCAAAGTTTTCCAGATTTCAAATGCAGACTTACAAACAGAGACTCTATTAAACTCATTCCTATCTAGTGAACAAAATAGTATACTCATAGCCTTAGAATTGTTTTGTGCAACCGTCTTTTGCTCAGTAGTCCACTGGGCAAAATTAGTAGTTGGTTCAACATATTCAATTTGTGTCATATTCCAAGTATCTAAATTTATGGATTGTAAATAAATTTTCATCCTACATGCCCAATATGCATAATTACTGCTATTAAAAAGTGGTGGTCTGACAGTGGACTGACCTTCTACAAATGAACTAGTGTTAGTGCTTGTGTTGACAGAAGTAGTGGTCACAGGAGTGCAATTATTAGTGTGTTGTGCCATTAAAACTTTTCAAAATTTCAGATTATGAAAATAATGAAAACCAATGCTCCGATACCAATTGTTAGGGATGCGAATTAAGGATCTTAAGGCAGAAATAATACTAGAGGGGGGTGAATAGTGCTTTAAAGAATATATGAACTATATGACTAAATTAAAACTTTCAACACAAATCTAAACAGAATTCTAACACAGAATGATCACAGAACATATAAAAAATGCAAATGGTAAAGTAAAGCAAGTAAAAGGAAAGAACACACCAGATTTTATACTGGTTCGGAATCCTCCTACATCCAGTCCTGCATCAAGGCAATATCCTTGTACAGATTTTTATAAGCCAATATCCAAATTACAACCCTTAATTTCTAAGGCCTTAAGGAACCCTCCTATCTCCGAGTCTGGGGTAAACTCTCTTGATTTACGGGACACAAGATCACCCTAATACTTCCTAATAACAATCCTTTTGAATGGATAGACTCTATGGACTTTTTGAATACAAATTAATCCTATAACTCTGAATAGCACTTTGATCTTTAGTAGAATGATGGAGAATCAAATAGAGAGAGTATCTAAATGATTTCCTATTGAGAATTTGGCAGAATGATGGCACGATCTTGAAAATATGAAGTTTTATGGATATGGAATGGTGGAGAAGAAAGAGTGAAGAAAATAAGAAAGTAGTTATTAAAAAAATACGTTTTGGAAGTCTTTATATAGATGCACAACAGTCATAACCATTGGCAAAAGGTTTTCGAACGAATGGACACTTCTTTTGAAAATTGAATTTTGAATCCAACTGTCACAATGTCGACATAGGGCATCCCCTTATGTCGACATCCCTTAGTTCAAAATTATAGAGATGTTGTTTTGTAAAGACAATTGAATTTAAAACAAGTTGAAACTTCTCTGAAGCAAAGTAAAGTGTTTAAACAATATTTTGAGATAGAGAATGAATATAAAACATTATTTTAAATATATATATATATATAATTGATATAGACCGTCAATTATATAAGTAATATTTAAAATCAGAATAAGTTTTGATGTTTTAAAAGTAGAAGTTTTTAAAATCAGAATAGTGGAATATTTCAAGGCTAAAACAAAGTTTTAAAATATTTTTGAAAACATGATTTTGAAAGCTAAAACATTTTGAAAACAGATTTAAAAACATTTTGAAAAATCTATTCAAACTGAAATTGCAAGAACCTTCCTACAGAGCTCCTCCATAGGATTCGAGAACTTGTACAAAGTAGTTTAAATGATTTTGATTTTCGTGGGTTTGTAAGCCACTTGTCGTAGGTTTGTAAGCTACTTGTCGTGGGTTTGTAAGCCACTGGTTTCAATAGAAATTGGGTTCCATCCCAAAAGAAAATTGGAAGAAAGATGAGAGTACTATTATGAAGTTTTAACAAAATACTAGACACTTATCTTGAGATCTTGAAATCTTGATTCTCTAGAGTCTTGAATCTTGAATCTCTAATCTTCATCTTGATGCTTGAGTCTTTATACTGATCAATCTTCGATGATACCTGCATATACTTCCTATATACATACATATATATATATATATATCTATATGGAAATGTTAGTATATATTTTATAAAGTAAAGTATAATAACTATATAAGGTTGTTGTCATCAAAACATCATCAACTCAGTTCCTAACAAAAACCACTTGATATTATTATTATAAGTGCAAAGTGCAGAAAAACATTTCGAAAGTATAATGTTAATCTTAGCCAACATACGACCATTATCGTATGCCTACTATAGCTACCATGTTCAATTACAGGTTACCGCCACATTCCATGGCAGGTTATACAACTAAAACCGTACAGGGCGCGTATTGCTTTGTTTGGATTTCCAACAAATGGTCGGGCTAAGGAACTTTCCACTGTCTATGGATACGCCTCTGGTGGGAAGTCCCGAGAACCTAACCGGATCTCTGCCAACACAAGGCCGGGTTACCTCTGTAACTAGGTAACTACTTCTCGAGCATGCTACTCCCCGGTCCTTTGGGCCCTTTATCCGAGGCGCCTCTAAAGCAACAACCACACAGTAAATGAGATTGGAGCCACCACATAGGTAAATATCTGGGCTCCATACCATGATACCACCCTTTACCAGAAGGGAATGACACACCCTAAAGGGCGCGACCCTCATAACCTTGCCGCATCTTTCCTGTTTCGACCATTTCCGGGTTGTGAGGTCCTGATGCAATCTCGTCCACAAAGCTACGCTTCATACAGAAGCCATGCTCTAATCACAAATGATCAAAAAATGATCATCAACACACAGCAGCACTCAGCATGCCACACTACCAAATTGGGAATATATCGTTGATAACCTTCAACTACATAACCTCTAAGCTCGTACGTCTCAGAGAAGGGTGTTAAGCTAAGAGAATAAATTTTCCGCCACCAACAGAAATGTATTTGAAAGAAATATGCTTTATATCTCAAAGTGTAGTGTCAGACATACAACCATACAAGTCTGTTCCGAGTTCGAACAGAACCGAAGGCACTTCCAAAGAAGTCCTTGCAATCCGGGTATTCACAATCCCGATCGGACTTCCCATCACTTAGGGAATCTCTATACCGTAGCTACTCGGCGCAGAGACAATCGATAGGTTATCCTATCGTTCTTGCAAAACACACGGTCTTCACCACCGGTCTTCAAATGCTATCCATATACGTCGAATCACATATTCAGAATGGGTTATACGACACAAAGGTCTTCTCTCGGCTAAACCGAATACTGAGCGCAACATTTAAAACGTATGGATATGGGATTTTAATTAAGCCATAACTTAATAATTCAAAACTTTCTTTCAAATGGTTTAAACCAATTGACATTTTCAAATCTTTAAACAAAAAGATTCATTTCATTAAGTTCACCCATTTTCACAAAGATCCATTTACGGATTTCAAATCAATTCCCATTTCAATTGGATTAACTCGTTTAAAATCTTTAAATTTAAGATTTAACATATAGCTTTCAAACCGTTTCCATAACTTGAAAATCATTTTCATTTTAAACTGCAAATCCTTTTAACTCAATTTGGAAGTTTATTCCTTATGTGAAAGCTTTAATTATTTGAAAACAAACAGTTTTCGTTTCAGAAGAATTCAATTATGTTTGCACGAGTTAAAGCCTTTGAATTTAAATTCAAATTCCCAAATCAATATATTTAAACTAGTTTAACCCATATAAACTCATTTATAAGTTGAATAGCCTTTTTAAACCCTAGTTTTGAAATTATAGAATTCAATTTTAAATATTGAATTCAAATTTAAATCAAAATATTTAAATTTCAAAACTCAATCGACTTATTCAAAATAAATTTCATCTTTTAAATTCTACTTCAAAAGCTTTTCACTTTAATCCCAAAACATTTCCAAAACCATTTGGATTTAAATATTCAACTTTTAAACTATTTCAAAATCTGTGACTTAATCGATTTCCTCGTGAAATCCATATTTGTGTGTGTATAAGTGTGGTCCAGGGGTTTAACACAATAGTGCAACATCATTCAATCATCACAGATTAAAACACAGAAATGTAATTGATAAGCGATATGAACTATAATGCTTATCGTCCATTCACAG
This sequence comes from Allium cepa, assembly GCA_030765085.1. Taxonomy (NCBI): domain Eukaryota; kingdom Viridiplantae; phylum Streptophyta; class Magnoliopsida; order Asparagales; family Amaryllidaceae; genus Allium; species Allium cepa. The sequence continues at coordinate 366,609,979 of CM060938.1, read as the reverse complement.
ATTCACAGATAATATACAAATGTAAATGAGTATATGCACAGCTCAATCCTTAGAACAAAATATCATAGATCAGATAGGACAATCAATTCAAGGCATCTCATACAGTACAATCATTCATAAGTAAGGTCAAGCATTTAACAATCATTTATAAGCGGAATTAATTAATTGTTTAATCCTAATTAATTCAATTTATTTCCAATTTAATTAATTACTTATGAATTAATTATCCAATTCTGATTTATTACTTACGAATCATTTGATATAAATTAATTTATCAAACACTTTAATTAATTAAATTATTCTTAATTAATCATATTAATTAAATTAACCTTTAAACCAATTACATAATTAATTAACCTTAATAAATAAAAATATCCAAAATTTATTACAATAAGTGATTAATCCTTAATTACTTTCATTAAGTAATCACATTTAAACAATTTATAATTGATTGTCTAATTTAATTTATCCAATTAATTATTAACATTAATCACTTTAATCAATATTTAATAATCCTTAGTTAATTATCTTTATTAACTAACAATATTTCTTAATTACTTACTTAAGGAAATTTCTTAGATTTAAATCATTATTAATCATTTCTATTTAATTTAATTTATTACTTTATAAATAAAATAAATCATTCTTTAATTACCTTATTAATTAAATCATTTTAATTACCTTAATTATCTCTAAGATAATCCATTTCTTTATAAATGACTTAATTAACATTAATATATATATTTTAAACATTTTACTGTTGAACTTACAATTTAGTTCCATTTTGAATTTAAGTTTAAACCAAATTACTTACATTCCAGCTTTAAAGATAAATTGATTTATTTAACTTACAAATTTAAGTTAAACTAATTCATTAACTTTTCATCCAATTTTTACTTTTAAATTTCATTTTTAAATTCAAAATGAAATACCAGTTTATCTTTAATAAAGTCTACCACTAAATTTTTAAAACCTTTGAACTCACATGTTAAATAATATTAGTCTTATAAAAGAAATTTACAAGAGTTTAAACCCAATTATTTAAATTCAAATCTTTGTATAAAGTATACTTGAACATTTTAGAGTTGTTTGAATACTTTAAATTTTATAAAACTTCATTTATTTCAAAAGTAAATTTGAATTTCATCTTCCAAATTCTGATTTTTTAACTTATATTAAAATCTATTTTAAGTTCTGATTAAAACAAAACAGATAGGTTCAGGTTTTAAAACCTGGAACAAACATTTACCCTAGCCTTCCCCTATAAAAACTCGAGTGTTACTTCGAGTTGTACGTTTGTTTCCCCGAGTCTCTCCCCTGTTACTCATGCAACCTTCTTCTCCTTCTTCTTGTTTTTTTTTATTTCTACAGCAAGTCAAGTTTAAATTTAAGTAAAAGTTCAAGCATCAGGAATACACTTACTCGAACACGAATACAAACCCGAAGCGATCCCCCATATTTCTCGAGAACGGCTCGTGCCCATGACTTCACCTCATTGACACGTATCACCGCCGCCGTACACGTGCACGGTCAGACCACCAACCTCCAACCATCTCCACGGTCATTAGCAAATCGACCTCAACCTCGACAGCTAACATCACAACCCAGAAATCAAAATTCGAGAGTAATTCAAAATATTGATACTTGGTCGAAAGTCTGGAACAACATTCGATCACAATCACTTCGCCGACGATGAACTAGGCTACCGGAGCACTCACCGTCCATACCAGAGATACGTCATGGCCTCCTCGCCACATTCCCCAACCTGTGATCGCCTGAATCGAAATATCGAAGACGAAAAATAACTCGCGATAATCACGTACGAAACGCAGGCTTAAACCCTAAATCGATTTAAATCTCCAACCTCGATGAATTAAAAATTCATCTTATATTTTTCCTATGATCTACTATGCTTCAACTACCACCATGCCAAGTTTCAATCTCTGAAAGTTAGTCGATCACCAGAAACTCACGAAAATCCATTTTCAGTTCAACTCCAAACTGCTCTCAAACCACTCACTTAAAATTCATCAAACTTGGCTTAAAATTCCTATCTTCTAATTCCGATTCGTATTATATAATCGAATCTCAAAATTATGACATTCGAACTTTATCAAAAATTAAGATTTCCTCTGTAAAAATTAAGTTTTTCATAGTGAATGTACTCATGCTTCATGAAACTATTTTTAACTTATAATTCATACTTGAACACCGTTATTTCATTTGAAACCAAAGTCTAATTCTAATTAGATGATAAGGATTTGAATGTTTTTCTTGTTTAATACGACCCTGTGATTAAACAGAGAAGGAAAATGGGAGTCTCAGACAGTTTTGATATATAAATATATGTAGAATTAAACTGAGAGAAATCTATAAGCAAAAACAATATAAATCATACTCACAATCTATACTAAAACCTGAAGTAAATTTGTTTACTCACCTTCAACATTCAGATTCCAAAAGCCTTCAAGTTGAAGTTGAAACCCTTTTAAAATTTGTAAAGTTGAAATCTGGGTTGAACTTGATAACTGAAAGTCTCCACTTGATTTCATATTTTGATGAATGGTTTTGATGTTTTAATCTGAGATGTTTAGGTTGATGTTTGGTTTGAATATAAGATGATATTATCTCAGTTTTCTTTTACTTAGTTTAAATGGATGAACGAATTGATATATAGAAAGGAAGTTTACTGTGTGATGAAGTTCAGGGTGATAAAAATATTAGTTTGTACATTTTTTTTAGCAGATTTTTTTTCTTTTGTTGGCTGATAGGTATGTATTACTTCGGCTGAGACGATATTTAAAACAATTTGAATTGACAAAATGTTGCTACTAAGATGATGGCATTAAATGCTAATTACTACATGTCTTCATACTTATATCTGTTTGCACTTTAATAATATTTTGCTTATACTTGCTAACTATGCAGTTTTGTTTGGTGACTGCAAAACTTATCATTTCCTTGTGTACAAACTTGATATATGGCTGATGATTATTTCCTTGTCTTGTTTCATAAGCTTAGTTATATCTTATATTTAGTTTGTTTCATTCCATGCTTTAATTCGGCTGATAATTACATATGTTGTGTACTAAGGTAATGGCATTAAATGCCTAAGTCCTTTCTTTTCTTTTGTTCTATTATACTAATATTTTGCTTGTACACTTGTTTATGCTTGCCTACATTCTTTTAGCTCAGCTGAATCTTTTTTTGTTTGTTATTTTATATACATCATTGACTTCCTTTGCGAGCTTACGTATCTATATTTGTTTTATCCTTGCATTCTTTTGTTTACTTTGTTTTACTATCTTGCTTTGCATTATGGCTCTAAAATATAAATAAATTTCTATAGTTAATATGTTGTTTAAATTTAATTGTGTTTTACTTTATATTCTTTAAAATTTGTAAACAAGCTATTTCATATATATTTGAGTTGAGTATATTTGTTGTTTTAAATTCGTTAATGCATTACTTTAAATTTTACATAATTTATTAACATATTTTATTTGAATTTGGAAACTTTCAAATCAGTTTACGAATTAATTTCACAATTTTTATTCAAAAATTAAATTAATTATAAATTCAAACACAGTAAAAATCTGGGATCGTTATAGGGGATCTCACCTACCCACTTACCATGATGTACACTTAGGAGCTAATGCATACGCTAATGGAAATTAAAGCTACATGTACATTTGAGTGGAGGATTAACACATTCTAATGATTACTTTGTGGCAACACTACCTCAAGGGTAGTTCCTAAAAATAGGATTAGGGTTTCCAAACAAGTATAAATACCCCATATGTTCATGTAATCTCTCTTAGTCTCTTAGCCTCCTTTGTTTAGGATCAAAAATAAACAAAGCTCTCTTTTCTTTTTCATGGCTACGTAGCAATTTTTCTTTCATGTATTTTTCTTTTCTATGCAATGTTAATTAATGTTCTTTTCTACTTACATGCACTCTGTGCCTGTGTTAGTGGCTTAGTTTCATTTCTTATGCAAGTAGATTAGCTTTTATTTCATTTTAATTAGCTTTCTTTTTTTCACTTACCTTGCATTTTTCTTCTTGTTTTTATTTCATGTTGAAAGCTACATTTGTTGAAATGATAACAAATATGAGAGGCTAAACCCCCACAATTTAGGGGTAATGAAGCTACCTTAATCACGTAGATTTAACATTTTGCTAATTAGTGATCTTTTTTTTTGCTTAATGGAAATGTTAGATGTGGATAAATTTTGTTGTATTAGCTTTGAATTTTTTAGCCTATGTTGTTGACACCAAATAGGCTATTCTTAAACAAACAAAAACATAAATTACCGCTTCATCTACATATGATTATAGTAATGAAGTGAATGTTGAAATCAAAATTTGATGGTCTATATTTCTAATCAATAGTTAGTAGGTCATGCTTAAAATATATTTTATTTTCAACTTCGTTGTCATTTTTCATGAGAGCTAAAAAGTGTTTTAGTGGTTGTGCTATAGTTTGATGGTTTATATTAGGCTAATTAATAGCACAAATATGCCATACTTATAATAAAAAATCAATTGTACTCACTAATGAACATAAAAGAGAGTTCATAATTTCATTTTGTTGAACAATGTGATCCTGAGAAGGAGTTGCCTTTAAATTGCATTTTACTCTCATATTTTTACACTTTTAATTTTTGTTAGTTTTTTACATTTATTTTGTTAATCACAACTTTAAATTCTTGGTTTAATTTGATCGAATAGAAATTTAAAATCTAAACAATTTCTTGTGGATCGATCTGTACTCGCCACGTACTAGAATTGTACGCCGTGCGCTTGCGGTTATTTTTATTTAAAATTCGATCGGCTATTTTCAAATTCGATGGAGATTTAGTCGGTTCGAACAAGTTTTTGGCACCATTGCCGAGTAATTGTCTTTGTTTTTAATTTCTATTATTCGATTATTTTTGTTTGATTTTATTGTGTACTTGTTGTGTTTGTTAACTTGCATTTAAAAAAATATATTTGTATTATGTGTTTGTGTGATTTTTGTTTGCATTTTGATTGTGTGTTTATTGCTTTTCTATTGGCATTTGATTTAGCGTATTTTAAGAAAACATTCACAATTTCAAAAGAAAAAGAAAAACATTTTATTTCCTTTTCAATTTGCATTTCATTCTTTTATAAATTTTTGTTTTACATTGCTTCAAAAATAAATTCCAAAAAAACAAATACATTTCTGCACTGTGCACAGCCCTGCACAACCACATCAACTACTGTAACATATCATCCACAAACCCACTGTGCCACAGTGCGCGTGCCACCCAAACACTTCAACCGGTTTTGACATACACCCACTGCCTCATCACTTGTCCACTGCTTTCAACTCCGCCCGCCTCTGTCTGCAACCACCTGCAACTGCCTAAAACTACTTTCATTATCTCCACCTTATAGTGCCATACAGATTGTTGTTCGAAAAAATCCCTTCAGATGATCAGTCTAAGGGAATAGAAAACACAATGCAGTGGAAAACAACTGGATCGTGATTGTAGTGAGACGAAACAAATAGAGATAAACACTAGAACAGACAGTCACAAATCAATGCAATGCAGAAAAATAAATAACACCGATATTTATAGTGGTTCCACTACCACAAGGCAGTGTATGTCCACTTGAGGAGAAGAGATTTTATTAGTCATTGGAAGATTAGAGTTACCAGATTGATTCACTTTTGGAGATTATACATAAGAAGATTAACAATACAGAAAAAATTCCGCATAGTTTTGGCTCTCTAGGATGGCCACCATTGTTGTTCAGAAGCTGCACTATTTATAAAGTGAAGATATGAGGAGGGGTAGCTGCTATATAGCAGTCCTGAGATTTTGTTCGGCACATCCCATCTGGTTTGGTAGCACACTTCACTATTTGGTCCGTTACAATTTGGTTCGACAAACAACGCTCAAGATCTGGACCGACATGGTCCAATACCGAACCAAATATTTGGTTCGGCCTTAAATTCTAGAGAGGCAAACTAAAACACCGAACAAAATATTTGGAGCGGCACATCACTCTATTTGGTTCGGTCAAAATTTTGAATCTGGACCGACATATTAGCTTCACCGCTCCATACTTTTGGTTCGGCAAAACAAACTACATCTTCGAAGCCACCACCACCGGACGAAATATTTCGTCCAGTTCTCCTTAATGCCGAACGAAACACCACCGAACCAAATAGCTCGTTTGGTCTCCACCCTACACCGCTCCAGCTGCACCAAACCAAATTAGTGATTCGGCAATTCTTCCTAGAGTTTGCTTCCGCTTCTAGGGTAGGGCTACCTCCTTCCTTATCGACGCTTCTCTAATGGCCTTGCTCCTTTTTCAAATCGTGAATTGGAATTTAGGTATCATTCTAACAATCTCCACCTTAATACCGAATTCCATACAAGCCTTCCAACTTCATCTACACCTTCATGTTCCAGGCAATGGATACTTACCCAATGAGCTTCGGCAATGTCATCTCCCGTTACACTCTGTCAACGAACTCTGGCAAAGCCACCGGCCGTCAACAAAGTATTCGAAGTACTAAAGTCTGTGTAGAACCTATCAATCTCCACCATGAAAATAAACGTCTCCATGAACCATCTCAACTCCCCCCATGCCACCCCGAGGCACCTAACACTTCATTAATCGAATCAAGTCCGAGCAATGCTTGAACTTAAAAACATGCAACGACTTGGGTAAAAATGTCTACTGCATTTTCCTTTGTGTGAACTTTCTGAAAACGAACTAGCTTCTCTTCACTCATCGGGACAAGGAATGACTCTCTCACCTCAATATGCTTCGTCCTGGAGCTGAACGCTAGATTTTCAGCTAAGTGGATTGCACTCTAACTGTCGCATTATACATCGATGCCTTTATATATGAAGCCTAAATTACACAACCATCGCCTCAAATAAAGCGCCTCCTTAGCTGCTTCAGCCGCAGCTATGAGCTCTGCCTTTGTAGTAGACAAAGCCATAATCATCTGCAACCACGCTCTCCAATTGATCGCTGTCCCACCAATGCTGAATACATATTCGGAGGTTGACTTCCTTCGATCTCTATCAACGGCATAGCAGGAATCACAAAATCCAACGAAGCTGAAATCTCTTCCTCTGTGGTATCTTAAGATAAACTTCACTGCTTCCCAATGCGTCTTTCCTTGGATTTTCCATGAACCTACTCACCAATTAAACCGCCTGTTCAATGTCATGCCTAGTACAAACCATGGCATACATCAAGCTGCCAACTGCACTTGCATATGGGACCTTCATCATATAAGCCTTGTCCTTTTCCGAGATCGAAGAGCCTTTACTGGAAAGCGGTATGTGCAAAGGCATTGGTGTTCTGATTACCTTTGCCCTTTCCATGCTAAACCGAGCAAGCATCTTTCGAATGTACTCCTTTTAAGAGAGGCTCAAAAGTCCTAGCTTTCTATCCCTTTGGATTTCCATACTCAAAATTTTCTTTGCTTCTCTAAGGTCCTTTATTTCGAATTCCGCTTTTAGATTTCGCTTTAAACTATCGATTTCAACCTTATCCTTGGAAGAAATCAACACATTATCCACATACAAGAGTAGGTACACCCATCTACCATTCTTTAAATGCTTGAAGTACACACAAGCGTCTTTGATGCTACAATCAAAACCAAGTGAAAGCATAAAAGAGTCAAGCCTCATGTACCATCGTCTAGGCGATTGCTTAAGTCCATACAATGACTTCATCAATTTGCAAGCCCAATTTTCTTTCCCATTTACAACAAATCCTTCTGACTACTTCATGTAGATGGTCACATCGAATTCTCCATGCAAAAAAGCGGTTTTCACGTCCAGTTGCCCTAGCTACGACGATAGTGAGCAAAATGTGGATGGACGTATGCCTCACTACCGGAGAGAATATCTCATCATACTCCAATCCCTTTCTTTATAAAGACCCTTTAGCAACTAGTCTAGTCTTGTATCTTCCATTATCCTTTACCTTGAACACCCACCTACAGCCTATGGCTAGGCTTCCTTTAGGAGGTGGTAACAAATCCCAAGTCTTGTTCTTCTTCAACGACTCTAACTTCTCTTCCATAGAGCACATCCACTTTGAACTGTCACATGACTTCAAAGCTTCATCAATGTCAAGTGGCTCCTCATGAACCATGTGTAGGGCATAGTCAAACTGATCACCAAGGCTAAGGTTCGCAATCTGCCAATCACCATACCTTTCGAGTGGATAGTCCTACGGCTGACCGGGTAGGTATTGCTTCGCCTAAAATCTTTTCAGCTCCACCTTGAACTGAACTTCCTCTAAATTCATGCACATCACAAGAACTACTAGAAGGTACCCGTGGACTATCCTGTGATGTTCCATCAACTGCATTTTCCTTGACAGCATCAATAACAACTCTACTATTTGGCTGGAACATGGAAACTTCTTCCATCTCCTTAAGCCTATCAGAATCTTCTAATGTGCTAGGTAGCTTCTCCTTCGGATTGAACATAGCAGAATCATCAAAAGTAACATGTCTAGAATGAACAATCTTTCGATCAACAGGGTTCCAAATTCGATATCCTTTGATACTATCGTGTATCCCATTAGTATGCCCTTGTATGCTCTAGCCTCCAACTTGTCATCACCTGTATGTTGAACGTACACAAGACAATCAAAAATTCAGAAGTAACCAAGATACATTGCTTTACCTCTCTACTTTTCCTCTGGAATCTTCCCATCTATGGTTGAGCACGGAATTCGATTTATGATATGCACCGCATTTGATAATGCCTTAGCCCAAAAGCCTCTCGGAAGCCCGCCGTCAATCTCAAGCAATAAGCCTTATCTAGTAGAGTCATGTTTATCCTTTCCATAACCCCATTGGATTGCGGATCGGCAGGTGTAGTGAAATATCTTTGAATGCCATGCTGTCTACAGAAATCGAGGAACTTCCTAAAGATAAATTCACCGCCATTATCAGATCTCAGCATCTTTAACCTAGAACCAGATTGTTTCTCAACAAGCGCTTTCCAGTCTTTGAACTTCTCGAAACTCTCTGATTTGACCTTCATCACATACACCCATACTTTCTGAGAAAAGTCATCAATGAAAGAGATAAAATAATTTACTCCTCCATGAGAAGGAATAGCAACCGGTCCCCAAACATCTGTATGCACGTACTCAAGTACTCTTCTCGATCTATGGAGTCTGACTCCAAAAGATACTTTAGTTTGCTTGCCTAACACACACTCTTTGAAAAAGCCCATTTTGTTGACGCTTCCTCCTTTGATCATCTTCCATTTTCGAAGCAACTTTAAGTCCTTCTCTGAAATATGACCCAGCCTGAGATGCCAAAACTTTATGACATCCAAAGCACAAGAACTATCTACTTCAACACACGACTCTCCAAGAACTGTGGTTCCTTTTAGCAAATAAAAGTTTCAGAACACATCTCCTTTCATAAGAACTAGTGCACCTCTCGAAACCTTCAGACTATCATTCTCGATAGTTACCTTGCTTCCCAAAGATGCCAATTGTCCTAAAGAAATTAAGGTCTTTCGAAGACCTGGAGTATACCGAACACTTATCAAGTGCGTATCACTCCATCAAACATCTTGATCCTCACTGTACCTTCACCCATTGCTCTACAGCTAGCATCATTACCCATAAGAATAGAGCTTTCTTCTCGTCCAATGAAGAAGTTGAAGTAATCCTTTAAGGCATCATATGGAAAGATTCCCCTGAGTTTAGCACCCAATGGTCTGAGACATCTGACATTACTGTAGACAACACATCGTTAGATAAGACTTCTCCATCGCAAATGATGAAGATCTATCTTCTTCCTTCTTCAAATCTGGACAATCATTTTTTCAATGACCAAGTTTCTTGCAGATAAAGCACTTTCCGTCCTTAGACTTTCCTCTCCTGTCATTGCCGGGCTTTTGGACTAGGAATGCCCTCTAGAGTGCCAATTCTTCTTATCTTCTCTACCTCTTTCAACAAACAGGCGGTGACTACTACTTCCAACTCTATTTTCTTCACTTATCTCCTTCATTTGATCTCTCAAGCCATCAGATAGAAGGTCTGACTTCACATCTTCCACTGTCAATGTGTCTTTACCGAAGATAAGGCTGTTAGCGAAGGCTGTGTAACACTTTAGAAGAGAACACAAAAGAATCATTTCCATTTGCTCCTCGTCTATCTTCAAGTCAACAGTCTTTATCTTCATCACGAGATCATCAAAGAAATTAAGATGTTCCTTCGCTGAAGTACACTATCTCATCCGTATGGTTAAAAATGACTTCGACAATATTAGACGGTTAGTAAGAGATTTTTTCAAGTATAAATTTTCTTGCGTGCTCCAAATGCCCCTAGCAACGGTCTCACTGCTAAGTGAGATAACATTCTATCCCATAGCTAGTTGTAAAGTCGAAAACACCCATTTCTCCATCTCCTTTCTTTTCGTGGCTGAGATCTCAGCCGTCAACTCCTCAGATGCAAACACTACTGGATAGACATCATTCCTCATTAGAATAGGCTTCATCCTCCATTGCCACTTCTCGAATTCTTTATCCTCGTTCCATTTCTTAATTTCTACCTATGATCCTGCGATATACATCGCTCAAGTATAGGGTCTTGTAACAACTGGAGACGCTTCATCCCCTGCCATAGCGTCTAACACTCCTCAATCAACTTTATCGCTTCAATACTCGACTGTTGGGGATAATCCCTTCAGATGATCAGTCTAAGTGAATAGAAAACCCAACACAGTGGAAAACAACAAGATCGTGATTTTAGTTAGACGAAACAAACAGAGATAAACACTAAAATAGACAGTCACATATCAATGCAATGTAGTGTACGTCCACTTTAGGAGAGAAGATTTTATTATTCACTGAAAGATTAGAGTTATAAGATTGATTCACTTTTGAAGGCTATATATAAAAAGAATTAACAATACAGACAAAATTATGCTAAGTTTCAGCTCACTAGGGTGATTGTCATTGTTGTCCAGAAGCTCCACTATTTATAGAGTGAAGATATGAGGAGGGGTAGCTGCTATGTAGCAGTCCTGAGGTTTGGTTTGACACATCAAACTTGGTTCAGCAGCACAGTTCACTATCTGGTCTGGTACAATTTGGTTCGGCAAACAACGCTCAAGATCTGGACCAGCATTGTCTAATATCGAACCAAATATTTGGTTCGGCCTTAACTTCTAGAGGGCAACCTAAAACACTGAACTAATTATTTGGAGTGGCACATCACTCCATTTGGTTTGGTCAACTTCTTGAATCTGGACCGCCATATTAGCTTCACTGCTCTAGACTTTTGGTTTGGCAAAACACACTGCATCTTCGATGTCACCACCACCGAGCGAGATATTTCGTCTGGTTTCCTCAATACCGAATGAAACACCACCGAACGAAGTTGCTCATTCGGTCTCCAGCTCCATCGAACCAAAATAGTGATTCAACAATTCTTCCTAGAGCTTGCTCCACTTCTAGGGTTAGGGCTTCCTCCTTCCTCATCGACGCTTCTCCAATGGCCTTGCTCCTTCTTCAATCGTGAATTGGAATTCAAGTATCATTCTAACAACTGCAACAGTCCCTTTCGTGCACTTCTCACCCAATTGTGCACACAATACTTATTGCCACCCTACCATATTCCTTGTGCACATTCACCATCATAGCACATTCACCGTGCACTACATTCAAGTGCACTGCAACTCCCTTATAACTTAACATTCTCTTTCCATAAAAACAATAACAATCTACCTGAACAGTTGCACACAACTTCACTATATCAACCATATCAGTCCACACTGCATATCAGCTCATCAACCATCTCTGCATATCAGTCTATATCTCTGCCTCCATCACTACAAACATTCTACTTCACTACTGCCGCACATATACAATATCACCAAATACTCAACAGATCACCCACCACCACTTCAACTACCTATACACACGCCTCATTGCCATAAACATTTCTGACCATACAGTCCTCACCGTTGACACACAACTAACAAACTTCCTCTTCTTTCTTCAATCATATGGCTTTGCTTCGACTCAATACAACTCATCACTAACCTACCAGTCAATCCTTCCCTTCTAACCTTCGCTCCTCCTAACAACACTGCTAACCACAATTTCTCAACCATCATATAACCAATTCCTTACCACTGCACTAAACCATTCACCTACTCTTCTTTCAACATCAACTACCACATCCCCCACAGTTCATCATTTACTGTTACAACATTACTTAACCATCCCCTGCAGTTCACCAAAACCGCAAACCACTTCTGTCTAAAACAGACCAAGCTCAACCACCCACCTGCTTATACAAAATCCACATCTACCTGACCATATACATACACACATCAACCTCTATCCACACAACCTTCCTTCCTCACCGCAACTCTGTGCCACGACAGTGCGACCATTTTATAACTCCCTTGACAGTTCAACTTCCAAGGCGTACATGCTATTACCCACTTCATAACTGACCACTACATTTCATTCCAGTCTTCAAACAAACATCTCTGCTCCTCTGATTTTTCTCCTCCTCTGCAATTCTTCTTGCTTCACAAACAATGACCCGTCAAGCCACTGCTGCAACAGTACCCCAATACCATCCCCTGTATCAACACTGCTCTGGCCATTACTACTAGCTCAACATAACCCAAGCAAGTGTGCACCAATCAGTGATACATCCCATCACTACTGCTTGCATCAACATACCTACAAAAACCATCATTTCCCAGCTACCACAACATTTGCAACCCACAAAAACCACCACATTTCTCAGAAACCACAGTTCATCACTGCCCCATCACCGCTTACCACCATCAGTCAGTTCAGCACATCAACTTCATACCACTTCATCACACCACATCCATAAACCATCTGCCAACATTTCACTGTAGTGCATAAACTTCTCGCTGCAGTGAAATCCATCAAATACAACTTCAAACTTTCCTACATCTTCCTTCAACCCACATACCCTCAAACATCATTAATAACTCATCAATCACAAGGTAGCATGAAGTAGCTACACCTTCAACAACTTCTCCTCTGCCACCAGAGCGACCAAACCTCATCAAACACCAGTAGCCAACACCTAGACCAGCCCTATAGCCTTCACACACATCACAACAACCAATCTCGAAAACACGATCATGAGTTCGCAACAGCACCACAGACCAGAGCAGCAACTCGAAATCCAACTCGATAATCACTGCGAACCCAATTTAACAATCGAATGCCCAAAAAATCCATTAAATCATGGATTCTCAACACCATGATTTGGATATTTGCTTGAGATGGAAATTTGTTGAACATTTTCGATTTCATAATTTTCGATTTGATTGCGAGAAGTTATTTGTGCTGTGAGAATTCATTAGCGAGAAGTTGTTCTTCAATAGGATTTGAGTATTTGTTATGTTAGTTTGTTTGGTAATAATTTTTATTTTTCCTTTTTTTCTCTGATCTTTTATTAACTAACATAATTTTAACTAGGCCGGGCCGGGTCTATTCCTAGCTCTTGGTTTTATTTTCATTTTTATCCGTTAGTTTTTCTTTCTCTAGTTCATTTTTCATTTTGTTCCCTATAAAAAATCAAAACCCATAAGTTTCATTATGTTTTGTTTTGTCTTGTCTTGTTTTAGTTGTTTCTAAAAAATATATATAGCAAGTTTCAATTGTTTTGTTTTCTTTTGTTTGTGATATTTTTATTTGTTTTGTTTTATTTTGTTTTGCTTTGTTTTCATTCTTCATCTTAAAAAAAATTAAAAAAAAAGTATATATCTTGCTTTTAGTTTCAGGATTGCAAAAGCAAAAATTCAAAGGAAGAAGGGGGAATTAATTTAAAGGACCAAAATTTGTGTATTTTTTACCTTAAGGACACGACCTTAATATTTTTGCCATAATGACAAACATTCTTCTAAAAATTATTAATAAGGACAAATATTTTCCAAAATTATTCATAAGGACAACAAAACTGCTAACGAGCTAAAAAATGATACCTAAAAACTGCTACCGATAACTACAAATTGATACCTAAAAACTGCTATCAATAACTAAAAACTGATACCTAAAGAAAGTTGTCCTTCAGGATAAAATATTGAAGGTCTGTCCTTGAGGCTAAAAAGCTGTGAAATTTTGTCATTGACAATAATTTCCTGAAGGAAGAACCGCTTGCTAAAATAAACTACTTTGCATGCTTTTATATAAAAAAATTGCTGCTTAAAAATAAAATTGCTAATAATTCTGCACACTCTGGTATCGTGCGCTTTGCCCTTATTTTTATTTGATTTGTATTGTTGATTGCTTTCATTTTATAAAAAAAAATTAAAAAAAACAAAACAAAAATCCATTCGTAGTTACATTGTTAATACACGTTTAATTTCTGCTTTGCATTTCAACCAAGAATTTTGATTAATAATAACGGTTAGACATCGATAACACTTAATTGTACTGACAAGTTGTCCTCTTCCGACAGTCAATTTCTTATTGCCTAAGCTACAACAGAGCAATAACCATTTATAAATATTACAATGATTCGTAAATATTATACTGGTTGTTTTTCTGAAGGTACTTAAACCTTAGGCTGCATTGCTATAGTGATTAGTGGTGCACCGATAAATCCTACACGTTACCTGGATGAGAACTACCTTGTTGGACTAAAACAAAGTGTGATTATACAATTTTGGGTTAGGAGCTTAGGGTAAAAATTTGTAAATAAACCGTTGCATTCATTTAGTTACATTTACTTCGTGCGTAATAATTAAAAAAAAAATTCAAAATCAAAAACTAAAAAATAAATTTTGTAAATATTCCTTACTTAGTTTTTAAATCCTTTTAATTTGAAATTTTTCAGTCAAAAATAAAAAACAAAAAAAAAGTTACTAGTTTTTTTAGAAAAACAAAAATCCAAAAAATATAAAATATTTCAAAGTCAATTTTTTTTGAAAATTCAAAAAGAAAAATCAAAACAAAAATTAAATTTCCCTTTTAAAAAATAGGTTTCTCTTGGTAAATATTTTCCCTTTATAAAAGAGTTCAAAAAAGAAAAAGAAAAACATTTTGAAAATGTCTGAATTTTCCTACTTACGGGAATTTTACAATAGTTGTGAAAATCAATATAATCCATAGAATTTCACACAAAATTCTTGTGGATATTTTAACAATAACTATTGTTATAACAACTCGAATTTTGAACTACAAAATTTTCACAATGATGAACAACCTTTAAATCTTGAAAAAAGCATTCAAATGATTTCATCTTTACTCTAACTCTCTACACAACAAAACTAAAAGATAAATGAATTTTGTAATTCATATTTATGTAATGATTCAAGTAAAAGTTTTCAAAATAATCAAGATTCGAATTCACTTCGAAATTCAAATGATTTCTAGTATAACTCATGCCAATTCAATTTCGAACTTCAAAATGAGTTTTAAAGTCAAAAAAAATTGAAACAACTTTTTAAATGATTTTGGCAATGAGAATAATCTCAACTATGATGTAATTGATAATTTTCATTCTCAACAAGTTCAAACTGAAATTTTTCGAATTAATAATTAAAAATTGGATTTTGTTGAGCAAATGAACTAAATTTACAATGAACACAGGGATTTGTTGTTTGAGACATATGAAACAACATGAAAAACAAAATCAAATCCCAACATGTGACGAGTCAAGTAATAATCCACCTTTTACCAAAATTGACGATTTTCAAATAACAACTTTTAAAACTGAAAATGAAAATCTTAACGAAGTTATTGAAAATATGGTAATTGAGTTGAATTTCAATTTTTTTGGAAGTATGGAACCAAATTTAAAATTCGATCTTCCTTTTCTCGATTTTGAAATATTGAATACAACAACTTTGGATTTTGAACTTGATTTATGCAATGAAATTGTTTATAATCCAACAAAGGAAGATGAATTTAAAGAACACAAATTTTTTGGACTTTTCGAAAATGAGTTGTTAAATTCTGAAGGAAAAATTTAAATCACCATTTTGATTTCACAATCGACAATTCTGAAGAAGTTTTCAACGATAAGCTTGACTTTTAATTTGGTGAAAATAAATTTGAATTTCAACCAATTGTTTTATCAACCCCGAAAATCATTGAAAATAAAACAACTCACATGATTTTTAATAAAAATACATTCGCTTTCCCCAGTCTACATTCAACTCCGAAATCTTTTATGATTTGTTTTCCATGCTTAAGCTATGTCTCTCATACTTGACAAGACAAATGAATTGGTCTTTGAAAGACCGTTTCATTTACTCTTTCACTGTATACTTTTTGATGTCTTATAAATAATAACCGTTTCATTTTTATGTAAATGTAGGTCGTATTTTATTTTATTTTTCTCCTTCCACTTGGGTTGACTATAGGGACACAGTCAAAATCAAGTGTGGGGGGAGTCACATTCTCATTTTTAATTTTTCATGGTTTATCTTTACAATTTCTTTCCAAAATTGAAAAAAATTGCATATTGATTTACTTTTAAAGAAACACAATAGAATAAATATATGGTTTTGGTTATTAAGTTGAAATTTCTGAAAATTTATTTGTTTTAACAGTAATAAAAATAAAGTTTGATTACAAATATCTATGGTTTAACTAGTATATAGGAAGGTTCATACGTGTTAATTATGAAGTATATCCTAATTAAAAATCTTTGTTTAAAAAGGTGGTGAATTTAAAGTAAAGGACATAATATTTCAGACTTATGTTATAGAGTTGAACTGCCTATCCTAAGGGTAAGTCCGAGGGAGAGGTCAGTGTTAGCATTTGTGAAATGGGGTATGAGTTCATAAGTGATGTGGGCTCTATTCGAGTGATGAAGGCTCGTGTGAAAGATGTTGAACATAACCTCGATATTATAAAACTAAAAACAGAATGGGAGCATAGCCAAGGGGGTTTGGCTATCCCAAGAATATATCAACTCCAAATCTAGAGGAACTTATTAACGTTGGCTAGTGGGAGTTGAAGATATCTGGGATCACATTTTTAGGCATGGCCTATCTATGCTTACATTATTAGTATATTTTTTCTAGAGATATAGGACACTCTAATATGGATTATGTCCTTGTTAGGAGGTCTGCCTCGATATACCAATGGAACCTCCAATGGAAAATCAATATACAAACCTTCCTTAGCGATTTTAAATGTACTCTATTTTTTGTACGGTGTGATTAATGTAAGCATCACGGCTATTTTTGATTTATATTACACACCTTAAACATTATCTATTATATCACCTATTGTAAATATCACCTATTCTTCGTTTTTTCGAGGAATAACCATTCTGATGATTTGTTTGGTCCTAAAAGTACTATTGTGTGCTTATATGAATTTTTGAGTTTCTCATACCAGAATTTTGTCTGACATGCGTTATTTGTTTTTTCAAAATTCCTCATGTGCTTTTTCGAGCAGATCGAAGAAAACAGGTTTTTGTTGGATGCTTCAAGCTTATGGAGATGAATTGGATGCTTCTTCCTACCTATCTGTCTACCTATTTTCATTTCCGTTTATACACATACGTATGTTATCAACATTGTAAGGATAAGTAGTTGTAACTTCCTAGGCTAATGTAGTACTTAGGTTTTAGAACTCTAAGATTATCATATATGTTAGAGCAACCCTTTGTACAACACTTTTGAGATATTATATTTTATATTTCCACATGTCAGACTCTGATATTGTGTTCTTCTTTCATTTTCTGTTTGTCTTCTTTTATTTTACCTTTATTATTTGTCTTTTTGACCCTTCGTTGTTCGACATATGAAAATCGGGGATGTATTTAGTATCGACATTCGAGGGTCTAAAAGGCCGAGCATTACATAATGGTATCAAAGGTTAAGATTAGCGAATACCTTGGCTTCGTTTGGGTATGACATATTAGAGATAGGGTAAATGATTCCTTAGAATGAGCTGAGAGTATTATACATACGAAAGCATATTTGTAATTTAAAAACAAGACTTTTAAAAATATTTTCTTAAAAATATCTCCTTCATAGTTACCTCTTTCTTTGAAATAACTCTTTCTTTGAAGTAACCTTTCTTAGTAATCCATTCTTGGTACTTTTCTTTGAAATAACTCTATCTTGAAGTACTCTAAAGGTGTTTTACTATAAATTCAGATATTAAATTATGAGTACTCATGCTACCAATGTTAGAAAAGTAGAGAAAGGGTGATAGAGGTAGTACTATCACCAATAGTAGGACTCAAGCTCAACATAATGATGCTTTTGTAGCCGAATCTAGGGTGAATGTTATAAAGGAAGTGGTGCAACTTCAGCCCCCAATGGAATTTTCTTCGCTTTGTTAGGATTTTGAGAGGTTCGGTTGTCAAAGGTTTAGTGGGACCAAGATGATTATTGAGGTGCAGACATGGCTGAGTTTGTGTGAGAGGATCTTTGGGAATTTAGAGTTAGGTGATGTTATGAAGCACTGCTTGGTATCCCGTCATCTTTTTGGTGCGACCATGGATTGGTGGAGTTCTATTACAATTGACGTATAAGAGAATGACTTCATTGGGGCCCATCTAAGAAAAAATTTTAAGAGGAAGTTTGCACCGAACGCTGGTAAGACATTGTTATTTAGGAGCTTCTTAGATCTAAAGCAAGGTGTTATGGCTGTTGCAAAGTATGAAAATAAGTTTAATGCATTATCTCAATTCGATCTTGGTTTGATAGACATGCCGTTGAAGAAGAATAATATTTTTATGGTAGGCATGCCTCTCGAGTTTCAACAGAACATGACTAATCACCTTACGGAGTCTGTTGTGAGTTTGGTGAATATGGCTTTGAGGTTTGAGAGTTTGGCGCCAAAGTCTCTTATTTCTCTGCCAGTTGCGAATAATAAGCATAAATTTCAGCTATTGAAGAAGTTTTCCCACATTGATTTCCATAAGTGTAGGAAGAAGGATCATTTTGCTAAGAACTGTAGGACAATTAGAGGACGGCAGATGGTTAAGGCGCCTATAGGAGGAGCACAATAATTTGCGTCGATGGGTTGTTATTACTGCTATCAACCTGGTTATATTATTAGGAATTGTCTTATGCTCAAGAAATGGGAGCAGCCTAATGTCTTTGCTATTTCTGCAACACCTTCCACTTTAGTGGCAATTAAGGGAAAGAAAGTTCTGGAAGGTATTCTATTTATTTATGGTATCTATATTTGTGCTTTGTTAGATACTAGTTCTTCTCAGTGCCTTATCTCTAGTGGCCTTGATAGATTGGGACATGAACCGATTATGGTTCATTACTTTATTTATGCATCAAACAATATGGGGGGTTCAGCCAATCTTAGCTTGTTATGCCGAGGAGTTAATGTCACTTACTGTGACAAACTCCTTCTGTGTGATATGTTTGTTTTTGGTTTTCTCAAAGATGTTATGCTTGGCATGGATTAGTTAGCTCGGTATCATTCTATCTTAGATTATGATGAGAGAACTATTTATTGGTGTATGAAGGAAGGGTTCTTATGTTGATTTGTGAGGAACCTATTTTTCTTATGAGTAGTTTCCTTTATTCTCTTGATGTGGCAGATGAAGACTTGGAATCGATTTCTGTGGTTCAGGAATTTTTCGATGTGTTCGAGGAGATTTCTAGTTTACCTCTTCATCGTGAAAATAAAATTCGTATTGATTGGCTCTTAATGCTAGGCTATTGTATTGCATATACATAGACTATCTCCATAGGAGTAGATAGAGCTAGCTAACAAGACTAGCAACTTATTACGGAAAGGTTTGATTCGACTTAGCCATTCAAGTTAGGGAGCACCCATTGTATTAGCTATAAAGGTGAACCGTTCCTTAAGGCTTTATGTCGATTACCATAAGCTCAACAAGTGGACTATTAGAAACAAGTATCCCCTGCCTAGGTTAATGACTTGTTTAATCAGTTTCATGGTGATTGGGTATTTTCTTAGCTTAATCTTGCCACCTATTTCCATTAGTTGAGGGTAGTAGAAGAGAGTGTGCCCTTGACAGCTTTCCATTCTGACTGGTTTTATAAGTTGTTGGTTATGCCATTCGACCCAACTAATGCTCCTGCTTATTTTTAGACTTAACATACCGTGTCTTTCGGGATTTATTAAAAAAGTTTATGCTTATTTTCATTCATGATATTCTGTTTTACTCTAAGATTGAAGAGGAGCATCCCGTCATTTGAAAATTGTATTGGAGACATTAAGAGAACATGTATTGAAAGCTATGTTCTCAAAATGTCATTTACGGTGGTCATAGGTTAGGTTCTTTAGGCATGTTGTTTCTAGAGGTGGTACTTCTGTGAATCCGACGAAGGTTAAGCTATTCAGGATTGGAAGAGGTTTGAAAGCGCAATGGAGATTTGAAGCTTCTTGGGTTTAGTAGGTTATTATAGGAGATTTATTTGGGATTTCTTCAATAGTGCTTCACTACTTATGAATTTGACAAAGATAGACATCAAGTTTATCTGGACAGAGAAATGTAAGCTAATATTTATTGAGTTGAAGAATAAATTGACTAGCACCCCCATTTTGACTATTTCGGATAGAGGTGAGAGTCTTACTATTTATATTGATGCTTGTGGAACAAGGTTAGTTGCCGTACTGATGCAGCATCGAAAAGTTATTTCTTACATTGATGCTTATGGAACAAGGTTAGTTGACGTGCTAATGCGGCATCGAAAAGTTGGTTGTTATGCTAGCAGATAGCTGAAGCCACATGAGGCAAGGTTTGCGACGCATGACTTAAAGTTATTAGTAGTGATCTTTGCGCTGAAGATGTCATGGCATCGTTTACAAGGTGAGAAGTTTGAGCTTTATTTAAACCATAAATCTTTGAAATATCTTTTCACCTAGAAAAGACAAACTTGTGGCAGCAGCATTAGCTATAGTTTATCACGGCATATGATCTTGATGTTTTATATATGCTAGAGAAAACTAATGTTGCAGCGGATGCACCGAGTAGGAGATTTGCAGTTATGGCTAATGTGGAGATTCATCTGACTTTTATTAGTCATATTGAGAGTAACTAGAAGAGGGATGTTCGTCTCACTCATATAGGTAAAGCCGTTAGTGAGAATGTTACTCTAGAGAAGTGGCTAGGATTTGAGCTGGATGACCGTGGCATTTTGAGGATAAATGATAGGTTGTGTGTTCCATTTGTTGATGGTATTAGATAGAGTGTTATCATTCTAGACCTATGATGCATCCAGGGGTCACTTAAATGTATTCGAAAATGGGATGTACTTTCTAGTGTAAAGGCATGAAGAGATACGTTTCTATATTTCTGAGCAAATGTGCTAACTACCAATAGGTAAAAGGGTAGTCACTAGAAGATAGCTAGATTGCTTTAGCACTTGAGGTTACGAAGTAGGAGTGTGAGTATATTTTTATGGATTTTATCAATGTGTGGCCTAGATCTAGGAAAGGTGGTGCAGGCATTTGAGTTACTATAGATAGGTTAACCAAGAATGCGCACTTCTTCCTAGTTAAGGCAACAAGGACAGATCCTAGTTTTATTTGGTTGTATATAAGAAAGATCTTTAGGCTTCATGGTGTTGCATGTGATATCGTGAGTGATCGAGATCTGATCTTCACGAGTCAGTTCTAGAAGGGTTTACATGATGCACTTGGGATAGAGCTGAGTTTGATTATAGCTTTTCACCCTCAGAATGGTATGCAGACTAAGGGAGTAAATCGTGTTTTGGACGATTTACTTCATACTTGTATTTGGACTTTGAAGGTTTATGGGAGGATCATTTTCCACTTGTTGAGTTTTCTTATAACAACATTTTTCAGGCAAGCGTTGGGATGGCGCCTTTTGAGGCATTGTATGGATGACCTTGTAGGTCTCCATCATGTTGCATGGAACTGGAAGATCGCTTAGTACTTGGACCAGATATGATTCATGAGGCCACGGATAGGGTGGCACAGATTATGAGGCATTTTAGGTAGCTCAAAGTGAGAAGAAGAGCTATGTGAATACGAGGTGTTAAGATTTGAAGTTCTCAGTTAGGGACTTTGTGTTCATCAAAGTTTCCTCACTGAGACGTGTAGTTTTGTTTGGAAAGGAAGGGAAGTTGGTTTCTCATTTTATAAGGATACTCGAGAGGATAGGCACTCTTGCTTATATAGTCGAGTTACCGACTAGATTGTCAGGTGTGTATGATGTTTTTCATGTATCTTAAAACCTTAAACAATTGTTTCGCAATCCTCGTAAGCATCCCTTTCGAAATAAGTTAAATACTTTAGCCTTAAAAGCATTAGGCCAAAAGGCCAAAATTTACCTTTTGAAAATCGTGACTTAAAACCATAGATATTGTCTTTCGAAACCACTAAAATATTCTGTCTAGAAGCATTGGATGCAATTAAGGTCATATGGGTGCATAGCTTCAAAACTAATTAAAGGTATTCCTTTTGAAACTATAGTTTGAAAACAAAATAAAATATATAACCCTTAAGGAGATTTATGCGAAAGCTATTCTTTCGAAACACTTAAAGTGGCGATGGCATAATCCGCATGTATACTTGGATTTAAAAAAGTAGCTTAAACCATGTCGAAAGGTATGGGAACGCCATCCATCCTTCCGTAAGTATAAGTTAAGAGAAAAGCAGCTTCAATGGTTGCCAAAGGGTTACGATTCGAAACCCTACCCTCCGAACTCGTTGATTTAAAGAGTTATAAAAGCGGCGTCTGACTAAGGCGGAGGGTATAAATGCGGTAGCTAGGTATCGAAGGAGTTCAAAATCAAAAGCCGCAAGCCTTTCAAAAGCATATTTTAGAACAAGGACGGGTCAATGGGTTCAAAAGCAAATAAAAGCGGCTTCAACCCTTTCGCAAGCACTTTTGACACCATCCTTTCTTCCTCCTTTCTTCAATACACCATGTACCAAATGCTTAATACCACGTGCATTGATTTCAAATGGGTGCAAAAGGTTTGCAAGCGGGAATATGGTGATTGAAGCAAGAATGGTAAGTAGGAAACCTATAATTTAATTTAAAATTAATTATATACCTTTTAAAATAATTCCTTTTCACCTAACTTACATAATTTGCCAAAATATAATCGGTTGCCAATACTTTACCAAAATTCTTTTCTAAAAGGCTACCGAAATTAGCATTGAACAATTGAAAACATTTTAGCAAATAACCAATTCTTCTTCTTAAAACAATTAGAACATTTAATCCCCTCAACTTAAATAATTTATTAACCATAATTAAGCATTTAGGAAAAATTGCTAAAAATTAAATTAAATTAAAATAACCATTCTCTTCCCCACATCCAAAATTTTAGACCGAAAACATGTTTTAACCATTTAAAATATCTATAACCAAATTAATCATTTTCTAAACTTAAAAAACTCACCATAAATCCATATTAACTTGGAAAATTGTAAAACTTGAAACCTATTACTAAGATAAAGATTCTCATATCATATCTAAATCTCAAGTCAATTGGACATCATATAATAACTTTTCTAATCTAAACACATCATAAAATTCTTATTAAATCTCTACAAATCATCAACTTAAAGCATATAATCATTAAATATATATAACATAGCATATATTTGCAAAAGAAAATGGGTTTACCTTAAAATGACTTCGAAAATAGAGATGTATCTTGGTTTTATGTTAGAAAGGTTGAGATTTGCCTTTAGATTGATTTGCTTAAGCTTTCTACTTGAATCCTACCTTTTCTTCTCCTTGAATCCTCTTAATGGTGGTCGACCAAATTCTTTAGGGTTTTACTTTTGTTTTTGAAAGTTAAAATGAATGACAAATGAAGAATGGATGGGTTTAGGGTATAGGAATAAAGGCTGTTCCCATTATACTCTTACCATATATAACGACCCACCAATTTATCACTTTGAAAAATTGTATATATTTTTAAATAAAAGGTTGATGGTACAAATAATATTGTTTTGAGTGATAATAAGTAATAGTAATATTATTTTAAATAAATATTTACAAAAATATTTTCCTCGATATCTAAATCGATAAAATGGCCGAAAACTAATTTATCAGTAAACAGCTCTATAATCATAAAATGTCATACATGGAGCTGGATACATATATCGATTTTTATAATTAAACAGGAACATGAAAATTATTAATTTATTTTTGGAAATTCAATGAATATACGACATCCTAATGATGCATTTATATATAAATAATTGATTTATGATTTTAAATTGAGTTTTAGTGATTCAATAATTAATATAATTATTCAAATAATTGTTTTTAAATAATAATAATTCATTTTTAATAGTTTTAAAGTGATGATAATTTATAATAGTTTTATAAAGATATATATTTGATTTGAAAATATAGGAAAAATCGATATCGCTTTATCGGTATAATAGCAATTTTTGTAAATAATTGTTAATGTGAATTTATATGGTTTATAATTAAAATATGATCATTTTAATTCATCTAGAATGATAAGGAAATGGTTTTCAAATTTTGTTTATAAATATATGTGCGTTAAAGTATAAGTAAAATTGTGACCGGGAATCAGTTCTCTGATTGGCAACGGTTTATCGAACAAAAGTTGTTCAGAATCAATGCAACATTGTTTATATGTCATGTACGCATTTATAAAAAAAAATGCATCCACTAAAATGCACATTAACATATGTTACATACATATATACTTATACACTTAAAAATACATAATAATATAAAATATTAAGATATTCTAAGCAAGCTTGCTTTTTAAGCTTACATAAGTCAACGTATGCATACATGAAGTGAATGAAGTGATGTAGCACATGGAGGAGGGGGGCAATTAACATGTTTTATGATGTGATGGGAGAGTAGTGGGCTAAGGGTAGTTTGGTCCATGCACATTTAGATATTTTTTCACAAATTTTTCCTATAAATACCCACCTATATCCTCCTTCATTCTTCACAAATTCAGTCTTCTTCTTATTCTTCACCATTCTTGAGCTTCTTAATGCTCCCTAATGGCTTCTTCTCTTTAAGAGAGGTAGGAGGGTTAAAAATAGTGGAGTGCTTAAGTACCAATTCGCCAATTACTCTCTAACCTCTTCTTATTCTACCTTTCCTCTTCTCTTTTTCAACGGTGCTTGGCCATGAGCAATATGAGGTGGGGTGGCATGGCCGTGAGCATTGGAAGGTGGTTGGAGGTAATGACATAAGCATGAGGTGATGATGAGGTCATGGCCAAGAGCAAAAAAAGTAGAGGTGAAGATGGTTGAGCACTTGAATGAAAAGTGGAGTTGTTTAGGATATGTTTAGTGAAGCGTTGATTTGTTGAATGTTGGTAGGAGGTTTGGATTGAATGCTTTTTTAAAATAATAAATAATCCTTATAACTATTTTTAAGTATGATAATATGAACATTTAATCCCTTAATGATTTGTGTGAATGGTTGATAACTTGAATGATTATATTGTTGATTTTATGGATGTTGATATGGTTGATAACTTGGTTGTGATAAATTATGAGAAATCATAATGATATGGTTAATTAATATAAAAGAATGCATATCATATGTGTATGGAGTTTATTTAGCCTCTTAATGGTTTTGAAAATATAAGCAAGTTTGAAAATGAATTGTTAGCGCCAAAATTGGTCACTAACACCCAAAAGTAGATGAAAGCACTAACAGTCACAGATAATAGATAGAACGTATATAGAGAGTATAAATATGAAGAACAATAAAAAATTAAAAATAAAGTAGTAATAACACAGGATTTATAGTGGTTCGGCTAACTTCGGCCTACGTCCACTCCGGAAATTTCTTTTTATTGATAAAGAATTGATTACGGTTACAATCCAAAGTTTTTAAACAAAAATTGGCAGAGTAACTTTTACAACCTTTGTAGAAGAAGTTATGGAAGAACATAAAGAGGATCCCTTTTCTGAAGCCCCGCCTGTTGTATTTATAGGTAAATCCAGGTTACGGGCTTTCTGAGTGAACCGGGCCCACCAAGACCATAGTCGAGTCTATATTGTCGACCATTGATTTCTTGAAGTATAAAACATACCGACCCGAAGTGACCCAGGTCGTGACCCGAAGCAGCCTCCATTTTGACCCGAAGCTGACTGCAATTTGACTTCAAGTAGAAAACATGTCGACCTAAGAATCCAAATATGCTGTAACGACCCGTCAATTTTTGATAATAAAATAGTTAATTTAAAAGATTTTGTGATTTAATGTTAGGAAATTTTTTTATGTAATTCGTTTGGAATAATAATAACTGGAATGAATTGCAACAATAACTATCCAAGTAATGAAAAATGAATGCTACTTAGTGAATGCCTTTGGAATCAATAGTTGAATAGGATAATAAATGTTGAAATTCATTGGGTATAAGAGAGTAATTGATTGATAAGTAAAATCTATTTGAAATCAAATATTGAATATTGAACAGGTAAATTGTTTAAATTAAATATTTAAAACTTATTGAATAATTGAATAACTGCAAAATGAAAATAGTGTTCTAAATTTGAATTGGGTTTTAAAGTGAATCTTATAAGTTCAATATCAATATTTCAAAAGATAATGAATTATTGGATAAGCGAAATTGTTTAAATTTAATATTTGGAATTTATTGAAATATTTAATAATGGGAATTGAATAACCATATATTGAAAATGGTTGTTCTATAATCTTAATTCGTTTCAAAAGTTAAATTTTAAGTTCGTTTTGAATATTTCAAAAGATAGTGATTTAAGAATAATCAAATTGTTTAAATTTAATATTACAAATGTTTGAATAATTAAATTCCGAATTTGATACGATTAATTTGATATTGAAATTTAATATATGAAAATAGAGCGAATAATTGAAATTTCGCTTAATATGATTCAAATTGGTTTCCAAAGGGAATGTAAGTTATATCGGGATTATAATAGAGTTAATAAGATTTTAAAATTGAAATTATTGGATAATTGAATAACGGGTTTAATATGATTAAAAATGATTTGTAAAATTTTATTTTATCATATTGGAGTTATAGTGATGTTATGGAACTTTTAAAACTGAATTTAAAATTTATTTGTGAAAATTGAATATTTTAATATTTAATTATCGACTGGAAATAGCCAAATTTTAAACAGTCTCAGAATTGGACAAAACTAGTTCCATTGGATCCGTAATAGTTAGTTATTATCGGATTTTAATTTTCGTAGCAATCAAAGTTGTCGTTTTACCGTGGCAGCTC
Source organism: Allium cepa (assembly GCA_030765085.1). NCBI lineage: Eukaryota > Viridiplantae > Streptophyta > Magnoliopsida > Asparagales > Amaryllidaceae > Allium > Allium cepa. The sequence goes on along the minus strand of CM060938.1, from coordinate 366,582,785 downwards.
GAAACGCATCGAAATTGTTTTAATATTAATTTGGCGAGTTAAAATAGCCATTTTTCAAATAGTCTCGGATTTCGACGAAACCAGTTTCATCGGATTCGTAATACGATATTATTGTAAGATTTCAAATTTCGTGTCAATCGGATTTACCGTTTGTCCGGGGCGAGCCAAAAAGGCATAGAAATTCGTTTAAATCGATTTAATTCAAATCGATCGTTTATTGCCGTAACTCGCACAGACGATCGAATTAACTTTCGAAACCTGTTCCATTGTGTCCGGAACGCGAGATAAACCCTAGAAACGCCAGTCACCGCGCGTAAGTCGGAGTTCAAAAATCCGGAATGAATAGAGTTCGTCGTTTCCTATAAATAGCCCCTTGTCTTCATAAATTTGCAAAAGAAAATAAACTAGGGTTTTATCCATCAGCCGCCGCCTCCTACCTGATGCATGGCTAGAAACTTTCAACTTTTCTCCTCTAGTCTCTTCAAATCCTTCAATCTATTCAACAAACTTCCAACATGAAACTTGTAGAGGGGAGTGAGATCTAGGTATTCAACGGCTATGATCGTGTTTGGAGCTTTGAATACGGGGAAAATCTCGTCCAAAGGTCGACCGTTCGCATGCTTTTCGAGAGAGGAGGGGGAGGCCGAGCTTGGCCGCAGCCAGGATGTGGGTGGAGGGAGCAATGGCCTTCGACGCGATAGTCTCTGATCGCCTTCAAGTGGATCGGTGGAGGAGCTATTTGGAACCCTAGTTCATTGGTGATGGGTTCTTAGTTGCGTGCGTTTTCCTGAGAGTTTCACGTGAGGATGATGAAGCAGGGTGCGGCCGAGATTTGCAGATGATGGATTGGATGGCTGAGATGTTGTAGGGTATAATTTAAAAAGAAATTTGTGTAGTTAGTTTTATATAAATTTCGTGAATGTTTAAAATGCAATAACTTTTTGCTACGAGGTCGAAAACGCACGAAACTTTTTGCGTTGAAATCATTTCGACGAGCACTACACTATGGAGCTGGATTGGAATCAGTTAGAGCTAGAGAAAATTTTGGGTTAAATCGAACGTTGTTCGATTTGATTTAAAATCGTAAAATCAAGGTGAGTGTTTTATAATGCTCACACCGTACTAAATATCTTTATGCTAGTTAAATTTGACATTTTGAAGTGTTATGATTTTATTTGTTGTTGTTTGATGAAATTTAATTGTCATATAGATTGTCATTTGAATTAACCGTTGAAATTAAATTGACAGATAAATTGAAATTAAAATTTAATTGCGATTAAATTACCTGACAATGAAAACTATGAAATTGCTATGAATTGTATTGTCTATTGGATGATTTATTTCGATGGATGCTATTGGTTGATATTTAAATATTTGGATGCTTATTTGCTTATATATAACCTGTTATGCATACATATGCCACTATGATTGATTTAAGTGATATATATATATATATATATATATATATATATATATTCATCCCTGACATTCAATTGAAATAAATAACTACTTGGCCATAGGATAGAAATTTATATACGGACACCGAATTGGCTAAATTAATAATTTTTGAAATCGCCGATTTGAAATTTATTTAAATGTTTTGATTTAAAAGTTATAAATAGAAATCAATTTATAGAAATTGAATTCATCGAAAAAAATTGAGTTTGGAATGTTGAAATAAATTTTGGTTAAAGGAATTTTTAAATAATATAAGTCGAGACTTTGAAATTTAAAAATTGGGATTTGATTGAATTTTGAAATTTGATTTGTACAAAGATTTAGCCTTAATTCGAGCTTTGAATATTACTAAGTAAAAGTGATATAAAAATGATGAGCTTGGAATTGAATCATATATTGAAATTTGGATTTAAACTTGAATATTGATGAATAATTTGTTAAGCGTTATAAATGGATATTTTTGAAAATCAAGCTCCAAATCGATATAAATTGAAATTGAATTAATTGAAAGTGAATATGAAAATTGAATAAATTGAAGTCAAAGTTGACATTGATTTGAATTGGAATCGAAATTGAATCGGTAGAATGGAAATTGAAATTGATTTGAATTGGGAAGTTATAAATTGAAATGGATTGATTTTGAAGCTGTTTTATTTTGTTTTCCAAATTACTCGGTTATATATACCATTTTGAATACTTAAACTATTTTAATCTATTTTAAATCTACTTAACCCAATTTAAATTATTTCAAACTAAATTTATCTATTTCAAATCCATTTTAAGATTTTAAAGTATTTTAACTATTTTAATTATTTAAAACAACTTTTAAACTACTTAAAACTATTTTTCTAAAATCCTAAGCTGGTCAATAAGTTGAAATGTTTATATTCAAATCTTGAATTTAAATACGAATTGGGTTAAATGAAGTTGCAACCTAAATTGAAATTTGAATTGATTTTGAAATCGAAATAAGATATTGAGACGAAAAATGATTTTGAAACGGAATCTGACATTTTAATAGATACGATGATATTTGAAATGGATTTGATTTTTGAAGCGAATATGATATTTTGATATCAATTATGAATCGATTTGAAATGTAAAAGAGCCAACAGTGTAATAATACGTAGTTATTAAAGAGACCGGGATCGGATATGGACATACTCTCTGTCGATACCGAAAACCACTTTAATAACTATTATACGCGGAGTGTTGATCCAGAATGAAGTGGATGGTTTGGTGAACGCGTTGACTGAAGAAAGAGAACGATATTGGATGACCCCTGACATGACTAAAACAGGAGCCGCGCCGGGCCATTGAGGTTCGCCACCTCTAGCGGACACACTTCTTCGATACCATATCTATTACATTTGTGATTCGATTTGGGTGCACCCCTTGATTTGGGAGTGTTGTTTTGCGGTGTTGGGGTAGCTGCTAGCTATGCTCAACATCAGTCTGGATCCCGCAACTACTAGTATCCTAGTTGGTGTCGCCTCATGTACCTTGTCATACTGATTATCCTATTCACGACCACTACGTTTTGTTTTGTGTTATACCTGTGGGGTACCCTCTGATAACCACCAGTTTACGGTGGGGCTTACGGTGCTGTATAGACTATGGCATTATAAAAACGTGTTAAGGGGGATTATGGTAACGCCTTAACGCTATTTTAATACTTTATATTACTGATAGGCATTATCTACTTAGAGTATTGTACTATATAGTAGATAGTTTAACGGATCCTTAAGAGATGGAAAATCGTAACATCTCTTAAGTTATTGCATGCACGTTGACACTGGATATGAGATGTCAAACCCCGTAAACATCTCTGACGCCGTCACACTCATATTTATTTACGATTGATTTAACCTTCATAAGGATGTTTTAGTCCTGACTCGAGTGTTTTGTCTTTTCATTACGCTCGGGTCAGTCCTGAGTTTTTCAGATTTTTAAAGATCTATTCTGGAGGATGAAGACGAAGATTTGGTATACTATTACTATTATTATCTTTGCATCATGATTGTCTGCTGCATTATTTTATTCGTTCTGTTGTATATGTATAACTCTGATAAATGTTGTATAAATAATTGTCAAAGTATAGTAGATAGCTTCATGAACTGTTTATTTGACTATTATATTTTATCGTTCCGCTGCGAGATTCTGTGTTGTTTCATTTCCTTTATTTCTCTTCCTTTTCTTTTCTTATTTACCCCAATAACCATCTGCCCTTTTGAATGGTTTGGAATCGACATGTGTATTTGATCGTCGGTTTAAACTGTCCAAAAAGGCGGGTCGTTATAGTTGGTATCAGAGCTTTGGTTTAGCTATAAACCTTGGCTCTAGTGGGGAATAACTCATTGAAATAGAGGTAAACTATATGAATGAGTTGAGTGTATATGAGAGAGCGTACTTATTATTTGATATAAAATGGTTTTATATTGTGTTAACTTTGTTCCGTTGAGTATTTATGAATTCTGGTCGATACTTGGGATGCCAAGGCGTCGATAGGAATTTCTAAACACTCGAATAGGACAAACCAACACAATATCGTTTTGGAATATATTTTATATAAAAGAATTATTTGAATATTTATTCATTTTGATTGAATTGATTGTTAGGAGATGATAATATTAGATTATTATCATTATTGTTTGATCAGTCAATATTTACAACAATTGATTAAATAACAATGGATTTAGGAAAATGAAATCTTGTAAACACAATTGATAATTAATATAAATGAATTTTAACTTGGATTTGGGAATTTAAATTCCGGTGTTTGAAATTGACTTACAAGAATTTGAAAAATATAATAGGAGTATTATATGATAGTATAATTGAGTTGAAATTGTTTTCGAAGGATTTTTTTAATGATAAGTGTTATATTCCCTTCTCTTGACGCTAGAAAATGATTTTGGTGATGAGTGCACGCATCATCGGCGTTTATTTTCAAGAGTCCGAGTGGGGGAAACCACTTAATAGCTTGTCTAAACCTTGTTTTGATTCAAATTTTATTTTATTTTGTATTCTCTATAGTATGATTTGATATATAAATTATATAAGTATATATTATTTCAAAACTTGATTTGAAATAAAACCGGGATTGGAATTCTTAAGTCCTTTAATAATTAATGATTTTTTTTAAATGATTGAAATGAATTTAGACTTGAATCATTAAGGAACTTCTGAATTGTGAAATGAGAAATGAACCTAAGAGCAAGTGAAAATATCAATTGAAGTAGAAATCCTTAGAATTAGGAAATTATGAACTTAAAATTAAATTGAAACTGTAAAACTCGTATAGTATTAAATTTCATTCTATAGCATAGATATAACTTACCAAAATATTTAAGAAGTTCAAAAATGTTATATGAATTGTTAATTGGATAATATACAAGTATAGGTTTGAATAATGAAATATGCATTTAATTAATGGTTTGCAAATATAAATAAAAATTGTTAGTAAACAATTGGAATTTAAATTAACATTTAAGGGTGATTCACAATTATGTTAATATAAAATGGAAATACTATATGTGAATGTAAATGTGAAATTAAATTATAGTGAAATTTAAGTAATGACTTAAGAATTAATTAATTGAAAATTCAACTTTAAATGAAAAGAAGTTGTATGTTGTTTAACTACATTCTATTTGCATAACTATAACTTACCAAATACTTAAAAGATTTAAAATGCTAATAAGGATAAGTAGAGAAATAATATACGAGAGTGAATAATGAAATGTGAAGATCTAGTGATAGTTGTAAATATAAAAGAAATTTAAGCTGTAAAATGAAGGATATATATAAGTGAATGAATTAAAATTTAAAATTAATGAAATATAAAATTGGTAAATGGAAACTAATTAAATTTGAATATAACTAAATGTCAATAAACTTGGAAGTGTATGAAATTAAAATTTGCTTGGAAATGTATAATTGATTTAGTGTTGATTTTGGATGGATGTTAATGTTTGATATGCATTGGTTGTTAGATGGATGATAATTGATTAAGTAGAATTCATTAGTGTTAATGGAATTGAATAAACGGAATAAAATTTTAAAATAATTAAATTCAAATTTGAAGCAAAGTGAAATTAAATATAATTGAATTCAATTTAAATTGAAGCAAATTGACTTGAATTTAAAATGTGAATGAAACAAACTTGAATAAATCGCAAACAAATCGAATGTAAACCTATTGCATGGATGAATAAGAAAATAAATGACTTTGTGTTTATGATTGTTCTTCAGAAAATTTGAAGTTTTGATGGTTTGTACTTTGAAATAATAAAAGCAAATTTTGGGAAAAATCCAAAATTGTCCAATAGATACTGAAACGAAAACAACCATAACTTTTAAATGGCTGAACGGAATTCGACGATCTTGGACTTTTCAAAAAGCTTAGAAACTATAGCACAACTTTTGTTTAGATAACTTGAGAAAATTCCTTCGTCTACTATGTTAAAAACTTGAATGTTACTCGCTGTCCTGTGTAAAAATAAGTAAAATCAGTAGTATATATCCTTAGTAATTTCGCCATATCTTTTGACTGGTTTATCGGATTTTAATGATCTTGCACTTTCTGGAAAGATAAGAACTTAAGCTAAATTTTTTGTTTTAAGTGTTTTGTGTTTTGATATCGTTTAGAAGGTAGAAAACGTGGGTGAACGTCGCCGACCTGCGCAATTCATTGCCCAGGCTGAGGCGTATACTCTAAGTAAAACGGCCATAATTTTTGAACGTATGGTCCGAATTCGATGATTTTGGACATTCCGGAAAGCCTGAAATGAATGCAACAACTTTTGTTTAGATTCTGTTGCCAAATTTTATTGTTTAGTTGACCTAAAAGTAGGATTTGTTTACTGTCCTGAAATTGGAATCTCAGTTTTGAAACTAAATATGTTATATATATGTTGTGTAGGCTAAGTATATTGATCTATCTTTATATGCATGGTTCTAACTTAGTTATTGAGTGTTTAGTAGGTATGCATTGCGCTTGCTTCGCATTTGGAGCTCGCTTTCGCGCTATATTAGCCGTATATGTATAAGGTACATATCTCGGATTACATACCGTACTTTTACACTTTTTCCCTGCGGGATGTCTCATCACTTGATGAGATGTATATTTGTGATATATATACTGTCATTTTTTTTTCCGATCGAGCCGCGCAAAGGAGACTCTGCCGAAATTTTCCTTAAAATCCGGGTGTTAGAAAATTTTTCAAGTTTTAAATTTTTTTTATAACTTGTTTTGATTACTAACTTTTAAAGTTAGGAAGCCGTTTGGAGTAACTTAGTGGAAGCGTAGTTATGACTTTATAAATAGAATTTCATTGTTTATAAGTGGATAATTTTTAATAAAATACATCAAATGTTGAATTCCATACTTAGTCATTTTCCCTTCTTTTTCCTTTTCGGGGACGAAAAGTTTTGAGTGGGAGAGAGTGTAACGACCCGTAAATTTTCGTTAATTAAAATAGTTAATTTAAAAGATTTCGTGATTTAATGTTAGGAATTTTTTTTTTTTGTAATTCGTTTGGAATAATAATAACTGGAATGAATTGCAACAATAACTATCGAAGTAATGAAAAATGAATGCTACTTAGTGAATGCCTTTGAAATCAATAGTTGAATAGGATAATAAATGTTGAAATTCATTGGGTATAAGAGAGTAATTGATTGATAAGTAAAATCTATTTGAAATCAAATATTGAATATTGAACAGGTAAATTGTTTAGATTAAATATTTAAAACTTATTGAATAATTGAATAACTGCAAAATGAAAATAGTGTTCTAAATTTGAATTGGGTTTTAAAGTGAATCTTATAAGTTCAATTTCAATATTTCAAAAGATAATGAATTATTGGATAAGCGAAATTGTTTAAATCTAATATTTGGAATTTATTGAAATATTTAATAATGGGAATTGAATAACCGTATAATGAAAATGGTTGTTCTATAATCTTAATTCGTTTCAAAAGTTAAATTTTAAGTTCGTTTTGAATATTTCAAAAGATAGTGATTTAAGAATAATCAAATTGTTTAAATTTAATATTACAAACGTTTGAATAATTAAATTCTGAATTTGATACGATTAATTTGATATTGAAATTTAATATATGAAAATAGGGTGAATAATTGAAATTTGGCTTAATATGATTCAAATTGGTTTTCAAAGGGAATGTAAGTGATATCGGGATTATAATAGAGTTAATAAGATTTTAAAATTGAAATTATTGGATAATTGAATAACGGGTTTAATATGATTAAAATGATTTGTAAAATTTTATTTTATCATATTGGAGTTATAGTGATGTCATAGAACTTTTAAAACTGAATTTAAAATTTATTTGTAAAATTGAATATTTTAATATTTAATTATCGACTGGAAATAGCCAAATTTTGAACAGTCTCAGAATTGGACGATACTAGTTCCATTGGATCCGTAATAGTTAGTCATTATCGGATTTCAATTTTCGTAGCAATAGGAGTTGTCGTTTGACCGTGGCAGCTCGAAACGCATCGAAATTGTTTTAATATTAATTTGGCGAGTTAAAATAGCCATTTTTCAAACAGTCTCGGATTTCGACGAAACTAGTTTCATCGGATTCGTAATACGATATTATTGTAAGATTTCAAATTTCGTGTCAATCGGATTTACCGTTTGTCCGGGGCGAGCCAAAACACATAGAAATTCGTTTAAATCGATTTAATTCAAATCGATCATTTATTGCCGTAACTCGCACAGACGATCGAATTAGCTTTCGAAACCTGTTCCATTGTGTCCAGAACGCGGGATAAACCCAAGAAACGCCGGTCACCGCGCGTAAATCGGAGTTCGAAAATCCGGAATGAATAGAGTTCGTCGTTTCCTATAAATAGCCCCTTGTCTTCATAAATTTGCAAAAGAAAATAAACTAGGGTTTTATCCATCAGCCGCCGCCTCCTACCTGATGCACGGCCAGAAACTTTCAACTTTTCTCCTCTAATCTCTTCAAATCCGTCAATCTATTCAACAAACTTCCAACATGAAACTTGTAGAGGGGAGTGAGATCTAGGTATTCAACGGCTATGATCGTGTTTGGAGCTTTGAATCAACGACAAATCTCGTCCAAAGGCCGGCCATTTGCACGCTTTTCGAGAGATGAGGGGGAGGCCGAGCTTGGCCGCAGCCAGGACGTGGGTGGAGGGAGCAATGGCCTTCTACGCGGTAGTCTCTGATCGCCTTCAAGTGGATCAGTGGAGGAGTTGTTTGGAACCCTAGTTCATTGGTGATGGGTTCTTAGTTGCGTGCGTTTTCCTGAGAGTTTCGCGTGAGGATGATGAAGCAGGGTGCGACCGAGATTTGCAGATGATGGATTGGATGGCTGAGATGTTGTAGGGTATAATTTAAAAAGAAATTTGTGTGGTTAGTTTTATTTAAATTTCGTGAATGTTTAAAATGCAATAACGTTTTGCTACGAGGTCGAAAACGCACGAAACCTTTTGCGTTGGAATCGTTTCGACGAGCACTACGCTATGGAGCATGATTGGAATCAGTTGGAGCTATAATTTTTTTTGGGTTAAATCGAACGTCGTTCGATTTGATTTAAAATCGTAAAATCAAGGTGAGTGTTTTATAACGCTCACACCGTACTAAATATCTTTATGCTAGTTAAATTTGACATTTTGTAGTGTTATAATTTTATTTGTCATTGTTTGATGAAATTTAATTGTCATATAGATTGTCATTTGAATTAACCGTTGATATTAAATTGATAGATAAATTGAAATTAAAATTTAATTGCGATTAAATTACCTGACATTGATAACTATGAAATTGCTATGAATTTATTGTCTATTGGATGATTTATTTCGATGGATGCTATTGGTTGATATTTAAATGTTTGGATGCTTATTTGCTTATATATAACATGTTATGCATACATATGCCACTATGATTGAATTAAGTGATATATATATATATATATATATATATTCATCCCTGACATTCAATTGAAATAAATAACTACTTGGCCATAGGATAGAAATTTATATACGGACACCGAATTGGCTAAATTAATAATTTTTGAAATCGCCGATTTGAAATTTATTTAAATGTTTTGATTTAAAAGTTATAAATAGAAATCAATTTATAGAAATTGAATTCATCGAAAAGAATTGAGTTTGGAATGTTGAAATAAATTTTGGTTAAAGGAATTTTTAAATAATATAAGTCGATACTTCGAAATTTAAAAATTGGGATTTGATTGAATTTCGAAATTTGATTTGTATAAAGATTTAACCTTAATTCGAGCTTTGAATAATACTAAGTAAAAGTGATATAAAAATGATATTTTGAAATCGAGCTTGGAATTGAATCATATATTGAAATTTGGATTTAAACTTGAATATTGATGAATACTTTGTTAAGTGTTATAAATGGATCATTTTGAAAATCAAGCTCCAAATTGATATAAATTGAAACTGAATTAATTGAAAGTGAATATGAAAATTGAATAAATTGAAGTCAAAGTTGACATTGATTTGAATTGAAATCGAAATTGAATCGGTAGAATGGAAATTGAAATTGATTTGAATTGGGAAGTTATAAATTGAAATGGATTGATTTTGAAGCTGTTTTATTTTGTTTTCCAAATTACTCGGTTATATATACCATTTTGAATACTTAAACTATTTTAATCTATTTTAAATCTACTTAACCCAATTTAAATTATTTCAAACTAAATTTATCTATTTCAAATCCATTTTAAGATTTTAAAGTATTTTAACTATTTTAATTATTTAAAACAACTTTTAAACTACTTAAAACTATTTTTCTAAAATCCTAAGCTGGTCAATAAGGTGAAATGTTTATATTCAAATCTTGAATTTAAATACGAATTGGGTTAAATGAAGTTGCAACCTAAATTGAAATTCGAATTGATTTTGAAATCGAAATAAGATATTGAGACGAAAAATGATTTTGAAACGGAATCTGACAATTTAATAGATACGATGATATTTGAAATGGATTTGATTTTTGAAGCGAATATGATATTTTGATATCAATTATGAATCGATTTGAAATGTAAAATAGCAAATGGTGTAATAATACGTAGTTATTAAAGAGACCGGGATCGGATATGGACATACTCTCTGTCGATACCGAAAACCACTTTAATAACTATTATACGCGGAGTGTTGATCCAGAATGAAGTGGATGGTTTGGTGAACGCGTTGACTGAAGAAAGAGAACGATATTGGATGACCCCTGACATGACTAAAACATGAGCCGCGCCGGGCCATTGAGGTTCGCCACCTCTAGCGGACACACTTCTTCGATACCATATCTATTACATTTGTGATTCGATTTGGGTGCACCCCTTGATTTGGGAGTGTTGTTTCGCGGTGTTGGGGTAGCTGCTGCCTATGCTCAACATCAGTCCGGATCACGCAACTACTAGTATGCTAGTTGGTATCGCCTTATGTACCTTGTCATACTGATTATCCTATTCGCGACCACTACGTTTTGTTTTGTGTTATAACTATGGGGTACCGTCTGATAACCACCAGTTTACGGTGGGGCTTACGGTGCTGTATAGACTATGGCATTATAAAAACGTGTTAATGGGGATTATGGTAACGCTTTAACGCTATTTTGATACTTTATATTACTGATAGGCATTATCTACTTAGCGTATTGTACTATATAGTAGATAGTTTAACGGATCCTTAAGAGATGGAAAATCCCGTAACATCTCTTAAGTTATTGCACGCACGTTGACACTGGATATGAGATGTCAAACCCCGTAAACATCTCTGACGCCGTCACACTCATATTTATTTACGATTGATTTAACCTTCATAAGGATGTTTTAGTCCTGACTCAAGTGTTTTGTCTTTTCATTACGCTCGGGTCAGTCCTGAGTTTTTCAGATTTTTGAAGATCTATTCTGGAGGATGAAGACGAAGATTTGGTATACTATTACTATTATTATCTTTGCATCATGATTGTCTGCTGCATTATTTTATTCGTTCTGTTGTATATGTATAACTCTGATAAATGTTGTATAAATAATTGTCAAAGTATAGTAGACAGCTTCATGAACTGTTTATTTGACTATTATATTTTATCGTTCCGCTGCGAGATTCTGTGTTGTTTCATTTCCTTTATTTCTCTTCCTTTTCTTTTCTTATTTACCCCAATAACCATCTGCCCTTTTGAATGGTTTGGAATTGACATGTGTATTTGATCGTCGGTTTAAACTGTCCAAAAAGGCGGGTCGTTACATATGCCGACCCCAGGGGACCCGATTCATGACCCGAAGTAGCTTGACTAGTGACTCGGAGTAACTCGTGCCAGAACTCGAAGTTGAAAACATGCCGACCCCATAGCCTTTTGCCGACCTGATTTCCTCAAAGCTGACTTGGAGTATTTCAATTACCAATCCCAAGCAACCAAAAACATGCTGACCTCTCAATGATCCCGACCCCTTAGTGATATGTCGACCCGAAGATTTGTACCTGCCGACTCTAAGTAAGTAGCCTGCCGACCCCAAGTAAGTAGCCTGTCAACCCCAAGTAGCACCGAATCTATTTCTCTTTTGCTAATACATTCATTAAGGCGACTCATTCTTAATTAACAAATCTCAACCCTTTAACTATCTACATTATTTCATTTAATTTATCTAGTTAAATGTTCTAAATAATGTTAGTCAAAATTAGGGTCGTTACATAAGAGTTGATGAACTCTTTGGATTGACATATAGATGTATGCAACTGTAAGTCTACTAGTACATTTCCATATACTTCATTATATTTATCAATGTGTTATCACAAACATAGATATGTGTATTTGATATACATATTTAAGTGATGATAAGCTCATAGAATAAAAAACAGAAGTAAATAATATTACACCGACGTTAATGATTCGATTTGGTCAAATTAGTGAGAATATTGGAATGAGTTCTGTATGTACCTAATATGAATAAAGATTCACTCTCAAAGATCACTCTTCTCTATAATACATAATGATATATTGATAAGGAGCAATCAAACTTTGTAGGATAAAAAATGATTAATGATGAGTTAAATTGAGTTAAAATCTTTCTATACGGTATGTACTGAAGAGTAGTACACAAGGTTAAATTTAATATCATCCAAAAAGTATTTTACAAAACCATACATGATAAGGGTTTATACAAAACCCTTACATATCTTTGACTAATGAGTTAGCAGGTTGTGTGAATCAAAAGGCTACACGTAATAATTGTATGTAAGGGATCTTGAATAAATCGTCCCAAGAGAATTTAGGAAACGACGGTCATTAAATGACTAATTTATGTTGTGAACATAAATATATTGTGAAATAATGCAAAATCAGGTTTATGTAAGGCAATTCATAAAATGCTTACGAATGTCCATTCCGTTGCACTGAGAAATAATTGTTGTTTTAAGAAATACCAAATGTATAGTAAAGGAATATCTTTAAAAGATTAGTGGCATACAATGAATTTGGATACAATCCGATAATAAAACTGATTAAAAGGATGAAACAAAATTGACCGAACCTAAATGAACAAAAGTACATTGGAATGTTTAATGAATGTTCTTGGACATTAAAATGAAACTGTGAGGTTCTTATCAATATCAAGAATAAATAATCCCTGGTTGTTTGATTAAACCATTAAGAGTATTGATGCTATGATATTATATAATGTGCAAATCCGAAATAGATTCCAATTACATTATCAAAATATGATTTTGATTGTTGTATCGAAAGGATATTATCCATTGGCCGCAATTATGTTTTTAAGATAATGAAAATTGTAGTTGGAATATAGTGGGCTACATTGATAAGAATAATACCTTGAATTTCAATCGTTGAAATTAACGTAACAGATTCACCATTCGATGTTCTCAAGTTGGTCTGCATTTGCTCGTAGATTTATCGCATGGTATGACTGTGAGTTAGCGGAATAGGGACTTTAAGGCTAAATTAACACTAAAAGGGAGGTGAATATTTTTTAATGGATTATATGAATATTTATCAAATTCTTTAAGAAGATTCTACTTGGAATGATCTAATTAATAATCACAGAAACAATGATAGAATCAAAGTATAAATAAAAGTAAATGCTGCAAAAAGTAAAAACGAAAGAAAACATCAGGATTTTAAATTGGTTTGGAGTTACCCCACATCCAATCTCGCACAATTCCTTGTACATATTTCTATTTAACTAATAAATGCAATACAATCTCGATTTCAAGGCTGAGACACATCTTCCAAAGTCCCAAACTCTGGGTAGAGTTACTAGATTTACGGGCTACAAGAACACCTAATAGATTTACGGGCTACTAAGCACACCCGATTCATTTTACAGGCTACAATCACACTTACTTGGATTTCAGGGATACCATGTACACCATAAAGTATAAGAGTATGATTTGATAGAGTTTATAGACTCAGATCTTTGATCTTGATTATAATTGATCCTATAACTCTTGAATAGCAATTTGATCTTGGTTTGAGTGAGAGAGATGAGAGAAATCAGAGATTAGATAAAGAAGAATTAAAATTGTAATGATTGAATTTGATTTTGGTTGAATTTCAACAGAGTTTAGGTAAAAATTGATACAGAAATCAAGAGAGTGAAAAGAGGAGAGAAGAATAAGTAAGTGGTTATTGAAAATTCATTTGGAAGTTTGATATATATATATATATATATATATATATATATATGTATATGTATATGTGTGTGTGTGTGTGTGTGTGTGTGTGTGTGTGTGTGTGTGTATATATATATATATATATATATATATATATATGAAAACAACGATCATGTCCATTTACGAAGAGATACGATGAAAGACAATTCCATTCATATTTGAATTTTGAATTTTACGGCCACTATGTCACATACATGGATAGGATATGTCGATATATCTTATTGAATTTTGAAAAACACTTCAAAAATATTATTTTGAAAATCTGTTGCTTTGTAAAATAATTTGATATTTTGTAAATCATTTAAATATAGTTTATACATCTTTTAATCAAAATATAACTTAATAAAACTTTATAAAATAATTTTGAAAGATTTAATAAGAGTATTCAATAATATATATATATATATATATGTAAATAAATATAATTATAACTTATTGAAGTATAAAAAATTCAATATATATATTTATAAACTTAAAACACAAAAATAATATTTTTATAAGTATAAGAGATTGGAAATCATTTTGGGAAATATTTTGAAAAGATATTTTAAAACCAGAATATTTGAAAAACAATTTAAAACAAAATTAGAGAAGGAGAGAGAGATAGATCAGGAAAGTGCTATCAAGATTTTAACATAAATTCTATGACTCTATAACTTATCTGGAATATCTTGAAATCTTGAACTCTTCAATACTCTTGATGTCAGCATCTTGAATCTACTCCTTATACTGTACAGTCTTCTTAATCAATACCTACCTAATATTCTACACTGTACATACATACATACAAACACACACACACACATACATGCATACATACTTACATACATACATACATACATACATACATACATACATACATACATACATACATACATACATACATACATACATACATACATATATCTTGATAAAATATTAGTATCTATATTTTATATAATGTCCTTTAGTTGTTATCACCAAAACCTGAAATTAAGGTACTAATAACCTCCCTTTCTTTGATGACAACTCTATATATAATTAATTCCCCCCTTAATCTATGCCTAAATTATATATTTCTCCCCCTTTGTCATCAATAAAAATACAATAACTGTAACTCCCTTTAACTAAGATACTTATAATAATAACGATAAGAATAATATATAAGAAATGATGAGTGATAACATAAATCATTAATAGTAACCATACAAAACTATATATTCATTCAATATCAAAATACAAAGTACTCACAATCCAATCAAATTTTAAACTACACATATAGGTACGACGTAAATTTGATAACTCAAATCAAATATATATACCACATATTCAAAGCAATCAAAGCAAATCAAAACGTGAATTTTTAATGAACCGAGATTTGTGAATAGGACAATGAGAATAATAAAGGGAAAAGTTCCCTTTTTGCTCGACGAGATTTCCATCTCGATCGAAAAATACTTCTCTAACACATCGAACTTCATCCTCTTCTTCCATGTTTTCTTCCTCCTTTTCTTCTTCTTCCTTCTCTTCTTCCTCGTCATCGCTGCCTTGATGGGATTATGAATAACCAAATTTGCAGAATCATCTTCAATATCTATGGGATTCGTAGGATTATCCAATAGATATTTTTACAAATTGCACAGATTTATGCTTTTCTTCTCTAGTTCTTTGGTTATTCAAAGTTGCGCCACTTGAATTTGTGTGAATATTTGAAGAATATTCTTTATTTCACTCTCGATTTTAGTGATTTTGGCCATAATTATGTTTTGGAAGGGGCCTTAGGTAGGAGAAGGGAAGGAAACTGATGAATTCTCTTCTCTAGAACATTTAGGATTAGAGCAGGCCATGGTTTATTTGTCTCAGATGATTAAAATAGAGAGAATACATAAGAGTGAATAGGAAAGTCGAAATTTGGTCATTATATCACCATCCATTTGAATTTTAGAGGGAAATTAAAAAAAATAGAAATTACCTTTATATGTCAACATAAGGGGTTGGGGTATGTCAACCTACTAGTGTGGTGGAAAAAAATAACAATCTTCAAAAGAATCTTCTAACTCCATGCTTCGAGCTCTAGATTTATTCGAGCTAAACCTAACTAATAGGCAACTTGGGAAAATTAGGACACCTAGAGTTTAAGAGAAAAAGAAAATAAACTCGGAGTCAGTCACTGGACTGGTGTGAGAAACTCAAAATACGCATCTTGAAAATAAAGGGTACCTCATAAGGCCACGCCGCACATAAATACGGAATGGTTTTTTACCTTATGATAACGAAAACATTTGCTATGCACATTCTTTTGAAAACATTTACAAGTAAATTTATTAATCATAGCCAAAATTGTTACCAATATAAAATTCCGGATATGTTAGACTTTACAAACAAAACTCTTTCAAGGCTCATTCAAAGAATGGATTTCATACGATGGCAGGTAAGGGACAACCTTTCATGTAGTACACCTCTAGAGGGATATACAGAGGATCAAAGTCTTCGAAACTCTGCACCTGGCAAGACCAGCCTACCCACAGACCTGCCTGGCAGTAGATAGAATTGATATGACATCGACCCGATCGTTACCGACCTATCCGAAAGCTCTCTTAGCATACAAAACATACCTGATATATAGAGGGTTATCTAGAAAGGTGATGACCTTACCCTAATGTCCGCGACCCACTTAGCCTCACGACATGCCCTGTTTAAGCCATTCTGGTTGATGAGGCAGGAGGTAGTGATTACCTTCACATAGCACATTCCACTTTGAATGCCACAATGCCATTCCATAATCAAACAACTAATTCCTACAAACGTATAACTTCTGATCTCTACGTCTTAGGAAAGGGTGTTAAGCTAAAAGAAGTTACCATCTCCACCACCAAACAGATGATACATTCATATAGATCAATCACTGTGCTTAGAAATGCAATGTTAGACATTCGTCCATAGAAGATGTCCATGAATAGAACAAAACGAAGGCACTCTCCTACAACATCTTGTCGAGATTACCCCTAGAATTAGTAGTGAGAACTTCTTGCATCGAAGATCCCAATTAAAGAACTATTGCCATATAATATGATAAGGAAATCTCACCCCTCCCGAGGGTCAACGACAAGTAGCCCAACATTCTATCTTCCAGATCATTTCCATGTCTTCACTTCGAATACGTAAATTGGTTCGAAGTGGTTTTCGGATAACAATCACTTCATATCTGACCTCGGTTCCTTCAAACCTATCATTGATAAAATGATATTAGGTGAATAGGGAATTATTCTTTGATTGATTAGTTTCTTTTTATCAAAATATCTTCAGGAGATATATATCTTTAAAAAAATTCTTTTTAGTATATATAGGATCATTAAACCTCATTGTCCAATCCTTTGGTTACTTAAACTTTTTAAATCTTTG
Source organism: Allium cepa (assembly GCA_030765085.1). Classification (NCBI taxonomy): domain Eukaryota; kingdom Viridiplantae; phylum Streptophyta; class Magnoliopsida; order Asparagales; family Amaryllidaceae; genus Allium; species Allium cepa. The sequence continues at coordinate 366,565,228 of CM060938.1, read as the reverse complement.
GATAGTTCTAAATCATTTCATTTTTCATTTAAGAAAATAATTCTGAATCATTTTATTTAAATCTTAATAAGATTTCTTAATTCAAAACTCAAAACTTTGATTGAGTTAAAACCATGTTATCTAAGATGTTAATCCAAAACCATAAATACTAAGTGAGAAAATCTATAGAAATTGTCCAATTCTACCTAATATCGATCCCCATACTCAACTAGTATTAGGGGTGGAAAAACGGCTAAATACCTTTTAAATTCCACGAATAGTACGAGTTCCCTCTTCGGGCTTTAATACCTAGTATAAGAAGATTATCTCCATAAAATCCAAGTTATTTATATTTGGAAAATTATATCCTTTATACTTTGGAAAATTTTAGTCCAAGTAAATCATATACTATCCCTCCATCGGGCCATTCTGGTTAGCTAGGGAGAGCAACAAACTAGTTTTACAAACTCAAGCCTGAACACCATCTCTCTACCACCCATAAGGCGGTCAAGTTATTTGATCGACTCTAAATCATTTAACATTTACTTAACCATTCCATAAATCCATCAAAACACCTTTAAAATACTTTATTAATCATTAATTTTTTTTAATAGAAGATTTGGAAAAGAATGGTTGCGTTCAAAACCATATTTCACAAGTTATAGATAAGTGCTGCGAAAAGTGCTATTTAAGCTATATTGAAAAAGACAACTTTTCTTTCATTTGGAAATTCATTTTTTATAAATCAAATCACTTTCAAAACATTTTAAAATATTTTTAAAATTTATTTCATATTTTTAAATAATTTAAAAATATCATTTTTAAAGAAACCCCTTTATGGATTCCGAACTGAAAAACCGCGATTTTTTCAAAAAATTGTTTTACTCAAATTCCAAAATCTACTTATCAAAATCTTGATTTTCTATCTTTTTTCGAAAACTATGTGTATAGTTGTTTGGAAAATTCTTATCTTGAAGAATTCTGAGCAATATTTCATTCTATACATTCGTTTAACTTTTAGGGCGCGAAATCGCGAACTGATGTTACGCGACGCTTCTATTTTTGACTTAATTTTCAATATTCATTTAAAATTTTCCAAAATACTTTTAACTGTTTTTAAAACATTTCTAAATCATGTTGAATCATTTTTAATAGGTTTAAGCATTCCATATACACCATTTCATTCAATGAAGTAAAGTGATTTCCTTTGTGCTTATCAACGTGTATTTAAACGTGACTTGCATATATATTCCACAACAATCTTAAACAACCAAACTTGATGATAAAAACATATTAAACATCCATTGAAAACATTATATCATCATCCAAAAATATAATATAAGTAAGAATTTCGCACCTTCATTTTCCCTTGGAGCTATTATAAAATTGGCTATAGCTTCGCTATCGTGAAATCTAAGCTCATGATCACTATCACTACCGCCTTCAAATGGCTTGGCCTAGGCTTCAGATGTAAGGAGGAGCTCGCGGCCTTTGCTTGGGAAGGAGGAAGGGCTCAGTCTTTCTTTAGGAAGTGATGGTCGTGGTCAAAGAAGAGATAGAGGAGGAGTTTTGCTTTGGTTTGAAGTGGATTTGATAATATATGTATATTATACTAATTTAATTTCTTTTTGAGTAAATTTTCTCCATAACTTTATTAACCCTAGAAGCCATTAGAATAGATTGGAAAAGGAGAAAGAATATAACGACCCAGAATTTGACCACCTAAAAATATAACATTTAAAGTGATTTTAAATATAAAATATAAAGGGCTTTATGATTCAAACAATATTAGATAGGATTTGGAAATAAAAATATACATAAAAGTAGTAACATTTGCTTATATGGAAAAATGTGACAAACTCTTGACTTTGGAAAAGTAAGTTTAAATGGGTGAATGGATTATTTTAATTTATTTATGAGTATTTATATTTTTAAATAACATTATACAAATTTATTTTTAAATTTTGTTTACATAAATAAATAGTTTAACTAAAACGTCAAAATGTGACCATAAAACATTTTGTCAAAAATCAACGTTTTGTCGACTAAAATTTGTCGCAATGTTGTTGCACCTTTATGTACACAATTTAATAAATATATTAACATATAAAGATAGCTAACAAGTAGCTAAACAAGGTTACTTTAATAATCATATTTAGTAAATTCTAGAAAGTAATTAGCAAAAGTAAACTAAAAAAGACAAAACACATGTCACGTCAAATGTGACACAAAGTAAAGTAATGTGACATAAAATAAAGTAATCATTCTTATTCTTTACTTAACTCTGATTTGAATTTTAAAAGTGTGATGTGGATGATAAGTTTTGAATTAAATAAGTTTACTTAATTCTTATGGAAGGTTATTTAAGTAAAAACAAAAATCTATAATTTAATATCAAATATTTTCTATAATACCCATCCACTTCTTCTTCACTTTTATACCATTTCTTCCCTACTTTTTCAAGCTTCTTCTCACTCTTTTAATGGCTTCCAACATTAATAAAGTTATGCCAAAATATTCCCAATAATAAAACAAAGAAAATTATCAACAAAACTCCGTCCGAACCACTTCAAAGCTCCTCCTCCCTCTCATTGGTCATACCCCCCTCTTCGTCCATTTGGTCAAACACTCCTAGCCTTCCCCAAGTCAAGTCAACCCATCCAAATCTAAGCATTCAAGGAATCATAAGCTCAAAATGTCGAATAGCGAAGCTATAGCCGATTTTCCATTCGCCAAAATCGAACAATGAGAATTTTAAATTATTAAGTAGGAAATATTTATATGATGTTTAGAAAGTTATAAATGTTGTTTGGATGTTAACAATGGTGTTTGATAAGTGTTTGAAAAAGAAGGCAACCATCTTTTAAGTCATTTGCAAAAGTTAGTAAGAAAATATTTACATAAATGACAATCATGTGATATTGTAAAAAAAGTTGTTAAATTGATTTGCAAGTTCATATGGCATTTTAGAATATGTTAAAATGGTTGTAAACTTTGTTTTGGATTTTTTTAGTTGTGTATTAAATATATATATATATATATATATATATATATATATATTGAAACAAGTCATGGATTTACACGACGTATAATCACATGGAAATTACTTTTCAAAAGAAATGAAATGTGATATGGAATCATTTATACCTTTGAAAAATATTTGAGTATTCTTTAGAAATGATTCATAAGTATTTAAACTTGTCTCCACAAAGTTTCGATATGAATCTCAAAATATGCCTATAATTTGATGCGTCGCGTAAAGGTAGTTCGTGTTTTCACGTTAAAAGTTCAAATGAACATACGAAGTGGAATATAGTTCGAAATTCTTCGAAGTAAGAATTTTCCAAATCCTTATATCCATATCTTTCATAAAAAAAGAAAATTAATATTTCATCCTATATATTTTGAAATATGGAAAAATCAATTTTCAAGAAAAATTCAATTTTTGCACTAAAATGACCAAAGTTGAAAATGGATAAAATAATCATTTTAAAAATATGAAATAAATTTAAAAATCTTTTAAACTGTTTTACAAGTGATTTAAGTTGGAAAGATAGTTTTACAAATGATAAAAAAAGTCGCTTGGAAGAATATAGCTTTTTAAAGCATTTTTTATAACACTATTTCCAACACTTTTCACAATGCTTTTCAATAACTTTTGAAATAAAGGTTGAAACTTAACAATTTTTTCCCAAAGCCTTAGTAAATGTTTTTAGGTAGCATTTTAAATGGAATTTGGACAATTCAAAATTATTTCAAAGATGGTTTAACAAATAGTTAAGTGATTTAAAAAGGGAAAATGAGTATGTGGAAACGACTAGTACATTTGTCCCGCTTGTGAGATCTAAAAGTGAAAACAAGGTGTGTAACTACGGTTAGGGATGGAGCAACCAGTTTCCTGAACTTACATGACCTCAATTTCTTTTTTAGGCGAGGGGTGGAATATATCGAAAGGAAAGCATGGATGCTCAACATGGATTTTATAGAAATAATCTTCTTATACTCATTATTAAAATCCAAAGGGGGAACTTGTCCTATTTGTGGAATTTAAAAGGTGATATCACCATTATTCCGCCCATATCACTCATTGAGTATGGAAGTTGATTTTGAATAAAAGTAGAATGAATTATATAATCCTATTTTCTCAAAAGATACTCTTTAAAAATGATTTGATAAATATTCAAAAAAGAGGTTTAAATGATTCTGTATTCACTAAAAGAATATTTTGAAAATATATATCTGTCGAAGATATTTTGGTAAAGGAAAATGCATGAATCGAAAAACAATCACCTAATTACATCATTTTTATCGATGATTGCATTTCGAATGAACCAAGGTCGGATTTGGGTGATTCCTATTCGAGAACCACTTCGAACCAATTTACATGTTCGAATATTAAAGATGTTTGAAGACAGAGATATTGAGACGAATAATAACGAGGGGACTACTTGTTGATTGATTGGGGATAAACTCTCGATTCACTATATTGTAGTAGTGGTCTCTTTGTTATGAAAAACCTCAAAACCACAAGGGCTTCTCTCCTAGTAATGGCTGAGGAAAGTACCTTCGATTTCGTTCGATGCCAGAATGAACTTGTATGGATGAATGTTCGACCTTGCATTCCAAATCACAATGAGTGATCTCTATAAAAGTATATCAGCCCGTGACAGAGAAGACACATTCTCTTAGCTTAACACCATTTCTCGAGACATACGAGCTCAGAAAGTTATACGCTTGTAAAAATCAATCGTTTGAATGTGTAATGGCAATGTGGCATTCAAAGTGATGTGTTATGTGCTATGTGAAAAGGTAATCGTAGCCTCAAGCCTCATCAACCGGAAATGACCGAAACAGGGTTAGATGTAGCAAGGCTAAGTGGGTCATTTCCAATTAGGGTATGATCAACCACTTCTAGACATATTTCGTCCCGCTACGATGTTCGGGATGTAAATTAGTGTGGTTTGTATACGCTCGGTTAAAGGTCGGTAACTACCGGGGATGACATATTCGGTACTATTTAGTTATAGAGGAAGGCCGGTCTTGTGTTGGTAGAGGAGCTTTGTGATGGCTCCTCGGGACATCCATCTAGAGTGTCCCCATCGAAAGGTAGTCCCTTCATCTGGTCATTTGTATGAAAATTCATTCTCTAATAAGAACTTAAGGTTTTGTTTGTAGAGCTTAGTGTGCTGGAATTTAATAATGGTAATAATTTCGGCTAAGATTAATAAGTTTATTTGCAAATGTTTTCAAAGAATGTCATTAAAAATAATATCCTCAAATTTTGCGTGATAAAAGATTTTGGTAATCGTAAAGTAAAAACCCGTTCCGTGTTTATGTACAGTGTGGTCTTATGAGATACCTTTTTGTTTTCAAAACATCGTACTTTGAGTTCTCACACTAGTCCCATAACTGACTCGGAGTTCTTTTTTCCCTTTAAACTCTAGGTGCCCTATTTTTTGGGCATCCGTGTAGTCAGGATACCTTAGGAGCATTTTGGAGTATGCTGGGGAGCATTTTGGAGAAGTCTTTTGGAGCTATGAAACTGAAGTACCTTATGTAGATATCTACCTATATTCCGCTGTGTTATGTAGTATGTATTTTTAACATATGTATGGATAGACAGTTATAACTATCCCGTTGGTTTTGTATTTGACTCTGATCATTTATGTATAATTAAAATATTGAATGGGATGTAAGATTCTATTATTGTGTTATCTTCTATCTTTATTTTCTTTTACACCCCTAATAATCTGCCTCCCGAGCACTTGGATTTAAGGCACATGAATACCATGGATGAATTAGTGTCGATTTCTGAGGGTCGAGAAGAGGGGTCGTCACACATGGTATCAAAGCTTAAGGTTAAGCAAGAACCTTGGCTTTGTTGGGGTATGACCCATTAGAGATAGGGTTAGTAATGCCCTAGAATGAGTTTAGTCTAAAAGAGCACATAATTAAAACTTTTAACTTGAATAAGTATATTAATACTGTAAGGCATTCCCTAAGATATCTCATTTATATATCCTAAAGGTCATTTTCCTACTATATACAGATAGTAGAAAATGAGTGGAAGAAGAGTACGCGATAGGGGAGGAAGTAATGTCACAAATGGTCAAAATCCCGCAGCTATAGTATTGAGGAACTAGTTGTTCCGTTACAGCCCCAAATCAACTTTGCAACTTTATGCAAGAACTATACCAGGCTTGGTGGTAAACCTTTCAAAGGAATAGAAACCATCATTGAAGTACAAGCTTAGATATGCTCTTGTGAAAGAATTTTCAAAGGGCTGAATATTGGAGATGAGCAGAAGAGATTCTTAGCTTCTTGGCAACTACTATATGGAGCTCTAATTTGGTGGGAATATATTACTCAGAATGATCAAAAGATGATTTCTCATGGGAACGTTTCAAAGAAGTTCTGGAGGAGCAGTATATGCCAGAAGCAGGAAAATCCCGTCTATATCGAAATTTTATGGATTTTAAATAGGAGGAGGATATGTCGTTTGAGGAGTATGCTAACAATTTTGATGAATTATCTCGTTTTGGGCCTGGATTGAAAGATACGCCCCTTAAAAAGAATGAAAAGTTTATTCTGGAATGAAGAAGCAATACCATGTCAGAATGACTGGGCATATGAAAGAACTATTTATAGACTTAATAGATATGGGATACAGATATGAAGCTTTGGATAAGATAGATCCACCTGTAGTACAAGAAAGCAATAACAATAACTGGAAAAAGAGGAAGTTCGATGGCAAGAAGCCGTGGTAGGGAAAACCCAAAGGAGTATCTCAGGATAACTGCTTAAAAGATGTGATTTGTTACAATTGCCAGCAAAAGGGCCACATATCAATTCATTATAGAAAACCAAGAACTCAAGGATTAACACCAAGAAGTTGCTTTAATTGTCATCAATCTGGATGCATGATAAAGGATTGTCCCCTAATGAAGAAAGAGAACAAGAAAATTTTATGCTATCAAGGATGAGCCTTCAACCTCTAAAGATGTGAAGGGCAAAGAAGTGTTGGAAGGTAATATTTTTATCAAAGATGTTTTACTTAGAGTGTTATTTGATACATGAGCTTCTCATAGTTTTATTTCTAAAAAAACTATAGAAGAATTATAATTTAAAACCTAAAATTGTAGACGACCCTATCTACGTAACGAATCCTATAGGAGGTTCCACTAATCTTTGTATGCACCGTGAAAAAGTCCCAATTTCATATCCTCCCCATCACTTTCCTTTTGATCTTTTCATCTTAGATTTTACTAGATTTGAAGTTTTACTTGGTATGGATTGGTTAACTAAAAATGAAGCTATTCTAGATTGTTTGAAAAGAACAGTTGCAGTGAAAACAAAGTTAGGGAAACTCATAGAAGTACCTTGTGAAGACCCTAGTCCAAGAAGGGATAGTTTTCTTTATGCTTTAGATACATCCCAGACAAGATTAAAACAATACCAGTTGTGAAAAGAATTTGAAGATGTCTTTTAGGAAGTAAAAAGTTTGCCTCAACATTGAGAAATTGAATTCCATATTGATTTAGTTCCTGGTGCAATGCCAATTAAACAATAAGATAAAAGGATGGCTCCGAAAGAAGGAGATGAGTTGAATAACCAAACAAAGAACTATTAAAGAAAGGATCGATAAGACCCAGCCGTTCAAATTGTGGATCAACCGTAGTTTTTGTTGCTAAGTCGGATGGATCTTTGAGATTGTGTGTAGACTATCGAGATCTACGTAAGAAAACCATTAAGAACAAGTATCGTCTACCCCAAATAGATGACTTGTTTGACTAGTTACATGGAGCATGAGTTTTTTCTAAAATGGACCAAGCTACAAGATCCATTAGTTAAGGATCGCAGAAGATTGCATCCATCTAATTGCATTTAAAGGTCCAAATACTTTCTATGAGTGGTTGTTATGCCTTTTGGGCCGACTAATGCACCTACTTATTTTGTTGACCTTATGAATAGAGTGTTTAGATATTTTCTAAACAAATTTGTGTTAGTCATTATCGATGATATCCTCATTTACTCATAGACAAAAGAAGAACACGCAAGACATCTAGAAGATGTGTTGGAGATATTGAGGAATAATGTGCTTCAAGCCAAATTCTCAAAGTGCTTTTTTTGGGAGAAAGAGGTAAGATTCCTTGGACATATAATATCAAGAGATGGAATTTCAGTAGATCTAGGGAAAGTTGCAGCTATTCAAGATTGGAAGCAGCCACAAACTCCAAAAGAGATTCATAGCTTCTTAGGTTTGGCAAGATATTACAGAAGATTCGTTCAAGACTTCTCTAAGATATCCTATCACCAAACGAAGTTGACGATGAAGAATGCTAAATTTATCCGGACTCATAAATGTGAAGAAGCATTCCAAGAACTAAAGAAGAGATTGACAACTTCTCCAGTTTTAGCAATTATAAATGGAAATAGTGGATTGGCCGTTTATACAGATGCTTGTGGAGAAGGAGTTAGTGTAGTTTTAATGCAATATGGGAAGGTGATTGCTTACGCAGGTAGACAGTTGAAGACGCATGAGAAGAATTACGCAACACACGATTAAGAATTATTAGCCGTTGTGTTCACTCTAAAGATGTGGAGGCATTATTTGCCGGGTAAGATTCTTTCATAGTTATTTCGATAAAACTTTGAATTAACCTTAGTAAATAATATTCCATCTTTTAAGTGAAAAATTCGAACTCTTCACGGACCACAAATCTTTGATGTATCTTTTCATCCAGAAGGATTTAAACATGAGACAACTACGTTGGCTAGAATTTCTCATGTCATATGATTTAGATATTCTATATACACCAGAAAAGCCAACGTAGTAGCAGATGCATTGAGTAGAAAATTAGCTACTATTTCTTATTTGTTTGTAACTCCAACTCTTTTGGAAAGAATTGCTAGTAAACAGGGAGAAGATAAACGATTTGAGAAGTACATTAAAGCAGCTGAAGAAGGAAGAAATTCAAGCTTCAAAATAGATAATCTTGGAGTATTACGGTTAAAAGGAAGAATTTATGTTCCAGATGTTGGAAATCATAGGCAAGAAGCACTAGCTGAATGCCACACAACCAAATTTAGCATTCATCCGGGGATTCAGAAGATGTACAAGGACATGAAGCGTACATTTTGGTGGAAAAGTATGAAGAGGGACATATCTATTTATGTCAGCCGTTGTGAAAATTTCCAAAGAATTAAAGTTGACCAACAGAAGATGACAAGATTACTTCGACCTTTGAAAATTCCAGCTTGGATGTGGGATCAAATATCCATGGATTTCGTTGATGGCTTACCTCGAACAAGGAAAGGAAATGAAGGCATTTGGGTTATCATAGACCGATTAACCAAAAGTGCACACTTTATTCCAGTTAAGCCAAGAAGAACCGCAACAAGCCTTACAGGGATATATATGAAGGAAATTTTCAGATTGCATGGAGTTCTGAGCATTATTGTAAGCGATCGTGATCCAATCTTCACTAGTCAGTTTTGAGAAGCACTACAGACAGCTTTGGGAATGAAGCTGAGTATAAGCGTTGCATACCACCCCCAAACTGATGGATAGATGGAAAGAATCAATCGTGTTTTGGAAGATCTTTCGAGGGCATTTATTCCAGACTTTGAAGGCTCGTGGGAGAGTCGCTTACATTTATTAGAGTTCTCCTATAATAATAGCTATCAAGCTAGTATCGACATGGAACCATATGAAGCTTCGTATGGCCGTCCATGTAAATCGCCAACATGTTGGATGGAATCCGGAGATCGATTAGTGCTTGGCCTAGATATGATACAAGAAGCTTCAAAGAAAGTTGATGTGATTAGAAAGAAGCTAAAAGAAGCCCAAAGTAGTCAGAGGAGTTATGCAGATCGAAGATGTAGAAATATGGAATTCTCAGTTGGAGATTCAGTCTTTTTGAAAGTCTCTTCAATGAGAGGAGTAATAAGATTTGGAAGAGTTAGAAAGTTATCACCTTGATATATTGGACCTTTTCCCACTCTCGAACGAATCGGCCCACTAGCTTATCGAGTACAATTGCCTGAATGATTTTCTGGTGTTCACAATGTTTTTCACGTATCATATTTACGGAAGTATGTATATGACCTAGAAAAAATCACAGAAACGGCTACTCAGGTGATTTGGTGATAGAACCAAACTTAGAAGTTATTAGAAAGCCCATTCAAATCATGGATCAAGATGAGAAACGATTAAGAAGAAAAGTTGTAAGGTTGGTAAAAGTTCAATGGAGCGGGGATGCTGATGATGCACCTTGGAATCAGAAGATAGAATGAGAAAAGCATATCCCAAGTTTAGGATCGATGTATAGTCTTTATCTATCATTTGAGTGTATACACCGCCTATGGTGTAGTCATTTATTATATATATTCCATCTTATTGAATATATATTTCCTTTGGAGCTATTATCTTCTTATCTAATTTCGAGGATGAAATTCTTTTAAGTAGGGATGAATGTAACGATCGAGAATTTGACCACCTAAAAATATAAAATTTAAAGTTATTTCAAATATAAAATATAAAGGGTTTTATGATTCAAACAATATTAGATAGGATTTGGAAATAAAAATATACATAAAAATAGTAACATTTTCTTATATCGACAAAAGTGACAAAATCCTGATTTTAGAAAAATAAGTTTAAATGATTTAATGAATTATTTTAATGTATTTATGAGTGTTTATATTTTTAAATAACATTATACAAATTTATTTTTAAATTTTGTTTACATAAATAAATAGTTTAACTAAAACGTGAAAATGTGATCGTAAAACATTTTGTCAAAAATCAACGTTCTGTCGATTAAAAGTTGTCACAACGTTGTTGCATCTTTATGTACAAAATTTAATAATTATGTTAACATATAAAGATAGTTAACAATTAACTAAACAATGTTACTTTTAATAATCACACTTAGAAAATGCTATAAAGTAATTAGCAAAAGTAAACTAAAAAAGACAAAATATGTGTCACATCAAATGTGACATAAAGTAAAGTAATCATTCATCTTCTTTACTTAACTCTTAAGTATTTGAATTTTAAAAGCGTGATGTGATGTAAATGGTAAGTTTTGAATTAAACAAGTCTACTTAATTCTTAAGGAAGGTTATTTAAGTAAAACATAAATCTATATTTTAATCTCAAATATTTTTTATAAATACCCATCCACTTCTTCTTCACTTTTGCACCATTTCTTCTCTACTTTTTCAAGCTTCTTCTCACTCTTTTAATGGTTTCCAACCTTAACAAAGTTATGCCATAATATTTTCGAAAAAAAAATATATCAACAAAACTCTGTCCGAACCACTTCAAAACTCCTCCTCCTCCCTCTCATTGCTCACGCCCTCTCTTCCTCCATTTCGCCGAGAATTCCTAGCCTTCCCCAAGTCAAGTCAAGCCGTCCAAGTCTAAGCGTTCAAGGAAACGTAAGCTAAATACATCGAGTAGCGAAGCTATTGCCGATTTTCCATTTGCCAAAACCAAACAAAGTGAGTACTCTAAATTGTTAAGCAAAAAGTATTTATGTGATATTTAGAAAGTTATAATGTTGTTCAGATGTTAATAATTGTGTTTGATAAGTGTATGAAAAAGAAAGCAACCACCTTTAAGTCATTTGCAAAAGTTAGTAAGCAAATATGTACATAAATGACAATCATGTGACATTGTAAATAAAAAATTGTTAAATTTATTTACAATTTCATATGACATGTTAGAATATGTTAAAATGGTTATAAACATTGTTTTGGATGTTTATTAGTTGTAATTGAATATATATGTTGAAACAAGTCACGGATTTACACGACGTATAATCACATGGAAATCACTTTCCAAAAGAAATGAAATATGATATGGAATCATTTATATCTTTGAAAAATGTTTGAATATGCTTTGATTCCTAAGTATTTAAACTATCTCAACAAAGTGTGGATATGAATCTCAAAATATGTCTAAAACTTGACGCGTCACGTAATAGTAGTTCGTGTTTTTGCGTTGAAAGTTTAAATGAACGTACGAAGTGGAATATAGTTCGAAATTCTTCGAAGTAAGAATTTTTTGAATCCTTATATCAATATCTTTCATAAAACAAAGAAAATCAAGATTTCATCTTGTATATTTTTTGACAAAATCAATTTTCAAAAAAAAAAAAATCTAATTTTTGCACTAAATGGCCACGAAGTTGGACCTCTAATTAAGACACTGGGGTCACCTAGTCCATTCCGGTCCGGGATAAAAGTTGGAAATTGATAAAATAATCGTTTGAAAAATATGAAATAAATTATAAAAATCTTTTGAAATGTTTTAAAAGTGATTTAAGTTGGAAAGATATTTTTCTAGATGATAAAAAGTCGTTTTGAAGAATATAGCTTTTTAAAGCACTTTTTATAACACTATTTGCAACACTTTTCGCATCGCTTTTCAATAACTTTTGAAATATTGGTTGAAACTCAACAATTCTTTCCCAAATCCTTAGTAAATGTTTTTAAGTAAATAATAAAGCATTTTAAATGAAATTTGAACAATTTAAAATTATTTCAAAGATGGTTAAACAAATAATTAAGTGATTTAAAAATGTAAAATGAGTATGTAGAAATAACTAGTATGTTTGTCCCGCCTATGAGATCTAAAAGTGAAAACAAGGTGTGTAACTAAGGTTAGTGATGAAGCAATCAGTGCTCTGAACTTGCTTGGCCTCAGTTTTCTCTTTTAGGCGAGGGGTGAAACATATCGAAAGGAAAGCTTGGATGATCAACATGGATTTTATAGAAATAATCTTCTTATACTCATTATTAAAATCCGAAGAGGGAACTTTTCCTATTCGTGGAATTTAAAAGGTGATGTCACCATTAATCCGCCCATAGCACTCGTTGAATATGGAAGTTGATTTTGGATAAAAGTAGAATGATTTTTATAATCCTATTTTCTCAAAAGATACTCTTTAAAAATGATTTGATAAATATTCAATAAAAGAGGTTTAAATGATTCCATATTCACTAAAAGAATATTTTGAAAATATATATCTCTCAAAGATATTTCGGTAAAGGAAAATGCATGAATCGAAAAACAATCACCTAATTACATCATTTTTATCGATGATTGGATTTCGGAGGAATCATGATCGGATTTGGGTGATTCCTATTCGAAAACAACTACGAAAAAATTTATGTGTTCGAATATTTGAAGATGTTTGAAGATTGAGATAATGAGATGAATAATAACGAGGGACTACTTGTTGATTAATTGGGGATAAACTCCTGATTCACTCTATTGCAGCGGTGGTCTCTTTGTTATGAAAAACCTCAAAACCACAAGGCTTCTCGCCTAGTAATGGCCGAGGAAAGTGCCTACGGTTTCGTTCGATCCCAAATGAACGAGTATGGATGAATGTCTGACCTTTCATTCCAAATCACAATGAGTGATCTCTATAAAAGTATATCAGTCGGTGGCGAAGAAGACACCTTCTTTTAGCTTAACACCCTTTCCCGAGACATACGAGCTCAGGAAGTTATACATTTGTAGAAATCAGTCGTGTGAATGTGGAATGGAAATGTGGCATTCAAAGTGATGTGTTATGTGCTATGTGAAAAGGTAATCGTAGCCTCAAGCCTCATGAACCGAAAATGACCAAAATTGGGTTAGACGTAGCAAGGCTAAGTGGGTCATTCCCAATTAGGGTATGATCATCCCCTTCTAGATATATCTCTTCCTGCTATGATGTTCGAGATGTAAGTTAATGTGGTTTGTATGCTAGAGCGCGCTCGGTTAAAGGTTGGTAACGACCGGAGGATGACATATTCGGTACTATCTATTTATAGAGGCAGGCCGGTCTAGTGTTAGTAGAGGAACTTTGTAATGGTTCCTCGGGACATCCATCTAGAGGTGTACCCATTGAAAGGTAGCCCCTTCACCTAGTCATTTGCATGAGAATCCATTCTCTGATAAGAACCTACGGTTTTGTTTGTAAAGCCTAGTATGCTGGAATTTAATAATAGTAACAATTTCGGCTAAGATTAATAAGTTTATTTGCAAATGTTTTCAAAAAATGTCATTAAAAATAATATCCCCAAATTTTGCATAATAAAAGGTTTTGGTTATCATAAGGTTATGTGTGGTGTGGTCTTATGAGATACCTTTTTTGTTTTCAAAACATCATACTTTGAGTTCTCACACTAGTCCCATGACTGACCCGGAGTTCATTTTTTTTCCTTTAAACTCTGGGTGTCCTTTTTTTTGGGCAGCCGTGTAGTTAGGATACCAGAGGAGCGCATTGGAGCATGCTGGGGAGAATTTTGGAGAAGTCTTTTGGAGCTGTGAAACTGAAGTACCTTATGTAGATATCTACCTATATTCCGTTGTGTTATGTAGTATGTATTTCCAGCATATGTATGGATAAACAGTTATAACTATCCTGCTAAATTTGTATTTGACTCTGATCATTTATGTATAGTTAAAATATTGAATGCGATGTAAGATTCTATTATTGTGTTATCTTATATCTTTATTTTCTTTTACACCCCTGATAATCTGCCTCCCTAGCACTTGGATTTACGGCACGTGATACCGTAGATGTGTTTGTGTCGATTTCTGAGAGTCGAGGAGACGGGTCGTCACAGATAAAAAGTAAAAAATTATGAGAAAAATGTGAAGAAACGGTTGGGTATTTATAGGATTTTTGAAACAAAAATATCATTATATGAATGGACGGAATTACCCTTGCAATCCCGTCCTAGCCCCCCTACAGGCACGGCATCCTCCCCATGTGATGGATGATGTGGAGGTGATGGTAGTGATGATGGTGGTGTAAGGTGAGTTGATGTGGGACGATGTTTGCTTTTTCAAACTTTGATATTTTCTATATTTACCATATATAAATATATTTCTACTTTTTTACCATTGTTACATGTATATGTATATGTATATGTTAATATATATGTGTGCATGTCACAAAGATGTACAAATTGCATAAGCAATGTTGTATAACTTATGTATGTCTGATCGTTACGAATTTTAATTCCGATTTTCGGTTAAATTCTTGCTTATTAATTAATGTACATATATTGGTAAAAAAAAATTGAAAAATGATCTATTACCATTTTTAGTTAATTAAAATGATCATATTTATTTATAAAACCACATAAATTAATATTAACAATTACTTACAAAAATTTCTATTATATCGATAAAGCGATACGAATTTTTTTCTTACATTTTCAAATCGTGGATATCTTTATAAAACTATTATAAATGATTTATTATTACTTTATAATTATTTAAAATGAATTATCATCATTTAAAATTGTTATTTGTTATAATAAATCTTTAAATCTCAAATTAAATTTGTAAAACTATATTTCAATAAAAAAGCATTAGCGATGAAGTCATAAACATATTTTATTTTCAAAATTCATTAACACATTTTATTTTCAAATGAAGTCACATTGCTGCATTCATTGGATATTATGGCATTTGGGTCTTCCATAGGTTCTGATTCTTCCTCAATAGGTCCTGGATTTTCTTCCATGGGTTCTGATTCTTCTTCCATGGGTTCAAATTTGGCTATGGGTTCTTGTGCTGAGCTAGCAGGATCCGAGATCCATATTCTTTCTAAGACCTGCACGGGTTCACCATCACTAGAAATTATAATCATCTCGGGGGTCATCGGTGGTATGAGGATTCCTGCCATTGGATACCTATCTTCACCTCTTCGAGTGTACGTAGCATACTCTTCCTCAACTGGGGGCAAATCATTGCTCGGTGGATAGTTTGGTTTTTCCTCTTCATCGTTAGAGAGGAGAATACCGTTGTCCTTCTCGCCCCAATTTTCCCTTGTGGTCTCTTCTTTAGAGTGCTTTCTTCCATATGGTTTCTACAATGTAAATTACATTCCCTTAGATATAGGTACAAAGAAATTTTCTTAGTTTAACTTATTCTCATGTTGAGTTATTTTGATTTCATTACTTAGGCATATCCTATTTCAGGTAGGGAAACTTGCTAATCGCTTGATATTACTTCCCTTAAACCAATGTTCTACCAATACTTAGAAATAATCTGAGTCTTTGTTCAATCCACTTTTAAAGATAGCTTCTCCCACTTAAAATTCTTTGTATGATAGAATGGTTTATCCTTCTATAATTCCTTTGAAATTTTCTCCTAATTTTATTGTTATTATTTTCAAGAATCCTTCGCATAAAATCATCGTACCCGACTAAAATTTCTCACATATATATATATATATATATACATATCTCAAAAAGATATATATTTTAATCCAACTTCATTTTTATATATGTCAATAATAAGTATGCATTCACATATAACTGTCTTAAAATCTTTCTAGGGTGTTACTAGCCCTATCTCTAGTGAATTATTCATCCTAGGATGTTACTAACCCTATCTATGATGTGTCTTTTACCCTTACCACAACTTAAGTATTTGCTCAAGCTAAGCTCTGATACAAAATAAGACAACCCACCTCCTTGATCCTTGGAAGTCGACACTGATACATCCTTAATATTCACATGCCGCAAATCCAAGTGCCGGAGAGATAGATTATCATGGGTAAGAAATAAAAATAAAGACATAAAATAATCTCACATGGATGGAATAACATATATTATTTCAATATATAATCTTTATAGTGGAAAATTTAAAATATCTTTATTGGAGTTAAACATGGACAGTAACAAATATACGTCCTTACAAATGCTAAATATAATAATTCACTAGTGTGGTGGGAATAGATAACAATCTTCAAAAGAATCTTCTAATTCCATACTTCGAGATCCAAATTTCTTCTAACTAAAACTGACTACTGGGCTGTCCGGGAAAATTAGGCCATCTAGAGTTTAAGGGAAAAGGATCATAAACTCTGGGTCAGTCATGGGTCTGGTGTGAGAAACTCAAAATACGTGTTTTGAAAACAAAACGTATCTCATAAGATCGCGCCGCACATAGACACAGAACGGGTTTTTACCTTATGATAACCAAAATATTTTCTATACAAAATCATTTGATATTATTTTTAATGACATTCTTTTGAAAAGATCTGCATGTAACCTTATTAATCTTAGTTGAAATTGTTCCCATTATTAAATTTCGGATATTTTAGGCTCTACAAACAGAACTCTTACTAGGCTCATCCGGAGAATGGATTCAATACAATGGCAAGTAAGGGACTACCTTTCGTGTAGCACACCTCCAAAGGGATGTATTGAGGATCGAAGTCTTCGAAACCTCTACACTTGGCAAGACCAACCTACCTACAAACCCGTCTGGTGGTGGGTAGAACCATATACGACATCACTTCAATCGTTATCGACCTATTCAAGTGCTTCCTTAGCGTACACAACATTACCGACATATAGAGGTTATCTAGAAAGGTGACGACCGTACCCTAATGTGCGCAACCAACTTAGCCTCATGGCATGCCCTGTTTAAGCCATTTTTGGTTGATGAGGTCAGAGGTAGAGATTGCCTTTCACATAGCATATTCCACTTTGAATACCACACTGCCATTCCATGATCACACAACTGATTTCTACAAACGTATAAATTCTAAGCTCATGCATCTCAGTAAAGGGTGTTAATCTAGGAGAAGTTTCCTTCTCCACCAAAAAAGAGATGATACGTTCAAAGAGAACAATCAGTATGATTAGAAATGCAACATCAAACATTTGTGCATACAAGTTGTCTAGGCCAGGACAAATCGAAGGCACTCTCATACCACATCCTTCCGGGATTACCCTTGGGATCAGTAGCAAGAAGTCCTTGAATCAAAGATCTCAAATGAAGAACTACTGCCACGTAATATGATGTGGGAACTTCCCCTTAGGATCAGCGACAAGTCGCCCTACATTTTACCTTCAAAATCATTTCCATATCTTCACTTCGAATACGTAAATTGGTTCGAAGTGGTTTTTGGATAAGTAGCACTTCAATTCCGGCACTGGTTCATTTGAATCAATCAATGATAAAAAGATGTAAGGTGAATAGGGAATTATTCTTTGATTGATTAATTTCTTTTTATCAAAATACCTTCAAGAGATATATATCTTTAAAACTTTTCTTTCGGTACATATGGGATCGTTAAACCTTATTTGTCCAATCCTTTGGTTACTTAAAACCCTTTTAATTATTAGGATAATTCTAAATCATTTCATTTCTCATTTACAAAAATATTTCCAAATCATTTTATTTGAATCTTAATAAGTTTCTTAATTCAAAAATCAGAACTTTGATTCAGTTAAAACCATTTGTCTAGGATGTTAATCCAAAACCAGTAAATATTAAGAGCACAATCTGTAGAAATCATCTAATTTTACCCAATATTAAATACCCATATTCAAAAAGTACTAGAGGTGGAATAACAACAAAATCACCTTTCAAATTCCATGAATAATACGAGTTCCCTCTTCGAGCTTCAATACCAAGTATAAGAAGATTATCTCCATAAAATGCAAGTTATTTATATTTGGAAAATTATATCCTTTATACGTTAAAAGATTTTATTCTGAGTAAATCAAATTTACTATACCCTCCGTCGGGCTAGTCCGGGTAGCCAGGGAGAGCATGAAACTGGTTTTCCAAACACAAGCCTAGACATTACTCTATCACCCATAAGGTGGTCAAGTTATTTGATTGATTCTAAATAATTTAAAATTTACTTAACCATTCCATAAATCCTTCAAAAATCCTTCAAAATACTTTATTAAACATTAAAAATCATTTACAAAAGATTTGGAAAAGAATGGTTGCCTTTAAAACTATATTTCAAAGGTGCTGCGAGAAGTGCTGCGAATAAGTGCCGCGAAAAGTGGTTTTTAAGCTATATTGATCAAAACAACTTTACTATCATTTGAAAATTAATTTTTTTTAACTTGATTAAATTTTATTACATTATAAAAGATTTGTAGAATTTATTTTTATTTTTAAATAATTTAAAAAATTCCCTTTATGAATTTCGAATCGCGAAACCACGATTTTTCCAAAAAATTGTTTCACTCATATTTCCAAGTCTACCTTTCGAAATCTCGATTGTCTTTCTTTGTTTGAAAACTATTGATATGGTAGTTCATAAAATTTTTACCATGAAGAATTTTGGGTTATATTCCAATCTACACATTCGTTTGACTTTTATGACGTGAAATTGCGAACTACTATTATGCAACGCGCCTATTTTTGACTTAATTTTCAATATTCATTTAAACTTTGCCAGAACACATTTAAATGTTTATAAAACATTTTTAAATCATGTTAAACCATTTTAAAGAGGTTTAAACATTCTACATACACCATTTCATTCAATAAAGGAAAATGATTTCCTTTGTGCTTATCAATGTGCATTTAAACGTGACTTGTATATATATTCAATAACAATATTAAACAACCAAACTTGATGATCGAAGCATATTAAACATACATTGCAAACATCATATCATCATCCAAAAATATAATACAATTAAGAGTTTCTCGCCTTCATTTTCCATTCAAACTAATATAAAATTGATTGTAGCTTCACTATCACGAAATCTAAGCTCACGAGCACTAGCACTATTGCCTTTAAATGGCTCAGCTAGGCTTTGGATGCAAGGAAGAGCTCGCAGCTTTGCTAGGGAAGGAGTATTTTTTCCTTGGTTTGAAGTAGATTTGATAATATATGTATATTATACTAATTTAACTTCTTTTTGAATAAATTTCTCCATAACTTTGTTAACAACAGAACCCATTAGAATAGCTTGAAATAGGAGGAAGAAGTTGACAATTATGTGAAAAATGCGAAGAAAGGGTGGGATATTTATAGGAATTTTAGTAAACCAAAATATCATAATAAGAATGGATGGATATACCCTTGCCGTCCCTCCCAGCCCCCTACATGGAAGGAAGCCCCCAATGTGATGGATGATGTGGAGGTAATGATGGTGGTGTAAGATGAGTTAATGTGAGAAGATGTTTCCTTTTTCAAACTTAAGATATTTTCTATATTTACGATATGTAAATATA
Source organism: Allium cepa (assembly GCA_030765085.1). Taxonomy (NCBI): domain Eukaryota; kingdom Viridiplantae; phylum Streptophyta; class Magnoliopsida; order Asparagales; family Amaryllidaceae; genus Allium; species Allium cepa. The sequence goes on along the minus strand of CM060938.1, from coordinate 366,545,232 downwards.
TTTCTACTTTACTACCATTGTTACATGTATATGTATATGTTAATATACGTATGTGCATGTCACAAAGATGTACAAGTTACATAAACAATGTTGTATAACTTATATATGTCGTTACGAATTTTAATTCTGATTTCCGGTCATATTTTCACTTTTTAATTAATGCACATATGTTGGTAAAAAAATTTGAAAACCGATCTCTTATCCTTTTCAAATTAAAATGTTCATATTTTATTTATAAAGACACATAAGTTAATATTAACAATTATTCAGAAATATCGCTATTGCACAAAAATTGGACAAACACCTCTAAGTTTGAATTTGGCTAAGTCATGTTTAAATTGTTAGATATAAAGATTTTAATGTTCCAATATGTTAACAGATAGTATTGCAGTCATAGAATAGTTTAAACTTTCAGAGTTAGAAATCGGCTAAAGGAAGTAAATCACGCCAAAATTTATAACGGTTTGGCGAGAACATGCCTACATCCACTGTCCATCTTATTACACTTCTTTGATTTGATTACAAGTACAAGTTTGATTGGAAAGAGTGAAAACTTAGAGCAGTTGGAGTAGTTAAGTCTCAGCAGAGTTATACCTCTTTTCTCAGAAGTTCTGGCCCCTATTTTTGCCGAGGAGCTTTGGTATTTATAGAGTGGAGTGTGGAGGTCGAGATTATAACTCCCCGAATCCGGTTTGACATTTTGGGCAGGAAGGTCCAGATCGATGTTTGGTCAAGGAGCATGCTTTGCTTATTTTGCTCTTCCATGTCTAATTTGGTGTTTTTCCTTGGACCTTCTTATTTGGGAAACTAAGTCTGCCATGTCTGTGATCCGTACCAAATGTTTGGTCCGGTGTTTGATATGCCAAGCTGGACCAAACATTTTGTCTAGTATTTCAGAGAGTGCCTGACCAAATATCTGGTCCGTCATTTTAGCGAATGTCAGGCCAAATATTTGATCCGATAGTTTTGCCTGCTACGTCATAACCGAACTCTGCTTCCTTACCTCCCTCTCTCTCTACCTACTGAAAAACCAAGCCAACACTTGCCTCCTAAAGTATGTTGTATAGTCACATAACCTGGTTTGTTTGGTTCGACAGTAAGTTTCTACAACCGGTTCGAAAATTTATGACTATTCGACTTCCCTTCCTTTTGCCTTTTAAATACCACTTCCTTCTTCTTATTCTCCTTCTTCAATTTCCTAATTAAAATTCTTTAATCTACTTCAAGTTGATCGAAGCTTTTATTGCCTGAATTCTTGATATTTCTGCTTCTCCATTACTCGAGGTAAGGCCTTCTAGATTTGATTTCCGTACCAAGGCTTTAAGGTTTAGGTGTTAAGGGAGTTTGGTACATGTTGTGAGCGTGGATGGCCTCTGCTCCAAATTGAGAGAAGTAAGCAAGTGATGTGAGTCTAGAGTAATTCAGTGATGGAGAAATTCATGTTTGGTGATGGTGGGGTGGTTGTGACTATGGATGGCGAAAGGGTTTTTCATTGGGTTAGTAATTTCCTCCATTTCACTTGTAGCTGCTGTTCTATGCTAGGGCTTGAGACGTATTTCTTTATAGTGGGGTTGTGAGCATGGATTGACTATAGGAAGGTGAGCTTTGGGCCAAAATAGTTATCACTCAGTGGGTTTGGTTCGACATAGTGATGCTGTTAGGTTTTTAGGATTGGGTGATGTCAGACCAATTTATTCGTGCACAACAATCATAAGTATGTCGAGTCAAAGGACAAGATCCTTGGAACGGTAGTTTGAATTTCATAGGGTTAGGTTTGGAATATGGTTTTAACCGGACTAGGTGATAGGAGTCTTTAGATGGGCGTTTAAATTTCCATTTAAGATTGCATATCTATCAAGGTGTTGGAATTATGTTTATTTCCTTGTGCCGGAAAATGTCGTCTAGTCATGAGCTTCGATACAAGCATGCGTCATCATTGCTTGCCGGTGCTGGCGCTTCTTCTTTTGATGCTCATGCTAATCCTCCAAAATAGTCTAGCTCTACTTAATCTCTGATGAAGCGCTACGTGAAAGAGGCTATGCGGTAGGATCGTGTAATATGGAATAATGAAATAGTCTAGGTAGATAAAGTAGGTAAATGCAAGGAGACACCATGATTTTATACTGGTTCTGACCTCTCGTCCTACGTCCAATCCCTAAGCTTCACTTAGGAATTTCACTAACTAACACCCTCACTTCACCCGAAGGAATAGGTTTGCAACTTACCCGAACAACCGAATGGGATTTCTTGCCTCAACTATCGAAGAGGACTTCAACTCAATTACTAAAATACAATATTTGACTTGTTGTGTTCTTGTCAACACTAATGAGTCTAATGTAGTACAATATTCCTATAATCTTATCCTCGAGAGTATGTAATGTGTTTGTGAAGATTTAGGAAATGTGAATTGCTATGAATCAAAAGAATGTTATAAACGAAAACAATGATTCAAGCAATAGATTAGTGATTGCTTTGAGAATATCTAGAAAATATGAACAAGAGAATAGTTAGATTAAAGCAAGAGAATTCGGTAAATTAAATGATGTTAGAATCATGTATGTATACTTGTAGAAGAGATGCATATGTTGTCAAAGGTTGCAAACAAGAGATACTTCCATTTCCATTGATGAATGGTTGCAACTCTTGGGAGGAAGAAGGTGTCTTTTCAGAGAAAATTCACAAGTTCAAATTCAGTCGACTGAGCAGGGAATTCAGTCAACTGAAAATATGAAGTAAAATTTTCGGGACCAAATTCAGTCGACTGTGCAGGAAATTCAGTCGACTGAAACTGTGCATGTGTATAAATTTGTTCCAGTTTCAGTCGACTGGCTGTTTGTGTTCAGTCGATTGAACTCATAAAACGTGCATAGTTAAATCTTAATTGAAAAATGAAATTTATAAAAAAATTCTAGTGTTCGTGCAAGCTTCTTGAGGATAGATTTTAACAATATATCTAGACTAAGACATATGTAAAAACATACTTTAAGTTTGTTTGGTCTTCATCTATCTTCCTTTAGCATTTGCATATATTTCTTCCTTGTTTGTTAAAGCACATTGTCATTGATCAAAATCTTCGCGTATCAACATTCTCCCCCTTTTTGATTAATGACAATACTGATTTATTCTAGAGACATTTTACTTATTTTCTCCCCTTGAATGTATGCACTATCTTTCATATAAAACAAAGTTAGTACCATAGATTTTCTCCTTCTTTGTCATCGACAAAAAGGAAGAACTAACAACAGTAATAATTTATCAAAACATTCGCTGAAGCATAGAGAATATTTGCATAATCATGACTTAAGAAAAATAAAAATGTTGTGACAGACAAGCATAAAATGGCTATTTATACAAGCCGCTAGAAAGTAAAAAATACACATCAAAACAAAAAATTACTCATCTCTATCCCAATTATATGAACCTTCTCTTCCTGTTGGTTCACGTATGACAGGTCCTCCTGTCGATAGTCTATGCGCTCTTCCTCCTTGGCCACAACTAGCTCCACTTGCACTGCTACTTGTATGCTCTTCGGATGTCGTCCATGTAAACGTAGGTGCCGAACGTTTGCCGCGAGATGTTGAAGCAGTAGTGGTGCTTGAGCACGAGATTGCATCCCAAAGTTTGTTGAAGAATCCTTTGATTTGTCAAGCTTATGATCTACCTTTTTAAGACGAGTGTCAAGAATTTGGTGATTTCTTGACAATATCCCCAAGGATTGGTTGGTAGTGAAGCTTGGGTCTACAAGACGAATTTCATCATCTTGCTCGAGATGTTCTTCGTGGCGAGGTTAAGGAGGTTGTTGTTGTTCTTGATGCCTTGCTTCCCATTCGACGAGTGATATTATGCGAGGAGGTCGAGATCGGAGTTGCATTATGCTTATGGTCCGGTGGTTAATTTGATGGACCATTGTATTCTCCGACTCAGGTAATGGCGTATCGACATTGAGAAGAAGTCGCATGATGTACTCTCCAAAGTAGATAGTGCGCATTTTTCCATTATTGAAAGTGAGAAACTTATCAAGAATAAGCTGTACCCAATTGACTTGTATATTGCCAAAAATATCATATAGAGTTCGATAGTTATTTGGGTAGACAATTTCGTATGAGCCCGTGCGAGGAGTAATCGTTCTCATTAGGGCTTTATGAAGGATTCTCGCCATAGGTCGAAGAGAGGTGGACTTAAAATCCCTAAAGTTGATATTATCATCCATAAATCGATGGTTTATGTTGTCACGAATGTGTGGATTGAATTCTATCTCCTCTAGCTTTCTCCCGACATTTGGAGACTCTAAAATGTGTGCTATTCTATCCAAGGAAAACCAAACTTTCTTTCCACACACCATACTCCAAACACTATTGTTTGGATTTCTTGGAGTTTGGTGTCCAAGATTAAGATTAGCATAAAATAATTTTACCATTACATGATTAATGGCATGGTCATTTCTTTTCAAATCTAAAAGAGAAGTTAAACCTGCTGGATCTGTTAAAGCTTGGATTTTGTAGGTTTGAAAGTTTTGGAAATCAACGAAAGAATGCTCGAAAATTCGGGAATTCTTCATCTTATTCCATCTAGTGACAGCGGTTCCATCGTAAAGCCATTGTGCTATTTGAGCATCAATTGGCTCGGAGGATGAAGAAGATGAAGCTCTTGATCTTTTTGGTGCCATTTGGGTGAGATTTGAGTTGATTTTGAGGAATTTGGGGGCTAGGGTTTCGAAATTAATTTGGGGAAGAAAGTTTGTAGGAGGTAAAAAGTGAGTTGGTAGGGTAAAAATTGGTGGTTAAAAGGGGAAGTTTGCCTAGGAAGTGGCGTTCAGTCGACTGAATTCACTGTTCAGTCGACTGAATTGAAGGCCGAAAATTTTCTGGGCTAAATTCAGTCGACTGAACAGAGTTTTTAGTCGACTGAATGTTTGCCTGAAGGTTTCTGTTAGTAGTTCAGTCGACTGAGCAGAAGATTTAGTCGACTGAATTGTAAATTTTTTTGCATTCTGTCTGAAGTTCAGTCGACTGAACAGAGGGTTTTAGTCGACTGACTTATGTATTTTGTTGTTCCTTGTTAATTTTGAAGGCAAACTCTTTATTCAAGGAGATAATTACAATTATATGGATGAATAGATTTCAATACTAATTATTTCTTAGGGTATGGACTTGGATTCTTTTTCCCTTCATTCTTCATATAATTGATATCCCATGAATTTGGACTATATTGAGGAGTCTTAGGAGACATCCAAGGATTCACAGGATCAACTGGTGTACGATAAGATGAAGATGGATCAAGTGAGCTAACGGGGCGAGGTAGGGGTTCAGCCACTTCGTTCTTCTTTGATCCATAGAAGCGTAAACCAATTTACTCTAGGAAGCTCAAACATCTTGCTGTAACTTTTTGCTCGAAGTATAGTTCTCTTTGAAGATCTATCTGTTGTTGCTGAAAGTGATGAATTTCATCAATCTTTCTTTTTGTGTCAGGTGAAATAAAAATCCGCGTTTCGCCTTTTTAGATTCTAGTGTGAAACCAGTACGATAATTTTCCCATTTGTAAACCGGCTCATGTGCTGGTGTTGGTGTGGGAAGTTTTGGCGATGTTGGAGTGTTATCAACTGACGAGGTGATATTGATTGGAGAGAAGGAGTTGTTGGATGACATTTTATTTTAAATTAAGATTTTATTCGTAAAATCAAGATGAAAATAAAAATATTTTTAAGAATTTATTTATAGTATAATTTTACTAAACAAATAATGGTTATAATTTAATAAGATTTTTTAACCGCATAGAGATTTAATGGTAAAGAGGATTTTGTTAAAATGTATGATTCTTATTTAATAATTCAGTTTTAAAAATGTGTGGTCTATAAATTATATAATGTAACATATAACATAACTGAAATTTTTTGGAATTCTTATTCAGTCGACTGAACATTTTGTTTTAGTCGACTGAAATGTGGCAATATTTATAATGTAAAATTAATATTTTTAAAGGATATTATACCTAATTCTCGTCGAAGTTTTATAAAGGAGTTTTGTAATAGAGGTTTAGTAAATATATCGGCAATTTGATTTTCGGTAGAAATATGTTCTAAATTAATTATTCCTTTTTCGATATTGTCACGTAGAAAATGGTGACGAATATCTATATGTTTTGTACGAGAATTATTAACCAGATTTTTAGATAAGTTTATTGTACTTGTATTATCACAGTATATTGTAGAATTTGTTAAATTTATATTAAAATCTTTAAGTGTTTGTTGCATGTATATAACTTGAGTGCAAGCTAAAGCAGCTGATATATACTCTGCTTCGCATGTGGAAAGCGAGACACAATACAAGTGATTTTCCAATGAAATGACAAGTTACACTTGTACTTTTTCTATCTGTTCGAGATACACCAAAATCAGCATCACTAAATGATACTAACTCAAATGGACACTCCTTTGGATAGAAAAGACCGAAATCTTTAGTTTTGTTAAGATATCGCATTACTGCTCTTAAGGTGTGAATCTTTAGGATCGGATTGAAAACGTGCACATAAACAAACACTCATCATTATGTCAGGTCTACTAGCGGTTAAGTAAATTAAGGAACCTATCATACTTCTAAACAATTTTTGATCTATACTTTTGCCATTTTCATCCCGATCGAGATATGTAGTGGTACTCATAGGAGTAGGTTTAGCAAAAGTGTTTTCCATGCCGAATCGTTTAATTAAATTAGCACAATATTTTTCTTGGTTTATAAAAATTCCATTTGTTAATTGTTTGATTTGAAGTCCGAGAAAATATGATAATTCTTCCATATGAGACATTTCGAACTCATTAGTCATTACATTTGAAAATTCTTTACATAAATTTTCATTTGTTGAACCAAAAATAATATCATTTACGTATATTTGAATTATTAAAATATCTTTGGTATTATTTTTCATAAAAAGTGTTTGATCTACTTTTCCAATTTTAAATCCCGAGTTTAATAAATAACTTTTAAGTCTTTCATACCAAGCACGAGGTGCTTGTTCAAGACCATATAGTGATTTCTTTAATTTAAATACATGATCCAGATATTTTTCATGCATAAATAAAGGAGGTTGTTCTACATATACATTTTCTTTACATCTTTTAACATATCTCTTTCAAATTCAGCTTTGTTTTGATTTTCATGAGTTTCTTTTTAAGAGTTTTTATTGTGCTTAAAAGTTCAGTGTTTACTTCAATTAAATCGTCGAAAGTTAAATTATTTACCTCAGATTCTTGAGCCATGAAGCATACATTTGCCTGTTCATTGTCGCTATCACTATCATTTTCGGATGAAGATGAATCTGAATCGTCCCATGTTACAGAAAATGCCTTCTTTTTGAATTTATCCTTCTTGTTTTTATTGTTGAAGTTTTTCTGATTTTCCTTCATTTGTTCTTGACAATCTTTTTGCATGTGTCCTTTCTTGTGACAATTGAAGCATTCTATATTTTAGGATGAAGGTTTGTTCAAGAAATTCTTTTTGAATCCCTTTTTGTTTCCTTTTCTATACTTTAAGAATTTCTTGAAATTTTTGGCTATCAATGCTAGATCCTCATCTTCAGAATCTGATTCTTCCTTTTCCGCATGAAAAACAACATTCTTTCTTTCTTGAGCTTGATCCTTTTTAGCTTGCATATTTACTTCATATGACATAAGATTTCCAATCAATTCTTCTGGTTTCATTGTAGATAGATCATTTGCTTCCTCGATTGCTAGTACTTTTCTCTCCCATTCATCAACGAGTGAATTTAGAACTTTAGACACAATGTCAAAGTCCGTGTATCTTTCTCCTAGTCTGATTAGAGCATGATGAATGTCTTGAAATCTTGAGTACATGTCATTGATGGATCCATTTTGTCACATTCTAAAATTTTGGAATTGATTCTTCAGCATGTATATCATTGTTTGTTTAACCTTGTTTGTGCCTTCATGTATGACTTTAAGTGTTTCTCGTATCTGATATGCAGTAGTACATATGCTAACACGGTTGAATTCATTTCTATCCAGGGCGCAAAATAGCATATTCGTAGCTTTGGCATTTGCACTAGCTTCATTCTTTTGAATTTATGTCCATGTAGGGTAATCGGTTGTGGGAACAAGGAACTCTTCTTGAGTAGCATTCCAGGCTTCAAAACTTGTTTCTTGCATATAAATCCTCATCCTTGTAGCCCAATAGTTATAGTTTAGTCCATTGAATAGAGGAGGTCTTTGGGTAGATTGTCCTTCCGCAAATGTAGAACTATAGGCAAATGTTGTGCTTGTACTTGCGTTATTTTCCATATTATCAATATGTCTAATAACAGTGTTATGGTTATAGGACGGCCTTGCTCTGATACCAATTGAAAGTGGCTATGCGGTAGGATCGTGTAATATGGAATAATGAAATAGTCTAGGTAGATAAAGTAGATAAATGCAAGGAGACACCAGGATTTTATACTGGTTCGGACCTCTCGTCCTACGTCCAGTCCTTAAGCTTCACTTAGGAATTTTACTAACTAACGCCCTCACTTCACCCGGAGGAATAGGTTTACAACTTACCCGAACAACCGAACCAGATTTCTTGCCTCAACTATCGAGGAGGACTTCAACTCAATTACTAAAATACAATATTTGACTTGTTGTGTTCTTATCAACACTAATGAGTCTAATGTAGTATAATATTCCTATAATCTTATCCTCGAGAGTATGCAATGTGTTTGTGATGATTTAGGAAATGTGAATTGCTATGAATCAAAAGAATGTTATAAACAAAAACAATGATTCAAGCAATAGATTAATGATTGCTTTGAGAATATCTAGAAAATATGAACAAGAGAATAGTTAGATTAAAGCAAGAGAATTCAGTAAATTAAATGATGTTAGAATCATGTATATATACTTGTAGAAGAGATGCATATGTTGTCAAAGGTTGCAAACAAGAGATGCTTCCATTTTCATTGATGAATGGTTGCAACTCTTGGGAGGAAGAAAGTGTCTTTTCAGAGAAAATTCGCAGATTCAAATTCAGTCGACTGAGCAGGGAATTAAGTCAACTGAAAATATGAAGTAAAATTTTTGGGACCAAATTCAGTCGACTGTGCAGGAAATTCAGTCGACTGAAACTGTGCATGTGTATAAATTTGTTCTGGTTTCAGTCAACTGGCTATTCCTGTTCAGTCGACTGAACTCATAAAACCTGCATAGTTAAAACTTAATTGAAAAATGAAGTTTATAAAAAATTTCTAGTGTTCGTGCAAGCTTCTTGAGGATAGATTTTAACAATATATCTAGACTAAGACATATGTAAAAACATACTTTAAGTTTTTTTGGTCTTCATCTATCTTCCTTTAGCATTGGCATATATTTCTTCCTTATTTGTTAAAGCACATTGTCATTGATCAAAATCTTCGCGTATCAACACTACGCTCCCAACCAGACGCTAGTGAAGCCTTCCGAGTCTTACCCCTAGTATATTGACAATAAAGAGGCTTAATTTCATAGCCATAACATTTAGGATTGTTCGTTGGAACATGCTACTGCCCGAACCAAATGATAGGGCATGCTTTCCTCCAGAGGGATACATGGCATACATTAAATATCACTGTATGTGTAATGCAATTCCTCTACTTACCCACTGGTTTACCAACTTCATTTTCTATTTAAACATTGCTCCGATGCAGCTTCAATCGAACTCATATGCTATCTTGACGTGCTTGTATTTGATATTTGTGAAGCGCTATCGAAGACCCCTTACCCATAGAGAGGTCAGGTACTTGTACAATGTGAGAAGTTATCGAAAAGGGAGCCCCTTCATTAGCCTAGAGTTACCTTACAAATTCACACCCGTTCTTGACCTACACTCGAAGTTTAGTATGTTTAAGAAGGAGTACTTCTTTGTGCGTGATGATTCTATCCCTCAACATGTTTTCACTTCTGGGTATAAGTTTCTTTTATATACTCTTCTACTTTTTTTATCAACTTGGTTCCCTGACGCTTTATATTCTCAGGTTGTGTGAAGGGAGCTAGGACGAAGGTTTGAAGAAGATGGAAAAGGAAATCTTAGCTATCCCTGAGGCTGAGAGGGAAGCCTTGTTCATGCTTCGTGACACTGCCCTTTGTTTTTACAAACTAATCGGCCCCGGTCAATCCGTGTTCAATATCAGGCCAAGCTCAGCTGAGAGAGCCATGGGAGTCAAAGGAGAAGGAGGAGATGTTGGCAAAGGCAAGGAATCAGAGGAAGAGAGTGAAGGGACCAGAACCCGAATGAAGTTAAGGCGTAAGAAGAGTGCAGTTCATCCACCCTATTTTGGGAACTCTTTTCGCATATGGGACATGCCTTCCCTTGATGATGAGGAGGGTTCTCATTTGGAGGGTGATAGCGAGGATGAGGAAGGGTTGGAAGGAGATTCCGGAGCGATAGAATCAGAGGCCCATCCTTCGCAGGATGTGAAGATTATTGGCCGTGAAGGTTTGTGCACGACTCCCTTCAAGAATGCCATGGCTATGCGGGAGTGGCCCAAGCAGTTAGATCAATCTGAGCCAGTACCTGGGCCAACTTTCATCATTGAACCCTCTCAAGAGAATGTGGCCATAGGTGACTTGAGTGGAATGCCAGTTCTTCCAATGCAAAGCAGAGCAAGAATCGGTGCGTTCGGGGTGTCTCTAGGTACTTCCAATTTCTGCATGGATTTTGTGGTAATTCTTGAGAATTTTTTGTTTTTAGACGAGTCTCGGTCTCCACTTGCTCCTTGGTCTAATGAAGTCAAGTCATCATGTGCCCATCCTTTGAGTGGAGTCCCGTCCCTGTGTATCCCCTACTTGATTGAGACCCCCCCGGCCACCTGATCTAGTCTCCCCTAAGTGTCTATGGTAGCTTGCAGTGTCCAAGTGTCTTGTATGTTTTGTGTTTATGCTTTCTCCATTTCTCTGCTCTGAAGTTGTTATTCTTTTTGCAGGGAAAAGAAGAAATCCGAAGAGGTATGAAATGTCTCGTTGACTTGAACAGTTCAAACGGATGGAAGGGGCCTCTGATCCTTCTAATACAGTCTCTCAAAAGGAAAACATTGGGATAGAGAATGTCGAGGAGGCTCCATCAGGCTTGGGTAGAGTAGAGAGCCATGAGACGTCCTTGAAACATTCAAGGTGTCCGGATAAGGATGTTACCTCCCCTAGTTCTCAAATTCTTCCCATCGCCTTCGCCGAAATCCATTTGGTCCTGAAGTGCATGAGGTACCTGGTGACTTAGGGGAAGAAAATGTCGGTGCTTATTTCTCAGATTTTCAACTGTCCATGAGGAATCCCTTCGAGAGTCACCGTAATATTAACCCTAGCTATGCAGGCCACCATCTAGCGAATTTTGATACCTAGTTCCTTCTGCCTCGAAATCCTATGGTCTGAATCTTGGATGAGGAAAAAAAATCTCAATTTCGCCAATTTGACAACGAGAATGATCCAGATTACCGATGAGACTAGAAAAATTGTCGATTAACAACCCCGCATAGCCAAGGCCAGTGAGGAAGTGGGGAGCGGTAGTGTGTGGTTACGCCTAGAGGTGAAGGATCTTCATAGAGCGCTCAGGGAGAAGGATGTGAAGTTGTAGGCGGTTGAAGCATCTCGTGCAATCGAGATAAAGAAAGCCAAGGAAGAAGCTGTGAGAGTGGCTTCCAATTTGTGCAAGGCATAGATCAATGGGCTATAAGTTCAGTGGACGAAGCCAGGCAGAAGGATCTGGAGCAGATTCGCTCTCAAGGGTAAAATCAAGAAATCACAGGAAGTCTTGGCTGAGTTAAAGAAGTTTCAGGGTGAGTAGCGGAAGGAAAAGGATCCGTACAAGGCTGAGATTAATATGCTGAAGGCGGAGCAGATTCAGCTGAGGAAGGATAAGGAACAGTATATGAATAAGGTGGTGTCCCTCCAAACCGAAGTTGACAAGTCCAGCGACTTTTGTGAGATGGTTAACCAAATGCCGAAGGACACTTACTACTTGTTTTGGAAACAGGGGAACCTTCAATGGATGGATGACTATCCCCAAGTGATGGCAAGAATCCATGCTTAGCTTATTGAAGAGACTAAGGCTACAGTTGTACAGGAGGAAGGAGTCATGTATGATGTTGGGATAGTGAACCGTTAATTCATGGTGGAAGAGACCAAGGCCATTGCTAATGGATACGAGTTGTTGGCGGAGGATAAGGATGATGAAGAAGGTTCAGACCTCGAGGAGCTTGGTGACCTATGCAATATTACCGCAGGTATCACGCCCTTTTGCTTCTACTTCATTATTACTTATCTCAGACTACAAAACTTATGATCTTTCTTATTTGCATCGCACAGCGATGTCTTCAAGATAGGTTAGGACCTAAAGGGTATTGATGGGGCATCGTAAAAGAGGGAGAGTCCTCTAAGCGACTTGAGCTTCCAAAAGACATGGTCGGAGGGAGCGGGCTTAGTGATAAGGACGTCCCCCTTGCTTAGCCAAGGAAATTTCCCCTTCTCTTCTTGCACATATTTTTGAAGGATGCATGGTTTTTTTGCATATGTATATATAAATGAAATTCTTTGTACATACAAAATTTAATGTTGTAAACTTCGACTTTTTTCTTTTGCATGTTTATCAGGAATGACTTTTCTGACGCATGATTTTTATAGTCCGCCTTCTCTACTTGTGAACTTCTTACGAATTAGTTAATCGTTATTGTGTTTTGAGATGAAAAAACCATAAACGCATTGTTATGTTCAGGGATGACCACAAACGATAATTACCAGGGCTATCGCCCATGCCGTGAGTATTATTCGATTTATCTTTACCGGCATGCGTAATATCGATCGTCAACTATGAACTACTCCTGGACGCAGCCATGCCTTAATCATTAGGTTTTTAATTGGTTCGTAGTTGCCGGTGAGCCGAATGCCAATGATGAACTGCCTAAGCTATAAATCGTGCCTAATCCGTGGCTTATAGTTGGTTGATCATTGTCGGCTTTAGGGTGCTGATCGTCAATAGTGAATTACCAAGGCTTGTTTCATACCTCTTGTCATAGCTATCTTATTTTCACCACTGCCACCTAGCGCATGCGATTGCTCACAGTAGGAATAGTCATCAGATAAACAATTAAATGAAGTAAAGTTTATATAAGACAAGTAATGAAAGACACTAAAATTTTAAAGTGGTTCGGCCGAAATATATCCATGTCCACTTTTTTCTTTTATTGCTTCAGTTAATACTTACTTCCTCACAGTTCAAGAGAAATAATGGCCGAGGTGTTGGAGATTTCATGCTTTGCTAAACACCTCCCCGTCTATTGTAGATAAAATGTAAGCTCTATTATGAAGATCCTTATGAACAACAAATGACCCCTCCTAAATTCGGTCTAGTGCTCCTGGCCATAGGAAGATCTGCTAGAGTATCAAGCCTCCTTCTTGTAGTGCTCGAGGCTTCACCTTAGAGTTGTATTGCCTTGCCACCTTCTGTTTATAAGTAGTAGCTTTGAGGGTGGCGTTGTTTCTCTTCTCCTTAACCAGGTTGAGTGATGTGCTCAAGAGTTCCTCGTTTTCTTCCTGATTGTAATGCATCCTTTGGTGCAAGGGGACGACCTTTTCGATAGGAAGCATGGCTTCGGCACCGTATGCTAATAGAATAGCATGTGCCCTGTTGTGGTCATACAGAAAGTTCGGTAAAACCATAGTGCATTAGGCAGTTCGTCGACCCATGCACCCTTGGACTTCTCTAGTTTCTTTTTGATCATCGTTTTCGAAACCTTGTTTACCGCTTCGACCTGCCCATTTTCCTAGGGATAAGCTATAGCCGAGAAGCTTTGAGTAATCCCATGTTCTTGGCACCAACTGGAGAATTCTTTACTATCTAATTGGAGTCCGCTATCCGATATGATCTTCTGTGGCACCCTATACATGCACACGATGTTATGTATTAGGAAGTTTATTACCTTGGTAGATGAAATTTTGTTCAAAGGTTCCGCTTCCACCCATCTAGTGAAATAATCCACTACCACTATGGAGTATTTTGCTCCTCCTTGACCCTTGGGGAGTTTCCTAATCAGATCAATCCCAAAAATTGCAAAGGGCCTGGGGCCGACCATCAGAATCAAACCGGTAGGTGGCAATCTCAGGATTTTGGCAAACCTTTGACATTTGTCGCATTTCTCAGCAAACTCGATGCGTCTTTGTTTAGAATGGGCCAAAAGTATCCATAGCGTAAAATCTTCCTGGCTAGAGTTTGCCCTCCGATGTGATCGCCGCAACTCCCTTGGTGGATGTTGTTAAGGATATCTTTTACTTCGTTCCCAGCGACACATCTTAGTAGCAGGTAGGAAAAACCGCGACAGTACAATATGCCGTTCTGGATGGTGTAGCGGGATGCCCTCCTTAGCATTCTTCGGACTTCGTTCCGTTCTAATGGTATGGTTCCGTCCTGTAAGTATCTAATAATGGGGGGGTCATCCATGTCTCCCTCCCTATTTGCGATCGCTGTGATTTGAAGACACTCGAAAGTTGGTGTGAGTTGACTCATGACGGGGTTACCCCTGGCATCGGTTCAGCTTTTGCACTGCCTCTTTGGCATGGGCATCCAGCTCTTAATTTTCCCCTCGTGGGATGTGTTTTATATCATAGTAGTCCAGCTCATTGAGGAGGTTTTGGCCCTTTTGAGGTAAGATGCAAGGTTTTGTCCACGAGTCTCGAATTCTTCAAGGATTTGGTTTATAATTAGTTGCGAGTCAATGTGAATACATATTGATTTGACCTCTATCTCCTTAACAATTTCTAGGCCAATAGTCACTACTTCTTATTCAGCTTCGTTATTAGTTGCAGCGAACTATAGTCTTAGTGCATAGCTTAACTTTCTTCCTCGGGGTGTTGCTATTATGACTCCTACCCCGAGCTAAGATTGCTGAATGCTCCATCAATGAACAAATTCCATTTGATAGTTTCCTCAGTTTTTACTGCTGTCTCCTCATCTCACATCGTAACTCAGCTATGAAATCAGCAAAGGCTTGTCCTTTAGTTGTAGTGCGCAGATGGTGGGTAATGTTGTACTGGCTCAGCTCAATGCACCATTTTAACATGTGCCCTGACATGTCTGCTTTAAGTAGGACTTGTCTCAAGGGTTGATCCGTTAGAGCCCTAATGGAGTATGATTGAAAGTAGTGTCATAATTTGCTTGATGTTATAAGCATACAATAAGCCAATTTTTCAATATTAGGGTATCTAGCTTCTATGGCCGCGAATCTTTTGCTAATGAAGTATACAGGTCTTTGGATGCAATCATCTTCTCGCACTAGTGTGGCACTTAGGGCGTAGGAAGATATAGCTAGGTATAAGTAAAAGCTCTCTCCATCCATTGGAGTGGAGAGTATTGGCAGCTTCTTCAGATGTATGAGAAAACTCTGGAATGCTGAGTAGCACTCGTCAGTCGATTCTAACTTTCCTTTGTCTTTTTTGAGAGCTTCAAAGAATGAGATGCAATTGTTCGTTGCTTTGGATATAAACCTGCTCAAAGTGGCTAACTTTTCGTTTAGGCTCTACGTTTCCCTTCATGTTGTTGGGATTCTGACACCTTTCAAAGCTTGTACCCTTTCAGGATTCACCTCTATCCCTCTAGCATGTATAATGAAACTTAAGAATTTACCCAAAGATACTCCAAAAGAGCATTTAAGTGGGTTCAACTTCATTTGGTATTTGCGTAATACCTGGAACATCCCGTCGAGGTGGCTCAGATGATCCGCTGCTCTTCTTGATTTGACAAGAATGTCATCAACATAGACTTCTAAGGAGTGACTAATTTGTTGCTCAAACATCTTATTAACTAGATGTTGATAGGTAGCGCTGGCTTTCTTAAGTCCGAAGGGAATGACCTTGTAGCAATGCAAGCCTAGATCTGTGATGAAGCTAGTGTGTTCTTGATCTGGCACATGCATGGGAATCTAGTTGTATCCTGAATATGCATCCATGAATGACAACAACTCATGCCTTGCGGTTCCATCTACTAGCTGGTCTATTCAGGGTAAAGAAAAGCAGTCTTTGGGGCAAGCATCATTGAGGTTGGAGAAGTCAATGTAGGTCTGCCACTTTCCGTTAGGCTTCTTCACTATGACTGGGATGGAGATCCATTCTGGGTAAATGGCTTTGCGGATAAAACAATTGGCGAGTAGGTTCTTCACCTCTTTGTTGAGAGTGGCTGATCATTCTACCCCATGCTTCTTTTCTTTTGTTTGATCAGGATCTTGGTCGGGTCAATATTGAGGGAATGGCAAGCTATCTTTGGGGATATTCTCACCATGTCCTCGTGAATCCATGCAAATATGTCCAAGTTCTTTCGTAGAAATCCTATCAGTTGGACTTTGAGGTTCAAGTTTAATTGAGAACCTATCTTTAGAAATCTTGTTTTGTCGAGCTCATGTACCATCACATGCTCCATAGCCTCCATAGGCTCGGCGTTGACCTCCTCCTCCCTATCTCTAGGGTCCAATTCATTGAATGGGCCGCTAATACATTCGAGTGGAATGTCCTTCTTTGATTGTTATCCTTCTGCATTTTTGGCGTAGAGGATGACCCCCATGCCTTTCCATTTTTCCTTTTTCTTATTTTGGCGAAGTTCAGTCACATAGCAATCACGAGTTGCATCTTGGTCCCCTTCAACTTCTCCTATTCCATTATCGATTGAGAATTTCATCTTCAAGCACCATGGTGCTAATACTATTTAGACGACTGACAATGCGGTCCTCCTTAAGAATGCATTGTAGGTAAAGTGCCCATCCACCAGCATGAATGTTTGCTTCCGGACAACTGATTGAGGGTGACTTCCTAGCTCAACAAACAAGTCTAGCTTCCCAAGTGGCACTGTGGCTTCTCCAGTGAACATGTGTAAAGGCTTATGGAACGGAGGTACATCTTTCATTGACAATTTCATTTTATTGAATGCATGTTTAAATAAAATATTCATCGAGCTTTATGTATCGACTAAAATGCGAAACACCACTGCTAGGCCGATCCAGGCGGAGATAACCAGAGGGTCAATGTGCAGATACTGTTTTCCAACCAAATCTTCATCATTGAGGGTTATGTTAACTCTTTCTCTCCATTTTTCGATGCGTCATTCAGTTATGGAATGAATATGTTTTTCCCTATCCTTCAAGGAATTTCCATACCTCTTCATTACGACCCAACTTTCGTCAGCTACGTTCGGGCCTCCGGATATGGTGTGGACAATTATTTTTTTCTTGGTTGGAGCGGCTCGTACCTGCTCCTTCCTTATTATTCCCTTGCAGGGGTTGCCACAATCCTTCGTGGGCTAGAGCAGGAGAGTTGCATCCTTCTTGGATGTATCGCTCCAGTTTCTTTTTTTGATATATTCCTTAATGTGATCCCATAAATGCTAGCATTCTTCGGTGTTATGCCCATGAGACTCATGAAAGCGACAATATTTCCCCATCCTAATTGCAGCTTTTGACTCTTTCTTATACGAAGGGCGTTTGTATTTCAATTCGTGTTGAGTAGCCATGTAAATGTTCTCCAAAATGTCGTTCAGAGGTATGTATGAGTCAAATCTTGGTCCGGGTCGATATCATCGCTTATTTCCTCTTTCATTCCAGGGTTTCCTTGGTGGCCACTTTTTCCTTAGCTGTTCTGTTTATTCCCATCCCCTCGGAGTAGGGCACCCATGTTCCTTAGACGTTAGAAGCCTTTGCAGGTTGCTCGCTATGTCAGTGGGCTGCCGCATCATCTAATCTCATGTATTTTCCAGCTTCACGAAAGAAATCCTGAAGAATTAAGGGCATTTCCTTTGTCAGTCTTCTCGCGAGCTTTGAATCCAGATGGATACCTCCGCACAATGCCATCAGCGTAAGCCTTTCATCAGCGTCTTACACTGTTGCTGCAATAGCATTAAAGCAGGTAAGATATTGTTGCAGTAGTTCTCTGGCTTTTTGTTTTAGGTCTGATAGGGAATCGACATCCTTGAGCTGTTCCATGTGGATTAAGAATTGAATTGTAAGTCTTTCCTTCACAATTTCCTAAGAGGTAATAAAGCCATGTTGCAGGCGACAAACCATGTAGTTGTTAAAAAGCGGCAAACATTTACACAACACACCCTCTGTTGCCTCATTCATGAGCATGTGTTGAGTGTAGCACTGTAAGTGGATGATTAAGTCGGATGTGCCTTTTTAGGGATCCATGGTGGGCATCTTCCATTCTCGAGGAGTGGTCATCGCTTCTATATCCTAGATAAATGGGTTGGACACCATTGCTTCTACCCCTCTTCCAGGTTGTTCGCGCCTGAGATATTCCCTAAAGAGGGATGTCATCCTTTCCTCGGATTCTAGGGCAGTCTTGGGAGAAGTGGGGGCTTCCCTTTGATGCCGCTAGCGTCTGGAACCTTGGTTGAGATTGGAGTGGCGATGGCTGGTTCGAAGCATAACAGGGTCAGTTACAGCCGGTCCTTACATGGTGCTCCCTTGATTGGGCCCAGCCCCTGGTGACCTTTTAAGACTGGCTTCAGGCTGAGTCCTGGCTCGGTTTTGAGTTCTTGTATCATCTTGATTGAATTCTTCATTTGAAAGGATCTATTCCATCTACGAGACTCTCTAAATTGGGATTCACCTTAAGATTCTACATTGCGAGCGGATTCCACCGTGCCTCTCAAGTATGTCATGAGTTGGTCCACTAAAGCTTTTTACTGGGCAGCAAAGCGGTCTGTCATCTCATTCACAACCCTATCTAAGTCTTCTTGGGTGACAGCTGAGACTGGAAGTTGAGAGTGGGTTGTTGGGTTTTATTGATTCTCTTGGACGTGATTGAGTGTACTAGCAGTGGGCGCGTCCTTACCCTTGTTGGTGTTCGCTTAGAGGGAGCCATGTTCTAATGATGTGTTAAGGCTCGAATGGAGAATGGACGGAAGAGTTCAACTCTCTATGCCTTAGGTCTCAATGATAGCACCAAAAATGTTTACATAAAAATTGGACAAACACCTCTAAGTTCGTATTTGGCTAAGTCATGTTTAAATTGTTTAATATGAAGTTTCTAATGTTCCAATACGTTGATAGAAAGTTTTTCAGTCACAGAATAGTTCACAGGTACAGAGTTGGAAAGCAGCTAAAGGAAGTAAATCACACAAAAATTTATAGTGGTTCGGCTAGAACATGCCTACATCCACTGTCCATCTTATTACACTTCTTTGATTTGTTTACAAGTACAAGTTTGATTGAAAAGAGCAAAAACTTAGAGCAATTGGAGTGGTTAAGTCTCAACAATGTTTTTCCTCTTTTCTCAAAAGTTATGGTCCCTATTGTTGTTGAGGAGCTTTGGTATTTACAGAGTGGAGTTGTGGAAATGGAGGTTGAGAGTATAACTCCCCGAATCTGGTTCGGCATTTTAAGCATAAGGTCCGGTTCGATGTTTGGTCAAGGAGCATGCTTTGCTTGGTTGGTCTTCCATGTCTGATTCGTTGTTTTTCCTTGGAGCTTCTTATTTGCCAGACCAAACATTTGGTCCGTCATGTCTGTGTACCAGACCAAATGTTTGGTTCGGTGTTTGATATGTCAAGCCGGACCAAACATTTTGTCTGGTATTTCAGTGAGTGTCGGACCAAACGTTTGGTCTGGCATTTTAGTGAATGCCGAACTAAATATTTAGTCCCATGGTTCTGCCTGCTATGTCATAACCCAACTCTACTTCCATACTTCCCTTTCTCTCTGCCTATTGAAAAACGGAGCCAACAATCGCTATTATATCGATTAAGCAATACAAATTTTTACCTAATATTTTCAAATCAAATGTATATCTTTATCAAACTATTATAAGTGATTTATTATTTCTTTATAATTATTTAAAATGAATTATCATCATTTAAAAACAATTATTTGAATAATTATAATTATTAAATCATTAAATTTCAATTTAAATTTATAAATCTATATTTAAATATAAGAGCATTACTAATGAGGTCATAAACACAATTTATTTTAAAAAATAAAAATTGATTTTATTTCATAATCTTGTTCAATTATAAAAATAAGTGTATGTATCCAGCTCTATGCGCGACCTTTTATGCTTATTGAGCTGTTTATCGATAAAACGTTTTTCGACCATTTTATCAATATATTTCCAAAGGAAATATTTTTGCAAATATTTCTCCCAAATAGGTCCATTATTACCATTTATTTGTCAAAACTTGGTTATCCTTTAAAAATGATCCATATTTAAATATAAATATCTTTAATTGAAGTGATCAAATTATGGGTCATTACATATCAGCTATTTAATTTTCAATGTTTATAAATTCAAGTGATATTCTTTCTTTGCTTACATTATCTTAGAAAATGGTGTCTTATATCAGTATGTTTAAATTTACCATGATGAGTTGGATTTCTAGATACATTAATCGCACTTGTATTGTCACGGTATATTAGTTAGTAAAATTTAAACCAAAATCTTTTAATGTTTGTTGCATATAGATGAAATGTGAACAAGCTAATGCTGTTGAAATATATTCTGCTTCTGTCATCGACAGAGATACCGAGTTTTTACTAAACCAGAAAACTAGAGAGTGTTCCAAAAAGTGACAAGCCATTTGTTATCGGTCTGATTTGCAACTAGCATAGTCAGCATCATTATAGGAAATTAATTCAAAGGAGTCTTCTTTTGGGTAAAAGAATCCATAGTCTAATGAATTTCGTTTACATACCTCAAAATTTGTTTTACTGATTTTCAATGAGTTTCTTTAGGTTGAGATTGATATCTTACATAGAGAAAAACACTATGCATTATGTTAGCTCTACTAGCAGTTATATAGAGTTGTGATCCAATTGTTCACTTATATAATTTTTGATCGACATCTTTTGAATTTTCTTCTTTATTTAATTTTTCATTAGTTGTCGTGGGAGTTGGTTTACCATGGTATTTGATGTACCAAATTTCATAATTAGATTTTTAACATATTTTTCTTGACTGATAAAATTTTCATTACTTAGTTGTTTTAGTTGTAATCCTAGAAAATAAATTAGTCCTCTCAAATGACTCATTTCAAATTCCTCGGACATTATTTTTGAGAATTCTTTACTTAGCTTATCGTTTGTAGATCCAAAAATGATATCACCTACATATATTATATTATCTGAATCTCTTTTGATGAAAAGGCGCCTATTTCAAAATTTGATTGTAATATATATGTTTAAGTTGATCATACTAAGCTCATGGAGGATGTTTCAAACCATACGAAGCCCTTTTTTTATTTGCAAACATGATTAGGTAGTTTTGCATATTCAAAAAGTGGGGGTTGTTCTACATATACATCTTCTTTAATAAAATTATTTAAAAATGCACTTTTAACATCCATTTGATATAACTTAAAATTATTAAGATTAGAAAAAGCAAGTAAATTTCATATAGTTTCTAATCTTGCTATAGGTGCAAAGGTTTCATCAAATCTATTCCTTCTTCTTGACGATAACCATGTGCAACTAATCGAGCTTTATTTCTCACAACCTCTCCTTGTTCATTCATTTTGTTTCTATAAACCCATGTAGTTCGTACTATGGATTTATCCTCAAGTTTTGCGACTAATTCCAGTACATCGTTTCTTGTAAATTGATTCAATTTCTTTTGCATAGCAAGAATCCATGAATCATCAGTTGATGCTTCCTATGGATTTTTAGGTTCAATAGTTGGAATAAAAGCAATGTCACTCGTTTTATTTAGATGATTTCTAGTTTTAACAAAAGATTCAATATTTCCAAGTACATTTTCTATAGGATGATCTTTCAAATATCTTGTTCTTTTATTTGGATGTGAATTTTTTGAATTATTATTATTTTCGATTTTTGTAATCTCATTATTACTAGATTTGTTTGGATTGTCAACATTTACTTCTTCATCAATATTTGGGATTATAAACTTTAAATCTTTTATCAATTGAGACATGTATTATCTCTTCAACAGTATTAGTTCTAGTATTGAAAACTCTATAATCTTTACTTCTCTTTGAATATGCAATAAAGATTCCTTTATCTGATTTAGCATCGTTTTATCTGAATTATCTTTAGTATTTAAAATAAAACATTTACTATGAAAAATTATAAAGTATGATACTTTGAGCTTTTTATAGAATAATTCATAAGGTGTTTTCTTAGTTAATGGTGTTATTAAAATTCTATTTATTATATAATATGCAGTACCAACTGCTACAATACAAAGAATTTAGGTAAATTACTATCATTTAGCATAGTTCTAGCGCACTCTTGAATCGTCCTATTTTTACATTCTACCACTTCATTTTGTTCTGTTGCTATCGGAAATGAAAAATTATGAGTTATACCTTTCTTATTTTAGAAATTGTCAAAATTTTCATTTTCGAATTCTCCACCATGATCACTCCGAATAGTTTTAATTTTATTAGTCATTTGATTTTGAATTCATTTAACAAAGATTTTAAACATTTCAAAAGCAACCCTTTTAAGTTACAAGAAAATCATCTGGGTAAACCTAGAATAATCATTTATGATTACAAATACATATCTACAGCGATTTACAGATTATATCTATGAGGGTGTGAAAAGATCTAAGTTAAGAAATTCAAGGAATTGAGAGGTAGAATCATATCTTTTGATTTAAAGGAAGTTTTTCAATGTTTTCCTAATTGACATGCATCACATAAATTATTGACTTCAAAATTCATTTTGGGAAGACCTCTAACTAGATCATTTTTAGCAATTTAGGTATTAGTTTGAAATTCAAATGACCGAATCTTTTATGCCAAATTCAAGGATTGCTTGATTCAGCCAAAGACATAAATTATCATTTGAGATTTTCATATTTAATATATAGATGTTTATCCTAAAGCCTTCAAGGTAATGTTTGACTCATTATCTTCAATATGACATTTATCTTTTACGAATTTAATTTTAAAACCCTTTTCACACGACTAACTAACGCTTAATGAACTATGCTTTAAATTCATAACTAACAAACATTAGAAATAGTAGGAGTTTTAAAATTACCGCAGCCAATGCCAATCACATATCCCTTAGAATTATCTTCAAAATTTACCAATCCACCACTTTTGTAAACTGTATCTTTCAAAATCACCGAGTTTCTAGTCATATGTCTCGAACATCCTATATCCATTTGTCCTTTTTTATCTATAGAGTTTGATCATCATGTGTCTATTCATCAAAAGCTACTTAACAGATTTGTTCCTCCAATTTATACCTTTTAGAGAGATCATGTGACTTTTTATAATGAATAGATATAAATTTATGAAACCACATTATGATTATTTTGCAAATTATCATTTCAAAAACAATGTTAAAAATATTATCCAAAATTTCCATTGAAACATTTTCAAAAATCAGACTATGAATACTTTGAAAACCAATGCTCTGATACCAAACGTGAGTTAGCAAAATAGTGATCTTAAGGCTAAATTAACACTAGAGGAGGGGTGAATAGTATTTAATGGATTATATGGATATTTCCTAAATTATTGAAGATTCTACTTGGAATGATGTAACTAACAATCATAAAAACAATCACATAATCAAAGTGTAGATAAACGTAAAAGCAGTAAAAGTAAAAAAGGAAAGAATAAGATTTATACGCATTTGAAGTTACCCTACATCCAGTCCTGCATAATTCCTTGTATGGATTTTTTTTCAACTAGTAAATTTAAGTACAATCTCATTTCAAGATTACAGGACACATCCTCCCGAATCCCGTCCTTTTGGGTGGAGTCACTTGATTTCTAGGCTACAAGCACACCCACTAGATTTATGGCCTACTAAGCATACCCAATTGATTTTATAGGCTACAATCACACCTACTTGGATTTCAGGGATAAAAAGTGTTATCCCGCCTTTTGGAAAGGCCATGGTATCATCAACTTGGCTAGAAACGAACGGTTTTTAGCATTAGGAATCAATTACATATAATACTATAGACGAAGGTTAGGACGATTCAGACTGGATCCTAATTGAGGTGCAATCAGCAAGAAGGGATTGGCATAGCCCCATGAAACTATATTTCAAATTTAGAGTCAATCGAAGCTCATATGCTCGAGTTACGGATGGAGCAAGGATTTGTATGGATTGATCAAGAACGATCCATAAAACAGTTCAAATTATTAGAGAAAGATCAATATCTTGAGATCGACAAGGCCAATTCATTTGAAACTTCCAGGGCATCAACAAAATGAAGATTAAGGCTTAAAAAATGAATGCAAGTCATAAAGTTGCATTTAATGTTTAGTTGATCATTTTTTCCAAGTCTTAAAAATGATCGACATATTCTAGTGCATGATTCAAGTTTGACAAAGATCGATCCATATCTCCAAAGTTATAAGTTGGAATGGTTCCATATTTCAGAAGTAATATCAAGAGGCATGTGCCCCTGAACACGATCGCACTAAAATTGGAGACAAGAAAAAGATCAGTGAACCTTTAGTTGGTCGTTCCAAATGGTCGAGTTAAGTACACTGATCGTTATGGTGGGCCACTATGGACCTATAGAGCCTTCTGCTGAAATCTTAGCGAAATATCTCATCATCTCTCCCTATAAATACAGGCCCCATGGTTCATTTTGTGGATTTTTACGCTGCTAGTTGTAATCAGATTCCTAAGTGATCAATAATAATCAGATTCCTAAGTGATCAATAATAATCAGATTCCCAAGTGATCAATAAAGTGAATCTTCAAAGTGGACTTAGGCCTAAAACGTTAAATCACCATAAATCTCTGTGTTTCTGATTATTGCTTTCTTTTTGCTACTTGTCTAATATATTCTTCAGTTTTAATTTTACTTTCTTCATTTAATTTTCTACATAAATCTATCATTTGGTGTTTGTAAACAAATTTTAGTGTAAACATTTTGGTGCTTTCACTAAGAAACCTTATTCTCAACCTGCTAGGATCTCCTTTGTTGCCACTGAATTGGATAAATCCTCCAAAGGAGTTCTGTTGTTATCTTTATAAAGTTTCTTATACTACTTAGATTTTCTGAAATCAAAGTAAGGAGATTGATAATGGTGAGACATACTAGATCTACTACTCAGAACATGGATGGAAATGAGACCGCTAGCACTTAGCAAGGAGACCCAAGCAATTAACCAGAAAATGCGAATGCTGATCCGGTTGAAATTCAGAATCCTACTGATTCTATTACCAGAGCTCAATTTCATAATTTAATGAGAAAGCTGATGGAGAGTCATTGACAGTTAAATTAGCGGATTCAGACCAATATTGACATGATAAACCAAATTAATCAGCAGTAGCGGGGAAAAGAAAGGAAGGATCCTACTCCTAACTCAACATCGAAAAGCTCTAGCTCATCTGATGGTTACCACAGACATAGGCACCATGGAACTGACGGATATCATGTAGAAACTTCAGGGCATCAATACGTAGATAATCATGGTTTGCCAAGTATGGGCAGTGAAGGCCCATCCGCTAGAGAGAAAACTTACCTGTGCATGTTGGGATTCAAACTAGAGCTGTTGCGGTTAATTTGGATAATGGAGTCCAATTTAATGCTGACCGGGTTTTTTCATAGGATGATGGTGAAATCAATGTACAAGATGTACATCGCGAAGATGATGGCCCAAGAAGGCATGAAATGGCCCCTAAACATCGGTCGGACCGTACACGTGAGGTGGAGCATGACCATAGCTTGGCACCACCCATCTAAACGCCAGACTTATTGGCAATGGTCAGAAAATTGGTAAGAGAGAACCAAGGCTTGACTAACGATGAATGAGGAATCTCGGGAAGCCATACCCCTTTTACTAATAAATTTCTACATGCAGAATACCCGAGGAGATTCAACATGCTATCAATGCCTATCTACAAGGGAAAAGCCGACCTCAGGCAGCATATTATGAGGTACGAATAGCTGATGGATTCCGCATAAGCTAATGATGCGACCAAGTGCAAATGCTTTTCCATAACCCTTTTCAGAATAGAGACGATGTGGTGCATAAGAATACCCCCGCGATCAATTTCTAGATTCGATGAGGTGGCAACCAAGTTTGTGGAGAAATTCTGGATGCACATGACTCATCCCAAAGACGTGATGTCCCTTTCCAGCATCATCCAGGTTGTAGGGGAGTCGTTGAAAGATTATTTGAAGAGATTTCATATAGCTTCCACAGAGGTGAGTAATCTGAATAATCACGCGATAATTATGGCAGTGACGAGAGGGATTGATCTAGAGACTGAGTTTGGTGATTGGCTGGCTGGTAAACCACCTACCACGTTGGAGCGCCTGTATTTAAAGGAAGCTCGATTTCTGAGGAAGGAGGAAGCTAGGTGCTCTAGGAAAAAAAAGTTGCAGGACCAAGTAGAGAAGCAGTATAGATAACATTGCTTTAGGTGATGTCCAAGTGAACGTTCAATATAAGCCAAATCAGCAAAACAGAGGCGGAGATAGAAATTGAGAGCAAAAAAGGGATTTTGTAAGGTTGAAGCCTAGATTCCAATGTATGAAAATTACACGCCATTGAATAGGTCCATGGAGAATATCTATCTGTCTACTTGCAATACTATGCAGTATAGGAAGGCGCCTCCAAAAGAGTCAACCGAGAGACATAAGTAGATCAAGAAATATTGTCGGTTAGACGAGTGTTATGGGCATAATACAAATGAATGCATGCATCTCCAAGATGTTATAGAAAAACTAATTCGATAAAAGAAGTTACAAAGTTTGTGAAAGTCCCGCTGGATGGCAGGCAGGGACTTTTGGCCCCAATCGAGGACAAGCTCTGCATAGAGCTGTGGAGCCCGCACGGATCGGAGGAAGACTAATGATAAGTACGATAGTCGAAGGACCGCAACCGACGGGTAAAAGTGGATAAGAGATGGAGCACTATCCTAGCACGATTAGGCATGTAGTTTTTGAATTCTATTCGAATATGGAAGATGGGACTCTGACAAAATAGCAACGCACAATAGCAAATGATATTGTGTTCAAGAACAGGGATGTAGATAACATAGAGGTTTCGATAATCGACCCGATAGTCATTTCAGCTATGATTGGTCCTGTATTAATGAGAAGGATTTTGATTGATTATGGAAGTTCAGTGAATATAATCTTCAAAAAGGCATATGATCAGATGAGAACGGAAGCCAAAGATTTAAAACGGTCTAAAGCTTGTATACATGGTTTTAATGGTGTTGCAACCGAAGATGTTGGTTATGTGGAATTACTTGTTGAATTGGGAGAAGATGAACGAATAAGAGTGCAAATCCTGCCGTTTATTGTTTTGGGTGTTGACTCTCCGTACAATGTTTTTCTGGGCCGACCGGCCCTGGCTGAATTTCGGGCAAGCTATTGCCTCATTGTGTTTGATTTTGAAGTTTTTGACAGATAATGGCGTAGGAGTTGTTCATGGCGATTAGGCGACTAGACGTGCTTGTTATGTAGCTGAGTTGAGAGAAGCTCAACGCAAAGAGAAGGGCAAGGGTGTGGACAAGATTATCTGCATCCAAGCTACCGACGATTGACCAATGGCACTTCAGCCTTGGTTTGGGTGCCACAGTCAGTTCTATAGTAACATAGATATGAGGGATGATGAAGAGGAGCCCAAAGAAACAAAGGTTGCACTGGCTAAGTTGACGATTGATATTAAGGCCAGCCATGATGACCTATCGCGAGTTCTAAAGATCGGGTCACAGCTTAGCCCTTTGATGATGAAGGAACTTGCTAGTTTTGTCTGAGCAAATATATATGTATTCGCTTGGACTCACTCTGACACATGTAGAATCTCGCCTGCCATTGCGAGCCATATATTGAACATTTACCCCAAGTATGTTCTGATGAAGCAAAAAAGACGTGGTCTGGATCTGGGAAGATCTGTCGCTCTCATAGAGCAGGGGGATAAACGATAAGTCAACGGGTTTATTCGCGATGCCCTCTAGTATCAAATCCTATACTTGTAAAGAAGGTGAATGGGAAATGAAGAATGTGCATTTATTATTCAGATTTGTGCATGGCATGTCCAAAAGATAGTTTTCCCCTTTTGAGATCGACTAGGTGGTGGATTCAGCCGCAGGATACAAGATTCTATCTTTCATGGATGCATACTCAGGATATAACCAAATCCCGATGCATATCCCCGATTAGGAGTACACCAGTTTCATTACTGATGTTGGATTGGATTGTAATGTTACATGGTAATATCATTTGGATTGAAGAATCCAAGAGCAACTTACCAGCGCAGTTAACAGGATTTTTAAAGACCAAATTGGAAAAACAATGGAAGTGTATATAGATGATATGCTCATGAAGTCACGACGATCAAGAAACCACGTTAGAGACTTGGCGAAAATGTTTGACATCCTCCAACATTTTAAGATAAAGATCAATTCTTTGAAGTGTTCTTTTGATGTCGCGTCAAGAAAATTCTTAGGCTTTATTGTCAATGCACATGGAATGGAAGCTAATCCTGAGAAGAATTAGGCTATCCGAGATATCCACGCGCTGAAAACTATCAAACATTTGCAGAGTCTGAATGGGAATGTTCATGCCTTAAGTTGATTTATCTCTAGAGCTACCGAAAGTGCATTCCTTTCTTCGATTTGATTAGGAAAGGAAAAAAAACTTTGAATGGACATAGGATTGTGAAGACGCATTCCAAGCTTTGGTAGATCAATTGGAGAGACATGTCAAAACCGATGGATAATGAGGAGTTGTACATTTATTTGGCTATATCGGCACATGCTATAAGTGCTACATTATTCGCGAGGAGAAATCGGATCCAGAGGCCGGTGTATTACGTTAGCAAACGATTGACGGGAGCTGAAAGGAACTACCCGCAAATAGAGAAATTGGCATACTGCTTACTAATTGCATTGTGCAAGCTTCGTCCGTACTTCCAGGCGCATCCGATCAATGTTTACACAGACCAACCATTACGAAAAGTCCTATAGCAACCTAAGACGTTAGGAAGGTTAATCAAGTGGAATATTGAACTCGGTCAATTCGACATTACTTACCTCCCTCGGAGAGCTATCTGGGGTCAGGCATTGGCAGACTTTATAGCAGAATTTACCATGTAGAATGATTTTCCAGAGAGTAGCGAAATCCCTATGATACGCTTGAAATTGTATACTGATGGAGCATCTAACAATCATTGTTTCGGAGCTTGGTTTGTGCTTGTAACTCCTGAAAATTGGTCAATCTGTTATGTATTAAAGCTTGGTTTCCCAACAACAAAAAATGGAGCAAAGTATGCTTTGATTACTAGACTCAAACTCGCTACGGAACTTGGAATAAGGTCTCTTGCAATCTTTTTGCTATTCGTAGTTAGTAGTGTGTTTAGTTAGGGGAGATTATCAAGGTAAGGGACAAAGTCTTTCCCCATACCTTACTCTAGTCCAAGGATTTTTGGCAGAATTTGAAACAGAGAAGCTGATTCATTACCAAAATTTGCTAGTAACGACGATGCATAGAAGATGGGTTTGGTTTAATTCGAAGTATTAAATACCCTAAGTATAAATATGATGAAAATTGATCAGTCACTGGAAGCGAAGCCCGAAAGGGATTATCCCGATCAATATTGCATGGATTCCTAACGGATAAAAAATGAAAAGCAACAAGTCCTTCGCAAAGCTTCACGATATATTATGCGGGAAGGTGTTATGTACCGGAAAGGATTATCAGCCCCACTAATCCGATGTGTCACTCATGATGAGATAAAATGTGTTCTAAGAGAAGTTCATGAAGGGGAATGCGGCGATCATACAAGGGGCAAACTCTGGCAAAGAAATACTCTGTTATGGGTATTATTGGTTGACCGTAAATTGGGATGCCGTTGATTATGCAAGGATGTGATAAATGCCAAATATATGCAAAAGTCTCAAGAGTTCCGCCAACAGAAATCACGTAAATGGTCACCCATGTCCGTTCACCACGTGGGGTATAGACATTATTGGTTCCTTACCGATCTCTAAAGGTGGTGTAAAGTATGTTATCATTGTAGTTGATTACTTCACCAAATGGTTCGAAGTAGAACCTTTAGCCATGATCATAACCAAGAATCAACTTTATTTGTTGAAACATCATATGCCGCTTCGGTCTTCTCTGAAATATTGTAACAGATAATGGGACTCAATTCTACAGTCAAAGACTTCTCTCAAAATATCAGATTGAAAAGAAGTTCACTGCAGTTGCTCACCCTCAGGCAAATGGATTGGTTGAGGCTGTAAATAAGATCATAAAGTCTATTCTGAAGAGGTGTTTGGAGAAGGCTAGATTACGGTGGGTTGATGAACTCCTTACAGTACTATGGGCTTACAGAACCACCCACAAGTCCACAACTGGTCAAACTCCATTTGCCCTCACTTACGAATGTGAATCCATTATTCCCGTTGAGCTTGAAGTTCCTTCTCATTGAGTAACTTACTATGATCCCAAAAAATGAAAATCTCCTCCTAGAATCTCTTAACTATATAGATAAGAAGAACGAAGAAGCAAATCTAAGGGCATTGCACATCGAAATCGAATCGTTCGGTATTACAACACTAAAGTTCGACCTAGAACCTTTGAAATTAGCGATCCAATCCTGAAACAAATCTTTCCTTCCCCATCACACATGAATCCAATCTGGGAAGGATCATATGTCATTGAGCAGAGGCTTGGAGAAGGAACTTTTAAGCTAGCGACTATCGATGGCATTACACTTCCAGGGGCATGGAATAGCGAACATCGTCGATGCTATTTCACTTAATATAATGGGGCATTTCAACAGAAGGACAAAATTTGCAGTCCAATTAATTTCTAGGACACACATTCAAAGAAATTACTTTCAAGGCCAAAGTAAGCAGAATAATTACTTTCAAGGACAAAATCAACAATCCAATTACTTTCAAGGACATAATTTCATAGGATTTTTATGCCTTAGAAATTAATTATTTTGTGTTTTGTCCTTGAAAGTAATTATTTCAGTTGTGTGCCCTAGAAACTAATTCCACTTGCTAAAGAGGCCCTTGTGGCTAATTTCCACTAATATATTTCCTTTACATTTCAGTTGCATTTACTTTCAGAACTTGCTTTAGCATTTGATTTTCCTTATGTGTCAAAAGACAATTTATGTTATTCCCTTCCATTAAATGAATAAAGTACCAGGCTTCCTTTATATTTATGTTTGCTATTGCATTGTATGCTAATTATATAGCGAAACTGATTGATGTCAATATGTCGGAACAAGCTCCCTGTGTTTGAAACCAATCGATCATGCTAACTAACAATGGGATTAAACAAGATGAGCCCAATCTACTTGTTCATTTAACAATTCTCATTCAGGATCAAAACGACAGGATGCACAATAAAAAACAAATGTGGTCGAAAATATGATGATCGATTAACTCCTTCCCAACTGTGGAACTGAGATAAAATCAAGGTGACCGTGATACGACTAGTCACTCACTGGACCAAACCCCAAACCCTTGGGGCAAATCAATCAACCGAGAGAAGTGCGATCTAACTGATCTCCAAAATACTCTAAGTTCTCGAAGTGCAGATTGTAATATAAACATAAATCAGTTGTGAACCGACCAACTGCCAAATAACTCTAAATCCTCGAAGTGCGGACTAGAGTATAAACATATGTCAGGTGTGAATTGACTGCCCACCAAATAAATCTTAGTCCTCGTAGTGCTAACTGGAGTATAAACATAAATAAGGTATGAACAGCTGCCCGCCAAATAACTCCATGTCCCCGGAGTGAAAACTGAAGTATAAACATAAATCATGTGTGAACCGACCGCCTGCCAAATAACTCTATAATTCCCCGGAGTGCATATTGGTGTATAAACATAAATCGGGTGAGATGACCACTCGCCAAATAACTCTAAGTCCCTGAAGTGCGTATTAAAGTATAAACAAAGATTCAGTGTGAACCGACCACCCACGAAATAACTCAAAGTCCCAAGAGTGCAGACTAGAGAATAAACCTAGATTGGGTGTGATCCAATCACTCATTAACTAAATATTATCCCCAGAGTGTTAATATAAGCATGGATGAATAGTTGAGTGGAGTTCGACCATTCACCATTCCACAAACTCCGGCTCGAAACCGATGGGAGGAGTATAAACTCGCTAAGGATGGAGTTCGACCATCCTACATTTGGCGCTGCTAAATCAAAACTAAGGGCAGAAGTATAGCTACCTAAGAAACCGCTAAAATTCAACGGCATAACACTAAGGCCCGAGCCTAATGTTTGATATGACTCAAGGCCACAACCTTAGGGAGGCCTTAGGATGGATAAATAAAATCGACGTCTGATACAACAAGCAACAAATCACAAGTACATAAAATGAAAAATGTGATATCTCGGATATTTGAGCAAGTGAATACAAGAATCATACACAAAAATAAAGGAATTCCTATTTACACTAAACTTGTTGTGCATTATACAAGTCTATCCAATATGCAAAACAAAAGTGAGGACTATGCCCAAACAAATAAAATCAATGAAAAGGAAAAGTGAACATCTAATCCCTTTACATTTCATACACTCCAATGATTATTTCTTGGATTTTCTATCTTTCCTTTGCTTCTTCGGAGTGGCTCCTTTCGAACTACCCCTCGTCCATCTCTTCTACCCTTTTCCACCTTGGATTTTCCTCAAAGAAGTATTCTCAGCTGTGCGAATCGAGGCAGTATCATCTTTGGAAGCGGGAGGGATGGAGGCACTCTCAGCACCAGATGCAAGGAGAATGCCATCATGTGGAATTGTCCTACCAGGAGGCAACATCTGGAGAGAAATAGGAATCGGTTCATTAGAGACCGAATTGACAGTCTCACACTTTATTGCCTTTTTTAACAGTATTTCTCGCTCAGCCTGCTCTTTCTACTAAGCTCATCGGTGGAGTCGGATGAACCCCTTATCAAAATATCTTTGTCAAAAGTAATTTCATGGTGTGGGTCGCCTCTCTCCTTGAATAATGCCTCCTTGAATTGATCGTCACTAACAAAGACTTCTTCTTAAGCACTTTGAGTGGCGGCCAAAGTTGTAACTTTAATAGACTCTATCGCGGTCGCTTGCGACTCTAACTAAGGCTCTTATGAGGGGGTGGAGCAACACCTGACGGATTCAAAGATGAGAAAAAGTAGGCGAAAATATTAGAAATATCAATTGATAACACCGCAATTTTGTAGAAGACGGGAAAAGTTTGATGAAATACCTTCCTTGGTATGTTCTAGGTGAGCCAAAGCATCCTCAGAGCTGAGCTCGGGAATTGGAGAAAGTTGTGGCTTGTTTGGATTTTACCTGAAAATGGTCGAGTAGCTCGTTGTGGAGCTGGAGATGACCTAGGGTGCTGGGGGCAATTCTGCTGTAATGTCGGGTTATGCCGACCTGGATCCTTCACCCACTTCATGTAAAGAAGCAACATCAGACTCTTTCTAGAGTGAGAGCTATATATTGTGCAATGTTTTGGGTTTGTCACCTAATAGCATTTCATTCTAAAGTCTAGAAAGATTGATATCCTCTGAGTTAAGAAATTTTTTCTCTTCCGCAACGAGAAATTCCCAAGCACAATAGAGCTAGCAGAGATAGTCTTCACCAACCTATCAAATTCCTATGCTTAAGAACATTAGCATTGTAAAGAATGATAAGCAATCAAGCTCATTCATTATCTCCTCCCTGATTTTGTCCTTGGTAGCTTCCGTTTCACGTTGATTAAGTGCATCGACCTTTTTGGCCCTTTCGACAGCCATGTCTCTCTCATGTCTAACGTTTACTTGCTTATCGCAAGCATCTTGAGCAATCTTCTAGGCATTAACTTTTTATTTATTTGCATACTCAAGCTTGGCATTAAGATCCTCTATCTCCTTCAAGGCCGCAGATTCATTATTTCGTGTAGTATCTCGCTCAAGCTCTATTTCCTGATTTCGATGATGCAACACTTGAAACATATCAAGATGGCTGGATTCATCTCTTACATGGATTTCACAGCAGCATTAGCTTTTTACTTGGCCTTCACTAAGGATGTTCTAGAGGCTTCAAGCTCATTTTTCAATGTGTCAATGTGTCAATGATTCTTTTATTTTGAGCATCTTGGCATTTTAGCTTTTCGATCTCCATCACGCGCTCGAAGGAAACTTTCGACAATTTTTCTACTGCCTTCATCCATTCTTGATACTGCATGTAGAAGTCAGTGACGCAGTCAATGGTCATCTTTTGAATATGGTCCAAAACCCTCTTCTAGTTGGGAGGAAAATAGAACCCTTCAAAGCATAAATTTTGAAATTCTTTACAAAATTATGCCATGCGAGCGGTTGGACTGATCGTGGAATTCTCAATAAATGCTTTGATTTTGGTGCTTTCTTTGCCGGGCCTATGCACAGCATCATGTTCACCCTGGCGATGATGATCTCTTGGCTGTCGAGAATGAGATGGAACTAAAGGTTGTGGAGGCACTGGAATGGTAGGAAGGCCGTGAGCAGGATCGATAGGAAAGTCCTCGCGATCAGCTGGTTTTTTGGGACCCTATAGAGGAGGAGATCTCGATATCAATCTATGTTTATCATGGGGTGCCTTTTCCTTTTCACTTCTATCTTGATGACCCTGGTCCCGACTAGGGCGATAGCTGGAATCATAATAATCTCGACTGCTCTGGTAAGAGCCAGAACGTGAACCTGATGACCGGTGGTGTATATCTCGGGAGAGAATCAAACATGTTCCTCTTCCTCACCATCATTTCTGCAAAGAAAAATAGAAGTCAGTGAACTCTAATTATTAAAGAGCACAAGTCAAGTACAATGTTGTGTTGAGGGGTGTAGGTGTGTGCAAATGTCCTATTGTAACCCCGCAACAAACCAGATGCAGGAGCCATGCTCATTGGTGTAGCTTTCCCTCCAAAAGTAGGAATCTCAGTGCCAATTCTGGTGGAAGATTCCGACCCTTTGATGCTCACATCAGTAAAGTGGTAAGCATCAAGATTATGTAGAATCGGTATACCAGACAATGAGTCAAGTGGGAAATTGAAATGCTCTGACGGTAGGGAAGAAGATCCATTCAAAACTACTTCAGGAGCTATCGATGACTTTGATTGGTCAGAGAGACGACTTCTTGGAAGTTTATGCACGAACATCTTCTTCTTTCTCCCATCAACAATCAAGGGTTGAGAGGCCTATGAGGATCCGACATCAACCCCAGGGCTATATTTTTCGCCATTGTTACTGAGTACATTACCTTTATGTCCTCCAACATGAATATCAGTAAATTATTTGGCACTCAACTTTAGTTACCATGGGATCATCTCGATTATCCCTTTGACTGATTGCAGTCTATGGTCTTATCACTACCATTTGAGCAACTTTGGTTATCCCCACGTTGAGGCCCATTTCTATCAAATAAAAAGTAATGAGGCGGCAAAATTCGATATTCCTATCCTCAAATGGAGCATTCTTCAGAATTGAGACCGTCTCTTCATAAATGTTGCCGCTAGGTCGAGTGATGACATCTGCAAAGGAGTAACACTGTCAGAAAGGCAACCTGGATATCATTTTTCCATGCTATCATGAAAATAGTAAGCATTACTTACATCTTTCCAACCATTGTCGAGCGAAACAAGTTGGGCAACGAATAAAAGACCATTCTCTTTTAAAGGCACTTGGCTTGTTCCACGCGCCAGTCTGAATCTGGCACCTCTTTGCCGATTCAAGAAATGTAAAAGAGGGACTCCTGGTTTGTCGATTGAAAGTAAAATAAATTGAATACCTTTGATAGTAGGAGGACGATGTAGGAACTCCATAAATACCATATAAGTACAATTAAGGAGAGCATGGCAATTTGGGTGGAGTTGTGGCGAAGCTATCCATAAATAATGAAGAATTTCTCGAACACATGAATTAAAGGGCGGGATGCATCCGGCTCGGCACATAAACTTGTTGTACGCTGTATAACCTTCAGGGGGTCTATGAGCCCTCTCATCTCGCAACGGAACCAACACATCATCAAAGGGAATTAAGTGCCTTACGCAAATTTTTTGGAGTGCATCTTCCTTAATTTTTTAAGCTATTAAATTGAAGGATACTCCAGAATGACTGTTTCCTCTTGAGTGTCAGGAGTAGGATCGATAACCTCCAGCGTAAAGATAGGAATAGCTTCAAAGAGATCAAATTGAGGGCGCAGACTTTCTAGTTATTCTAAATGATAACTAGATGGTGGACTACTAGACTCAGTTGCCGAACTTGATTCTACGTCAGAGTTATCCTTTTGGGAAGAAGATCCAGCTGGCATAGCCGTAAGACACCCGGAATGTCTAAATCCTTCTGCTATTAAATTTAGTAAAAATCATAATTAGATAAAGTACTCTATACCCTCCAGTGTATAGTGAGTGCTGGTATGGTGCGATAAAGTGCTATACATTAAGTTGTGCAAAACTGAAGATAGAAAAAATAATGAGACTTAGAGGTTTAACCGGAGAGACCTTCATTCCCGACTATCTTAATTATTTCTGTGCGTCATCGAGAAACGATGCAGTTTGAGTTTCGCAATTGATCATCAGCCAGAAAAAGTTTGGTTTTTATCTATGTTACTGATAAGCTTCAAGATGATTGTTAAAGGCATTGGTTCGTATCATGGTTCTAAGGCAGCTTGTTACGAAATATCCAGTTTAGATTGTATGCAAGCTATATGCAAGTCCTAATGTCTTTTCAAGTATGCAAGGCCAAAGCTCATCGTTTATTTCAAGTTTACTTATTCAAGTTCCATTTTATAAAAATGTGTTCATGTATGTGAATTAGGCTGATCTTTCCCTAGACAACGTTAGTTTTAGCTACCTTTCCCATCGATATTCTTATGAGCCTTAAACTCCAAAGCATAGCCGATTGTGAAGGATCGATCGTATTACTTCTTCACATCCACTACACCACCTTCATCAGCAAACGATCGGCTAAGGACATAATTCAATAATCCCTCGTCGAGGCAAGCCACTTCATTTCCTTTGCATGCGATTGTACGAATTGGAAAAGATAAAAACATCCGCCACCAAATGAATCGATCATCATAACGCTGATGAAGTTCAAAGCCTCATTCTTGAAATTATAAAGCAAGTGTAGGATTCATTCTACCTAAGTTTGAAATCTAAAGAAGGAGAAAGGTTCGAATTCAATTCGAAGCTAAATCTGAAAGAGTGTGATGAATTTTTGGTGATCGTAATCGGTTCCAAAATGTTATCCGGTCATCCCATCTCTAAGTCACATGCAGATCGTCCCAACTCTGAGTCGCATGTCGATCATCCCATCTTTGAGTCATTTGTCGATCGTCTTATCTCCAAGTCATATGTCCAGTTTTTAACCGATTGATTCACATCCAAACTTTTAGCCGATTGATCTCTCTTCAACCTATATGCCGATCATTTTTTATCCAGCCTATACGTCTATCATTCCATGACCTAACATGTGCCAATCATTTCATAATCGTGAACAATTCAAAATTTGTCTTTTGAAAAAAGATGGATTATGGATGCATAAGAAATATGTGGCAAAATAAAAAGGAGAGAACATGCATGAAAGAATGACAACTGGTGGAAACTGTTTATGGAAAGTTGTTGCCAAAGTTATTTCCTTAAACTTCACAATGACTTCGTGAACGTGTTATCATGATCAGGAGTCAGGTACATACACGTATACCTACAAGTAAATGTTTCAAAATTTAATTTTCTGAAATTGATAAAAAAAACTAAATAGTCACCTGGAGTCGACCAAAGGAAAACTAGACCTAAGTTGCTGAAGCTTAGAAATTGCTAGAGTCAAAACAAGATGATTGTTGACAAGTTAAGATCCCATGTTTATACTATTGGAAATCGACCAATCATCACAACGAATAAGGAAAATACAGTCTTAGACGGAAAACAACTCAATAGAAGGATAATGACTATTTGATGAACCAAATGGCTTTCTTGCAGACGATTCTAGCTTGCGACGATTCAAAGCATGTCATGTATGATACAAGATATACTTTAGGGGACAAATGTTTTTGCGCCTTTTTCCAAGGCCATGATATCGTCGAATTGGCTAGGAACGAATAGTCATCAACATTAGGAATCGATTACATATAACACTATAGACGATGGTCAGGAAGATTCGAACTAGATCTCAATTGAGGTGCAATCAGCAAAAAGTGACTAGCATATCCCCATGAAGTTATATTTCAAATTTGGAGTCGATCAGAGTTCGTATACTCGAGCTACGAACGAAGCAAGGATTTGTATGGATCGAATGAGAATGATCCATAAAACAGTTCAAATCATCGGAGAACAATCAATATCTTGAGATCCACAAGGTCAATACATTTGAAACTTCGAGAGCATCAACAAAACGAAGGTTGAGGCTTAAAAAATGATCTTGAGTCATAAAGTTGCATTTATAGTTTAGCCGATCGTTATTGGCTGATTGTTTTTGCCAAGCCTTAAAAACGCTCGACATATTCTAGTGTATGATCCAATTTTAACAAAGATCGATCCATATCTCCCTAGCTACAAGTCAGGAAGGTTCCATATTTCAAAAGCAACATCAAGAGGCATATGGGACCCCCCTCTTCGCCCCATTAAAAAATGATCGCACTAAAATTGGAGATAAGAAAATGGATCGGTGAACCTGTAGTCGATCGTTTTTTATGGTTGAGTTAAATATACCGATATGGTGGGCCCCTATGGACTTATAAAGCCTTCTGCTAAAATCGTAACAAATTATCTCATCATCTCTCCCTATAAATACAGACCCCAAGGTTCATTCTGGGGATCTTTATGCTGCTGGTTATTTTAGTCTTTATTGTAGTCAAGTTTTCTTTATTCCTTGATGTTGGAATCAGATTCCTAAGTAATTAATAAAGCGAATCTTAGAAGTGGATGAAGACCTACAATGCCGAACACTATAAATCTCTGTATTTTTTATTATTGCTTTCTATTTGCTATTAGTCTAATCTATTCCTCGGTTTTAATTTTACTTTCTTCATTGAATTCTCTATATAAATCTATCCTTGGGTGTTTGTATTGTTGGACTACAAGCACACCACTAGATTTACGGCCTGCTAAGCACACCCAATTGATTTTATAGGCTACAGTCACACCTACTTGGATTTCAAGCATACCAAGCACCACAAAGTATAGTAGTATGATTTGATAGAGTGTACAGACTCGGATCTTTTATCTTGATTACAACTGATCCTATAAACTCTTGAATATCAATTTGACTTTGGTTTGAGTGAGAAAGATGAGAGAAATAAAAGAGTTGATGAAGAAGAATCAAACTAGTAATGATTGAATTTGATTTTGGTTGAATTTTGGCAGAGTTTGGGCAAAAATTGATTTTGAAATCAAGAGAGTGAAAAGAGGAGAGAAGAATAAGAAAGGTGTTATTACAAATTTGTTTGAAATTTGGTACATATAGGGAAACAACAGTCATGGCCACTTGCAAAGAGATACGACGAAAAAAAAAATTCCATTCAAATTTGAATTTTAAATTTTAAAGCCACTGTGTCGACATACATGGATAGGATATATCGATATATCCCTTTGCATTTTGGAAAACACTTTAAAAATATTATTTTGAAAATCTGTTTCTTTGAAAAATAATTTGATACTTTGTATAATCATTTAAATATCGTTTGTACACATTTTAATCAAAATATAACTTAATAAATCTTTATAAAAAAATTGAAAGATTTAATAAGAGTATTTAATAATATATATATATAAGTTAATATAATTATAACTAATTAAAGTATAAACAAAAATTGAATATACATATAAACTTAAAACAGTAAAATAATATTTTTATTTATATAAGAGATTAAAAGTCATTCTGGGAAATATTTTGAAAATATTATTTTAAAACCAGAATATTTGAAAAAAAATTTATAAAAAATTAGAGAAGGCAAGAGAGAGATCAGGAAAGTGAGATCAAGGTTTTAATATAAGTTGTAAGACTCTAAAACTTATTTGGGATATCTTAAAGTCTTGAACTCTTCAATACTCCTGAGTCTTCAATTATCATCATCTTAAATCTACTCTTGATGTCAACATCTTGAAACTATTCTTGAAATCAACATCCTGCATATACTTTTGATGTTATACAGTCTTTTTAATTAATACACGTCTAATATCTTGCACTATATATATATATATATATATATATATATATATATATATATATATATATCTTTTTTTTTGCAGGGTAAGCGGGGTTGAAAACTGGACCCCTACCAGATTTATTATAAAAAACAAAAGAAGATACACATGATAAACAAAGGAGAAAAAAAGAAAAAAAAGAAATAAAAACAGGAAAACACCCACAACTATGGAATCCAAGGATCGAATAGCTGCAGATGGAAATCATACTTGCTCAGTTTCATGCCATACATAATTGCATTTTTTAAAATTTCCCAAAGCTCCATATTGTTCCTCGTCTGCCCCTCAAAATGTCTCATATTCCTCTCATGCCATACCATTTTCAGCAGCTTTTTAATGGAGAAGACAAAAGGAGTTCTTCTCACCTCACCCCAATCTATAGCAAACTCAACGACTTCCCAATGATTCACAGTTGCAGAAGACATCCCCATGTTACTCAAAACATTATTCCAAAGAGGCACAACATAAGGGCAGTGAAAGAAAAGGTGCAGGGTAGATTCATCATTGCCACTGCACAGCAAATAAGAGGAGGGAACAGTCATGGCATACGATATCAGTTTGTCTCTTGTTAACAAGGCATTATTCAAAACCTTCCATAGCATCAAATTGTCAGGTGAAATGGTGTTCCAAATAACCTTATGCCATTTACAGTCTGTCATAGAGGCAGTACCCTGTAGTGCCTCATAAACTCTATAGATAGAATGGACCTTGCCATTCCAATACACATTGTCATGGTCAGGAAGATCAAAATTTGACTAAGTAAACAGTCTCCAAAGTGCTCTGACATTTTGATTGCTGGTGTAAGGCAGCACTAACTTACCAGTAGTAATGAAATCAACAGCCGTGCCATCTCTGACAATGCCAGATTGAAATATCTATTGAGGTGTGCAGATATGCTACAGTATAATCCCTTTGGCTATCCAAGGATCATGCCAGAAGCTACAGTTACTTGTACTAGACAGTTGCATCTGGATTAAAGGCCTTAACAAGCTTCTTAAGTTAAGAATGCTCCTCCAAACCCAGCTGCAATTATGAGGAACATCCATAACCCAAAACTTCTTTGAACCAACATTATGCTTTAAGGTCCAGTTTACCCATAAAGAATCCTTCTTTAGCATTAGGGCATTTATGTGATTACTGTATGCAGCCTTATTCCATAAAGGGATGTTAAACAATCCCAGACCCCCTTTGCATTGAGGTTTTTCAAAAAGAGAGAAGGTGCAAGGGAAAACCTTCTTAACATGAATGTTGCCAAACCATAAGAATCTCATCACAGCAGTTCTAACCATTTTTGACAACTTTGATGGTAGGATAAAAGCCCTGGCCCAATAGACCATCATAGAGAAACACACTGATTTTAACAGAATAAGCCTGCCTGCTTGAGTTAACATTCTAGTGGTCCACCTCTCAATTACAGTAGTGATTCTTTGGTACAGAGGAATGCAATTAGCCATAGTCACTCTGGATGAAAATAAGGGCAGACCAAGGTAAGTCATATCATGGCTCATAGTTTGCATCCCAACCGCAACAATAAGATAATCTCCCTGCTCACTAGTAACTCCAGCAATCATGATGCTTGATTTGGTTAAGTTAAGCTGCAGACCATTCATCAAGTAAAAGCCATGGAGAGCTCTTAAGATATTTTCAATAGACCTAATATTTGGCCTGGTAAAAATCATGATGTCATCCGCAAATAAAAGACAAGTTAATTGCACATCCTTACATTTTGAATGATAGGAAATCTGCTTGGACAAGTACATAGGCTTGATGTAGCATGTGAAGACTTCCTCACCAAGATAAAGAGATAGGAGGATAGGGGGTCACCCTGCCTAATCCCTTGTTTGCCTTCAAAATAACCAGTGCTCGCTCCATTGATGATCAATGAGTACGTAGGGGTGGAAATGCATTCAAATATCCAGGAAACAAACACCTTTGGGAACTCCATAAGGGACATAATTCTTACAATGGAAGACCACTGCACACTATCATATGCTTTCTTCAGATCAAGC
Organism: Allium cepa; assembly: GCA_030765085.1. Lineage (NCBI taxonomy): Eukaryota > Viridiplantae > Streptophyta > Magnoliopsida > Asparagales > Amaryllidaceae > Allium > Allium cepa. Next base: position 366,503,100 of record CM060938.1, on the reverse strand, counting down.
TTGAGCATGGCTCCTTGGTTGGCATTAACCCTGTTGTAACCTTTTAAGAGCTCATGAGCTAGCATGACATTGTCAAGGATGTTTCTGGAAGGAAGAAAAGCAACCTGATTTTTTGAAATTATTCGCTGAAGAACAACAACCAGCCTAGAGGCAATTATTTTAGAAATATACTTATATATCACATTACAACATGAGATTGGTCTGAAGGAAGACACAGAGGAAGGTAACAGGGTCTTGGGGATAAGAACCAAGTTAGTAGCATTAACTGTCTTCATGAGCTTAAATTTATCAAAAAAATTATGTACTGCCTTACAGAAATCCACTCCAACAATATCCCAACCAGTTGTGAAGAAGTGAACATTGAAGCCATCGGGGCCACTACACGAATTCTTGTTCATCGCAAAAAGAGTTCTCTTTATTTCATCATCAGTCACCTTTTCCATCAGAGAAGCTGCTTCCTCAGTATTGACTTTGGGCAGCTGGACAGAAGAAAGGTCATCAAGGCAAGGAATAAAGTTTGAACTATTACCGAGAAGACTAGAAAAATGCTTTTGAAAGGCAGCATCCACCGCTTCAGGGGTAGAATGCAAAATTCCTGCTTCATTATGGATGGAAAAAATATTGTTAGCTGCTTGATTAGCTTTTAGGGTTGCATGGAAATAAGAGGTGTTTCTGTCCCCTTCAGATGCCCACTTGATTCTAGATTGCTGCTTTTTCATATCACATTCAATATCCAGCACATTACTTAGCTCATGGGATATATCAGTTTCATCCATAGCCAATTCAGCATTATCAGGGAAAGCCATCATCAGATTCTGAGCATCACCAAGTTGCTCCTTGAGCTTCGTGGACCTGAGGTTGCCATATCCATATTTACCTTTAGCCCAAGCCCTTAATGCCTCCTTTGTTACCTTGAGTTTTCTGTAGAGAATATACATATAGTTACCAAAGAATTCGTTATCCCATGCAGTTTGTAATATTAAAATATACTCAGGGTCAAGAGACCATGTGTTATAAAATTTGAAGCCTCTTTTCTTTCCATGGAGTTTCCTACCCGTGGTAGTGATGAGGGGGGAATGGTCAGAGAGGATGGAAGGTGACAAGTGTGTAGAAAGGTCAGGCCATGAGGAGAGAGCAGTGTGATTAGAGAAAGAATGATCAATGTTACAGAAAGTCCTAACACCAGACCTGGACTTATTATTCCATGAAAAAACAGCACCCTCCTTATGAATAGGAATAAGATTTGAATTAAAAATTGCTGAGTTCAAAGGGATGATGTCCTTTGGCATAAGTGGTAAACCACCATGCTTGTCAGATAGAGTGAAACAGGAGTTGAAATCGCCAACCACTATCCACGGGTGAGATTCCTGTCTAAAGGCTGGCAGAAGATCAAAAAGTATTTGTCTAGAAGCTTGTGTATTATAAGCATAGACGAAGGATAAATAAAAGGAGGAATGTGGATTATGATATTTGGCATGGAAGTGCATTATTTGAGGAGTAGCAAGAATGAGATCAAGTGAAAGCACAGCAGGGCTATGCATGACCATAATTCTGCCAAAATTGGCCTCATTAAGATTATGAGTTAGGGACCAGGAAGGATTAACATACTTGGCGGCAGAAATGGTAAGAGGCGGATTTAGTTTTGTTTCAAGTAAAGCAAAAATTGGCAGCTGATATTGCATAATTAACTGCTTAACATGATCAAGCTTGAGGAAGTTATGAGTTCCCCTTATGTTCCAAGCTCCAAAATTGAGAGACATAAATTAAACTAGGGATTGGAGAGAAGATTCTTTCATGCTCCTAGTAACAGGAGACTCAAATCTATTTGGGGTTGATTGTTTTGAAGGTTTTCTATTTTTTTGATAATTGATACAGAAGTTGGAACAGTGGACGTTTGATTAACATATTTGGGAGAAGTAGGTGGGGATAACCATCCAGGTATGTTTCCCAAGAAAACATAAGGTTGTTTTGCCTGAATTGAAGGAAGTGAATTTGATGAGGAATTTTTGGATAGGTTATTGGATGAGTGCATTGATAAAAGTAGTTCAGTAATTTGACTTTGCGAACTCCTGCAGAAAAGGTCTTCTGGATCAAGCACAGGGGAGGATGGGGTTATTGAAGCGTTAACCTGATTGGAGACTGGAATGGGAGAAACAGAATCAAGATTGTTCAAGTTATGGTTTGATTTGTGAAGTTGCCCTTGTGAATTGCCTTGTGATGTGGTGTTGTGGATACCATGCACAAAGGACACAGTGCGCATCAGCCTCTTATTTACATTAGCAGTGTCATGTGCATTTCCACAATCAGTGTCAAAAAATTGACCATTGGAAATGCTGCTCTCCCTCCCTTCATTTCCTACCACCTTGTCACGTGAATCATCCCCACTATTGTTTTCATCATTACATAATGTTTCATTCCCAGCTTGGACTTCTTCATCCATGTCTTTATGCACGTCAAGTTCATCAACCATGTCTTTAAGCACATCAAATGTATTACTGACCAAAAATTCCCCATGATGAGAACAATCTTCCATGTTATTATCATTAACTTCTACCACAACTATATTATCTGCTTCATTTTGATACTGAATAACATGGGAAGCATCATGCTCTCCTTGAAGCTCCTTACTTTGATTGATAACTGCCTCCTTTTGATATGGTTGTTCCCTGGTATATGTTTTTCTTTTTGTAACTTTATGCCAAACCTGTTTGCCTTTCATATGCTGATTGTCTATCCCTCTTTCCACCTTATTTTCTTGTTGATTACCCCCTTTCACTGCTGCAACCTCCTTAAAACCCACCATAGCACGCGGATTTTTTTGACAAGATGTGCCCAAATGCCCAAACTGTTTACATTCAATACAGATATCAGGCTTCCACAAGTAGCTGACTTGAACTAATTGCGTTGATCCATCAAGCATTTTAACTGGAAACTCATCCACAAGCTGACAATCAGGTGACACGTCCACCAAACATTTGGCAAAACCGATTCTCTCCATTCTCTCAGTTGATGAGTCCATACATAACATTCTACCAATTCTGGAAGCCAACCAATTTATGCCAATGTGAGACCATGCAAAGATCGGGATATTTGCCATTTTTAGCCAAACTGGAACTGTTCTTATAGAACAGCAACTACTACCAATGGAAGGGTCCCAAGCCTTTATAATGAATATTTTGTTTCGAAGAAAAATAGGATCAGCTTCTAATATTTTCCTTCTGTCTTCAGCGCAAGACAGATTGAAAAGAAACAAAGTACCATCAGATTTCACTGCTATTTCACCTTTCAGTTTCCAAAGTTTTTTTTAGATGGTTGATGACTGTTAGGTAGGACAAAGGCTTATCAAGAAAAAAACCGACTAACCATTCACTCCAGATTGCACGACCGGCTTGTATGACAACATCTGGTGGAACCATCGCAGTCCCATCAAAAGTTAGTGGAATTTCAACAGGGGCGTAAAACCCAGCATTTCGTGGTTTGTTTTTGAATAGAGACGACCATGAAGAGGAAGCTAAAGACGGGTGGGAGAGAGGAGGGGGCACTGGAGGCGCAGGGAGATAAGAGAGTTCGGCAGGGAACAAGGACGAGAAGAAGGACAGGGGATGGCAGAAGGTACGGGGGGAACTGTTTGAAAAGACGGGGGTGGGACAGGGGTATGGGTGGGATCCGCCATGGAAAGAAACTTTTATTGCTGTTTGTGTTCACTGACTGAAGGTACGAATAATGACTTTATGTTTTGGCATGTTTGTGTTAGAATAGAAAATTCTAAATAATGATTTATAAACCATTTACACATAATAATCAAAGTTTTCAAAGTCGGTAAGAGCGATATCGAGTTTGTAAGTTTATGGACATAATCAAGAATGGATATGAAGGTATTATTCAGAAATGCATCAAAATTGAACAAGTTTTTTGATAGAAATATCAAATATTTTGATTATCAATCAAAATTCAGAGGAAGCATGTGCTTATAAGAAAGAAATCTAAAAGGTACATAAATATTTCTATACCATAGGTAAACAACACATTGTTAATTATTATCGATGTACTTGTGTTAAAATCAGCTTTAGTTATTTTAATACTCGACGTTGGATTTGTAAACGATGTTTTTTACAGTAAGTATAAAAGATACTAGGATTATTCAAACGATATGAAAGGACACCTTATTAAAATGTTTAATATGTAACATGTAAGATTGATTCTTTATGCATTAGCAATAAGAATTATTATACATGTTATATTGTCAACGATATTGTGATTTATTTATGTATTTAATACGTGAAGAAAATATCTAATTCAAATTGATATCACTAAGTAATTACTAAGGTGTTTTCATGTATTTTTGAAATACTATAGAAATGTTTACAGAAACAACAAACTCCTTATGAAGGAGTGTTCGAACTCAAACTTTATAAGTGATATTGAGTATAATATGTCAGTAATAAATCCAAGTTAAGAGTCTTTTAGTTGATAATGTTCCAATTAGAAGAGATTGTGGGTGATTCAATGAAAAGGCTAAGTAGATTGACTTGGACAGTGATACAATAAAAATAATATATATATATATATATATATATATATATAAATAATGGACAAATTTATTATTGAGCCGAGGGTAATTCCAAATGTTGAAAATCTCATAACATTTTTATATGATAACAATGACACGATATAGTTCATAACAGAACTTAGTGCTCATTTGAAGTCAAGAGACATACTCCAAATTGTTCCACATGCTAAAACAGTTTATCAGCGCATCGAGGAGTGTTGATTGACAAAGTAGATAATTGGAACATAATAGCATATTCGTCACTGAGGGACTGACTTGATTTTTTTTGAGGAAACTGATTGGAGATGTTTGAATAAGACTCCATAATTGACCCTTAAGTGAAATAGAAGATTGATAGAGTTAGAGGTATGCCCTAGGAGAAATTATGCAATTTGTTACAAATATTTAACTCGATAACCAATCTTTTCCGAAATAAAAATGTTTTCTGTTATATACTTGATATAATGTGTTATAATAATTAATTAATTTAGTTAAAAGTATATAATAGAAAATCCATAAATAATACATTTTGTTATAATAGTCACAAAGAGTTATAACCGTAAGTAATTTATCATAATGAAAATAAATATACCATTTTAAATATTCTTAGTCAAGACATATCGAGATTGGATATTAACAGATCCGTTAAGATAAGAGTATGTAATGCTCTCCAAATGTTAGATGGTGTATTACTCAAGGTTGATAGGGGCAATAAGGAGTTATGTACTGGTAGTTGTTGGATAACTATGAAATGATCCACTCGATAGTTTTTTGTTGGCTAATATAACTAAGATCATATAAAAAATATCAATGTGACAAAATTACACAGTTCTCTTGACTTGGGAATACTTTTGATCTTTAACATGGAAGCCCCAATTGATTATAATTAAGTCATGGCACGGTGTCCATCAAATGACTACAGATGTATTGAGTGGAAGCATTATAAGTGAAACACTATTCAAGAGAGCATTCGTCTCCTTAGTTATATGAGGTCTATATCGCGGTCAACTAAAGTCAACTCAAATTCAAAGTCTAAGGGCATAGCATTTCGGTTAATAATAATTATTATTATTGAATAACTAGCTTTGTTTTTGTATATAGAGTTAAATATGGACAATACTAGAATTTTAACCATTACCAAATTCTATAAGTCTAAAGTGATATAGTTTTGACGAAGATAATTAGTGTAAATAAAAGCCATAACCAAGAAACAAAGTAAAACTGGATTTTACAAAAACCAAATAAGTGATAAATTTGGTCAAAATGTCACACCTTCTACTAAGTGAAATGTGAATTTTAATATTCGAATAATTTGATATTCATCGTTGACCAAATTTTCACCTAATGGTTCATATAACCGAAACGATGGATACTCCTTTGACCAAACGATTTAATCAATATGTAATTGTTGTAAATTAATTAATATAATAAATATATATTAAATATTAATTATAAAATTTGATTTTGATTTAATGAACAAATATTATTAAATGTATTAATCGATATACAATATCGATAAGCGTTTAAATTGGATTTAAAGGTAAAAACTTTTTTTGGAGTTTAAATAGGTTTGAAGCCAAAATATGGGCTGTTTATATTCGGCTATAATAAGGTTATATGCGGCCATATGATCGCTTGTCAGAAGCCTTTTATTTAGATGGCTAGGATGGAAGAAAGTGGGTAAGAGATAAAGGAGGATCTGAAATCTAATTAGTCTCTAAATTCTCCCGCATCTCCACTCTCATTTCTTTTAAAGAATTTTAAAGCCTCCATCTTGCTCTATATATTTTTCAAACCATGACCCTTCCTCCTCCATCAATTCGAGTTCAAATCAAATGAAAATATAATTCTATTCGATAACTAGTGGTCATAAGTTCAGGTATTAGCACTCTACTGGATTGGAAATCAGTTTTAGGAGCAAATCTCATCATTTCAAGGTGTACTTGCAGGCATCGGATATAAGGTGCATTTCTAATCTAAATTTAAATATTAATATTATCATATAATGTTTATATCATCCATACATTATTGTTAGTTACGCTACGATTTAAATTATAGACGTGTTGTCGTAATCAAATTAGTTGTATGTACGTATTCTTTTTATATATAAAAATGATATTTTTTTCATGTATATATACCTAATGAAAACATGGCTTAAAATAAAAAACAATTTTTTTGTTTGATTAGTTAAACAGTTTACATATAAATATATGCATAATTTAAAAATTTGAATACATCATATTTACAAAATATATGGTTATAAAATTTTATATATAATCTTTCATAGATATAAAAATTTCGATAGGAGTAAAAAATTTATTTTTCATATATATATATATATATATAATTTAAATATTATTTTAAAAAGAATGCCATGCGCATGACTTAGTAGGCATGGATATTTAAAAGTGTATTTTTTATATTGTAAAACATTAATATTATAAGTATAATATTATACTCATACATAAATACTTTATATATATATATATATATATATATTCAAGAAAATTATATTTATTTATATAGTGTTTCGATTTTTGAGAAAAAAGTTAATTTAATATAATTTATAAATGATTTAAATTTATTCATATTGTTATTTATATATAATGTTAATATTTCATTATTATGTTTACGAATAACTAAATATATTCATACAGAAAATTAATTAATTAAAAATATAAGTATGTAAACATACATTTGGAAAATATATTTATATATTGAATGAGCTAATGTATCCTTTATGGTGTAAATCCGAACACTTATACATGGGCATGTTGTACTTTGCACGGATTGTATGTTACACAAGCGCAAACATAAGCATATATGTATATGATACACATATATATTATATAACATTAATCAAATTATATAAAATCATTTAACAAATTTGAATAAAATATAGATTTTATTGAAATAAAATTTATAATGTTCTAAATAAATTAGATTTTGTCACGACCCAAATTTCAACGTTTGAAAATCGACACCCGTACTTCACTTGTACTCGAATGTCGCAGATTCAACTGTTGAAATTCGACTCGTGCCGGAACTTACAACACATTAAGTACAACAACACAGCGGAAGAAAATGAACAATATATATAACATTGATACATCAGATAGATACAATCGAATATCAAATACAATCAGAGATACAAGAAATAGCAGAAATAAAGCAAGTAGATGGTCTAGGCTTTGCGACCGTCGACAACGGAAAGATAATATAAACTTGAACTCCAAATGAGGAACTCCAATATCAGCAATCTCCATCTCCAAAGCACCAATCCAGAAATAGCTTGAACTTCCAATCAAGTTGTACTAAACAAGGCCAGTCATGAATGCTGAAGTGAAGCAAACTCGATCCAAATGCGATCGCCAAACCAAAGACTTCAAAGATCCAAATGTAGAAGAAGATCTCCAACGCTACCAAACTAAAGACTTCGAAAGCTATCGAATCTACACCTATTATTCGATTATCTGAAAAACCAAACTCTAGACTGCCCGTGTAGAAAATTATGGGCAACCAGAGTTTAAGAAGGGAACAATAAACTCCGGGTCAGTCATGAGACTGATATGAGCAAACAAAAACCGTTTTCTTTTAAAACAAGCAACAAAAGATTTTAAAACCTTGAAATCCGCAATGTTTTTTTTGAAAATGAAACAACCATAAGGCCTCCCGGCACACGCACCATGCAATCGCACACTTGGGGGAGATTTCTCCTTATGATAGTCAAACATGCTTCTACGCAAAATCCTTTGATATTATTATTAGTTCACAGTGGAAAACATTTCGAAAGTATAATATTAATCTCAACCAGCATAGGTACCATTATATTATGCCAGCTATAGCTACCACCTGAGGTGGCAGGTTGTACAATTGCAATCGTAAAGGGCTCGTATTGTTTGATTGGATTTCCAACAAATGGTCAGGCCAAGGAACTTTCCATTGCCATATCGGTACACCTCTGGAGGGATGCCCTGAGAACTTACCCAGCTCTCTGCTAACACAAGGTCGGTTTACTCCCTACCCGGGAGTAAAACCTAAGATATGCCACCCTCGGTCGTTTGCGACCTTTATCCGAGGATCCTCAACCACAAAGCCACATCACATAGTAATAAATATACAGTGTCCACATAAGTTAATTATCTGGGCTCCATACCATGATACCACCCTTTTCCAAAAGGAATGGACATACCCTAGGGGTGCGACCCCTGCAACCTTGCCGCATCTTTCCTGTTTTGACCATTATCGGGTTGTGAGGCTCGATGAGGTCTTGTCCACAAAGCTACGCTTTTTCACAAAGCAATTGTTCGATCAACAAATGATCAGCAAGACTTTGTATGCAACATTACCAAATTGGGGATGATCATTAGTAACCTTCAACTACATAACCTCTGAGCTCGTATGTCTCAGAGAAGGATGTTAAGCTAAGAGAATAAATTCTCCACCACCAAACAGAAATGTATCCGATAGAAACTGGTTTTACATCTCAAAGTGTAATGTCAGACACACATCCATACAAGTCTGTTCCGGGTTCGAACAGAACCGTTGGCACTTCAAAAGAAGCCCTTGCAAATCCGGATAATCCCTAATCACGTCCGGAGTTCCCATCACATATGGAGATCTCTATACCGGGGCCACTCGATGCAGAGACATTCGACGGGTTATCCTTTCGCTTTCGAAATATCCGGACCGGCCTTCAAATGCTATTCATAACGTCGTATCATTATTTAGAATGGGTTATATGACACAATAGTCCTCTCCTGGCTAAAACAAATAATGAGCACAGTATTTAAAATCATATGCATATTGGGATTTCAGTTAAGTCATAATGTAAAACCCCAAACTTTTCTTTCAAATGGTTTAGACAAATTACCATTTCCAAATCTTTAAACAAAAAGATTCAATTCACAAAGTTCACCCAGCTTTCACAAAGACCCATTCACATATTTCAAAACAACTTCCATTTCAAATCATTTATAGAAAGGACACACCTTTAAGATCCCTTTTTAATTTGAAAACAAAGTATACCAATCTTTAAAAAAGATCCATTCATATTCTTTCAAACAATTTCCCTTTCAAATTGGATTGACTCCTTTAATCTTTTAAATCAAAGATTTAATTCATAGCTTTCAAACCATTTCCAAAAATTTATTCATAGCTTGGAAAACCATTTTCATTTCAAACTTGAAATCCTTTTAACAAAAATTGGAAATTCTTTCTTATATGAAAGCTTTTATTATTTGAAAACAAATAGTTTTCGTTTCGGAAAAATCCGATTTCATTTATACAAGTTAAATCCCTTGGGTTAAATTCAAATTCAAACAATACATTTAAAATGATTTAAAACCCATATAAACACATATATAACTTGTACAGCCTTTTTAAATCATAGTTTCCAAACATAGAATTCAATTTCAAATTTAAATCAAATTATTTAAATTTCAAATTTTAAGCAAGTTATTCAAAATAACTTTTACCCTCAAACCCCTTTTCAGAATCTTTTTAACCCAATTCCATTTTTCCAAAACTATTTGGATTCAAAACAATTCAACTTTTAAAATCATTTCAAAAATCTGTGACTTAACCAATTTTCTCTTGCAATCCATATTTGTGTGTGTATGGTGTAGTCCAAGGGTTTTACACAATGTGCAACAACATCAATCATCACAGATTCAAACACAACAATATCAATAAGCGGTATAATCCTATAACACTTAACTTTACTCACAGATTCACAGATAAATGTATCACAGATAAATAAATAAATAAATAAATTACACACAGCTCAATTCATAGAACAGAATATTACAATCCAGAAATAACAATCAATTCAAGGCATTTCATACAATACAAACACTCATAAGCAATCCAAACATTCGATAATCATTTATAAACAGGAGTAATTAATTGTTTAATTCTAAATTAATTCAATTAATTTAATTACTCTTGAATTAATTACACAATCCTGATTATAACTTAACCTAAACCAGATTAATAAATTACTAACCCTGGTTTATTGACATTAATTAGTTACAGACTATTTTAATTAATTAACCTTTAATTATTTATTAATTAACCTTTAATAATAATTAATTAACTCTTAATTATTAAATGATTAACCTTTAATTATTTAATTATTCTTTAATTAATTAACCTTAATTAATTAATCAATAAATTAATTAAATTAATTATCTTCAATTTATTACAATAAGTGATTATCCCTAATCACTTTCATTAATTAATCTTTAATTAATTAATTTTTCTCAAATTAATTACCTTTACTAATTAATCTTCAAATTAATTAGCCTTAATTAATTATTCTTCGATCTCTTAATTAATACCATAATTTAATCAACATTTAATACATTAATAACATTAACCAAATTAACCTCAAATCATTTTAATTCATTAATCACATTAATTAATTATCCTTAAAGGTAATTACCCAAGCTATTAACTTTACTTTAATTACAAAAGGAAATTATTCTTATTTAATCACTTAATTACATCCTTTAAGCCTTGTTAAATAAAGTAAATCATCATAACAATTAACTAAAGTTTGACAACCTTTAAATAATTTAGAAATCAAAACATTATTAAGATAACCTATTTATCTTTTTAAATCAGTTTCTTAATTATTAAATTTAAAATAATTAAGGAAAACAAAACTTAATTAATTTTAAGTTAAATAAACTAGAGAACTTTATTTGACCCAATTTTTTTTTAATAAACTTTTATTATATAAAAGAAATTTATTTAAGAATAAGATTTTAAAACCTATTCTATTCAAATTTAAAATCTGGTTGATCTAAATGCTTTAGACCTGAGACACTCACGTGTAAAACCTGATAACACTCTCGAATTCAACCACGGTTCCATCGCTTCGAGTCGAACCCATGTCTTTCTCGAGTTTGGGCCCGAGAGCATTCCTCTTCCCTAAAACTTCAAACAGCAGCTGACACACACATACATGGGTGCACGTGCATGACCAACGGAACGTTCTCCGTCCAACATCGCGACCATCCACCAGGCACTCTCGACCCCATCGATGAACTCAACTACCCAGTTCGACGAATCTGACCTAAAAATCGAATTTGATCAATCGAGCAACACCTAAAAACAACCTGGTCGACAAAAACTTCACCTCCCGTCACTCGAGTGTTGAATATGCGCTTTGCGCTATATGATTTTTGTTTGATGATAATAAACATATATACATTCATATAAATGTATTTGGTAATGTACTATGTTGTTTTTTTCATAGTTTAAATAAATATTTGTTGAATAAAATTAAATTACACAGAATTCGAATTTGAATTCAAACAGAACAAGTTAAACAGATTTTGAATTCAAACAGAAATTTTTATTCAAACAAATATTTATTACAATTGTAAATAGTACAATTTCATGCTCTCACTATACATATACATTTTTGATTACAATCACATCACATTTACATCACAACCTCACTACATATCACTCACACTCGTATTTATCTTCAACTGCATTCCAGTTAGAATCCAGCATCTGAGCAATCTGCAAAAATATAAACTAACGCAGTAAAATTGAAAAAGAAATATTTTTGCAATTCAAAAATAAAATATGGTTTTTGAAAATAATATTTGCTTCAGTTATTTGGGTTGTTCGTCATCATTTAAATTTGAATTCATCATACACGAACAATTTGTGACATACACAGTGTATTACTGTATATGCCACAAGGCCGTGCACACCGATATATACACTTGATCGATTTACAGGGACAGGTGAGCACAGGTCAAACCCAAATGAAAAGCCGGGTTCAACTCACGTGCAATAACATTGAAAATCTCGAATCGAGCACAAGGTCAAACCCGAGTTTTGAGAAAAACTGGATTCAACACAGGGCAGGTCACAAGTCAAAAACAGTGTACAAAACTCAATGCAAGTTCAAGTCATCAAGTTCAAGTCAGACCACTGTAATAAGGCAGTAGTGTACATAGATACAACTACAACAATGACCAAAAAGTGTACAGCAATGCAAGTAAAGATGACACAAATTCAAGCAAATGCAACAAAGATGCAAGCTGCAGCATACCAGTGACATGAATGCAGTGAAGCAAGAATATAGCAGCAATGTACATGTACCAATGATACAAGAGAAGTGAACAACAATGCAACAGTGTGGAAGTTAAACAGTGATGAAGCTGGAAATACAAAGACCAGCTACTCAATGCATGCAACATGACTCGACTACAAGAACATCACAATGAACCAACAGGTCAGAGGTGAAACTCAAGCATGCATGCAGCATCAAGTCAGAACACAGTGAAAAACTCGAGTCACAGTACAGGCCAAGACCAACACTGCAACATGGAATACTAAAACAATGAAACTGTCTCAAAGCACAAAAGTGCACAGCAATCAAGTGCATCACAACAAAACAAGATCAAATGGAACAGTGCACCACTGATTTGAAGAACATATGAATAAAGAACACAAGTACAAGCAATGTGCAACTGCAGTGATACATAGGCAACATGAAGCAATGCACAGGTCAGGGCAGTGGACAGTACAAGCCAGCAAATGCAACAAACTCAAATGTCCAGTTATAACCACAAAACCATCAACACTGCAACTCAAATGTACAGGCCAGTGAACATAGAAGAGAATGACTCGAAGCAGTTGTGAACAAATGTACAAATGCTCAAGACCATCAGTACACAGTGTAGTTGCAGACTCCAAGAATATATACATGAACAAGTGTAGCATCTGTTACAGTGAAAAGCCTAAGTCAAGATGGAGTTACAACAATGCATCAGTGAGGAACACAACAACAATGAATACTGCAACATGACAAAATGTCAAAACTGCATCAATTACAAATGCAATGCAAAATGGAGTGAATGCAACATGGTGAACAACTAAAGTGCAACAAGTATTGCAGTAATGAATGCATCACATATACAACATCAAAGTGCAACAGAATGGATGCAGCAGTACCAAGTGATAGTGAAGATGGCCAGAGATGAAGACAGAGGCAAACACAAGATGGGCCGAAGCAATGGTGATGATAGAAGCTAATACAGAGTAGTATATTCACATACCCAAAATCAACAGTCGAAAATATACGAAATTGACAAAGTCAAATATCACAAATCACGAAATCAATTCAAAGCCGTGACCAACCAAGCAAGAAATATGAACAAGTCAACATCAAAGTTGTGGGACGCAAGAAACAAAAATACGCATATGAAAAAGTCAGAATCGATCTCAATCATTCAAGCATCATCAAGTGGCCGAGATAAAGAATTTGACAAATTCAATCAAATTTATACGAACGCAAATATAGGAATTCATCCTATTAAAACCCTAATCATCATCGGCATTTAGATCGATCGAGTTCAAGTATCAATTTAGAAAAGCAAAAGGAGACAGCACATACCGAATTCACAAGCATCAAAACTCGATCGAGCAACTGCAAGCAAGCTAGGGAAACCAATCACAGATCAATTGAAGAAACCGAAGCCCTAATTGCAACAAAGAGCCGAAGCCCTAACTGGATCAAAAGGGAACGAAGCCCTAATCAGAACGAAGCCGCCATTACTTCTCACGAACGAAGACAAAAAGAGGATTGGGTGAAATAAGGAAGTGGGCCGGTGTTAAAAAAACAAAAGGGGGTTTTGTTTAATTATAAACTTATATTAATATTGTTAATTAGTTTAGGGCTATTTTATTTTGTTCTTAATTATTGTTTTTATTTTACGAATCAAAGAGTTTAGGTAAATCACCACCTAGGTTTTAGGTTGTGTCTGATTGTCTATTTAGAGTTAGTTCAGTAAGCAGGGGTTGCGAGTTTGCAAAACTCTATAGGCGGTAGCAGGGCTTGCAAGTCTGTTAGAGTGTTTGTAAGCGTGATACTGTTTAATTCTAATAGAAATCTGGGAATGCAGCAGTAGGCAGGGGTTGCCGAAGCTGGGTAAATCTTGTGTGTGATTTACTTTTCAGTATATTTATTTCTGCAGTTTATTTTTGTGTTTAAATCAAGAAAATTTGCTATAACCCTATTCACCCCCCCTCTAGGGTTAATTTAGATCCTACAAGTTGTATCAGAGCCCGGTAATTTTTTTTTTTTAACTCTAGAGTCATGTGTCTACAAATAATGCTTTTTCTGAGGGGCAATCTATTGCTAGGCCACCCATGTTTAACGGGAACGATTATGCTTATTGGAAAGTTAGGATGGGTATCTATCTCAGTTCTGTTGATTATGAAGTTTGGGATATTATTGAAACTGGCTATAAACCCCCCACTATAATCGTTGGTGATACTGAGATTCCTAAACCTAAGGATAGGTGGGATGCTAACGATAAGAAATTGAAAACAACAAATGCTAAAGCCATGAATGCTTTGATATGTTCTCTTGATAAAAATGAATTTAATAGAATTTCTCATTGTACAACAGCACAGGAAATATGGCATACTTTGGAGGTGACACACGAAGGAACTTCTCAAGTCAAGGAGTCTCGGCTAGCCCTATTCAGCAATGAATACGAAAACTTTGTGATGGACAAAGGCGAGAGCATAAAGGATATGTTTGGACGCTTTTCAACCTTGGTATACAATGCTAGAGCGCTTGGGAAGGTATTCACTGAGGTAGAGCTTGTGCGGAAGATACTACGAGTTTTACCAATGAACTTTGAGGCAAAAGTCACAGCAATCCAAGAATCGAAAGATCTGAGCAAACTAAGCATGGAGGAGTTGATTGGCAACTTGATGACATATGAGCTTGAGCTAAAAGCAAAGGAAGAACGCAACAACTCCGAACCAAAGAAGAAGACGATTGCCTTAAAGAGCAAAGAAGAAAGCGATGAAGAAGAAGAAGATCCAATTGAAGAGCTTGCAATGGCTGTCAATAATCTTAAAAAATGGTCAAGATTCAAGTCACGAAAGAAGAAAATAAGTGGTAATAAGTCAAAAAATTCAGACGATTCCGATAATGAATTGACATGCTATAACTGCAAGAAGCCTGGCCACTTCAAACAAAAATGTCCACTTCTCAAAAACAACAAAGGAAAGAAAAAGAAAAAGAAGGCCTTTGCAGCAACTTGGGATGATGAAGAAGGAGAGGAAGTTTCAAATAATAGCTCAGAGGAGGCTAACTTGTGTCTTATGTCAAAATCGGATTCAGAAGCAAGCTTAGAGGAATCTAGTGAGGTCATCTTCCTCTCTTCTTATGTAGGTATGTTGGCGGGCTAAGGAACAACAAGAATGGTTTCTAGATTCAGGTTGTTCTAGACATATGACAGGTGACAAATCGAAGTTCCTTAGCTTAGAGAATTTTAAAGGTGGAAATGTGATCATGGGAGACAATAGCAAGTGTAAGATTATTGGCAAAGGTGAAGTTGGTAACGGTATTTTTTCCTTGACTAATGTTTTATACGTTGAAAATCTGCATCACAATCTCATTTCTATTAGCCAACTATGTGACAAAGGTATGAACGTAATTTTTGATAGTGATACTTGCAAAATCATTGATAAATCTTCTAATAACATTGTTTTTATGGGCAAAAGAAAAGGGAATGTTTACTCACTTTCATTTGATAATCTAAAACTTTCTAGATGTTTGGTAGCCACTGACGAAGAGGCATATTTATGGCATAGGAGACTTGGACATGCTAGCATGAGTCTCTTAGAAAAACTCGAATCAAAAGAATTAGTCAGAGGGTTACCACATCAGAAATTTAAAAATAATAAAGTGTGTAAAGCATGTTCCTTGAGCAAGCTTAGTCGATCATCATTTCGTCCTAAAAACATTGTTAGCACATCAAGGGTCCTTGAACTAGTCCACATGGATTTATTTGGACCAAATGAAATTTCAAGCTTGAATGGAAAACGTTATTGTTATGTATTGGTTGATGATTATTCTAGATTTACATGGGTTTACTTTTTAGCCAAAAAGTTTGAATCTTTCGAATATTTTTCAAAATTTGCAAAACTTGTTCAAAATGTAAAAGGAGTTACAATTAAAACCTTGAGAAGTGATCATGGAGGCGAATTTGAAAATTTTGAATTTGAAAATTTTTGTGAAGAAAATGGTTTAAAACATGAATTTTCTGCTCCACGAACACCTCAACAAAATGGGGTGGTTGAAAGGAAAAATCGTACATTACAGGAATTGGCTAGATCCATGTTAAGTGAGTATAAGCTACCTCTAATCTTTTGGGCAGAGGCAGTGAATACTTCGTGCTATGTAATGAATAGAGTAATGATTAGACCAATACTTGGCAAAACGTCTTATGAATTGTGGCATGAAAGGAAACCTAACATTTCTTATTTTCGTATATTTGGGTGTCCTTGTTTCATTCTTAACACTGGTGATCAACTTGGAAAATTTGAATCAAAGGCTGATGATGGAATTTTCATGGGCTATTCAACAAGGAGTAAGGCTTACAGGATATATAACAAACGAACAAAGACAATTGTTGAGTCAATCAATGTGAAATTTGATGAATCTGATCTGGAAAAAACGACTGAAAGGATGGTTGACGACGGAGTAGATCCTGAAGGCACTGAAGAAGGGACATTTAGTGAGAAAACTGAAAGAAGGACTGTTGATGCTGATAAACTAAGGTTCAAACCTAATCATCCTCCTGGATTAATTATTGGTGATCCTACGGAAGGTATACGTACTCGTTCCTCATTTGATGAAAATTTGTGTGCGTTTTGTTGTCATAGTGGTTTTATTTCTGAAATTGAACCTGATTCTGTTGAAATGGCTCTTAATGATGAAAATTGGTTTTTAGCAATGCAAAATGAACTTAATCAATTTGAGAGAAACAAAGTTTGGAATTTAGTTCCTAGGCCTAATGACTATCCAATTGTAGGGACTAAATGGGTGTTTAAAAATAAATTTGATGAATCAGGAAATGTAATTAGAAACAAGGCTAGGTTGGTTGCAAAAGGTTATAACCAAATAGAAGGCATAGACTTTGATGAAACATTTGCTCCAGTTGCTAGGTTAGAAGCCATTAGAATCTTGCTAAGTTTTGCATGTTACAAGGGTTTCAAACTTAAACAAATGGATGTAAAAAGTGCCTTTTTGAATGGTGATTTAAAAGAAGAAGTTTTTGTTGAACAACCACCCGGTTTTGAAAATCATGAATTTCCAAATCATGTGTATAAGCTAGAAAAAGCATTATATGGTCTTAAGCAAGCACCAAGAGCTTGGTATGACTGCCTCTGTACATATCTTTTGGAAAATGGTTTTAAAAAGGGAAGTGCTGACACGACTCTGTTTCTATTACATAAAGAACATGATTTTTTGATTGTTCAGATTTATGTGGATGATATTATTTATGGTGCTACTAATGAGCTTTTGTGTGAGAATTTTGAACAAGTCATGCAGGCTAAATTTGAGATGAGTTTGGTTGGTGAATTGAAATACTTTCTTGGATTTCAAATTAAGCAAAGCAGTGATGGTATCTTCATTTCACAATCCAAATATGTGTTGGAGCTATTGAAGAAATTTGGAGTCGAAAATTCCAAACCATTGAGAACTCCTATGAGCCCATCAACAAAGTTGGACAAAGATGAGAAAGGAATTGCAATTGATCAAAAGAAATATCGAGGGATAATCAGTTCACTTCTCTATCTTACTGCTTCTAGACCTGATATTATGTTTTCTGTGTGCTTGTGTGCACGTTTTCAAGCTAATCCCAAAGAATCTCATTTAAAAGCTACTAAACGAATTTTGAGATATCTTTCACACACACACAAATTTGGACTATGGTACCCTTCTTGTGAAAATTTTGATTTAGTAGGTTATTCCGATGCTGATTATGCTGGTTCATTAGTTGACAGAAAAAGCACTAGTGGGACATGTTTCATGCTAGGACATTCATTAGTCTCATGGTCAAGTCGGAAACAGAATTATGTTGCATTATCCACCACTGAAGCAGAATATATTGCTTTGGGAAGTTGTTGTGCTCAAATTCTATGGATGATGCAAACTCTTTCTGATTTTGGCTTAGTCTATAAACAAGTCCCATTAAAATGTGATAGTAGGAGTGCTATAGATTTGTCAAATAATCCTGTTCATCACTCTCGCACAAAACATATTGATGTGAGACACCATTTTCTTCGAGATCATATTGCTAAAGAAGACATTTGCATTGAATATATTTCAACAGAAACTCAACTTGCTGATATTTTCACAAAACCTCTCCCCGAAGACAGATTTTCCAAATTACGTTTAGATTTGGGAATTATAGAGGTTGACTAATCATTTTTTTTTAAATTTTGAATTTTGAATTTGATTCTAAAATGACAATTTTTTAACTAATCTAACTCCCTAATGATTATCGAAAAGATGAATAGTGATTGAAAAAGTGATGAGTGTTGATATTTATCATATATTATAACTCGAGAAAGTATAATTAGAAAATTTCTTTAGAATTTCATAACAAGAGTTATAAAATTTTTGTTGGGTAATAATTCCATGACCATTTCTATTTCTATCATCTTTCTATCGACCATCACTCTTCAAGATCATATTTAGTATGTAAATTTGTGGTAGTTTACAAAGGAAATCATTTGTTCTTCAATATCTTTAAATCTGTGAAGGAAATTATTTGTGCTTCAACTTATAATATTCAGCAATTAATAATAATAAATACCAAAGTATTCACTCTCATTTAAAAGTCCTCACGGTTATGCATGGGTGAATTACTTGGAATTTGTTATGTGCTTCCATGCTCATTTAAAAGTCCTCACGGTTATGCATGTATGGAACGCATATCAAAAGTTGATTTTTAAAATAAACAAGTTGATTCTAATCCCATTTAAAAGTCCTCACGGTTATGCGTGATTAGAAAATACTTGATTTCGTTTTTTTTAAAAAAATTGTGAATACTACTAATCTCATTTAAAAGTCCTAACGGTTATGCATGGTTAGTAGAGATTCAAATTTCCTGAAATAAATATACCTAAAATAGACAGAATTGTATGATTTTTGATGATTTTTTTTTATCCCCATCACTTCTGAAAGTGGAATATGTGCTTGACAAGAGTAATTATGATTTTTGTTTGAGTTTTATTGAAATTTGATATTTATATTTAATTGAGTTAAATGTTTGATTCATGTCTATCACTTCATCCCTATTTTATAACACTATTATTCTTTTGCTAATAACAAAAGGGGGAGAGAAAAGTTAAGATTTTGTCAAATAAAATCAAGCAAAGGTCAAATAATTTTCAATTTGCATATAGGCTCATTTACATATTTTTATTTGTATGCATATATGTAGGGGGAGTATCACATAAAAAGGAAGCATTCAAATAGGGGGAGCAAATGAAATTATCAAATACATTTAATATATTCAAAATCTTAAATATATGTTTGTTATCATCAAAAGGGGGAGATTGTTGAATATGCGCTTTGCGCTATATGATTTTTGTTTGATGATAATAAACATATATACATTCATATAAATGTATTTGGTAATGTACTATGTTGTTTTTTTTCCATAGTTTAAATAAATATTTGTTGAATAAAATTAAATTACACAGAATTCGAATTTGAATTCAAACAGAACAAGTTAAACAGATTTTGAATTCAAACAGAAATTTTTATTCAAACAAATATTTATTACAATTGTAAATAGTACAATTTCATGCTCTCACTATACATATACATTTTTGATTACAATCACATCACATTTACATCACAACCTCACTACATATCACTCACACTCGTATTTATCTTCAACTGCATTCCAGTTAGAATCCAGCATCCGAGCAATCTGCAAAAATATAAACTAACGCAGTAAAATTGAAAAAGAAATATTTTTGCAATTCAAAAATAAAATATGGTTTTTGAAAATAATATTTTCCTAAGTTATTTGGGTTGTTCGTCATCATTTAAATTTGAATTCATCATACACGAACAACTTGTGACATACACAGTGTATTACTGTATATGCCACAAGGCCGTGCACACCGATATATACACTTGATCGATTTACAGGGACAGGTGAGCACAGGTCAAACCCAAATGAAAAGCCGGGTTCAACTCACGTGCAATAACATTGAAAATCTCGAATCGAGCACAAGGTCAAACCCGAGTTTTGAGAAAAACTGGATTCAACACAGGGCAGGTCACAAGTCAAAAACAGTGTACAAAACTCAATGCAAGTTCAAGTCATCAAGTTCAAGTCAGACCACTGTAATAAGGCAGTAGTGTACATAGATACAACTACAACAATGACCAAAAAGTATACAGCAATGCAAGTAAAGATGACACAAATTCAAGCAAATGCAACAAAGATGCAAGCTGCAGCATACCAGTGACATGAATGCAGTGAAGCAAGAATATAGCAGCAATGTACATGTACCAATGATACAAGAGAAGTGAACAACAATGCAACAGTGTGGAAGTTAAACAGTGATGAAGCTAGAAATACAAAGACCAGCTACTCAATGCATGCAACATGACTCGACTACAAGAACATCACAATGAACCAACAGGTCAGAGGTGAAACTCAAGCATGCATGCAGCATCAAGTCAGAACACAGTGAAAAACTCGAGTCACAGTACAGGCCAAGACCAACACTGCAACATGGAATACTAAAACAATGAAACTGTCTCAAAGCACAAAAGTGCACAGCAATCAAGTGCATCACAACAAAACAAGATCAAATGGCACAGTGCACCACTGATTTGAAGAACATATGAATAAAGAACACAAGTACAAGCAATGTGCAACTGCAGTGATACATAGGCAACATGAAGCAATGCACAGGTCAGGGCAGTGGACAGTACAAGCCAGCAAATGCAACAAACTCAAATGTCCAGTTATAACCACAAAACCATCAACACTGCAACTCAAATGTACAGGCCAGTGAACATAGAAGAGAATGACTCGAAGAAGTTGTGAACAAATGTACAAATGCTCAAGACCATCAGTACACAGTGTAGTTGCAGACTCCAAGAATATATACATGAACAAGTGTAGCATCTGTTACAGTGAAAAGCCTAAGTCAAGATGGAGTTACAACAATGCATCAGTGAGGAACACAACAACAATGAATACTGCAACATGACAAAATGTCAAAACTGCATCAATTACAAATGCAATGCAAAATGGAGTGAATGCAACATGGTGAACAACTAAAGTGCAACAAGTATTGCAGTAATGAATGCATCACATATACAACATCAAAGTGCAACAGAATGGATGCAGCAGTACCAAGTGATAGTGAAGATGGCCAGAGATGAAGACAGAGGCAAACACAAGATGGGCCGAAGCAATGGTGATGATAGAAGCTAATACAGAGTAGTATATTCACATACCCAAAATCAACAGTCGAAAATATACGAAATTGACAAAGTCAAATATCACAAATCACGAAATCAATTCAAAGCCGTGACCAACCAAGCAAGAAATATGAACAAGTCAACATCAAAGCCGTGGGACGCAAGAAACAAAAATACGCATATGAAAAAGTCAGAATCGATCTCAATCATTCAAGCATCATCAAGTGGCCGAGATAAAGAATTTGACAAATTCAATCAAATTTATACGAACGCAAATATAGGAATTCATCCTATTAAAACCCTAATCATCATCGGCATTTAGATCGATCGAGTTCAAGTATCAATTTAGAAAAGCAAAAGGAGACAGCACATACCGAATTCACAAGCATCAAAACTCGATCGAGCAACTGCAAGCAAGCTAGGGCAACCAATCACAGATCAATTGAAGAAACCGAAGCCCTAATTGCAACAAAGAGCCGAAGCCCTAACTGGATCAAAAGGGAACGAAGCCCTAATCAGAACGAAGCCGCCATTACTTCTCACGAACGAAGACAAAAAGAGGGTCGGGTGAAATAAGGAAGTGGGCCGGTGTTGAAAAAACAAAAGGGGGTTTTGTTTAATTATAAACTTATATTAATATTGTTAATTAGTTTCGGGCTATTTTATTTTGTTCTTAATTATTGTTTTTATTTTACGAATCAAAGAGTTTAGGTAAATCACCACCTAGGTTTTAGGTTGTGTCTGATTGTCTATTTAGAGTTAGTTCAGTAAGCAGGGGTTGCGAGTTTGCAAAACTCTATAGGCGGTAGCAGGGCTTGCAAGTCTGTTAGAGTGTTTGTAAGCGTGATACTGTTTAATTCTAATAGAAATCTGGGAATGCAGCAGTAGGCAGGGGTTGCCGAAGCTGGGTAAATCTTGTGTGTGATTTACTTTTCAGTATATTTATTTCTGCAGTTTATTTTTGTGTTTAAATCAAGAAAATTTGCTATAACCCTATTCACCCCCCCTCTAGGGTTAATTTAGATCCTACATCGAGATCACCGGTGGTCGTGCGAATTCGTCCAGAACCCTACCGTAACACCATGCGACGATTTACTCAAGTCTCTTTGATCCCGATGCACTGTTGTTGATGAAATCATCCCGCAAACCTTCACAACCCAAACTGGGTAATAAACCCTACTTCGCCTCCACCAGACCACTATGGTCATTAGAAAGTTCCTCTACCCAATTGACCCATCCTTTCGTACACCTCCAACATAAATCTCGAATCGCCTCCCTCTGCCGATCGATGATGATTGGTGAAAAAGCAAATTCTGGTTAACTCAAAATTTCTCGTTGAATATAAGCTAAAAAAATTTGTAATGATTTCCTAAAATCATCATTCCCTAATGCGAACTCAATTATTAAATCAATTCACAAAATTTCAAACTTCGATTTTCCTAATTTTAACAGTTTTCACTATATTTTATCATTTTTTAGCTCATTACTTCTTAATTATTCTTCTGAAAAATTTTAAAATTGATATTTAGTTAATACTAACATCTTTACTTTAAAGATCAGAACACAAATCTACTCATATATTAAGATATAGATTTTTATATATGAAATTCATATTCCTGTTTATTAACAGAGAGATATGTACACACATATAAACATGCACATGCATTTTAAATTTATTTATTTTCAACCATAACCAAACATTTCAATTTTCAATTATCGCAGGCATCACTAGCATTAGAAGTCAAGAGTATAGAGTTTTAAAAGTAAGGTTTGCTCACCTGTGTGTGTTGAAACAGAGGACAAAGCTTGGAATTTTGGTTTTGTTTTTAATCTGGAAATTGATTGCTATCCTTTGGAACTTGAATGTTTTTAGATTGAAGCTTGCTTGATTTATTGATTTGCTCCAATCTGGACCTAAATGCATTGCTATTTGATTCCAGAAAATTTTTCAGGCTTTTGATTGTTGCCTTGCCTCAAAACCGAGTTGAATTTGATGTTTGCATGATTCAGATTTTGAATCAACCTGAACTTGCTTTGATTTGATTTTTCCAGGCTTTGAAGTTATTTTTTGGTATATTTGCTTCCCTAATTTGTGTTTCGGGATTTGATTTTGATTTCTTTCACACTTGAAAATATCGGGTTGAATTCTAGGTTTGAAGATTTTGAAAATAGGTTTTCTTCTGAATTAAACCTGTTTGATTTCTTTAATTTTTTTTCTAGTTTGCAGTTTGTATCTTTGTTTCTGGTTTGAGATGATTTTTTTTGTTTTACTAATTTTGATTTCATTTTTTGAGAAGTTTCAAAATAGCCTAGTTTATTCTTCATTTTGATGTTTATTTACTATAGATTCAAAAAGAAAAACATTTTGCCACTTGTCTTTATTTGTTAACACTTGTAATTATCTTGCATAATTATTGTACAAATGACTCTTGTTATACAAATTATGTTTAAATCCTCTTTGTTAATTTATTTATAAATTTTTGAATAAACCCTTGTTTTTATTTTATTTTAAAACTTTTAATTATTCATATTTTATAACTTAACATATGTAAATGTTTTACATTTTAAATTCATGAATATACAAACTATATTTATCTATTTCAAAAGAAAAATGTGTTTTAAATCTTTTTATCAAATCTAATAAATATTTATATCTATATTTATAACTTTAAAGAATGAGATTTTAAAATAAATCAAACTATAAATAAATAAGTATATAATATGTATATATTTGAATTCAATTCTTTAGATAGATTTTGTAAATTTTATTTATATCAATTTCACAATATTACTTATAAACCAAAATGCCTATTTAATGAATTTGGAAAACAAATCTTTATTAAGGATTTCAAATCCAATTTGTCTTATAAGATTTTTAATTTTGAATTTCAATTCCAAGATTCAGTTTAAAATAAATTTATAAATATAACCAAACATATCTTTTATAAATATAATATTTTATTCATTCCCAATCTATAAATATTTTCCAAATATTTATTTTCAACACATTGTATTTGAAATTCAAATGCATATTCCAAATTATAATCTATTTATAAAATATTTACTTTTGAATTCCAAATCAAAATTTTATTAAAAATCAATTTATTGAATTTTCATATCAATTCCTTTATTTACTATCTTTTGATATATATCCATTCAAATTTTCAAATTAATCCACAATTAAACTTATAATCAAAATATTATTCAAATTACTTATTTCTGAATTTCCAATTAGAGTTTCTATTTTAAAATCATATTTATATTCATTTATATTAATAAACAAACAAATATCTATATAATTTGGAAAATGCCAAGTTAATTCAAAATTTAATTTCAAAATCTAAATTAATTTCAATTTCAAATTTGATTTAAACGGGAATGTTACAGATTCCCCCCTTAAGAGAATTTCGTCCCTGAAATTTGCCAGGGAGAAAACAAAGGGTGGATAGAGAACAGTTTTCCAGATCAAACTGAATATCTACTCTGTATTTGCTTACCAAATCAGAATATCACCAACAATTATGAGAACAAACTCACTCGATATTATACAGGATATTTGGGTCATCCAGTATACGAAGTATGTAGAGCACTGGTTAGTTCTAAAGATAACTAACCTTTTGTAGAATATATCGGGACCCAAAAAAGAACAGATAATGGGCTTAATCTTCCATAATTCTCAAGCACTAAGTATGGATTCTAAACTCAGGTCGGAATACCCCAAAGTATATATTAACTTGTCCCTCCTCGGACTTCGATTTTCGCAAGAAATTACAATAGAATTTTAAATTTGGTTTTAACCGATATCGTTTTATCGATACAATTCAAATTTAACTTCATATTTCATTAACCAATTTATTTACATAAAATTTTAATTTCGTTAAAGTTAAAAACGAGAAGATTGATAAGAAACCAATGAAGATATGAAGTAAGGATTTTCTACAATGATTCATAGGGCCACCATCATACCAAAACTTCTCCTTCAAGCTGCCATGAAGCCATCAAAGAATTGAAACTGGATCAGAGGAGATTGATAGAAAAGTTGTTTTTGTTGTTGTTACAGGTTATTGACCATTTGTAGTGGTACTTCCCTGTCCCCTATCTCGTCCTCTTCTTGCACTCATGCTCACTATCAGTGGATAGTAAGAGAATTTACAGAGGCATTCAGTCGGATATCTTAGGGATATACTTATTCTAGGGTATACTTCACCCTATCTCTAATGAGTTACCTAATGTGTTATACACCTACGCTAAAGTTCAACCTTCAGCTCTAATACCAAGATGTCACAACCCAAATTTCAGCGTTTGAAAATCGACACCCGTACTTCACTTGTACTCGAATGTCGCAGATTCAACCGTTGAAATTCGACTCGTGCCGGAGCTTATAACACATTAAGTACAACAACATAGCGGAAGAAAATGAATAATATATATAATATTGATACATCAGATAGATATAATCGAATATCAAATACAATCAGAGACATAAGAAACAACAGAAATAACACAAGTAGATGGTCTACGCTTTGCGACCATCGACAGGGGAAAGGTAATATAAACTTGAACTCCAAATGAGGAACCCCAATATCAGCAATCTCCATCTCCAAAGAACCAATCCAGAAATAGCTCGAACTTCCAATCAAGTTGTACTAAACAAGGTTAGTCATGAATGCTGAAGTGAAACAAACTCGATCCAAATGCGATCGCCAAACTAAAGACTTTAAAGATCCAAAAGCTGAAGAAGATCTCCAAATTCTATCAAACTAAAGACTTCAAAAGCTATCGAATCTACACCTATTATTCGATTATCTAAAAAACCAAACTCTAGACTGCCCGTGTGGAAAATTATGGACACCCAGAGTTTAGGAAGGGAACAATAAACTCCGGGTCAGTCATGGGACTGCTATGAGAAAAAAACAGTTTTCCTTTAAAACAAACAACAAAATATTTTAAAACATTGAAATCTGCAATGTTTATTTTTGAAAATGAAACTACCATAAGGCCTCCCGGCACGCATACCATGCAATCGCACACTTGGAGGAGATTTCTCCTAATGATAGTCAAACATGCTTACTACGCAAAATCCTTTGATATTATTATTACTGCATAGTGGAAAGCATTTCGAAAGTATAATATTAATCTTAACCAGCATAGGTACCATTATTTATGCCAGCTATAGCTACCACTTGAGGTGCTAGGTTATACAATTGCAATCGTAAAGGGCTCGTATTGTATGATTGGATTTCCAACAAATGGTCAGGCCAAGGAACATCCCATTGCCACATGGGTACGCCACTGGAGGGACGCCTCGAGAACTTACCCAGCTCTCTGCCAACACAAGTTGGTTTACTACCTTCCGGGAGTAAAACCTAAGATATGCCACCCCCGGTCGTTTGCGACCTTTATCCGAGGATCCTCAACCACAAAGCAACAACACACAATAATAAATATATAGTGTCCACATGAGTTAAGTATCTGGGGTCCATACCATGATACCACCCTTTTCCAGAAGGAATGGACATACCCTAGGGGCGCGATCTCTGCAACCTTGCTGCATCTTTCCTGTTTCGACCATTACCAGGCTGTGAGGATCGATGAGGTCTCGTCCACAAAGCTACGCTTTTTCACAAAGCCATGCTTCGATAAACAAATGATCAGCAGCACTTCGTATGCCACATTACCAAATTGAGAATGTATCATTAGTAACCATCAACTACATAACCTCTGAGCTCGTATGGCTTAGAGAAGGGTGTTAAGCTAAGAGAATAAATTCTTCGCCACCAAACATAAATGTATTTGATAGAAACTGGTTTTACATCTCATAGTGTAATGTCAGACACACATCCATACAAGTCTATTTCAGGTTCGAACAGAACCGAAGGCACTTCAAAAGAAGCCCTTGCAAATTCGGATAATCCTTAATCACGTCCGGACTTCCCATCACATATGGAGATCTCTATACCGGGGCCATTCGGTGCAGACATTCAATGGGTTATCCTTTCACTTTCAAAAATATCCGGTCTTCACCACCGGTCTTCAAATGCTATCCATAATGTCGTATCATTATTCGAAATGGGTTATATGACACAAAGGTCCTCTCCTGGCTAAACCGAATAATGAGCGCAGTATTTAAAAACATATGGATATTGGGATTTCAGTTAAGTCACAAATTAAAACCCCAAACTTTTCTTTCAAATGGTTTAAACAAATTACCATTTCCAAATCTTTGAAAAAAACGTTTCAATTCACAAAGTTCACCCAGCTTTCACAAAGACTCATTCACATATTTCAAAACAACTTCCATTTCAAATCTTCTATAGAAAGGACACACTTTAAGATCCCTTTTCAATTTGAAAACAAAGTATACCAATTTTTAACAAAGATCCATTCATATTCTTTCAAACAGTTTCCCTTTCAAATTGGATTAACTCCTTTAATCTTTTAAATCAAAGATTTAATTCATAGCTTTCAAACCATTTCCAAAGATTTATTCATAGCTTGGAAAACCATTTTCATTTCAAACTTGAAATCCTTTTAACACAAATCGAAAATTCTTTCTTATATGAAAGCTTTTATTGTTTGAAAACAAATAGTTTTCGTTTCGGAAAAATCCGATTTCATTTATACAAGTTAAAGCCCTTGGGTTAAATTCAAATTCAAAACAATACATTTAAAATGGTTTAAAACCATATAAACACATATATAACTTGTATAGCCTTTTTAAATCATAGTTTCCAAACGTAGAATTCAATTTCAAATTTTTGAATTCAAACTTAAATCAAATTATTTAAATTTCAAAATTTAAGCAAGTTATTCAAAATTACTTTTATCTTCAAACTCCTTTTCAAAAGCTTTTCAACCCAATTCCATTTTGCCAAAACTATTTGGATTCAAAACAATTCAACTTTTAAAATCATTTCAAAAATCTGCGACTTAACCAATTTCCTCGTGCAATCCATATTTGTGTATGTATGGTGTAGTCCTAGGGTTTTACACAATAGTGCAGTAACATCAATCATCACAGATTCAAACACAACAGTATCGATAAGCAGTATTATTCTATAACGCTTATTTTTATTCACAGATAAATGTATCATATATAACTAAATAAATAAATAAATTACACACAGCTCAATTCACAGAACAGAATATTACAGTCCAGAAATAATAATCAATTCAAGGCATTTCATACAATACAAACATTCATAAGCAATCCAAGCATTCGATAATCATTTATAAATAGGACAAATTAATTGTTTAATTCTAAATTAGTTCAATTAATTCAATTACTCAGGAATTAATTACTAAATCCTGATTATAACTTAACATAAACCAGACTAATAAATTACTAATCCTGGTTATTAACATTAATTAATTACAGACATTTTAATTAATTAACCTTTAATTATTTATTAATTAACCTTTAATAATAATTAACTAACCCTTAATTATTAAATGATTAACCTTTAATTATTTAATCATTCTTTAATTAATTAACCTTAATTAATTAATCAATAAATTAATTAAATTAATTTTCTTCAATTTATTACAATAAGTGATTTTTCCTAATCACTTTCATTAATTAATCTTTAATTAATTATTTTTTCTCAAATTAATTACCTCTACTAATTAATCATTCAAATTAATTAGCCTTAATTAATTATTCTTCAATCGCTTAATTAATACCATATAACCAACCTTTAATACATTAATAACATTAACCAAATTAACCTCAAATCATTTTAATTCATTAATCACATGAATTAATTATCCTTAAAGGTAATTACCTAAGGTATTAATTTTACTTTAAATACACAAGGTAATTATTCTTATTTAATCACTTAATTACATCCTTTAAACATTGTTAAATAAAGTAAATCATCATTAACAGTTAACTAAATTTTGACAACCTTTAAATAATTTAGAAATCAAAACATTATTAAGATAACCCATTTATCTTTTTAAATCAGTTTCTTAGTTATTAAATTTAAAATTCAAAATAATTAAGGAAAACAAAACTTAATTAATTTTAAGTTAAATAAACTATAAAACTTTCAATGAGCAAAATTTTTTAAATAAACTTTTATTATATAAAAGAAATTTATTTAAGAATAAGATTTTAAAACCTATTCTATTCAAATTTAAAACCTGGTTTGTCTAAATGATTTAGACCCAAGACACTCACGCGTAAAACCTGATAACACTCTCGAATTCAACCACCATTCCATCGCTTTGAGTCGAACCCATGTCTTTCTCTAGTTTGGGCCCGAGAGCATTCTCCTTCCACAAAACTTCAGACAACAGCTGATACACACATACATGGGTGCACGTGCGCGATCATTGGAACGTTCTCCGTCCAACATCGCGACCATCTCGACCCCATCGATGAACTCAACTACCCAGTTCGACGAATCTGACCTAAAAATCAAATTTGAATTATTGAGCAACACCTAAACACAACCTGGTGGACAAAAACTTCACGTCCCGTCACTCGAGAACACCGAAGGTCGTGCGAATTCGTCCAGAACCCTACCGTGACACCATGCGATGATTTACTCAAGTCCCGTTGATCCTGATGCACTATTGTTGATGAAATCACCCCGCAAACCTTTACAACCCAAACTGGGAAATAAACCCTACTTCGCCTCCACCAGACCACTATGGTCATTAGAAAGTTCCTCTACCATTTTTCCCAATTGACCCATTCTTTCGTCCACCTCCAAAATAAATCTCGAATCGCCTCCCTCTGCCGATCGATGACGATTGGTGAAAAAGCAAATTCTAGTTAACTCAAAATTTCTCATTGAATATAAGCTAATTTTTTTTGTAATTACTTCCTAAAATCATCATTCCCTAATGCAAACTCAATTATTAAATCAATTCACAAAATTTCAAACTTCGATTTTTCTGATTTTAACAGTTTTCACTGTATTTTCTCATTTTTTAGCTCGTTACTTCTTAATTATTCTTATGAACAATTTTAAAATTGACATTTAGTTAATACTAACATCTTTACTTTAAAGATCATAACACAAATCTGCTCATGTACTAAGATATATATTTTTATATATGAACTTCATATGCCTGTTTACTAACAGAGAGATATGTACACACATATCAAACATGCATAGGCACTTTAAATGTATTTATTTTCAACCATAACCAAACATTTCAAGTTTCAATTATCATAGGCATCATAGGCATCACAGGCATCAGAAGTCAAGAGAATAGAGTTTTAAAAGTAAGGTTTGCTCACCTGTGTGTGTTGAAACAGAGGACAAAGCTTGGAACTTTGGTTTTGTTTTTAATCTGGAAATTGATTGCTGTCCTTTTGAACTTGAATGTTTTTAGATTGAAGCTTGCTTGATTAATTGATTTGCTCCAGTCTGGACCTAAATGTATTGTTATTTGATTCCAGAAAGTTTTTCAGGTTTTTGATTGCTGCCTTTCCACAAAACTGAGTTGAATTTGATGTTTGCATGATTCAGATTTTGAATCAAGCTGAAATTGCTTTGATTTGATTTTTCCAGGCTCTAAAGTTATTTGCTGGTATATTTTCTTCCTTGATTTGTGTTTCAGGTTTTGATTTTGATTGCTTTCACACCTGAAAATCTCAGGTTGAATTCTAGGTTTGAAGATTTTGAAAACAGGTTTTCTTCTGAATTAACCTGTTTGATTTCTTTAAAAAAATTCTAGTTTGTAGTTTGTATCTTTTTTTCTGGTTTGAGATGATTTTTCTTTGTTTTACTGATTTTTATTTCATTTTTTGAGAAGTTTCAAAATAGCCTAGTTTATTATTCATTTTGATGTTTGTTTACTTAATAAATTCAGAAAGAAAACATTTTGCCACTTGTCATTATTTGTTAACACTTGTAATTATCTTGCATAATTATTGTACAAATGTCTCTTGCTATACAAATTATGTTTAAATCCTCTTTGTTATTTATTTATAAATTTTTGTATATACCCTTGTTTTTATTTTATTTTAAAACTTTAATTATTTATATTTTATAACTTAACATATGTAAATGTTTTACATTTTAAATTCATGAATATACAAATTATATTTATTTATTTCAAATAAAAATGTGTTTTAAATCTTTTTATCAAATCTAATAAATATTTATATCTATATTATAACCTTAAAGAATGGAAATTTTAAAATAAATCAAACTATAAATAAATAAGTATATGATATGTATATATTTGAATTTAATTTTTAGATAGCTTTTGTAAATTTTATTTATATCAATTTCACAATATTAATTTTAAACCCAAATGCCTATTTAATGAATTTGGAAAACAAATCTTTATTAATGATTTCAAATCCAATATGTCTTATAAGATTTTTAATTTTGAATTTCAATTCCAAGATTCAATTCAAAATAAATTTATAAATATAACTAAACGTATCTTTTATAAATGTAATATTTTATTCATTTCCAGTCTATAAATATTTTCCAAATATTTATTTTCAACACATATGTATTTGAAATTCAAAATCAAATTCCAAATTATAATCTATTTATAAAATATTTACTTTTGAATTCCAAATCAAAATTTTATTAAAAATCAATTTATTGAATTTTCAAACTAATTCCTTTATTTACTATCTTTTGATATATATCCATTCAAATTTTCAAATTAGTCCACAATTAAACTTATAATCAAAATATTATTCAAATTATTTATTTCTGAATTTCTAATTAAAGATTCTATTTTAAAATCATATTTATATTCATTTATATTAATAAACAAACTAATATCTATTTAATTTGGAATATACCAAGTTAATTCACAATTTAATTTCAAAAGCTAAATTGATTTTGAATTTGAATTTGATTTAAAACGAGAATGTTACAGATTTTATAGACCCAATAAATATCCAAAATGGTAAAAAAATATTGAAATTCACTCATCACTTCTGTTGCGGATTAGCCTAGTTCCAATACTAATACGCACACATATTGAATGATATCGATTTAAGAAACAATGTATTTCTTATGAAACACCTTAATGGTTCAAGCGTGGGGTCACATCTAAAATCAAAGTTTACATACAATACCCATATATTTGTTTCTTAGCCTATGTTGGGTTTCTTATAGTTCCAGTTAAGTTTTATACATTCATAATATATAATTTTAATTCATATGTAATAGTTTATAATTCAATTAGTCTGTATAATATTCTTATGTATATATATATATATGTGTGTGTGTGTGTGTGTGTGTGTGTATAAGTTAAATCTTATTTAATTAATTTTAATTTATTATATCAATGAAAAAATAAATTATATTATTTAAAATTACAAAATGTTATTTTATTCGTCTTAAAGAATTTAAAATGAATATTAACTATAACATTTTTAATTTTATATACATATATCGTTATATACATATACTGGTTTATTAACAATTAATTAATATATATTTATTAAATAAACATTCGTATGATTAAACCATTTGTAATTAAATTATTTCTTAATAAATTTCGAAAATTAATATTTAATATACCTTAGGCATTTTAAGATATATGTATATAATATATTCTAATTAATTAAATTATTAAATAATTCCCAAAAAATATTATTTTTGAAATAATTTCAAAATTATAACTTTTCATAAAATTTATTTTATATCAAAAATTGAACTTTTAAATTCGTAATATAATTTTAAATCTCAAGTCGAATTTTGAAAATTAGCCCATGGTACAAAATCAATTCAGGCCTTTATATTGGGGATAACCTTTAGGCTTACATCATCCTTTGAGACAGATAGGTAACTAGGTAAAATAGAGTACTTGACAACCCAAACCCAACCTTAGACGTTACCTTTTTAGACAACCTGCTAAATGGGTAGGCTTTAATAAATTAGCTATAATATTGCTAATTTAGACCACATAGATCATTAGGCTTTGGCACCTGTTACTACCATCATTGTCATCAAAGGAGTTTGACATGCTACCTAACCTCGATGTCGCTTCAATAAGCAGTGTAAAAGTAATGATGTCAACACCAATGTAAGAGTTATGATGAATGAAGTCGAAGAACTATGGGATGACATGAATACCATTAGTGCCAATGAAGCTCAACACTTTAGAGCACTAACGTTGCCTTTTATGATGTAGAACTACTCTTTGTTCACGTCACTTGCCATCATTATTACCGAATACATGTGATCATTGATACACTAAAGGCGCCATTGATCAACAATGAGAACATAAGGATAGATTGGCGTTGAAGGAATAGAATGCCACTCTTCATCGGTTAAAGTGTGCAATGGTATCGAATACAATCAAACATCGTAAGCCATCAATTAGTGTCGATATAACGTATAGAACATTTCATTGATGCTAAATTCTATCGGCGCCATTATTCATCTATTGCTCATCGACAATGTAACTCCTCTATAAAAACTACCAAATAATGTTATGTATGTTGCCTCAGTTCATTAGCTACTAAATATTGTGTGAGAAATGTAGATTATGGATCTTAAGGCTGAAATAACACTAGAGGGGGGTGAATAGTGTTTTCTGAATTTTTTAAATCTTTTTTAAACTTATGGAATTTAATCACCAACAAATGCAATTCACTGACACAGATATAATCATAGAATCATACACAGATGCAAATACTAAATAAAAGCAGTAAAGGAAAGAACACACCAGGATTTTATACTGGTTCAAAGTTACCCTACATCCGGTCCCGTACAATCGTACATATTTCTTATCAAAATAATCTCCCAAATTACACCCTCAGTTTGAAGGCTACAAGGTACATTCTCCTATATTCTAGTTCAGGGCAACTCTCTTGATTTAACCAGGCTACAAGATCACCTAATTGATTTCCGGGGATACAATCATACCCAATTGATTTCATGGCTCAACCGCACCTTGTACTCAACAGTTTGATTTACAAAAGATCCTATAACTTTGAATAACATTGAGATCTTATGGAGAGAGTGGCAGAGAATCAAACAAGAGGTAATCAAGTTTGATTTACTTGGTATTTCGACAGAGTATAATATGGGATTCTTTAGAATAAATGTGGAAGATGAGTAGGAGAGAAAACAAGTGAAATCCGATGATAAATTCGTTTGAACTATTGGTATTTATAGGAGATCAACAACCATATCTATTCGTGAAAGGATACGATGAATAGACACTTCTTTTGAAAATTTGAATTTTGAAATTTAACGGGCTCCATGTCGACATGGGGGGTTGAGGGATGTTGACATGCTCTAGGCAAATTTTGATTTTTTGATTTTCTTATTAAAATTGGTTTCTATAATTTGTCAAAACAATTTCTAAACTTTGTAAATATATTCAAATATAGTTTAAACATATAAAGGAGTTTAGAAAGTAATTTTTAATATATAATCTTAATCTATAAAGTGATTCAAAATTTGAGTAAATATTTTAAAGCTAAATATTTTAAACAAGAGACGGTTTAAAAAATAAGGACAATTTTGAAATCAAAATATTAAAAATGATAAAAATAGTTTTGAGACTAAAATATTTAAAACCAAGAGAGATGTCCTTTTTGAAAAGAAAGTTATGAAAACATTTTTAAAAACAGAAGATATATTTTTGAAAAGCATTTTTATAAAATTAGTGGATATCAAACTAGGACCACTATATGTTCCACTAGATATTGTCGTGGGTCCCATCCCTTTAACAGGCTCGAAGTGAATTCCATTCCATGAATAAATTTCGAATAAAGATGTAAGTTCTTTCAAGAAGTTTTAACATAATTCTAGACTCAATACTTATCTTGTACTCTTATACTCTTGAAATCTTGAACTCTTGATACCCATGAGTCTTCAATCTTGATATTTTCAGTCTTGAATCTTTATACTGTATAGTCTTCATTCTTGGTACCTGCATGTTTATATCCTGCATATACATATACATCTAGACTATAATGTTAATATTTGTATTATATAACAATTCCTAAGGTTGTTGTCATCAAAACCATTATCTCGAGGACTAACAATCTCCCCTTTTTTGATGATGACAACCTATGTTTATAAAATATACTTCACCTTACAATAACTCCCCCTAAAACTAATAACTCTCCCTTAATCTAAGCCTAACTTTCTAACTACTCTATTTTATATTTCTCCCCCTTTGTCATCCACAAAAACTTATCCTAAACTAATATAACTCCCCCTTAATCTAATACTATCCAAACTAAATACTAATAAGGAAGTATACTAAATGAAAAAAATATTTTATTATATACAATGTTATATTTACATAAACATGTATGAAACATAAACATACACACATATTTAAGTACATAAATTATAGAAGAAGAGTACTAACGAACGTTTTGACAATTGGAGATTTGTGAATCGAACAACTGGATAATGAAAACAAAAGATTCCACATTGTTCAACCAAATTCCCATCTTTATCAAAACAGACTTCGCCTACGCAGACCACGCTGATGTCTTATTCCATAGGTGCTTCTTCCTCTTCTTCTGCGTCCTCTTCGCTGTGCTCTAAGGGGTTATGCACTTGAATGTTGGGAGAATCTTCTTTAGTCACAATAGGATTTGCATGATTATCCATTAGGAATTTTTTCAAATTTCAAAGAATTTTGTCTTGCTTTTCTTGTTTTGTTGCCATCCTTGTTTGCACAACTTGAAGTTCAGTCAACATTTGCATAGCATCCTTTATAGAGTCTTTAATCTTTACCACACGTGCCAGTGTAGTGCGTTGGAATGGACCAGAATAAGGAGAAGGGAAAGAAACGGTGTCATTTTGGTTTGATTTAGTGGAGGAGGCCATTAATTTTAATTTTCAAAAGTTTATTATAGAGAAGGAGAAGTGAGAAGAAAAATTCAAAATACATAGGTTTATATAACTACCAAAACGATTTTAGAGGGCAAATCAAAATTTTAAATTGTGTCGTTGTATGTCGACATGGGTGGTAGGGGTATATCAACATCCCTATGAAAAAATTGATTTTCATGTATATCTTTGTTTGTTAAAAATATATGTTACTATATCTATATTCTATATCTCAGTTATTGAACAAATGCCTAGTTCTCTTCTTAACTTATTAAATATAGGTTGATTTAAAGGTTTGGTTAAAATATCAGCAATTTGATTTTCGGAGTTGACAAATTCAAGAGAAATAATCTCTTTACTTATATTATCTCTGAGAAAATGATGTCTAATATTAATATGATTAGTCATAGCATGATGAGTAGGATTTTTAAATAAATTTTTTGCACTAGTATTATCATAATAAATTGGTGATTTTGAAATTGTTAATCAAAGATCTTTTAGGATTTGTTGCGTATAAATGACTTGAGAGCAATCCAAAGCAGCAAAGATATATTCTACTTCAGTTGTTGATAAAGAAACAGTTTTTTGCTTTTTACTAAACCATAAAACCATAGAATGCCCTAAAAAGTGACAAGTTCGACTTGTACTTTTTCGGTCAGATTTGCAACCAGCATAGTCAGGATCACAATAGGAGATTAAATCAAATGAATCATTTTTAGGGTAAAATAAACCATAGTCAAAAGTATGTTTAACATATCTTATGACACGTTTCACAGCTTTTAAGTGAGCCTCTTTGGGTTGAAATTGGTATCTTGCACAGAGACAAATACTATGCATGATATTAGGTCTACTCGCAGTGATATAGAGTAGTGATCCAATCATTCCCCTATATAGTTTTTGATTTACATCTTTTGAAAAATCTTCTTTATTTGAAGCTTCATTGGTTGCCATGGGAGTGGGTTTTTCACTTGCTGTAGTCATATCAAATTTACTAACTAGATCCCTAGCATATTTTTCTTGACTAATAAAATACCATTATCTAATTGTTTTATTTGTAAACCTAAGAAGAAAGTAAGTTCACCCATATGACTCATTTCAAACTCTTTTGTCGTTATTTTAGAAAATTCTTCATTCATTTCATGATTAGTTGAACCAAAAATAATATTATCTACATAAACTTGTACTAGTTGGATATCATTTTTATTTCTTTTAATGAAAAGAGTAATAAAAAAGATCTTAGTCTATCATACCATTCTCTAGAAGATTGTTTTAGACCATATAGAGCTTTCTTAAGTTTTAAAACATGGTTTGGAAATTTTTCATCTTCAAAGAGTGAAGGTTGTTCAACATAAACTTCCTCTTTAACAAATCCATCTAGAAAAGCACTTTTAACATCCATTTGAAATAATTTGAAATAATTATTGTTTGCAAAAGAAAGTAGAATTCTAATGGCTCTAATCTTACTACGGGTGGAAAGGTTTCATCAAAATCTATTCCTTCTTCTTGACAATAACCTTGTACGACTAATCGAGCTTTATTTCTAACGACCTCACCTAGTTTATTCATTTTATTTTTATAAACCTCTTTAGTTCCTATTATAGTTTTATCTTCGGTCTAAGAACAAGTTTCCAAACATCATTTCTGGTGAATTGATTCAGTTCTTCTTGGATAACCAGAATCCATGAATCATTAAGCGATGCTTTCTTTGGATTTTTAGGTTCAATAGGTGATATAAAAGCTACATTACTCATGTTATTTAGTTGATTTCTAATTCTAACAACAGGTTCAATATTTCCTAATATATTCTTTATAGGATGATCTTTTAAAAGCTTAACCTTTTTATTTGGATGAATAAGTTCATTATTTGTTTCAATTGATCCATTATTTAGGGTAGCAAAAACTTCTTCATCATTGATTTGTTCAACATCTTTGAAATTTTCATCAACCGAAACATGCATTGTTTCTTCAATGGTATAGTTCTTAAATTGAAAACTCTGTATGCTTTTCCTCTGTTAGAATATCCAATAAAAATTCCTTTTTCAAATGTAGGATCAAATTTATCCAAATTGTCTTTTGTATTTAGAATAAAACATTTACTTCCAAAGATTCTATAAAATGATACCTTTGGTTTATTTTTGTAAAGAAGTCCATAAGGTGTTTTATCAGTTAACGGTCTAATTAATATTCTATTCAAAATGTAGCAAGGTGTAGCGACTGCTTTAGCCCAAAAATGTTTTGATAAATTACTATTTGAAACCATTGTTCTAGCACACTCTTGAATCGTCCAATTTTTACGTTCTACCACTCTGTTTTGTTGTGGAGTTCTTGGAAAAGAGAAATTATGAGTTATTCTCGTTTTATTGAAGAATCTCTCAAAATTTTCATTTTCAAATTCCCCACCATGATCGCTACGAACAGTTATAATTTTTAAAGAAAGTTGGTTTCGAAGTCTTTATGTAAAAAAATTAAATGAATCAAAAGTATATATTTTATGTTTCATAAAAATTGTCCATGTAAACCTAGAATAATCATCTACAATTACAAAGACATATCTATTGTGATTTATTGATTGAATTTTTTTGGCCAAAAAAAATCTAGGTGAAGTAACTCAAGAGATTTTGAAGTTGAAATCATATCTTTTAATTTGAAAGAACTCTTCCTAAGTTTTCCTAATTGACAAGCATCACATATATTATCTATTTTAAAATTCATTCTAGGTAGACCTCTTACTAGACTAAGTTTAGAAAGTCTAGATAAGAGTTTAAAATTCAGATGCCCAAATCTTTTCTGCCAGATCCAAGGGTCACTTGTATTAACCAAAAGATATAGATTATCATTTGAGATTTTCATACTAAGAATATAAATATTTTTCATCCTAATTCCTTCGAATTTAATATTTGAATTATTATATTCGATGTGACACTTATCTTTTCCAGATTTAGTTTTGTATCCTTTATCGCAAAGTTGACTAATGCTAAGCAAATTGTGTTTCAGATTCTTAACTAATATAACATTAGAAATTGTAGGAGTTTTAGAGTTACCGACATTGCCGATGCCAATCATATAGCCTTTTGAGTTTCTCCAAAATTAGCCAATCCTCCATCTTTATAAATAATATCATTCAATACATCTAGATTACCAATCATGTGTCTTCAACATCCACTATCAAGTATCCACCTATTCTTCTTGATTTGCACTTTGTCCATTGAGTATTGATTCTTCAAAAGTCATATAACATTTTCCTTTCTACATAGAGTACAAACTCAGTAGACAACTTGATTTTCTATAATAACTCTATGCAGACTTATGAGACAATGATGATTTGAACAGTTTTAAACTAGTGTTAGCAAAATCCCCAAAAATAGCCATTTTAAAAACGTTTTCAAAATTCAGATTATGAAAACTTTGAAAACCAATGCTCCAATACCAAATGTGAGAAATGCAAATTACAGATCTTAAGGCTGAAATAACACTAGAGGGGGGAGGGGGTAAATAGTGTTTTGTGGATTTTCTAAATCTTTTCTAAATGTATGTAATTTAATCACCAATAAATGTAATTCACAGACACAGATATAATCACATAATCGGACACAGATACAAATACCTAATCAAAGAAGTAAAGAAAAGAACACATCAGGATTTTATACTGGTTCGAAGTTACCCTACATCCTGTCCCTTACAATCGTACAGATTTCTTATAAAAAATAATCTCTCAGATTACACCCTCGGTTTCAAGGCTATGAGGTACACCCTTCTATATTAGAGCTTAGGGCAGCTCTCTTGATTTAACCAGGCTACAAGATCACCTAATTGATTTTCGGGGCTTCAATCACACTCAATTGATTTCAAGGCTCAACCGCAACTTTTACTCAATAGTTTGATTTACAAAAGATCCTATAACTTTGAATAGCACTGAGATCTTATGGAGAGAGTGGTAGAGAACCAAACAAGAGATAATCAAGTTTGATTCACTTGGTATTTCGATAGAGTATAGTTTAGGATTCTTTAGAATAAACGTGGAAGATGAAGAGGAGAGAAAACAAGTAAAATCTGATGATAAATTCGTTTAGAACTACTGGTATTTATAGGAGATCAACAGCCATATCTATTCGTGAAATGATACGACGAACAGACACTTCTTTGAAAATTTGAATTTTGTATTTAACGGGGACCATGTCGACATAGGGGGTTGAGGGATGTCGACATGCTCTAGGAAAATTTCGATATTGATTTTCTTATTAAAATTGGTTTCTATAATTTGTCAATACAATTTGTAAACTTTGTAAATATATATGAATATAGTTTAAACATATAAAAGAGTTTAGAAAGTAATTTTTAATATATATTCTTAATCTATAAAGTGATTTAAAATCCGTGTAAATATTTTAAAGCTAGATATTTAAGACAAGAGATGGTTTAAAAAACAAGGACAATTTTGAAATCAAAATATTAAAAATGATAAAAATAGTTTTGAGGCTAAAATATTTAAAACCAAGAGAGATGTCTTTTTTGAAAAGAAAGTTTTTAAAACATTTTTAAAAACAAGAGATATATTTTTGAAAGGTATTTTTATAAAATTAGTGGATATCAAAATAAGACCACTATATGTTTCACCAGATATTGTCGTGGGTTCCATCCCACTAGGGTTCCTTTCCTTTAACAGGTTCGAAGTGGATTCCATTCTACGAATAAATTTCGGATAAAGATGTAAGTGCTTTCAAGAAGTTTTAACATAATTCTAGACTCAATACATATCTTGTACTCTTGTACCCTTGAAATCTTGAACTCTTGATACTCATGAATCTTCAATCTTGATATCTTCGGTCTTGAATCTCTATACTGTACAGTCTTCGTTCTTGGTACCTACATATTTATGTCTTGCATATACATATACATATACATATACATATACATATATATATATATATATATGTATATAAATCTAAAATATAATGCTATTATTTATATTTATAACAAGTCCTAAGATTGCTGTCATCAAAACCGTTATCTCATGGACTAACATATTGACATCGAGGATCATTGGTACTGATATTATACTAAAGCAGGTTATTCTTTCGCAACATTAACGTCGCTTATCATTAATGCTCAATGCCACTTCCAAATGATGTCGCTAAATAATGGCAGCACCATCCATTATCACCTTCGCCAATGGTCAACATCGCACTTCGTCTTTCATAAAACACATTTCATCGATATGTGGAGGACGTCGTGCATCTATGCAAGTGATGTTGATGGTGGACGTCATCAATATTCTCAAAACTACTAATGCCTCCTTT
This sequence comes from Allium cepa, assembly GCA_030765085.1. NCBI lineage: Eukaryota > Viridiplantae > Streptophyta > Magnoliopsida > Asparagales > Amaryllidaceae > Allium > Allium cepa. The sequence continues at coordinate 366,461,169 of CM060938.1, read as the reverse complement.
ATTGGAATTTCTTCATACTTGCATCAACTCAATTGGTATGAACACCTGCTCGTAAAGGATGTCGGTTATCATGATAGAAACCATTAATTCCACAAATCATTAAGGTCGCGTGACTTTACTAATGAAACAACAACCATATGACAATGAAGCTAATTCCATTGTTGATGTTTTTGAAGTTAAGCATGTCGAAGTCAATAGAGGCAAGATGCAGATAAATGCTGAAGGCACTCTACCCCTATAAATATGAACCTACAGGATTATAAAAGGGGGAAAATTCATTCTTTCTAGACTTCTTACATTTTTCACTCTATAATCGAAAATCGATTTGGGGATTTTTGCCGATTATAACACTTGAACCTTGTACACATAAAGGATTAGAAATTGAACAATTGCATAATATATTGACTAGATTTAAACTAGTGATTTACATATCAATTTGACTATGACTCATAGCTTTTGTATTAACTCGTCTATGAAATGAGACTTGCATAGCACATTTGACAAGTTAACCTTTTGGGTTGAGACTTTCATATTGACTCATATTTTGACTTGCATACTAACTGAATATGATTCACAGCATGACTCAAACTTTGGCTTCAAATGTTCACGGCATTGACATGGACTTGGTTATTGTATAATAGAATCAGAACTTGAGTTATTAATTAAAATTAGACTTGAAGTGTTAATAAAGTAAATATAATTTGAAAAGTGTAGAATAAAAATGAAATGGATTAAAATAGTGATGAAATGAATTACAAATAAAATCCAAATAAGTGGAAGTAAATTGGAAACGGCCTTGTAATAAATTGAATGAGTGAATCTGGAAAGTTAATTTTATAATAACCAATCAAATAAAATTGCAGATTTAAAAAAAAAAATTAGAATGGTTTTAAATGAAATGCAACTGAATAGATCATGAATGATATTGAAATGGTTATTGAATGAAATAGTTTGGATTGTCTTCGAGCTAAATAAAATAGTTTGGAATAAACTAACATGGAATAAAATGTAAATAAATGGATGGTAAGTGAAATTTAAATGGAATGTGTTGAGCTAAATAAATGATTGAGGATGGATTAAAATAAAAGGGGAAATTTAAGTGGCAATCAAGATGAACCTAGGTTGTAAATGGTTTTGGATGAACTAGTTGGTTAATAAAGTGAGATGTAAAGTGAATGGATTCAAATCTGAAATGTAATGAAAATAAGAATATATGGATTGTGAATAAATTTAAAAAGGGAATAGAATTGAGTTGAAATCCATTTAAAATGGTTATAAACCATGAATGCTTATTTATTCACCTAGATCTTGTCAAATTGCAAAGAATAAATTATTATTGGATATAAATGGAAGTAATTACAATTCTATGAGTCGATAGAAGTAAAATAAATTGATTTTGAAAGCAATTGAATTAAATATGAGCTCAATCCGCTTAAGAATAAATTAAAAGTAAGCAAATGAGTTTTAAACCATTCAAATTGATGGAGTTGTATACGAATGAATCGAAAACCATCTGTATTGAGTGAAAATGGTTTGTAAATAAGTTGAAACAGTTGAATTTGCTTGGAAACTATGTAAATAGCTTACGTAAAATGTTTGGTATGAGTTTCTTTTAGAATTCATATGTTTTAACTATTACAAATAAGTGATATGCTGTTAAACTTCATATATTTGGCACTTACATGTTTAAATTGAGTAAGTACAGGTACCTGGAAGCCGTATGGCTGGATTTGGGTTGGGCTATTTGCTAAAAATAATAAGCCACTTGCTTAAAATGCTAAATAAGGTACGCATACGCAATTAAAATAGGAAATATGAATTGTTTTTGGTTTTTCCGACCGTGTGGGTCGATGTGTATATATTTATCTCTTTTGTCAAATTGCAAAAGCTCCTCCGTGCAAAGGAGACTCTGCCAAAATTTTCTGGAAATTTTGGAAGTTAGAAATTTTTTGAAAATTTTGGGAAATTTTGTTAACGACAAAACGGTTTAAAACTGGAAAACTGGAATAAGTTTGTAAATGAAACTAACTAAAATAATGGTATGAATTAGTTATAAATGGAAAATAAAATTCAATATTTAAAGTGAAAATAAATTGAATTCGTATGGAAATGAAAGAACCGTTGTGGATAGAAATGGATATAAACTAAAATGGTAAGATGAAAATAAATAAAGAAGTATATAAAATGCTTATACTAAACTTAAGAAAGAATGGTGAAGTCTTAAATGGAAATTGATATTACAAATATAATCTAAGATAATATTGAAATGAATAGATATTGACATTTTATAAGAAAGTCGATAAAATGTTTTGGGATATTGTGATTGGATATCAGTGCTAAGCAGGATATGCAGGTATTATAAAAGGAAAAAGGAAATTGGATTTGATTTCAAGAGATAAATTTGAATTGCCCGACAAAAGGTACGCATTTAAATTTGGTATGGAATTTGATTTGGATTTGGATTAAGCCACTTGGCGTTTTGTTTTCTTTTTGGATTTGGGAGGCCGTAGAGCGATTTTGTAGTAGTACCGAGCTAGCCGCGCAAAGGAGACGCTGGCGAAATTTTTCGGAAATTTAGAGAGTTAGAAAAATTTTGAGAAAATTTTGGTAATTCAAAATTTGGTTTTAAATTGAAACTTGAATGGTTAAACAAATGGTATGGTTTGGGAACTAGGGAAAGGTTTGGAAGTTAATAAGAATGATAATGGATCTCTTATAAACGATAGTTGGTAAGTTGTTAAATTGTTAGAAACTGTTTGGTTTTGGAAAGGTAACGGGTTTTGGATCATTCTTCCTAGCTAGTAATTTCGGGTACGAAATTCTTTTAAGGGGGGAGGAATGTGACGACCCAGAATTTTCAAGCATCTAAAATCAGAATATTTAATTGATTTTAAGTATTCAATAGAGTAATTTGAATTTGAATTACGAATATCACTAATTATTGGTAAATAAATTTATTGAATTAAATAATTTGAAGCTGAGTAAAATGTTGAATCCGGAATTTTAAGCTTGTTAAAAATAATTTGAAGGCTTGTAAAATTTATATTGATAACATGGAAAACAATAGAAGTTGTAAAATTGAAATTAACAGTGGTTTGTTCAGTTTTAAAATTTTATCGTTTAAATTGGATTAAAAAATAGCCTTCCGAGGCACAGTCTCGGAATCTGACGAAACCAGTTCCATTAGGTCCGTAATATTGAATTATTATCGGATTTCAAATTTCGTTTTGATCGGAATTAGTGTGTGGGTGTACGAAATATAAACGTGCTGGTAATTTAATTGATAATAATCCAAGAAAATTTAATTTGAATTGATCAAGCTTCTTGTATACGCCAACGTTTTCCTTTATCTTTTCGTATACGCCTTGTCCTTCTAGCATGAATCAAACTCTTGTCCTTTTGAACGAAGCCTTCTCCTTGAAAAAAAGGGGGTAAATGGAAAACGAATAAATTAATCCCAAATCGAAAAAAAAATGGCCGCATAGTATAAACAAATTATCGGCCGAAGTCTCCTTTCCATTCAAGCCCTAATTCCAAAATCAATTCGATCCTTAAAAAAAAAAATATAATGGCCGCAAGCTTGTTTCTTTATTATCGTCGCGATTAGCATAATCAAGGTGAGCTCGGGTCCTCGAAGCGAATCAAAGTTTTGAAGCCGCGTGCGACTCGGTGATGTCGTGATTTAACAGGATCGAGGGAAGCGTCAAATGCAGTCGCGAGCTTCGTCTCGCAGGAGTTTGCATTATCGAGAATCGGGTTTGAGGGCTTGTCATGTGTTGTCTTCGAAATGGCGATCTGGAATTCGTGGCAACCGAAGGGGTGGTCGCGAGTCGAATGGAGCTGGGTTTGGGAGGGTCGAACTTCGAAGACAAGTGAAGGCGCGCTCGCCCTAGCTTGCCGTTCTTCTTGCTTGTGCGAGTGGTTAGGGTTTAGTCGCGATGTTGGATACGGCGAGGCAGCGAGTGCTCTGGTCAAAGAAAAAAAAAGAGGGAAAAACCAAGACAATAATGATGTGGATCACAAATCAAATCAAAGGTGAGTGTAACGACCCACTTCCTACTCCCAGGAAGTAGCATCGTTAATAAGAAAGAAAGAGGTGAGAAAATAGAAAAGATAGAGAAGAAAGAACAACAACATTAGAATCTCACAGCGGAACGAATGAAATATAATAATAACATAAGTATTTACATAGTATATAACATCAATCAGAGTGATACATATAGTACATCACATACTAGACAGTTATAAACACCTGTCTAGTTAATACAACTCAATACAATACAACTCAAACAACATGACTCAGAGATACCAACACAGCGGAAACTATATATATATATCTATAACGCTGAAGCCTCCTGCTCCATTGCTCCTCCAGAATTTGTCAAAGCTAAACCTGAATCCCTTGGCTACCCATAAAAATTTGGGTACCCGAGAGTTTATGAAAAACAAAAATAAACTTCGGGTCAGACATGGGTCTGGTATGAGTAACAGGTTAAAGTTGCTTAATTTTAAAAAAAATCCTTTGAAAACAAAAGGTATCACGTAAGACTTCCCACACATAAACATGGAAAAGTTTTTACCTTACGCTAACCAAAACATTTTATAGGAAATCCAGTGATATTATAATAGTGTCTAGGGTTTTCAAGTAAAATACAGAAATAGCTGAAATGCTTACATCTCACATTCCAACATAGTTGGGCACAACTAATTCGTACGGCACTTATTGGATTTTGGATTCCATATAATGGCAGGGCTACTGGGGTACCGCCCGCCACAGTACGTGGCCTAGATCAACGTACCGAGGATTACTCCCTTCATCCCCTGCAACACAAGGCCGGAACCATTCCTTACTGAACAGTCCTGAACAAGATACACCCCGCAGTTGGCTGCAGACCAACCGCCCACTAAGCCGAATAAAAAGGGACATCTAGACAGGGGAATATCCTTGTCCTGCTTGGGCATGACCCACCTAACCTTGCTGCACCTCCCCTGTTTTAGCCATTCCCGGTTGATGAGGCTTGAGGTTACGATTACCTTTATAGAACATATTTCTTAGAATGCTCATCGTCCGCCTGACGATGTGTTGAAAGCATTCAATCCATACAAGTTCGTTCCGGGTTCGAACGAAACCGAAGGCATTATCTCGTTACACTCATTTTGGAATCACCCTCAGAGTTAACGACGATAACCCTTGCATTCAGAACCTTCATCTTCACTTCAAATTCACGACCTATCGTTAATTTGGAAACGATGTGGTTTTCGGATATTCCTAATGCGGAAAACCGATCCCGGTCTCATCGAAATCCAAAAACGTGTCTTTTAAGGCCAAGTTGTCTATTTAGTCTTAACAGTGAATTCAATATCATCAATATACACAGATAGATAATTCACATCTCATAATAGATAATCACATCATCATCATAAACAGATAATTAATATCATCATCCAAACAGATAATTAAACATTATCATACTTAAAACATACATTCATATCACATAGACATCATCCAACTCATTTCTGAGATCACAATCAAACAATGAAATATCAATATCATCCATCAGCAATGATTTATGAATCACAAGCTATAATTAATTTAAAATGAATTAAATTAACTACTTCCATTTTTAATTAATTTAAAATAAATTAAATTAATTTCTCATTTCACAAATCCTGCTCTCATAATCAATAATTGATTATAAATCAATTTAATTAATCATTCTCTAATTACAAGAAGTAAGTTAGTCTTTAATTAATTTCTAAAATGAATTATACTAAATTATTCATAATTGAATAACATTTAATTACTTCCCTTATTTAATTATTCCTTAATTTACAATTCTTAATTACATCATTAATTATATTACTTAATGATCTTTAATTTATATTCAATCACTTATCTAAAATAATTGAGTGATTAATCTTAACTTAAACACAGTTACTAATCATCCCTTGATTAATAACAAACCAGTAATTAATTACCCTTAATTACATATTAATCAATCCATGATTAATTATTCCCATAAATTAATCCTTTGATTAATTACAAAAGGAATTACTCACATTACTTCATTTACAAATCATCTTGAATGAATCTCATCAAGTAATTATCATCTAATTACTATTCTGAGTAATTATGCTCCATTAATTACATTTATATCGATTTATTTTCATTTAATTATCTTGTTGATTTATTGTTCTCAAATAAATCAATTTCTCTAATTCACATCATTAATTATATTAATTAATAATTTCTGATTACATTTCATTTGTTAATACATACCTTCAAATTTCAAATATTAATCCTCTTGATTAATATATTCAGTAATTAATCATTCTAAATTAATTACTTCTCTATATCAAGCTCAATTAATCTCTTGATTTATTTTTAAGTAATGATATTCTCAATTACTTCCATTAACAATATTATCCAGTTAATTACATCCCGTAATTATTCTTCAATTACTCCTCTAAGTAATTCAATTCCAAAGTATCAGTTAATTAAACTAAATTAATTAACTCAAATTAATTTGCACCCTTAATAAGTAATTAATTTCTTAATTACTTCTCAAATAAACAATTCCATTTAACTATTGAATTAATTAATTAATCTAATTAATTTATTAAAATCAATCATATTAATTATAACATAATCTGGTTAATGAACTTCATTAATAATTATTTAATTATTTCCTTCAAACATAATCAACTTATATTAATTATTAATTATAAGTTAATTAACCATTATTAATTTAAAAATCTAATCTATAGTTCTAAATCACACATTAGTTAATTAATTTATTAATTAACTTTAATTACTACATTTACACTATAATTACTAGATTAATTAATATCTATTATTAATTATTCTACCTAATTAACTTAAAGGTTGATGCACATAAATTCTAAAACTTCATGAATTAAAGCAAACCATTTTCATTATTGATTATATCTTCAATTCCAATATGTTTGAAACATTCATTTCAAAACTCCTTCTTTTTATTTTTTTTTAAACTTACATATTTAATAGCATTAAACTTATTTGAATCAATTTTAAATTATAAAACTTTAATTTAGTTTTCAAGTCTGGAATTACATATCTAAGTCCTGACTTCCTTTGGAGTTGACATGTCTCAATCTCTTCTTAATAGTTTAAAATTTTCATTTTAACTCAACTTAGTTTGAAAAATACTTTAATCATTTACCACATTTAAATTATTTAAAATTATTTAAATTTTGAAACATTATTATTGTCAACTCTCTTTCGAATCTAACTTAAATTCATGTTGCAAACTTGATTTAAAATTTGACTTGACTTTGAGTTAAATTTAAAACAAAATCCACAAAACAGTTTTAAAAACTGTTACAGGTTTTAAACCTGAACATGAACAACCCGAGCACCCCCCCTTGCATTTCTTCGAGAAACACGCGAGACTTCCCCGACAAAACCAACATGCTACTTCGAGTTCGCAGGCGCGCAAAAACAATAGGAGAGAACAAAACCTGAAACACAACTACAACTCTCACCCCTCCATACCTGTCAACGGCACGCGCACAGTGCCCCCACCACCGGAGGCCACCAAACTCCGGTTACGTCATCAACCACCTCCCCTCAACCTCCCTGCAAAAGCACGTGTCACTCGCACGCCTACGCAAGCCGCGGTGATCGAAACTTTCAAACACGGCAAAATTAGGTTTAGGAACTTTAAATCCATGCCGACGCTTCCACAACCCAATTCGCCGCCACCCACTATTTTTCCCAGACTCCACGATCACCCCCGCATCTCCAGTTCCAGCCACGACCTCCCCCATCCACGCATTTGTACACAGCAACTCAAAATGCCTCAAACAATAAAGTACAAACTGCTCCTCCAAGCTTTACCTAAAAATTCTGATTCAGGCCTTAAAAATCATGTTTTTGTTTAATGTTTTAGTTTATATGCCTGAACTAAGAATTTTTGAGGTTTGGGTTTTATCAAAATTTGAGTTTCACTGTCTTTATTATCCTTTCAGAGCAAGTTTAAATTTTGTTAAGCTTAAATAAAATTTTAACATCTCTTTTATAACCAAACAATCAAATCTTGTTTTGATCCTAAGTCATAAAAATAAATGGATCAAGCAGAAAGGATTTTTAATCCAATATGGGTTTGAAATTTTTTAGAACAGAGGTGTTTCTTCAGGTATTATAAATGCCTCACATACCCAAATGCATCACACATCCAAACATACACTGAGATACTCTCAAACATGTACACATACAAACTTATTTCAGAAATAAATAAAGCAACCATTTTTTTTTATTTGAGTTTGACAAAAATATTACTCACAGCAAATAAAAACACAGTATGCAGGCTTGAGATATGCAGAACTCCATCTTACAAATATCCAGAGAAAATGAGTATATAATTGTTCACACCATTTTATTTAAGCATTCAAAGATTGGCATGCATCAGAATTTAAACTTAAGTAGATGTTAAAAGTGTTACTCACTTGAAACAGAAAAGAACAAGGCCATAGTTGCTTTTCAACAGGCTTGCAAATTTACAGGTTGAACCCCCCCTTTGATTTCTCAGTAGAACTGAATTTTGATTGTTGTTTACCTGAAGCTTTGTTGAGTTTGAAATAGTTTTACTTTCATGTTTTAGTTTGAAATGAAGTTTACTTTTGTTTTTCCTTAGTTCGAACTGATATGAAGCTAACATATAGAAAAAGAAAAGAGCAGGGTTATAATTATATTTCATGAAACTGTACAATATTGTATACAGTCTTGTGTTTTACAGATTTACACCAGAGATATTTTTATTAATGGTGGCTGATAGGAATACTTAATGTACTAAAAGGGTTTTTACATTAATTAGTTTTGTTTGTTAGCTTAAAGATATTTAACCATGTCTTCCTTCACAAGCTTCATACATACATATTTTTATTTTTCTTGTTACTGTCATTAGCCTGCATATGATTTCACTTGTTTGTTTGTTTTTGTTTTTTTATATTACTGTCATGTGTTCATTCCATTTGGCCTGTACACATATATATCTTAATATCTTTATTTTGTTACTGTCCTTATTGCTTTGCACTATATACAGTTGTTATATTACTGTCATTTGCTTCTAGATGTTCTTCTTTTGTTCTTGATGTTTTTAAACATATTATATATGCTACAGTTTGCTCATGTTGGTTTGCAACTTAAAACTTATTTATTTTCTAGTTTATTTGTTGTCCTGTTATATTTTAAAATGCATATGAATGTTGTTATGTTATTTTAATTTAACTAATGTACTAACTTATATCTCTTTTCCAATTTATCTTGTATCCTGTATTTTTATTTATACATTTCATTTTATTTTATAAAACACATGATCAATTTGAAATGATAAATAGAATAAATTATCTTTTTATTATAAGCTACATATTTTATTAATGTATGTTGATGTATTGTTTGACAAAATTCTGTTAAAAACTCATATATCATTTTAAATTTATATTTTAATCAAACTATACTAAAAAGAAAAGTAAACAAATCCTTTTGTTAATAATTCTAAATTTAAACTTAAGTTAAAATGAGTCTTGAACTATTTAAACATTTACTTATGTATTGAAAATCCTGTGTTTATTTATTTAGCTTTGAAAAGTTTATATTAAATAAAACACAATTTATAATTCACTAAATATATATTAGTATTTAAACATATTTTATTAATTAAATTTTAAAACACATTCATCTATTTACAATGTATACAAATATATACATATATAAATAGAAAGCAAACAATTAATTTCTAACAGATAAAATTTACCAGCTAGATATTTATTAAAAGAAAAGTATCAATTCAGATTTAATTAGCAAAAATATATCAAATCAATTTAATATTTAATGCAGATTATTAAATTGATATTGCTAGAAAATTCTGGGTCGTCACAGTGAGTTAATCTCACTCAGTTATATTTAAATTTAAAAGATAAAATTTAAATGATTGATTGTATGGTTGAATTGATTGATATAGTATAGTATGGTATAATTTTGGATTGGCATATTATATTGTGCTAACATCTGTGGATGCAGGGAAAAACAGGTTGGAGGGATCCAACTGGACCCCTCAACTTTATTTAATTATTTAATATTCTCTGATCTGAATATTTGATATTCTGTAATGAATTATGTGCAAGTATTAGATGCTATAGCCGGATTGTTATAATCGGGCAATGTGAATTACCAAATATATAATTTGGGTTTGGAAATGAAAATAAAAGAAATGAAATTGTAAGTAAATAATTATAGAAAGGTTAAATAAATATATAAATGAACTGGATAGGAAATAAAGTGTTGAAATTTTAATAAATAAATCTTGAGTATGGGAAGAAAAGTTTAAATAAAAAGAAAGTTAATGAACTCCAACTTCAATGTTATTGTTTAAAGGAACAAAACATTTATTTTAAATTTAGGATTTTAAATCATTTAAGAAGAAGAAAAATAAAATAAAAATAAAGAAGAAATTGGAAACAACCTAAAATTTGTATATTTCAGCTAAAGGATTTAAAAATCAAACTAAAAATAATAATAAAGTCCATAATTAATGAATTTTGAAATGAAATGATAAGAAACTTTATTCTAAATGGAATAAATTGGGGATCAATTGGAAAAAAAATGATTTAAGTGATTGAGATTGGAGATTTCTCTCTGAATAACCAAGTACGTTTTCAAAGTAAATTTTTAAATATAAATTAAAAGTTTAAAGTTGTTTTAAGAAGTATGTTTTGAAAAATTTACTATTTCTAATATTTAAATTCTAAAGTAAATATTTTCTCTTAATCTATTATATTAGTAATTATTTAAAGAATGACTTAATATTATGTTTTAAAAGTATAAATCTAGTTTTTATCTTATTAAGTAACCTTATTTTCAAAATAGTATGGTATTTTTAATAAATTATTAATGTAGTTTTAACTTAAATATTTTAAAGTATATTTCAAGGTAAAGTGTTTTAAATTACTTTAAAAATCTAGTTTTGTGCTTGGTGATTTCAAAGGAGATAGAAAATATTTGGGAAAGTGTATTCTGAAAGAAAGATGGTTTTGAAACTGTTTTCAAAAGGTTAAAAATAGAAATATATCTTGTGAAGATATTTTTGAGATTTATAAATAATTTGGAAAATTATTTCTTGGTTGATGGTTGTTTGTGAATGTTAATTGACAGTTAAATAACCGACTATCAATATTGGCCAAATGCGCTAATCGTTTCGAAGAGACCGGGACCGAGATTTATTTCTCGAAAACCACTTCGATCCGGTTTGTACGTTTCGTGAAACGATTTTGGATTCGATGATGGAGCAGTGAAGTGCAAGGGCTAGTCGCTACTAATCCTGAGGATATTTCCAAAATGGATGTAGTAGGAATAGTGCCTTCGGTTCCGTTCGAACCCGGGACGGACTTGTATGGACGAATGCTTGCGAAACATCGTCAGGTGGACGATGGGCATTCTAAGTGAAAACGTTCTAAAGGTAACGCTTAGCGTCAAGCCTCATCAACCGGGAATGACTGAAAATCAGGGGATATGCAACAAGGATAGGTGGGTCATGCCCAAGCAGGACAAGATATTTCCCCTGTCTAGATGTCCCTTATATATTTCGGCTTAGTGGGTGGTTGGCGCGCCAACCATGGGGTTTATCTTGTTCGGAACTGTTCAGTAAGGAATGGTTTCGGCCTTGTGTTGCAGGGGATGAAGGGAGTAATCCTCGGTATGGTGATCTAGGCCCCGTACTGTGACAGGTGGTACCCCAGTGCCTAGTCATTAGTTGGAAATCCATTCTCCCTACGAGCCTTGTACGAGTTTTGTTTGTATTACCCACTTTTGTGGCTAATAGCTGGAATTTAATGAATGTAACAATTTCGGCTATTTTATAAGTATTTGCATATAGACCCTATTATAATATCAGAGGATTTCTATAAAAATTGTTTTAGCTATCGTAAGGTAAAAACCTGACATGTTTATTTGTGGCGTGGTCTTACGAGATGCTTTTGTTTTCAAAGAATTTTGAAACTTTAATAATCAATTGGGTGTGATTTTCTCACGCTGGTATTCCAGACTGACTCGGGTGTTATTTAACTGTAATGCTCGGGTCAGACCGAGTATTATAGAATACAGGATATGATGTTGTGGAGCTCAGGAGATGAGCTGGATGATGCTACATATTCTCGTACTTGTATATATATATTTCCGTTGTGTTGAGTTGTTGTGTACCCATTGTATGTTATTGATGTGAGCTGTGACTGATGTACTCTGATGATGTAATATATGTAAACTAATATATTTGATTTTGAGTAAAGATTATTTATTATCTATTATATTTTATTCCGCTGCGATGGTTAGATTCTGATGTTGATTTTGTTTTCTCTTCTTATACCTCTTCTTCTTACACCCAAATGGTTCGTATTTCTGTGCAACTTGAGTTGCTTGTTGTAGAATAGTGTTGACTCAAGGGGTACGGATTTGCGGGTCGTTACAGGTTATGAAAGCAATGCTACTACTTTTGGTTTCATAAAATAAGCGTTGTTTGCCCGACAAATAGGTACGTTCTCGGAGTACGGTTTATAAAGTTATTATATATTTCTTTTTTCCCATGTGGGGATACATTATTTTGGAAAATATATGTCATATATTGTATATTTAATACTATATTTTCTTCCGAGCCTCTCCGTACAAAGGAGACTCTGCCAAAATTTTCCGTAAATTTTGGACTTAGAAAATTATTGAAATGTTTTCCAAACCTTTTTAATTTAAGTATAAAAAGACTTAATGGTTATAAATTGTTATATTTTATTCAAATTAATTAATTTTGTAAGATTTAATTGTTTATAAAATTAATATTTGATAAGATGTATTGTTTATTTAATTCTTTTTTTCCTTTCTTTTTCCTTTTCGGGGACGAAAAGTTTTGAGTGGGGGAGAGTCTAACGACCCGTAAATTTTAATAACTAAAATTGGTTAAATTTATAAGATGTTGTAATTAAATTTAGAAAAAATTAAAATATTTAATTTATATTGGAGCGAATGTTAGAAATTAAATGTAGCAGTTGTAATTAAAATTAACAATTTAAAATGAAATTGCAATTAATTGAAATAATGTGAATTGTCATACTTGGTTATAAGTTAAATGTAAGAAACAAATGGGAATGTTGAATTTGTGAATTATTAATAAAAATAATAACTAGAATGGAATTCAAATTTTTATAATAATGGAAAGTGTAAATCGTTGCATTTGGGTATAAAATTTACAATAAGTAAATAAATGTAAGTGTTGTATAAATAAAGGAATTTGTACATAACTACTAATGATTGAATTGGAATTTAAATTAAATAAATGAATATAAATAAAGGTACAATAATGGGAAGGAGAATATGGCAAGTAAATGAAAGGCAAACAATAGTAACCAGTTTATAGCGTAATAATAGGCATAATATAAAGATGGGAATATGAGAAAAATAAGTGTAATTATTGAATTAATTTGTGAAATACTATTATAGATTGTAGTTGTTTCTGAAGAATAAATATACAAGTATTATAAAGGATATAATGGTTGTGTTACCAGTTAATTCACCAAGTACCAATAAAGATAATTAAATGTACTTTAATGATAATTAATAAAATAACGGAAAGGGTGAAGGTAAAATTAAATTAGAAACGTAAACTTATTATAAGGTAGTAATTGGGGTAATAGAAATAAGATCAAGTAAGTAAATTTATCGGGAATATTAAATATAATTGGATGTAGATTAATGGAATAATGTTAATGCAAACCAATTTAGCGTAATCACTATTAATTGAAACCTATTGCAATAAATAGAATTAAATATTACGTTAGGGTGGATTTAAGGTAATATTTGGTAATAATGTATTGTTGTGGTTTATGAATGAATTGATAATTAAAATTAAAGGTAGTGAGATTAATATAAATTGACGATAAACAAGTTGAATGAAATCCCAATAAAGGAGGAAATGCAAATGCTATATTTGGCAAAGATTTCAATACTAATGGAAATTATAGCTAATGCACAATAAAGAAAGTAAGTTGAGTATATTTATGTAATATAATGTAAAAAACAGCATTAACTATATTATTTGAAATTGGTGGATGTGATATAAAGATTTAAATCAAACAAAAACAATTTGTTGGAATAAACATTTCATAATTGGACTAATTGCAAATGAATGAAATTAAATATTTAGTTATTCGTTAATTGTAAATTTAGTTGAAATTAGAGAATATTAATGTTGTAGATCTTGATTCCAAAGTTAATTTCATCCATCTAGCCGCAATGAATAAAATAATAGAATGAAAAGTAAATTAATTGGAATTATGGTAAATTAAATTATAACTTCTGAATGTAAGGAAAATGAAGGTTAACGCTGAAATTGATGAATGAATCAACGTTAAATTGACATTTAATTATTTTTTAAATCATTGTAAATGATTGATAAATATAAAAGTGATAAAATTTGTCGATTATATTTTTGAAAGTTAAAAATTGGGTTTAATTAATTAATTAATTATTTAATTAACTGGAAAATAGCCATTTTGGCCACCGACTCGAATTTCGACAAAACCAGTTTCATCGGATTCATATCAGTGAATTATTGTAGGGTTTCAAGTTTCGTAGCGATCGGACTTGTCCTTTGATCGTATGAACGTGAAACGCCTTGAAATCAATGAAATTGAAATCAATTTGGAAAATATTGATTTTAGCATAACTTCTTCATACGACGGAATTTGGACGTGAAACCTTTTCCATTGCGTTTAAAATATTTTAAAACATCTATTTTAATATATGGGTTGACACAATTTCGTTCCGGAGTCAGAACGGGCTTTTTGGGCCACTTTGTCGTTATCGCGTATATCAAGCTTATCCGATCCATTCTATTTTAGCTTTTTCTATAAATACCCTCTTATAAACCCCAGCCTACCTCTATCTCTCATTTGTTTGCGCGTACAATTTATTCCACTCCTCATTTCAATGGGAAACAAATACCTAATATCAATTGCAATTCAAAAATCAAAGTGAAATTTCAAACTCCTCAAAAAAATTCAGAATTCTTTTATATCGAAGCTCACGATGTACACATATCAAAATTGAAATTCGTTTTCCGATTCGATGCATCTTTTGTCCAGAATTTCAGAATGAATTTCGATCGTTCGTACGTTGTGGTGGAGCATTAACGGTGGATCGTCAATTTGGGAACTATCGAGTGGTAATGCTGCGAAGAGGGGGTCATGTGCTTCAGATCCATGCGGTTAGTTCTAGCTATTGTCACTTGGAATCACCTCGATTTAGATGAGAGTTTTGTGGCGGCGGGGAGCCTTCAACCTCGATTTGCGTGCGCATGGGGAGGGGGGATGGGGCTTGGGTCGGCCGAAGCTGTAGCAGCCAACGGTGACGTTGGTGCCTCTGGTGGTGGCAAATTGCGTTGATGAGGTGGCGGTCGGCCTACGTTTGCATAATCGAAGATAAGAGATAGGGTTTGGATCTGGCTTGTGCGCGATAATTCGCGTGATGACGTGTCAAGGGGGTGAGTTGGTTTTGTTCTATTTATTTATTTTATTTTTTTAATTAAACTTCGACATATGCTAATATGCATAACTTTTGCATACGAACACCAATTCACGCGTGGGTTTTTTTTGTTAGGATCGTATTGAAATTTCGAATATTTTGGCGCAGGTTTGGACGAATTCCGAGACTGTCAAATTTTTGGGTTTAAATTGGCTTTAAATTCAATTTAAATTCAAAAGGTAAGTGTTTTAACCCACTCACAACTTCTAAAATTTCTTATGTTTGGTAAATTAATTTACGTTGTGATTATGCATTTATTTATGGCTGTTTCGTATATTTTTAATCATCATCTTAGTTAATTGGATCTATTGAAATTAAATCGTTATTTAATTTATTATTGAATATAACTGCCATTTAATTTCCTGTTATATATTATGAGTTATAATTGATATTGATTGATTGTTTTGTATGATGATTGCGATGGATGTGTGATTTTATGATGGACGGATGGATGTTTTATTTATATCATCATAATCTGCAAGTTGTTATGCATTTATTTTGATTCAGGATTGTGGTTTGAAATGATATACAACCGCATTTTTATTTTTAGTTGCGGATTGAAATGATAAACATCAGTATCACTTGACCATATGATAGAAAATTATATACAGACACCGCGGTATATATATAAAATTGTTTTTGAAATGATTTGTATGGTTTTGTAAAGAAATATATGGGCTATACAGATATTGATTTTAGATGTCATATAAATGCTATTTTATTATTGATTTAGCTATGTATAAATTTGTTTGGAATTATAAAATAAGCTAAATAATAAAGTTTGATTTCTTTTATATAATATGATTAAGTATCTATTTAAATTCTATTGTTTATAGAGTTTATAATGACTCAAATAAAATTAAGGTTGGAAGATAATGTAAATTTGATTTGAATTAAAGTATTTAAGAATTATCCTCGAAAAATTGAAATAGCAATAAATTGAGATTTAATAGGTATGATTTTATAACTTGAATTTTGTTTAGAGGATTTAAATGAATATCAAATTGATTTAAATGAATATTATCGAGTTAATTTAATTGAAAGAATATCCAGTTATTTGAAGTCTAAAGGTTTTACTAAAATGATATTTGATTTATTAAGTTAACATTTCAAATCTAAATAATAGTAGTTGAAATTGATATATATGAAATTATCAAAGAATAAGTTTTGAAATGGTGGAATAATTAAAGCTTTGAAATATATGGAAATTATATTGGTTTATTTGGGGATTTGAATCTGCATTTGGAATTGATTTGTGAAGGTGAAGAAGCTATTTTATTATATAAAGTAATTTAATATTTAAACCATTTAAGTTGTGTAGTATGTTTCAAAGTTATGAAATTCAAAGTTTTATGTTAGGAAAGGCTATATTTCAAGTTTTGGTTTCGAAATATTATAACTTTGAAAAAGTTATGGTTTCAGAAATGGATATATTTGAAAATAATATTGATTTGGGTTTGAAAACAGAAATGATATCATATTTATATGCTTTGAAAAGGATATTATATTCTGTTTGAAGTATAATTATTTTAAAATAACCACGGTGTTATAATAACGTTTGGTTGTTAAAGAGACCGGAATCGAAAGTTGTCATACTCTCTACCAACTCCGAAAACCACTTTAACAACCGTGTACGCGGTGGAGATTCCAGAATGAAGTAGGATGGTGGCGGTGTTTCCTTTGAGGTAAATACATGGACCCAACTCCCGTGAGTTGGCATATGGTGGCTAAAATAGGAGCGATCGACGGGTTAATGAGGTAGCACCTTTGATCGGACACATCCCTTCGATATTATACTTTGACTTTTGGATTGATTCGGTGGCTACTTTTGATTTTTTTTATTTGGGGGTGTGGCTTGAGGTTGGTGGCAGCTGCGCGCTACGTGTTACCACCGACCCGGAAGCATAATTGGTATATATACCTAGCATTGCCTAGTTGTGCCGTGTCACCTCCCTAGCGCGCCTTGTACGAGTTTGGTTTTCTCCCGTAGCCCATGTGGTATCCTCTGCTGCCTTCCCGATCAGGATGGACTATGATATTGGATGGACTACTGGGACTATTATGTGTTAAGGGCTATATGGATAACCCCTTAATGCTATTAAAAAGTAAGTTTATTTTACGAATAGATATTATTATAATAGCGAAATATAACTACATAGTAAATAGTTTAACGGATCCTTAGGAGATGTGAATCCCGAGCATCTCTTAAGATACTGCACTTATATTTATTTCTGTTGATTTAATTCACATAAGATATTTTAGTTATGGCTCGGGTGTTTTGTCTTTTCAATTCGCTCGGGTCAGCCTGAGCATTTCAAGAGTTGAAGACCTCACTTCTGGAGGATGAAGACGAAGATTTTATTACTATTATAATATTACTCCACTACACCATTTGATTCCGCTGCATTAATTATTATTCTTTGGTATGTGTAACTCTGGTATGTATTGTATAAGTACAATCAAATGTTTTGTAAACAGCTTCATGAACTGTATATTTGATTATTATATTTTATCGTTCCGTTGCAAGATTCTATTTTGCTTTTCTTTCTCTACTTTTTCTTATTTACCCCATAACAATCCGCCCTTCTGTATAGTTTTAGTCTGACGTGTGTGGTTTATCGTCGATTTAAAACGTACGGAAAGGGAGGGTGTTACAGACTCATATCGATGGTTTTGCACGTGTTGGCCAGATGATGTGGTGCTATATTCTAGGATCGATCCACTTTTCGTGCCGAGTGACCAAGTCTTCCTCTCTCTTAGGTTCTGTTCATATAGACTTGATGTGCTTTCTTCATATCGATGGTTATTGCTCTACTTCGTATCGATTATGAGATGTTGCTTCGTATCTATTGTACTTGGTTGACTTCGTATCAATGGTCAATTGTCGCTTCGTATCGATGGATCTTACTTTGATTTGCACCGATACAAAATATTTCTTTTCGTATCGGTATTTATGCATATATTTTCATATCGATCTTCGATCGATTGATAAATATTACTTGGATATGTATAGCTTCAAAACCAGAATTGTGGAGGTCTTATCATCGTTGGCCACTGATGGAGACAAAGGGGACGATAAAGGAGGGATATGAACCTAACCCTTCTTTCATGGATACGAACGTGGTGTTTCACTCGAGACTTGATGGATATGGATTCACATGGATACGAATGTAGTTGTTTTCCTCAACCTTGATCGATTAATATCTTGTGCATATGAACTTCGATTGACTTGAAGTTCAGAACGTTGGCTTTTATGGCTTTGCTTGTTGCATCATATCGATTGTAGCTCGATCCAGACTCGGAAAAATTTACCAATATCCATAGTAGACCTGTGTATAACCGATCTTCGGGACGAAATGTCCTTGGTTTTCAGTTAATTTCATGTTGCCACGCCTTGCCAAAAGGCGGGATAGCATTTTCCCTCCAAAGTACGTATTGTGTGAACATGACGTGCTTTGAAAAGCTATAGTCTTTAATCTGAAACTTTTTGCCTCATTCGTTGAGTAGTCGTTCTCTTTTCGTCAAAAGATGTAACCTTCGATTGATTCCCAGTAATATAAATACTAGATTGTTGGCTGTTAATGATTGTACAATGTATTGCTGTAACTGAGTGTCGAGTTGGGTAGCGATATTGGAGGTGGAATGGCAAGTCCCAACCCGGCCTCTTACGTATGGTCACTCCGGGCGGTACAATCATCATCATTGGGGTACCCCCTATGTCTCCTCATATAGAAAGTGCCCTCATACCTCTCACCACGCATTCTGAAAGAGTTCCAATTTGAGTGAGTTCAAAGAAGGAGATTACAATTCTTCCCCCGGACGGGGATAAGGCGGGTAAAGGAAAGAGTTCGAAACAACATCACTACGATAGCTCCAGTGGATCGATGCCGAAGGGGAAGAAGAAGAAACTTAAGGAGTAGGCATGTCTCTTGGTATCCCTTTTTGGTATATGTATAGGAATTCCCCTTTTTCTTTTAGTAGGCATGTATAGATGTGGGTTTGGCCTCTACTGGTAGGAAATTTTAAAATAAGCTTTTTTGTACTTATTTTGTTTTCAAAGAATAAATGAAATAAAATCTCCTTTCGCTTTTTAGCATAACTCTAAGTTTTTTTTGCCTAAATGTTTCAGCACTTTAATTTTTGTTCAATACACTTATGAAGTTTTAATCTTTAGATAGGATTCATGTTCGGCTATTAAGATTCGGAGTCATGGCTTCGAGCCATAACCAAACGTTAAGTCAAGTCCTAATGATATACTATCTTGATTGGTAATTGGTACTAGAGTAATGCCCTCAGTCCTTGGGATGAGTTGAAGTGGTCGGACAATGATTGCTTTTCACCTTCGACACTTTTGATTTTACTTAGTCGAAACTAAGTTGTTGTGAGATGAGTTCGAGTGGTCGGATCACACTCGCTCATGTATTGACAATAGCATTCACATTCTGGGGATTGAACTCGTATGCTGGCGGTCGGTCATGCCTGCTTAATGATTAAAGTTACATCCATGCTCTGGGGACTTAATTTTTTTCGGGCGGTCAGTCATACACATTTTAATAATCAGAATTGCATCCACATTCTGGGACTTAGGTTGATTTGTGGGCAGTCAATCACACCTAATTTTTGTTTATACTCCATTCCACACTCTGGGGACTTAGGGTTAGTTGTGGGCAGTCAGTTAAACCCAATTAATGATTATACTCCATTTCACACTTAGGGAATCTAGAGTCAATTAATAGACGGTTGATCACATCTGTTTTGAGTTTTGAAATATCGTCCACACTCTGGGAATGATAAACTATTCAGAATCACGGATGGTCGAGTCACATCCACCTTGAGTAAATAAGTGAAGTCGTAGATGGACGGATCCCCCTTCTCGAGTTTAGATTGCACATGGGAGAAGTCATGGGTGGACGGATCCACCCTCCTTGAGCCCACGTTATGGATATTAAATTTATACTCCGACTCGCACTTTGGAAATTGGAGTTAGTCAGAGGATTGTCGTGTATCAATCCCTTTTGGCTTCAGTGTGATGGTTGCCCCCGAGCTCAGGTTTCACTTAGCGAGTGACCGGTTGTATCACAGTCACTCCCTATTTGAATAAGTCCCACCATAAGATGGAACATAACTCTCCGTGCATTGTGATGGTCACATGACCCATTTCAAGAATCACTACTCTGGCTCGGAGAGACTGCATTTTATTGCTGAAATAAGAAAGTACAGGAAAGTCAGTTGCCTTATTACAAATTTTAATTTGAAAATGCATAAACACATTACAAATGAAAAGTGTGCTAAATGAATAAACAAGGCCTGTTATGTGTAGTAGCGATGGAGATTTTCATTGTTCCAAGCTCTCGGCAAAGTGAGACCATCAATAGTCGATAATTTGATTATGCCATCTCCAAGTCACCATTAAATAACATACGGCCATTCCCATGTTGGCTTCATGTGTGAAGGGACCGAATAGGTTCTCTTGGGTACGAGATCGGCAAGTTCAAAGGTTCTAGGTTAGACCTTAGCATTGTATAATCGGGCGACTCGAATCCGGTGTACAATTGCCCACAAATCAGCCTCTTCACGCTTCTCATCTAATAAGTCCAGAGATTCGGCAAGCAATATGGCATTTATGTTCGGATCATAGCAAATCACACGATGAGAAGGTACTTCTAACTCGAACAGAACAATAGCTTTAGAGCCATAGAAAAGTGAAAATGGAGTCTGCCTGGTTGCAGACTTGTGGATATTTCGATATGCCCATGGGGCCATGGGAAGCTCATCGATCCATTTGCCCCCGACCTTCTCTAGTCACTTCTTCAGAATGGATTTGATAACTTTATTAACAGCTTCAACCTATCCATTCACTTCAGGGTGAGCAAGTGATGAGAACTTCTTCTGAATGTGGAAACGTTGACAGAAGTTCTTAAACTCGACACTGTCAAATTGGGCTCCATTGTCGGTGATAATAGTATGCGAGAGACCAAAACAACAGATGATACGATGCATAACAAAGTTGATTAATTTCTTCGTCATGATAGTAGAAAGGGGCTTAACTTCTGCCCATTTGGTAAAGTGGTCAATTGCAACGATGGCGTACTTCGCACCAACTTTTGCCAGAGGTAAAATTCCAATTATATCAATGCCCCACGTGGCGAACAGCAATGGGTTGACCATTCGAATAATTTTAGTAGGTAGGGCCCTTGGTATCCGAGCATGTCTCTGACATCTCTCACATCTCTTGGCATAGTCTAATGCATCCTGATTCATAGTCGGCCAATAATACCCATATCGGAGTATCTTCTTAACAAGGGCCTGCCCTCCAGTGTGATCACCACACCCTTCTTCATGCCCATCATGTAACATTCATTTGATTTTGTCGTGGGTTATATGCTGGAGTAAAGGAATGGAGTATCCTCTTCTATACATGACTCAATTCTGGATAATGAACCGTGAAGCTTTCCAGAGAACTTACCTTTTCTCACTCCTACGCTCAGGCCGGGTTCCATGCTCAACATAATTTTTAAACGGGGTCATCCATGACTTCTTCACAGGTGTGGCTTCATGCACCCAGTCTATCCCCATCTGATTGATACTCAAAGAGATAGGTGTTTCAACAGGGACCAGTCCCATTTGCGTGCTTCACTAGTGCAGGCTAGTTTTTTCTGAGAATCGACCTTCTGGTTATGCTTTCGAGGTATGCAATAAATGGCATAATAATCGAACAGATTCAAATCTTCCTGGACCCGAGCAAGATTGGCAGCCAATCTCCGGTCTCTAGCTTGGCATTCTCCTCGAACTTGACATACCACCAGTTGTGGATCACAGTAAATCTCCATAGCAATAATTCCCAAGTCTCTAGCGAGTATGAGTCTGGCAAGTAAAGCTTCATATTCGGACTTGTTATTGGTTGCATGGAAATCAAACTTCAAAGCATAACATATGGATCGACCTTCTGGGATTTCAAGTACAACTCCAGCGCCTGATCAACGGTTGTTCGATGCACCATCTGTGTATAGCTTCCATATGTATTTGGGAGATTCACTTGTTTAGGCAAGTCCTTTGGTATAGTGAATTCAGCAATGAAATCCGCCAGAACTTGTCCTCAAATAGCTCGCCTTGGTGTGTAAGAAATATCAACCGACTCAACTCGATGTTCCAAATCTCAGGCCGCGTAAGGACTTGTTATAATGGTTGGTCGGTGTAGACTGGATATGATGATTCTAAAAGTAGAGACGAAGCTTTCTCGAGGTAATGACCAGACAGTAGGCCAGCTTTTCCAACTTTGAATAGTTTCTCTCTGCTTCGGTCAATCTTGTGCTAATGTAATAGACCGATTGTTGTATCTGATTCTCCTCCGGAATTAATGTGACACTGATTGCACTCTCTAACACTGCTAGATAGATGTGTAGCCTCTCATGATCAATCAGCTTTGACAGAATAGGTGGCATAGCTAGGTGCTGCACTGGTGTTCGGAATGCGCCTTCACACACCTCAGTCCATTCAAAATTCCGCTCTCCTTTCCTAGTCAGATTGAATAAGGGAATGCACTTGTAGGTGGATTTGGAAATGAATTTACTCAAAGCTGCCTACTTCCCATTGAGGATTTGTACTTGCTTTATAGTTCTAGGAGTCTCGAGATTCCGAATCGCCCAAATATTTTTAGGATTGGTTTCAATGCCTCAAGCATTGACAATGAATCCAAGAAACTTTCCGAACACGACCCCAAAATGACACTTCAATGGTTTGAGATTCATTCGGTACTCTTGGAGGATTTTGAACATTGTTTCCAGGTCTTTGACATGATTGATGGAGAGTAGCGACTTTACAAGCATATCATCCACATATGCTTCCATAGTTTTCCTGATTTGGTCAGCAAACATTCGGTTGACAAGTCGTTGGTAAGTAGCTAAAGCGTTCCATGAGTCCGAACGACATCAATTTATAGCAATAAAGTCCCAGATCATTGATAATGCTGGCATGCTCCTGGTCGGGGAGGTGCATTGGTGTTTGATTGTGGCTTGAGTATGCATCCATAAAAGATAAGATCTAGTGTCCGACCATTGAATCTACAAGCTGGTCAATTTTGGGAAGCAGAAAGCTACCTTTAGGGCATGCTTTATTTAGGTCTGAATAGTCCACACAAGTTCTTCATTTCCCATTTGGTTTCCTTACAAGTTCTGGGTTGGATACCCATTCTGAATATAATGCCTCTTGTATAAACCAGTTTGTATTAAGTTTATTCTCCTCTTCTTTCAGGGTGGCAGATCTCTTTGGATCCATACCGTGCCTTTTCTACTTGAATGGGACATGTCGTGGGTTAATATTCAATGTATGATTCATAATGTCCGATGAGATCCCACACATTCTGAGTGCGACCAGGCGAACACGTCGAGGTTTCCCCAGAGAAATTCAATCAATTCCTCTTTTATCTGTTGGCTTGGCTGAGACATAATCTTTATCATTCTAGAGTCGTAGTCGTTGTCATCTTTTGAAACATCGATCGTCAGCTCTGCCCGGGAAGCCTGACTGTCCTTGACTTCCTCTTCGCTATCATCATCTCGTGGATCTAGATCCTTTAGGAACTGGTTGTGGCACCCGGGCCTAAGCCCAGGCGTTAGCTGTCGATTTTCGGTAAAATGAACGCAGAGAGATTCCTCTATGTCCATGGCCTTCTCTTTTCTCTATGCCTCCTGTAGCTAAGCAATATAACAGGTGCGTCCAACCGCCTGATATCCCTAAACAACTCTAACCCTGTTGTCAGTGGGGAATTTCAAAGTTAAATACCAAGGGGCAATAGCTACCCTAAATTTAGCTAGGGCCGATCGACCCAAGAAAGCATTATATGGTGAACTGATATCCAACACAATGAACCGTAACATTCGGACTCTCCGACGCTTTCCAATTCCCAACTCCACTGGTAATTCTACCATCCTAGTGGGTATAGTTGCACTTTCATTGAAGCCATGTATACAAGACTGATACGGCTTTAAGTCCTTTGCTTCCATTTTCATTTAATCATACACTCGCTTGAAAAGAATATTCACGGAGCTTCCACTATCCACTAAGATCCTTTTCATCCAAGCAGGACCTATCTGAGCTGATATGACTAGTGGATCAATGGTGGGGGCTTTGACCCTATCAGCATCCCTATCTTGGATAAAGATGTCGTTTATCATCATTTTTTGTTGTTTAGTAGAAGCCCCATCATTAAGATTACTGCAGCAGTCAAAGTCTGCATGCCTAATCGAACTAGCATACGACTCCATTTCCCTCCAGCTACGATCCATTAGATGAGGGGCACCACTTATTGTGTTAAGAACCAACCTCTCGCTAGTATGTGCTAGTTCCTCTGGTCTATCCTTATTCGGTACTTGGTTCTGATTCAATGGGCCCGCACCTCCAGGCTGCGGTGCCTGGGCGAATTATTCCAACTTCCTTTCACAAATCAGCTTTTTAATAATGTCCTGTAAATGGGGACATTTATTAATATTGACCATAGAAATCATGGAATCTATAGAATTTTCCAGATTGAATATGCTTTTCTGATGACTGCATTGACTTATATTGGCCAGTATTACCGGTCTGCAAGTACCCATTCTTCAGGGATCTATTCAAAGGAGTATTTATGTCAAACATGAGAGCTCTATGTCGCGATCCACGATTTTAATCCCGCTTCTTACTTGTCTTCCATCGCCTTTCTGCTAATTCTACTTATTCTGTATATATAACTGTACTTTACTGGAACTCTCATCGGTTTGCTTCACATCGACATTACTTTGAATGCCTTACACACTGGGCCCCGCTTCATCCTTCTTCCTAGAATATTTAGCGTCCTCTCTTCTTAAGAACTAGACTGCTTTAGAGTAGAAATGGTCCAACGGCATGGGGGTTTCACAGCCAACCAGTTGCCAAATTCGAAATCAGGACCGATTCCTTTAGTCAGCGCCATCAATATGGAATTATCATTAGGGCAATTAATCTCCGCACAAGCGGCAAGGAATCTTTCCAGATAATATCTAAGCGTCTCACATGGAGCCTGAGTGATGCTGGATAAGGTATTAACATCCTCAGGTCTTGTGACATGCATACGAAACTTTTGATGAATTTCGTAGCTAACTGATCAAAGCGTGAAGCAGATCGAGGTGGCAAGCGAGTGAACCACATAGTCGTGATGCCCTCTAAGGATATTGGAAAACTTCGACACTTAACCGCATCATCAGCTCGTGCGGCATTCATCAGCCATTCATACTTCAAAATGTGTTGGTTATGGTTCGAACTCCCTTCATAAACAGGTAAAGTTGGCATTCTGAATTAGCGAGACGGTTCAGCATAAAGGATGTCATTAGTGAAGGGTGTATAACTTTGGAAGATTCCCCAATTGTCATTTGGAGAGGCCCTGACTTTCACAAATCATTTGACGAATCATGGTCGAAATGTATGGCATCTGGACATTCTAAGCATGCTGGACCAAGGTGTGGTCGGGTTCCGCAATGTGAGGATGGCCCGGGCGCGGTCGATGGTCCATACCATGCCTCCTTGGCTCTAGGTTCTCAGGCACATAGGATTCAAGAATATGATCGCATTGACGAAGGTTCGGATATGTTCGGCCTTGAATGTCAGCTTCCAAGTCGACGGCGCTGGCAGCAACACGGCTATTAGTAACGTGGTAAGAAATTATCCCCCTTCGGCAGGAGTGTCCTGACTGTTGGCTAGCAGATGAACTGTAACATCCCGCCTTTTCGCACGCTTTAAATCGACACACGTGCCAATTCAAACCGTTCGGAAGGGCAGATTGTTATGGGGTAATTAAGAAAAACGAGAAAGAAATAAAACAAAATAGAATCACACAGTGGAAGGATAAAATATAATAATCAAATATACAGTTTATAAGCTGTTTTACAAAATATTCGATTATACTTACACATTTATCAGAGTTACATATACCAATAACAATGCAGCGGAACAGTATGAGTATAGTGGACTAATAATAATAATAATATAAATCTCCGTCTTCGTCCTCCAGAGCTAAGGTCTTCGAAATCCTGAAATGCTCGGACTGACCCGAGCGAATTGAAAAGGCAAAACACTCGAGTCAGAACTAAAATATCTTATGTAAGTTAAATCAATAGGAATAAATATGAGTGCAATAACTCAAGAGATGCTCGGGATTTACATCTCCTTAGGATCCGTTAAACTATTTACTATGTAGTATATCGCGCTATTATAATAGTGTCTTATTGTAAAATAAACTTACTTTTAAAAAGCGTTAAGGGGTTACCCATATAAACCTTAACACATAATATATTCCCATAGTCTATACAGTACCATAATCTCCCCCGTACTAGGCGTCGTCAGAGGGCACTCCATAGGTATGATACAAAACCAAAACCGTATAAGGCACCTAGGGTAGGTGACATGGCACAACTAGGCAATGCCAGGGTAGAAATACCAATTACGCTTCCGGGTCGGTGGTATCGCATAGCCACAGCTACCGCCCACTTTGAGCCACACTCCTAAATCAAAGAAATCAAAAGGGCCACCGAATAAATCAAAGTCAGAGTAGAATATCGGAGGGATGTGTCCGATCAAAGGTGCTACCTCAATTAACCCATCGATCGCTCCTGTTTTAGCCACCTTATGCCAACTCACGGGAGTTGGGTCTACGTATTTACCTTAAAGGAAACGTCGTCACCATCCTACTTCATTCTGGAATATCCACCGCGTACACGGTTGTTAAAGTGGTTTTCGAGGTTGGCAGAGAGTATGACAACTTCCGATCCCAGTCTCTTCAATAACCAATCGTTATTATAACACCGCGGTTATTTCAAAATAATTTATACTTTCAAAATAGAATATAATATCTCTTTCAAACCATATAAATACGATGTCATTTATATTTTTAAAACCCAAATCAATATGATATCATTTTATTTTATAAATATCCCTTTCCCAAATCATAATATTTTTAAACATATATACCTTGAAACCATTGCTTTGAAACATAACTTTTAATACTTAATGGTTCAAATACTATATTGCTTTATAAAATAAACAGCTTCTTCAAATTTCACAATAAATTCCCAATATCAATTTGAACCTCCAAATAAACCATTTTAAATTCCCATATATTTCAAAGCTTAAATATTCTATATTTCAAAACTTTATAGTTCATATATTTCAATCTTTGAACATCCCACTATTTCAAATTGGATTCTTTGAAAATTTAATATATACCAAATCCAATTTCTATTATTTAAATTTGAAATATTTACTTACTAAACAAATATTATTCAGGTAAAACCCTTCAAACTTTAATAACAGGATATTCTTTTAATTAAATTAACTTGATAATATTCTTTAAATAAATTTGATATTCGTTTGAATCCTCTAATCAATAATCAAGTTATAAGGTCATACCCTTTAAATCTTAATTTATTTACATTTCAAAACAAATTTTCGAGGAAAATTCTTAAATACTTTAATTCAAATCATATTCACATTTATCTTCAACCTTACTTTTATTTGAGTTATTATTAACTCTATATACAATAGAATTCCAACTATATTCTTAACCATATTATATGAACGGAATCAACTTCATTATTCAGCTTATTTTAAAATTCGAAACAAATTTATACATAGCTAAATTCAAGAACTTTTACTATACATATATCAAGTTTTAATATTTGTTAAAACGTATTATTTCCAAAACCATAGAAAATCATTTCAAAAATAATTATATATATACCGCGGTGCCTGTATATAATTTTCTATCCTATGGTCAAGTAATACGGATATTTATCATTTCAATCCGCAATTTAAAAATAAAAATGCGGTTGTATATCATTTCAAACCGCAACCCCGAATGAAATGAAATTCATAATAACTTGCAGTTTATACAATCTAAATACAACATCCATTCATCCATCATATCAATCATCAAACATTTATCAATTTATCATCCAAATCAAACAATCACATCAATAAATAATAATTAATTTGTGACAGTTAAATTTTCAATAATGAATTAAATAACTATTTAACGGTAGTTTATATGCAATAATAAATAAATCAACTGGCAATTTATACGCAATAATAAAATTAAATAACAAATAAATGCAATCTAACTAAGATGATGAATAAAAACATGCCAAACAGTCATAAATGAATTCCTACTCATATCATAAATCAATTTAACAAACATAAGAAATTTTAGAAGTTGTGAGTGGGATAAAACACTCACCTTTTGAATTTAAATTGAATTTAAATCCAATTTAAACCCAAAAATTTGACCGTCACAGAATTTGTCCAAACCTGCGTCATCAAGTCCGAAATTTCAATACGATCCTAACAAAAAAAATCAGGCGTAAAACGGATATCGTATGTGGAAGTTACAACGATTATTTTGATTAAATTTTAATTTAAAAAAAAATAAAAAAATAAACACAATCTCACCCTAAAGTCAAAAGCCACGTCACTCTCCTTTCTATTTCCAGAAACCTACAGGCACACACTTGCTTGCACGTACCACAGCACGCCACACACAGATCTCAACAACTCTCGTTCGTCACCAAAGCCATCGTGGCTTCTACCACCGCGTCCCATCATACCACCACCGAGGCCCTCCCCCACGGCCACGAGACCCCCCATAGTTCGCCCAAGATCGTCAGAACAAGGTAGCCACCGCCATAACCCTAGGCACAAATTGAATTATCTAGCACGATCTAGCCGTTGAAACGTCAAACAAACGATCCCGATGCAATCCCGTCAGTGCTCTCTACAAAACCCAAAAGCGGTTTCCCGATTCGACGAAGTTCATCGTCGAGCGATGAACGGCCGAAAATTCTTCGATTTTTACTGGTCAAACGACAATCCAAAATGAAAAACGAACATCACCAGTGAATTACGCTAGTCGAGAGCTTCAACATATATTTTTTCTGAATTTTTCTGAGGACTTTGAATTTTCATTAAAATTTTGAATTGGATCTAGGTTTTGCATCTATTGAGGAAGAGAAGGAGCTGATGAAGTTTTGCGCCCAGATAAATGAGAATAGGCGGAGGCTAGGGTTTAGCAGGGTATTTATAGACATAATTGAAAATAGAACGGATTGGATAAGATAGACGTACGTGCTAACGACGAAGTGGCCCAAAAAGCCCGTTCTGACTCCGGAACGAAATTGGGCAAACCCATATGTCAAAATAGATGTTTTAAAATATTCTGAACGCGATGGAAAAAGTTTCACGTCCAAATTCCATCGTATGAAGAAGTTATGCTGAAATCAATATTTTCAAATTGATTTCAATTGATTAAAATTAATTTGATTTCAAGGCGTTTCAAGCCCATACAATCAAACGACAAGTCCGATCGATACGAAACTTGAAATCCTACAATAATTCACTGTTACGGACTGATGAAACTGGTTTCGTCGAAATCCGAGTCAGTGGCCAAAATGGCTATTTTTCCATAAATTAAATAATTTAATAATTAATTAACAAAATTCATTTTTTAAATTTCAATCTTAAAATTGACCAATTTTATCACTTTATATTTCTCAATCCAATCACAATGTTTTAACAAATTAAAAATCAATTTAAAGTTGATAAATTTAACAATTCCAGTGTTTATCTCAAATTCATTGAATTTAGAAATTGTAAATTAAAATTTCAAAAATTTCATTTAATTACCTTTCATTCTATTATTCAGTCTATTATAATCAAAAAGATGCAATTTACATTGGTTCACTATTGTTTACGTTTATCCCTTTAGATTTCATCTACATTTCCTTTTAGGCAATATTTTAAATATTAAATTTCATTTAATTGCAATAAATCATACTATCATAATTAAATTAAATAAAATAAATAAATGTTGATTCCCATTCTTATTATTCAAACAATCAGCATCTTATATTTAACATTTGTCTACGTTTTATTACATTGATACTTCTACATACATCTTAGATTTGTATAAACAGTTAAAATGTGAAATCTTGTCTATTTCACATATTAATTAAGGTTTTTAAAACCAATTAATAAAATTTCCTTAGTCCAACCCTTTTTACCCAAATTTATACTAATATAACCTTTAATTAGATTAATTCCTAATGATTACCCGTTTTAATTTATTAGACTCCATTAACGTAATAGTTTAATATTAATTTCACTTATTTGCAATTTATCCACTAATTGAATTTCAAATTTCAAATAAATAAATAAATCTTGGTTTTTCACTTCTTAAATCACCCAATCGTCATATTATAAATAAAATTAACATTGATTGCATCTTATAGAATTAAGAAACTTCAATGACAAATCAAAACTACCCTAACTACACAAATTTGGTCAAAAATTTTCAATTTATTTCACATTAAAGTTTATTAACTACCCAAACAGGTATCTTAACAATTGTAACTATTTAACTTTAATTACCTTTAAGCTTATTTCAAATATTCTCATTTATTCCTTACCAATATTTGTTATCATTTATAAATGTTATGTCAGTTTCCTCTTTTATTGCAATATATTTATTTATTCATGCATTATTGCATACTTCATTTATTTCATTTATTTATTTATAGTATTTGTCCTTAATCTAAGTTCTCAACATCTCCATTGTTTACTTAAGTTTATACTTATTTATTAATACTTTCCTTTATATTATTTTATTGGAAACAATCTCAATTATACCTAAGTTTATAATACTAGAGCAACAAGTTCTCATTTATTAAAGAATTTCATCAAATACCTTCCATTACTTCAAATTCATTCCTATATAACACCCATCATATTTCTTACTAACATAAATTTTATCAAATTTCAGTTTATCCCATATTATTACATCAATTAACGTAACTTTGAAATTTATTACCCAACTTACTATTTCATACCTTAATCCAATAGTTTCATTTGTTTTCTCAAATTCCATTTAAAATCAAATCATAACATTTAAATTATTTTATTGAATTAGGATTTCATTTAAGTCATTAATTATTAACTTGCATTAACCCGTTTCCTGAATTTACAATCATTTACTGTAACAACGTGTTCTTACTTTAACCAATTCAATGCTTACCTTATACTCTTCATATTCAATATATATCCAGATATAATACTTACGCTATTTCATTTATTGAAGTTTTATTCAATTTACTAATAAATAGGTTTTAATTACCCTTGCTATATTTTAATTTGGCATTCATTCTAATACTAATTTATCACCTTTATTATTTCTACAAAAATTTAATTACAAAATCCTATTTAATTTACAAATCTATTGTCGAAATTTCCGGGTCGTTACACTCTCCCCCACTCAAAGCTTTTCGTCCCCGAAAAGGAAAAAGAAGGGAAAAGAAAAAATTTAAGGAAATAATATATCCTATTTAAAATATTAAATTCATAAAAATTAATTTACAAACTCAATTAATTTAAACAAAATATATCAATTTATAACTCTTTAATCATTTTATATTCAAGTAAATAAAGTTTTTGAAAACTTTTCAAAGTTTTCTACGTCTAAAATTATACGGAAAATTTTGGCAGAGTCTCTTTTGTACGGAGAGGCTCGAGAGAAAATATAATATCAAAAATATACAATATACAATATATATTTTTCAAAATAATATATATCCCAATACGGGAAAACAATATAATAGCGCTATAAAATGTAATCCGAAAACGTACCTATTTGTCAGGCAATTTACGCTTAATTATGAAACCAAAAGCAGTAGTAATTGCTTCCATAACCTGCATTTCACTTATATAATCTGATAAGAGTTAGCAATTATATAAAATGAAATATTTAAAGTTGTTTTAACCATACACAAACAAAGCAATACAAATATCAATCACTCGCAACCAGGTATACAATCATCACATAAAAACCAACACAAATCAATCATTCATTCAAACAAAGCAAACAGTTGTTTGGGTTCAAAACTTTATATTGTATAGAATGAAAAATAAACTATCAAGTGCACCCTTTACTCAATAGTCTTTGATGAAACTAAATAGATTATTCACTCATCCATTCAATTTTAAAGTATCCTTACCCAAACAACCATAAACCAAACAAACAACAAATCCAAACAATAAACTAAGTTTATTCTTGTTAATTTCATTTAATACTATTGTTGTTTGATTTCCTTTTTATACATATAATGGTTTATCCTTTTATTATCTTCGTTTATTTGCAGTATTCATCGTTCTGCTTATTTTATTAATAATTAGCTTCAGTCATTTACTTAAGTTTATTATCTTTCATATATACTACTTAATTTCGTTTATTTACTTTCATTTATTACTAAATTCCATTTATAATACTTACCTTTCTACTTTAATTAATAGTCTTTCAATCATACTTAAGTTCCTAACATCTACAACACCAAATTCTTATTTATTAAGGAAATTTCATTGAATACTTTCATTATTTCAGATTTTCTTGTAAAATATTCTATTACAATTTCTTATTAAACATTTCAACTTTTATATCTTTTGGTAAATATATATGCCTTTAAGAATATAATTGAAAATCATACAAGTTTATCTTATTTCTTTTAAAATTTATTCAATGTTCAGTAATTATTCTTTGTTTCATAGGTTACAGTTTCAAATTACCTTAAATTCCATTCATAACCTAGCATTAAATTCCCTATTTTAATTAAAGACTCCAATTATTAATCGGTTACATCCCATTTCACTACAATAACGGAAAATATTAATAAATCGGAAACTTAAGAATTAAATACCAGGTCTTTATTCAAAATTATTTTAAAATAATAGATAAATATATACTTCCAACACATATATATATATATATCCCATTTATATTTAAAACAATTAAAATTCCTATTTTATTTATCAAAATAAAATTGCAGTAAAACTACTAAAGTGGTCTTCCCACTTCGAAACTCGAAAATGAATGTCGATGATGCGTGCACTCATCACCGAAATTATTTTCCAGCGACAGAGAGGGGAGTACAAAATTTATTTCTTTTTAAAGTTTCTTTTAAAACAATTCTTTTAAATTATATTGAAATATTTATATATATATATATATATAAAATACTTCTAATACTATTATTACTATATTCCAAAATCATTTGAAAGAAATTTCCAAAGCCCTGGAACTTAAGTTCTAAAATTTCCAAATTTATTTATTTTATTCTAAACCTTATTTCAACTATTATTTATAATTTCGTTACCTAACAGCCAATATATAGCACCTAAGTATATATCTTATTTATAAAATTTATTTTATATATAGAAAATATAATAGCCAAATTTATTTCATTCACCTATTTAAAAAACAAATATTATGTTGGTCTGTCCTATTAAGTGTTTAGAAACCCCTATTGGTGTCACAGCGTCCCATGCACCAACCAGAGTTTATAAATACAAAACGGAACAGATTAACACAATGTTAAAAACCTTTTTATGACTCTAACAAATACGCTCTCTCATATATGCACTCAGCGACTCCCATAGGGTATTACTACCCTATTAGTAAGGAGTCAAACCCCACAAAGCTAAGATTTATCGCTAAACCTGGTTCTGATACCAGATGTAACATCCCGCCTTTTCGCACGCTTTAAATCGACACATGTGCCCATTCAAATCGTTCGTAAGGGCGGATTGTTATGGGGTAATTAAGAAAAATGAGAAAGAAATAAAACAAAATAGAATCTCACAGCGGAAGGATA
Source organism: Allium cepa (assembly GCA_030765085.1). NCBI lineage: Eukaryota > Viridiplantae > Streptophyta > Magnoliopsida > Asparagales > Amaryllidaceae > Allium > Allium cepa. The sequence continues at coordinate 366,426,876 of CM060938.1, read as the reverse complement.
AAATATAATAATCAAATATACAGTTTATAAGCTGTTTTACAAAATATTCGACTATGCTTACACATTTATTAGAGTTACACATACTAATAACAATGCAGCGGAATAGTATGAGTATAGTGGACTAATAATAATAATAATAATATAAATCTCCGTCTTCGTCCTCTAGAGCTAAGGTCTTTGAAATCCTGAAAAGCTCGGAATGACCCGAGCGAATTGAAAAGACAAAACACTCGAATCAGAACTAAAATATCTTATGTAAGTTAAATCAACAGGAATAGATATGAGTGCAGTAACTCAAGAGATGCTCGGGATTTACATCTCCTAAGGATCCGTTGAACTATTTACTATGTAGTATATCGCGCTATTATAATAGTGTCTAATTGTAAAATAAACTTACTTTTAAATAGCGTTAAGGGGTTACCCATATAGCCCTTAACACATAATATATTCCCATAGTCTACATAGTACCGTAATCTCCCCCGTACTAGGCATCGTCAGAGGGCACTCCATAGGTATGGTACAAAACCAAAATCGTATAAGGCACGCTAGGGTAGGTGACACGGCACAACTAGGCAAAGCCAGGGCAGATATACCAATTACGCTTCCGGGTCGGTGGTAACGCATAGCCGTAGCTACCGCCCACCTCGAGCCACACCCCCAAATCAAAGAAATCAAAAGTGGCCACCGAATAAGTCAAAGTCAGAGTAGAATATCGAAGGGATGTGTCCGATCAAAGGTGCTGCCTCAATTAACTCGTCGACCGCTCCTGTTTTAGCCACCTTATGCCAACTCACGGGAGTTGGTTCTACGTATTTACCTCAAAGGAAACGCCATCACCATCCTACTTCATTCTAGAATATCCACCGCATACACGATTGTTAAAGTGGTTTTCGGGGTTGGTAGAGAGAATGACAACTTCCAATCCCGGTCTCTTCAACAACCAATGTTATTATAACACCGTGATTATTTCAAAATAATTTATACTTTCAAACTAGAATATAATATCTCTTTCAAACCATATAAATACGATGTCATTTATATTTTCGAAACCCAAATCAATATGATATCATTTTATTTTATAAATATCCCTTTCCCAGAATCATAATATTTTCAAATATATATACCTTGAAACCATAGCTTTGAAACATAACTTTTAATACTTAATGGTTCAAGTACTATATTGCTTTATAAAATAAACAGCTTCTTCAAATTTCACAATAAATTCCCAATATCGAATTGAACCTCCAAATAAACCATTTTAAATTTCCATATATTTCAAAGCCTAAATATTCTATATTTCATAACTTTATAGTTCATATATTTCAATCTTTAAATATTCCACTATTTCAAATTGGATTCTTTGAAAATTAAATATATATCAAATCCAATTTCTATTATTTAAATTTGAAATATTTACTTACTAAACAAATATTATTCAGGTAAAACCCTTCAAACTTCAATAATAGGATATTCTTTTAATTAAATTAACTTGATAATATTCTTTAAATAAATTTGATATTTGTTTGAATCCTCTAATCAAAAATCAAGTTATAAAATCATACCCTTTAAATCTTAATTTATTTACATTTCAAAACGAATTTTCGGGGAAATTCTTAAATACTTTAATTCAAATCATATTCACATTTATCTTCAACCTTACTTTTATTTGAGTTATTATTAACTGTATATACCATAGAATTTCAAATATATTCTTAACCATATTATATAAACGAAATCAACTTCATTATTTCAGCTTATTTTAAAATTGAAACAAATTTATACATAGCTAAATTCAAGAAATTTTACTATACATATATCAAAATTTAATATTTATTAAATTGTATTCTTTCCAAAAGCATAGAAAATCATTTCAAAAATAATTATATATATATATATATACACACACAGCGATGCCTGTATATAATTTTCTTTCCTATGGTCAAGTGAAACGGATATTTATCATTTCAATCCGCAATTTAAAAATAAAAATGCGGTTGTATATCATTTCAAACCGCAATCCCGAATGAAATGAAATGCATAATAACTTGCAGTTTATACAATATAAATACAACATCCATTCATCCATCATATCAATCATCAAACATTTATCAATTTATCATCCAAATCAAGCAATCACGTCAATAAATAATAATTAATTTGTGACATTTAAATTTTCAATAATGAATTATATAATTGTTTAACTGTAGTTCATATGCAATAATAAATAAATTAACTGGCAATTTATACGCAATAATAAAATTAAATAACAAATAAATGCAATCTAACGGAGATGATGAATAAAAACATGCCAAACGGTCATAAATGAATTCCTACTCATATCATAAATCAATCTAACAAACATAAGAAATTTTAGAAGTTGTGAGTGGGTTAAAACACTCACCTTTTGAATTTGAATTGAATTTAAATCCAATTTAAACCCAAAAATTTGACCGTCTCAGAATTCGTCCTAAACAGCGTCATCAAGTCCGGAATTTCAATACGATCCTAACAAAAAAAATCGGGCGTAAAACAGATATCATATGTGGAAGTTACAATGATTATTGTGATTAAATTTTAATTTAAAAAAAATAAAAATAAATGAACACAATCTCACCCCAAAGTCAAAAGCCACGTCACTCTCCTTTCTATTTCCAGAAAGCTACAGGCACGCACTTGTCGCATGTACCATAGCACGCAACACGCAGATCTCAACAACCCTCGTTCTTCACCCAATCCATCCGGCTTCTACCACCGCGTCCCATCATGCCGCCACCTAGGCCCCCTCCACGGCCACGAGACCCCCCATAGTTCGCCCAAGATCGCCAGAACAAGGTAGTCGCTGCCATAACCCTAGGCACAAATCGAATAATCTAGCACGATCTAGCCACTGAAACGTCAAACAAACGATGCCGATGCAATCTCGTCAGTGCTCTCTACAAAACCCAGAAGCGGTTTCCCGATCCGACGAAGTTCATCGTCGAGCGATGGACGATCGAAATTTTTTCGATTTTTACTGGTCAAACGACAATCCAAAATGAAAAACGAACATCACCAGTGAATTACGCTAGTCGAGAGCTTCAACATATATTTTTTTTGAATTTTTCCGAGGACTTTGAATTTTCATTAGAATTTTGAATTGGATCTAGGTTTTGCATCCATTAAGGAAGAGAAGGCGCTGATGAAATTTTACGCGCAGGTAAATGAGAATAGGCGGAGGCTAGGGTTTAGCAGGGTATTTATAGACAGAATTGAAAATAGAACGGATTGGATAAGATAGACGTACGTGCTAACGACGAAGTGGCCCAAAAAGCCCGTTCTGACTCTTGAACGAAATTGGGTAAACCCATATATCAAAATAGATGATTTAAAATATTCTAAACGCGATGGAAAAAGTTTCACGTCCAAATTCCATCATATGAAGAAGTTATGCTGAAATCAATATTTTCAAATTGATTTCAATTGATTAAAATTAAATTGATTTCAAGGCGTTCCAAGCCCATATGATCAAACGACAAGTCCGATCGATACGAAACTTGAAATCCTACAATAATTCACTGTTACGGATCCAATGAAACTGGTTTCGTCGAAATCCGAGTCAGTGGCCAAAATGGCTATTTTTCCATAAATTAAATAATTTAATAATTAATTAACAAAATTCAAATTTACAAATTTCAATCTAAAATTGACCAATTTTATCACTTTATATTTCTCAATCTAATTACAATGTTTTAACCAAATTAAAAATCAATTTAAAGTTGATGAATTTAATAATTCCAGTGTTTATCTCAAATTCATTGAATTTAGAAATTGTAAATTAAAATTTCAAAAATTTCATTTAATTTCCTTTCATTCTATTATTAAGTCTATTATAATCAAAAAGATGCAATTTACATTGGTTCACTATTGTTTACGTTTATCCCTTTAGATTTCATCTACATTTCCTTTTGGCAATATTTTAAATATTAAATTTCATTTAATTGCAATAAATCATACTATCGTAATTAAATTAAATTAAATAAATAAATGTTGATTCCCATTCTTATTATTCAAACAATCAGCATCTTATATTTAACATTTGTCTACGTTTTATTACATTGATACTTCTGCATACATCTTAGATTTGTATAAATGGTTAAAATGTGAAATCTTGTCTATTTCACATATTAATTAAGGTTTTTAAAACCAATTAATAAAATTTCCTTAGTCTAACCCTTTTTACCCAAATTTATACTAATATAACCTTTAATTAGATTAATTCCTATTGATTACCCATTTTAATTTATTAGACTCCATTAACGTAATAGTTTAATATTAATTTCACTTATTTGCAATTTATCCACTAATTGAATTTCAAATTTCAAATAAATAAATCTTGGTTTTTCACTTCTTAAATCACCCAATTGTCATTTTATAAATAAAATTAACATTGATTGCATCTTATAGAATTAAGAAACTTCAATGACAAATCAAAACTACCCTAACTACACAAATTTGGTCAAAAATTTTCAATTTATTTCACATTAAAGTTTATTAACTACCCAAATTGGTATCTTAACAATTGTAACTATTTAACTTTAATTACCTTTAAGCTTATTTCAAATATTCTCATTTATTCCTTACCAATATTCGTTATCATTTATAAATGTTATGTCATTTTCCTCTTTTATTGCAATATATTTATGTATTCATTCATTATTGCATATTTCATTTATTTCATTTATTTATTTATAGTATTTGTCCTTAATCCAATTTCTTAGCATCTCCATTGTTTACTTAAGTTTATACCCATTTATTAATACTTTCCTTTATATTATTTTTTTGGAAACAATCTCAATTATACCTAAGTTTATAATACTAGAGCAACAAGTTCTCATTTATTAAAGAATTTCATCAAATACCTTCCATTACTTCAAATTCATTCCTGTATAACACCCATCGTGTTTATTATTAACATAAATTTCAAATTTCAGTTTATCCCATATTATTACATCAATTAACGTAACTTTGAAACTTATTACCCAACTTACTATTTCATACCTTAACCCAATAGTTTCATTTGTTTTCTCATATTCCATTTAAAATCAAATCATAAAATTTAAATTATTTTATCGAATTAGGATTTCATTTAAGTCATTAATTATTAACTTGTATTAACCCGTTTCCTAAATTTACAATCAATTACTGTAACAACGTGTTCTTACTTTAACCAATTCAATGCCTACCCTATACTCTTCATATTCAATATATATCCAGATATAATACTTACGTTGTTTCATTTATTGAAGTTTTATTCAATTTACTAATAAATAGGTTTTAATTACCCTTGCTATATTTTAATTTAGCATTCATTCCAATACTAATTTATCACGTTTATTATTTCTACAAAAATTTAATTACAAAATCCTATTTAATTTACAAATCTAATTGTCGAAATTTCCGAGTCGTTACATGAACCGGGTCCTACTTATCCATGATTCAGAGTGCACTGATGCCCAGGAGCTTGCGCGTAGCTTCCATCCAGTCATGGATGTGTGGATCTATTATGGTAATCAGAGGAAGTTGAGCTCTCAGTGGATGAGTAGGAAGCTTGAACCCTCCGGGATCTCCTTCATCTTTCCTGATTCGGTCGGTTAGTTAACTTCGTGTTGATATAGATCTGCTGGGTAAACTGCTAGCGGCTTTAGGTCAGTTCTTATATCAACATCTAGGATTCCTCCCTAGTGATAGGGCATTGTGGATCTAAATGCCTAGCTGGGTTCTGTCCTGTGGCGGGTAGCTATGCGGGGTTCTGTCTGTCTCTTCCTTCCTGATCTGTAGTGGTTGAGGCAGTCCTTGTAGTAACCATGGAGAGTGATGTAGCACTCTCCTAGATTTTATGCAATTTGAATAGGATGGAAGAACTGCCAGATGTGAGATCTAGATCTTATCTTTAGATTCTTGAAATCCAGTGAAGGTAGTAGATCAAAAGAGCAGGAGAAAAGCTGGGTTTTCTCAGTGAAAGCAGGAAAGTGTTTGTACAAAAATTAGGCACAATACTCTTCGTGCGTGTTTGAAGAGGAAGAATATAAATGGAAAATGAGGTAGATCTAACAAGCACACCAAAAATAGGCAAAAAGAAGTATAAAAACATAGAGATTTAGAGTGGTTCGACATTGTAGACTATGTCCACTATAAAAAGATGCTATTTATTAATATCTCTCGCTGATTACAATTGTTTGCAACTAAAAACTCAAGGTACAATGGAGATTTTAGCATAGTATCAGCGTTTCAGAGTCAAAAGTCCATTTTCTAAAGGCGTAAGACTGTTAATTATAGAGGTAGGCTACAAATATCTCACTCCAATCTCGAAAGACCCCTTCTATCATGTGGGTGGGCCCACGTGATTTATCCCTGGCCATTTGGAATCGATCCATGATCGATACGAACCAAATATGCATCGATTCAAATTTGGTCCATTTGGGCTGAGATCGATCATAAGCATTCTTAAGGTAGTATGCAAGCTCTTGTGAAAATTTTGTGGCATTTGGACATGTAGATTTTGAGTTATGATCGATGCAAGTTTGGATTTGCAAAGCACTGTCACCTTCGTATCGATACCGTTCGTATCAATTGCCTCCTAGCAATGGTTTTGCACGTGTTGGCCATATGATGTGGCGCTATATTCAAGGCTCGATCCACTTTTCATGTTGTGACCGAGTCTTCCTCTCTCTTAGATCTCATTCATATCGACCTGATGTGCTTTCTTCATATCGATGGTTATTGCATTACTTCGTATCGATCATGAGATGTTGCTTCGTGTCCGTACTACTTGGTTGACTTCGTATCGATGGTAAATCGCCGATTCGTGTCAATGGCTCTTACTTCGATTTGCACCGATACGAACTATTTCCTTTCGTATCAGTATTTGTTCGTATATTTTTGTATCGATCCTCAGTTGATCGATACGAATTACTTGGATATGAATAGGTTCAAAACTAGAATTTTAGAGGTCTGATCATCTTTGGCCACTGATGGACACGAAGGGGACAGTGAAGGATGGATACAAATCTATTCCTTCTTCATGGATATGAATGTGGTATCTCAGTTTGGACTTGATGGATACGGATTTGCATGGATACGAAGGGAGTTGTTGTCCTTAACCTTGATCGATTAATATCACGTGCATACGAACTCTGATTGACTTGAAATTCAAAACATTGGCTTCCATGGCTTTTCTTGTCACATCATATCGATTGTAGCTCGATTCGGACTCGAGCAAAATTTAACAGTATCCTTAGTAGACCTGTGTATAACTGATCTTCGGGATGAACTGTCCTTGGTTTCCAGTTAATTTCTTATTGGCACGGCCTTGCCAAAGGCGAGATAGCATATCTCATATCACATCGTATGCTTTTCTAATAACCGAAGGGAGACAACTATCGATTACAACCTAATCCCAAAATAAAACTATTACTGGAAGTTACCCTTCATTATCAAATGATGTTAATGATGATGTGGCCCTATCACCCCTTTCTCAATTAAGATGGACACTTCTAGTATGTCGTTCTCTTATAATCTACATGTCTTAACTCACCTTCTTGGATTTTAATAAATAAATTCCATCCATTACTTCAATCATTACAAAGGATGATGGGATAGGTTGTGCATCCCCCACTCATTACAGTGGGTGAGAAATATAAACTATGCACTTTTAGGATAACTCGTTGGAAAATTGGCTTGGTCGAATATGTTTTTACCACTTATCTTACCTTCTATAATCATGAGTCAACCAAAATATTTTACATGTGTTTGTCATTATACCATTCTCCTCTCTAATCATACTACTCTCTTCATTCAATAAAAATCTCTTGATAGTGTCCTCAAACTTTGGTATTTACTTATCCTTAAATCTCTCATGCGAGTATGCCCTATGATTCAAAATTGTACTTTGATACTATTCGCTTTTGAGGGTTCCTCTTATGGTTTATACACTTCACTAAAAAAATATTTCTAGTTTCATACCAATATTTCTTATAATCAATGGAGATTGCTTGTTGCTACCTTATGGGAATCCATAGCAATTTTGTTCATAGCCTAAACCTTTACCCCATCTTACCTAGGTAGTCATCCCTACCTACTCCATATCAAAAAATAGTTTGAGCCTCACCATTCTTTATAAAACTAAATCTTTACAATCATGAAGAACATAATCCAAAACCTTTATCTTCGGATATAAACTTAGAAACCTTTTTATCAAATTTAAAAGCTTCTTGGTTTTTAAAAAGGAGCGGTGAAAATTTTCCTTTTTCAAAGACTTTCTAAAGCAAAATTTACTTCTCCAATAGTAGGATTTTTAACTCAAAATATTTTTCATGTTTGAATCCAAAAACCCAATTATCATACCAAACCATTTTTTTCCAAATCATCTTCTATAACTTTAAAAAAATTATAACTGGAGTAGACAAGGATACCTTTCATCCTATTACTCATGCTATTTCAGCTTTCATCTTTGGTAGAGATTCTAATAGCACATGAGAGGAGCTTCTAAAAGATACATGCAATTGCGTAATTACTACTCATATCTTAGGAATTATCCATTCTTCCAATCTATTTCTATTTCATTTCTCCTATATTATTCCTAGTTAGATACTAACCCTATTATAATCCTCAATGCTATTTCTATCTAAATTTCCCAATATTAACTTATTGCAGTGCATTGACCTTCTACTTCATCATTGGGATTTTCTTCATTAACATGAAAATACACACACACACACACACACACACTATACATATATTTCCGCTGTTATTCTCTATATTTCCTTATACGACAATGTTCCTCCTACCTTCATTATTAGGCATGCTTACCCTTCTATTATGTTTACCCCATTTCAATTAAATACCATCTCCATTTATCAAACCCATAGAAAAATTTTTAAATAGGAACTTTCAAATTTACAAAATTAGGTAAAATCATTGAGCCAACCTACGTTCTGCTTTCAATTTATTTCAAAAATAAAATATCCCTTTATCAAAAATATTTATATCCATACTTTTTTACTCAACTAATTTTAAACTAAGAAATTCATATTTTCTTGATTTTTAAATTAACAACTTCCTAATAAATCCTTTGAAAACCCATTCAGAACGTTTGAAAGTATTTTCAAAAATATTTTTGTCAAATTCTTTCTTACGGGGTTGAACCAAGAAATGGACTTTAATTACCCATCATTTCCACTCATCTTGGTCAAAAATCTGGCTTATCTTATTGGGGTGATTAGTGCACGCCTTCTTATGGTAACTTGCTCAATCCTTCTTCACATCTTGCTTCATGATGCTTGCAACATATAGTTTCATATCTCCTATCTGCCAAGATGAAATGAACATCTTCAATCGGCAATTCATCGAAATCCATAGTCATAACGCAGCCTATGCCCAACAATGGAGTCTAGTACTATCCAGCTTTTGTGGTTCCTCTATATGTCGTGCTCATGCTCTTCTTAGTTAATGCTTTATAGTATAGCCTACACTCTACAGGGTAATCATGGTAGGTGTATAAATTTAACTCTATTTATTGGCCTAACTTATAATTGCCTCGTCCATCCTTTTGGAAAATAGTTGCACCTACTTCTATAGTCATAATTTATAGAGTTTAACATATTATATATATTTATATATATAATTATAAGTTAAAAATGAAATAAATTCTCTCAGCGTATCCTAATTTTTATGATCAACTAACTTAAGCTCTAATACCAAATGTAACAACCTGCAACTTAATAGGCCCGAATTTCGACCAAAATCGAAACCTAAGTCCATTTAGGCATGGATCGTTGTTTTTGCTAAATAAACATAAGTATATCAAAATGCGATCAATATAAACTCACAATGGAATAGAAAAATATAGTAGAACATATATGCTGTCCAAGGCTACTACCTTGGAATAAATATTATTCCTTTAGTATTTGGTTTCCTTGGCAGCGCCGAGCATGAATGAGAATACTTCACCAACCACCATTCCGGTCTTGCACCAGTAGTCCTTCCCTCTAAATCTATCCTATGGGTTGTAGTGAGGAAGGGGTCAGAACAACGTTATGGTGACTGGAAAAATTGCGTACTTTATCTATAATACTAATTTATGTCGACTGATTTTCGTTTAGGTGTTCTATCGGTTATTTATGGCCAATCCACTAAATCCTATATTCATGTACGATATGGCTAACCTCTTTTAAGGTATAACTATATATATGCCTATATACATACATACATACATACATGTTTTACTAATAAAAAAAATCTAGCCACTTAATATATCTTGAATAGGGGGAGGGCAACGATGGCCATTTATACCTCAACCTCGAAGCTTACCCTTCGTAACATAAACGCTAGTCAACCAGTCCTAACTACAAAGACTGATACCCCTATATATAGCTTTATAATATAATTGTCGTATTACTAACGTATCTCAAAGACTTATTTAAGGGCTAACTAGCCTACATCCGACAAACAACCAATTGGCAAACTTTTAGGTCTGTGTGTATCCCATACAGATTCTACATTAATAGGAAGCAAAATCGATCAAGGTATAACCCGAGTCTTTGCTACCGACCAGTCGGGACCTCTGGTGGTCATAGCATGTATGCTAGCCTTACTACTAAATATCAGTCCAACAACAATACTTACATAGCTTGCCAACCTTGCACGACTAAATACCATTTAGACTAACCTAATGTAAGTCAAGGAAAATTCCCTTTCCGTTACTTAACACCTCTTATTAGAACTGAAGTAAACACCATTTTTTTATAAGTATTATGTCATTTTATATTTCAATTCCAAGGCGAACCTTGGTGTATTTTCCCTACCTATCCACTATGGATATCCTTCCCCATGGGTCTTGTGGCTAGAGATGTATCATATCTGAAGTAAGTATACACGACTGCTACTTACCTCTAGGTAAAGAACAAACTTCTATTGTGTAACTCTATGAACCTCATAGCACAACCCACCAAACCAATTATCTTAGGCCTAAATATTGGACTAGGTCCACTAATTCACACTTATTCTAAACGTATATTTAAGGCTTTATAGTTTCCGCAATGAAAATTATACCGCCTCCTAGTATTTGAATCCTATCTTATCTGGTTATTTCCTATATTTCATTAATGTCAATTATCCGTAATAAATGGTCATTATGATTCTATTTAGATAATCACTAATAATATTTATTTATTCTTTCTAATTCAACCTATTATGTTTATTTCATTTCATCATAAATTCCATATTGTATCATTTAACCAGTCTTATTAATCACATTTATGTCCCTATTTAATTTCTATAACACCCTATTAAATGCACATTTAGCGCCCTATTAATTCTAGGGATACTATCTCTTCTCTATCTACACCTCCTAATCCTATAATTTACTATGCATTTATAACTAGACATCCTAATTATAACTAACATGAATATCAGCTAATATTCTGTTATATATATATATATATTTAATCGGTAGACAATTTTTGCATATACATACAAACATATACATATACATATACATATACATATACATATACATATACATATACATATACATATACATATACATATACATATACATATACATATACATATACATATATACATTCCTATTTCTAACACATTCATTCCTATGCTTAGGAATTTTAGGATATTAATTTTCACATTTTAATTTATTAAAAGTTACACTTCCTAAAAAGGATTACCGTTATAATTTTCCTTAGTTTGGCCAAAATTGAAACTTTTGCTTCGCTTGAAACTACAAGTAATTTTCATTTTCATTTATTAAAATAGACAGTGAAAACTACAGAAAAGAATATCCTGTAATAACCCGGATTTTTGGATATATGTAATTGATAATATAATTGGATTAATTAATAGAAATACGGAATTGTAAATTGAATAAGTTAATCTGATAATAAATATTTATTTGAAATCTCCTTATATAATTATATAGTGGGAAAACTTATAATGTTCAAACAAATTAGATATGTGTTTGTTTAAAAATGAATATATAAGATTTTAAAATAAATTTGAATTTGAGATTGGAATCCAAAGATAAATATCTTAAAGTAAATTGAATTTTAGGATTTAATATGAATTTGAATTTAAAGTTTTGGAATTCAAAGGATGGATATTTTGAGATATTTTAATTCAAGGGTATATGAATAAGCTTTTATTACATTTTCTTTACATAAGAAATTCACATATATTATATAAGGATAAATAAATTAAGTAAAAACTTTATTAACATTTAAAATAAAAAGAAAATAATACAAAGACAAGTGTTATTATATTAAAACATTAATACAACATATGTTAACATGTGTTAAGTGATGGAGTGTGGTAGATACAAGTGTCACTCCTTGTATTTTTCTTTTTCTAAATTTTTATAAAATCTTAAATTAGAATATATGAATGTTTCTTATTCTCTTTCAATTCTTTTATCACATACAAAACAAATGAAGAGAGATCTGTAAAACACAAAACCTGAAGCATAATCAATCTAGGATCAAACAAGCTTCAGATCAGAGACAGGAACAACTCAACTAGTTACAGTTCATCATCTTAGATCCATGCGAACCAAAGTAATCTAAGCTCCGGTTTTAAAATGCAAGATCATATGCCAAATTTCAAATGTATGTTCCCTGTCTTCAAACGAAGGTGAGTAAACTGAACGTAAAACATCTTTGAATATGATGTATGCAATGAATTTGCTTGATGATGAATATTTGATACATAAATGCATGATTGATTTAAATACCTGTAATTGAAATGTAAGTCCTGTTATTTTAATGGATTTTGAGTTTTCCTCTTAAAATTTAATATCTCATTCCTTGATCATTATTAGCCTTGAATATTTGAATAGAAGTTGTTTGTAAATGTTTGATGAAGATTGTAAAATAGTTTCTGTGATTTTAAATTTTCAAATAATTTTAAAAATGGAAAACACAGTGAAACTTAAATTTTGGTTAAAAATCAACTGTTTAAAATTCTAAATTGAATTACATGCATGTAATCGTAATGATAAATCATGAATTTAGACATGCAATTTGTAATTTTTAGTTTGATGAATCGTGAGAATTTTAGGTTTCAATGTTTTGGGAATTTTTGTGAACTACCGATGATATACATAATAATTTGATTTGATATTGGGGTGGAAGCTTGCTTATATGTAGGGGATGATGGGAAAAATGTTTTAGAATTTTTCCAATGCGTAAAATTTTCAATTTGGACCAAGATAGGGTTTTTAGCTCATTATTGTTCGGGTTTGACAATCGTGACTGTCGCGATTTGGATTTGGGACCGGAATGGTTAGCGTTTGGGGAGGATGTAGTTCGTGGTCATGGCACTTTGGTGGAGTGGTCGGCGAAGGTTGTATGGCGTCGTGGCGTTGGCCGTGTAGGGGTTTTGGGTCTTGTAGTTACTGCAGTTTCGCGCTAAGGGTTCAAATTTCGATTTGAATGTCGATTGTGGAATCTGGGTTCAGATTTAGATTCGCGAGTGACGTTGTGATCGATGGTGATGGTCGCGACGACCTAGTTTGGTCAGAGGTGATGGGACACGTACACGAGCGTACGTGTGTGTGTGCACAGGGTATTTGGTTTGGGAAGGACGAGATCGACCCGAAGAAGCTCGCGTGTCATTTATGGTCATGACTCGAAGGAAGGAGATGGGGATTTTATCTCGGGGTAGCTCTCGTGCATCTGCCATGTCTGTCTCGGGTTGGGTTGTGTGTTATAGTTTGTACAGGGAAATGGAAGTTGCAAAGTTAGCTCGAGACTTTTAGTGGTGTTTCTGTTAGTACTGTGTAATTAATAAGGGACTTACTTGAAAGGAACTGGGAAGGAGTGGATTGGCCGAGTACGGTTTGGCATTATACGAGTTTGTTAGCAAGGTTTATATTTGAGTAAACTAGTAATGACGCGGGTGAAAAAAACGAAGAATATCGGGTTCAAACCTATTCCAATTTGAATATAAAATTTAACAAGTTTGTTAAATCAAGTTCAAATAAATTCTGGTTTAACTCTTTAAAATATGGTTTATTTTGGCTTTGAAATTGATTAATGATTTAGAATAAATATTTTATTTATTAAGTATAAGATATTTAAATTTTGAACCTATTATTTAAAATTCAAGTCCATTTAAATAAGTTTAAAGATGTAATGTAACAGCTTTAAGAAAGTTAAAGGATTTAAGTTGAATTGTCTAATATGAAGAATTGTTACAAAGGTTTCCAAACAACCTTGAATGTAATTAATTGTTGTGTAAAGATAAATGGTTTATCTTTTAAAGTTATTAAGATCTTGATAATTTCTTAATGAAATTTAAAAGCGATAAGTTATTGATCAATGATTGAATAATTTATGTGACCGATTAAAGGTTAATTTACCAATAAATTTTAAGTTAATTCCTTAATTAAAGAATGATTAATTAAGGATGAGTAATTAAAAGTTAGTTGCCTGATGGATGTTATTGATTAAAGGAAAATTACTTAAAGGAAGTAATTAAGGAATAATTACTTAATGTAATTAAAAGATTAATTAATGTAATAAATTAAGGAGTTGATTTAAGGGATATAAGTAATTAAAGAAATTAATTACTGTTGTGATTAATCAGGATTGATTAATGAATTAAATTGTTTGAGGATAAATAATTTGTGTAATTAATTAAAGGATAATTACTTTATGTAATTAAAGATAATTAATCAAGGATGATTAATTAAATCGATAATTTAAGGATGATTAAATTGATTTATTTGTAAATAATTAATGTTAAATAAGCAGGACTAAGGGAGATTGAGTAATTAATTTGTTTAAATTAATTAAATATGGTATGACTAACTTATCTTGCTTATGAACGATTGAATAGAATGGCATGCCTTAGATTGGTCGATCTCTCGGATATGTGATTTGTGTCACTGTGTGATATGATACGTTGGGTTTTAACTGAGATAATGTGGTTACCTATCAATGATGAATTAATATGTATAGGTGACACTCTGTATTTGAGATTCGAATTATGTTTCATTTGAATAATTTTGGGATAAGATGAGAGCGGAGTCAGATATTAGTTAATACCCAAAACCACTTCGATTTCTTATAAATTGATATGTGAAACCTTTAGGTTGGTTTGGAATGATTTAAGTGAATTGGACCTGTTAATCTAGTTTCTGACACTTAGAAATTGATGTGTGAAATTTGTAATATCTATAACAACTTGTGAAGTTGTAAAATTGATATAAATTACCCGGGTTTATATAAGTTGTATGCTTCTGTCATTCATGTTAGATGGGTTTACTCACGCTGGTTTCCAGCCCGACCCTGGTGTTACTTTGATGTAATGCTCGGGTCAGACCGAGTATTACAAATTTTCAGGTAAGGATGTTCTTGAGCTTAGGAGGCGAGCTGGATGGCAGGGACGTATAGAGAGTATCCACTGTGATATTGTAGTATCTGGACATGATTGTTTTGTCCAATATTATTGTACATGTGTATTAACAGATATAGTTTTCTTTGTATAACTGCTATTTTATTTGATATTATATTTGATCCGCTGCGAATGTGAGGTTTCTGTGACTTGTTCTGTCTTCTTCTTCTTTCTCTTTTCTTCTTTTCTTAACTACCCGGAAATTTCGGGAACAAAATTTCCGGGTCGTTACATATCCATAGTTTACACAACTCTTTCCTTATTGGTATATTCCTTGTTAATTCAAACAACGCACTTTTTATACATTTTTGAAATTAGATAATTTATGAAAATTACATGAAAATAGTTACAATTAAATTGTACCCGCTCCCAATAAATTAAAAAAATAGAAACTCACATTCCAAATCAAATTAGGGCAATCAAAACTAATTCTACCATTTTACAACCCAACTAAAAATATGAAATAAACTTTACAACTTTATCAACATTCAAGTTTAACAAATTTAGGGACTGATTTCTCAATTTCCATATTAGGGTGTAAATACCATTCCTATTCCAATTATCTAACTTGCAGAATATGTAGGTAATATTCCTATACATTCATTCTACGCCTACAACTCATCGTATCTTATAAAGGCATAATAATTAAATAAAATTCACGATGTAAATTCCAATGTTGCAAATTGATTATATAATTTTCCACTCACCTTTTAAGCTTTTCAAATCTCCCGTGTGATGGCCTACCTTTCTGACCCTTGAGAACGACAGTTAACACATCCTTGGTGTTTGTCTGCCATTGACTACGCATCAGTAAGACGAGTTGTCGTGGGGTAAAATAAAAGAAATAAAACATAAAATCTCACAATGGAACGGTTAAATATAATACAACAATAATATAGTGCATAAGGTTACTTCCTAACATGGAGCTATCGGAGTTACACAAAAGTACTATTACTATCATCCTATGTAGTTATACACCCCGCCTTTACACCTGCCGATACAAAACACACATGCACATTAGACATATTTATGGAAATAGATAACTATATAGATAAGGAGCCTTTTGCCCGTTCAACATCCTCAAAGAGCCTAAAGAAACCTGCTACTCTTGGACTATTCAAATATAATTGAGTACTTGAGAGTTTATGGAAACAAAAAATTCGGGTTAGACAATAAGTCTTGTATGAGTATAACCTAAACAAAGGGTAGAAATAAACAATAATATGTGAGACCACTCTCCCATCTACGGAATAGGTACCCCCTCACAATAACAACATCCAACCACAAGTAATGTGAACAATTTAGAACAAAACCCAAACTTGAAGGAATGGGCATAAACAAGGTCAAAATCCAAACTAAGGAATAGACACAAATAATTAAACATCGAGAAGAGCTCAAGACACTTCTTGATGCAATTAAGAAAATAAATTCAATAGTTTTGAATCAAAGGCAAGGAAAGGGAAATTTTCCAACAAATGACTAGGAAGGAACGCCTCCCTTACTGAAATATGCCTTTAGACAGTATACTTAAGAGGGTTAATTTCTATTCTGGCTCTTCATGAAAATGTACAAGTCGGACCCCCGTCAGCCTTACAGAGTATCTGAGTATTTCACATATTATTGCGCATATGAAAGGAACCATCTATAGTAGATTTGAAGATACCTTAATGGAGCAACCCCACATAGCTTGAAGTCCACTGGCTTTCTGGTTCTGGTGATTTTTGACAAAGGATAACAATGCTTAAATGAGCAACTAATCATCTTAGATTGGTGATGCACGATGAAGAAAGTTGAGTCGATACTAATAAATTAGCTATTTGGAAAAGCTAAAATGATCATATATGAAAAATAAATCTCATATACTTATCATACTCGTTGATTTTGAACTTGTACTATTTCTTGGTTGAAAATAAAGTCGAGCAAGTGAAGGTAGTGTTAGCTTTAGGCATTGCCTTGACGACATTTTTAACTTTTGATATAGCGACGAGTTTCCATTCCTTGACGTTTAGTGCTAAGCGTATGACCAAATCCTTTCCATGTAAATGATATTGGATTATGAAAAATTAAATTCCTTATCTTTCCATATCCGAATCAAACTTTTCAACTTTTATTGCCGAATTTGTGCTGGGATTTCACATTTCAAATATTAACTTTAAATAATACATCAAAAATGATTAATCAATGATTAATTACTTCAACATCTTTAATCAAAATAATTAATTAGCTTTAACAATGATAAATTACTTCAAACATCATTATTTAAAACGATTAATTAACTTTAAACATCATTATTGAAGTGATTAATTAACATTAAAATATCATTATTAAAATGACTAATTAACCTTAAAACATCATTATTAAAATGATTAATTAATAATATCATTATCCAAATGATTATTAACCTTAAAACATCATTGTTAAAGTGAGTAATTAATCTTAAAACATCATTAATAAAATGATTAATTAATTTCAAAATATCATTATTAAAATGGTTAACCTTAAAACATCATTATTAAAGTGATTAATTAATCTTAAAACATCATTAATAAAATGATTAATCAACTTTAATGCATTATTATTTAAATGATTAATTAACCTTTAATATTATTAGTTAAAATGGTTAATTGATTTTAAACATCATTAATAAAATGATTAATTAACTATAAACCTATCATTATTTAAATAATTAGTTAACCTTAATCATCATTATTTAAAATGATTTAATTAATTTTAAATATCATTATTAAAATGATTAATTAATTTTAGTCACATCATATTTGAATAATTAATTTACTTTGTGAAAATTTAAGGACAAGATTAAAACAAAAGATTTCGAAAGAGATGAGATTTTTCAAAGTGTCGATATAGCGATAGTCGCTGTATGGGCACTTCCATTAACACTTTCATATGTCATTATTTTCATCCAAGCATCACATTACATAAGTGTGGGCATATATACAAAAGCAAGTAACATTCATAAAACAAGGAGAGAGCATCATTATATCATTTACTTAATTTTTTCGACTAATCTCAAGTCACTTACTAACTAGCAAAGATGTCATCTTTTTAAAGCAGAACCAACAATCAATGATTCACAGTACATATAAAGCAAGCACCTAGCAACTATTATTATTAACAATAACAAATCTTAAAACTTTGGTTTATAAAGGTGAGATTTTACTCACCAAAAAGCAACTAAATCAAGTCAAACTGACATCACGCCTTGTACTAACACCCAAACTGCTTTTTTCTTCTGAAAAGTGTGATTTTGAAGCCTTGGGAAGGCTAGGAGGGTTCGGCCTTGGGTGTATAGGGCTTGTCTTAGCTTTGTTTGGGTGGTATTGG
Organism: Allium cepa; assembly: GCA_030765085.1. Taxonomy (NCBI): domain Eukaryota; kingdom Viridiplantae; phylum Streptophyta; class Magnoliopsida; order Asparagales; family Amaryllidaceae; genus Allium; species Allium cepa. The sequence continues at coordinate 366,408,087 of CM060938.1, read as the reverse complement.
GTTTTGATGTGGAGTATAGCAAATGCAAAGAGGAAATAAGGGTTTTTTTACTAAGTTTTTAAGGGCTTTAAAGTGGAAAAGAAAGGATTTTCAAATTTCAAAATTTATGGTAGCCATGGACATGAAAAGGAGCTTGGGAAAAGAAGAAATGATTTTTGGAAAATGGAGAATTGAAATGAAAATGGGAATTAAAAAAAGGGAGTTGTCTTTGAACAAAATGGCACATGAAAGTTACCTTTCTGCCATTAGTCCTTTTAGCCTCCATATCTTTAAGCCACATGACCCCTTCTCCCTTGTTATATACGTCGTCCCCTCTTCAAACTCATCCCTATCATTTAATGCCTTCATTCCATCACTTCATTACTTTTGTGATGTGATATTACCTTTCTACGTTTCTCTTTTATTTACAATTTTAAAAGAAAAGTCAACATCACTTTATTTGCTTAAGTAAATATTTTTAAACCTATTTTAACTCTAACCATTTCATATATTACTATAAAAGAGAGAGTGTGTGTCCTTATTCCCTATTATACACAAAAATTTTCGACAACTTTTAAATGATAAATTGTCGAAAATCCAAAATATGATTTTCGGTCACATTTTCAATTTTTCTCCAAACTAATTATTTCTACAAACTAAATTTTAAAACAACTTCACCATCGTTAGATATTATTAAAAAGAGATCTATTTGATTATAAAATCCATTATTTAAATTTATAAAAATGCATTAAATATTCAAATACAAAGTGATAAAATTACAGGTCATTCCATCCTCCCTTCCCTATAGGAAATTTCATCCTCGAAATTAATCATACACAACAAAAGATACCAAAAGAAACTCAAATGATATTGTTTGCAACCAAATTAGCTACAAACACCCAAGAAAATATTTATGTAATGGAATAAATGAAGAAAATAAATGAAAACAGAGGAAATACACCGAATAGCAAGAAAAATGCAACATAAAACAAAAACAACAAGGTTTGTAGTGGTTCGGCATTGATTGCCTACGTCCACTTTGAATATTCTCTTTATTACTTCTCAGTTCACTTGATTACAATTACAAATAGCAATAAATAGCAAGATATCAGAAAATAATAGAGGAAGTTAGTTACAATAGTGGTAGAGTTTAACTAACAGCGTAAGAATCCATAGAATGACCCCCTGTGCCTGTATTTATAGATGAAGGCAGCCTCCAATCCTACTCAAGCTTTGGTAATAGGACCACCTCCACCGTGTGGGCCCACCATATGAAGGGCTAGGCCTAAATCTCAATGGATAAGGATCGATACCGATCCCTCCATGAGTCGAGTTTGGGTTAGTGATCCCTATGGTATCTCCCTTATGGTCTATAATGATGGCGCATTGAATATTATAGTGTTTGGACTTGTGGAGCTTAAGTTCTTGAAATACTTAAAATCAAATCTTGATTTGGTCTAGGCAACGCTGATCCCTCCTGATGCCCTCTACATACGCCACAAGTCATTCCCTGCCGATCCATATTATACGAACCATATCATGCCGATCCTTATCCTTTGAGGATACCATACAGATCCATTCCCCTCCAAATACATTATGCCGACCCACACCTCTTGAATATAATATGCCAATTCTTATCCTTTAAGGATACCATGCTGATCCATTCCCCAACATACATTATGCCCATTGAAACCTTTAAGTTTTCATGCCGATCCCTCTACATTCTCACTCAAACAAACTATCTTGCCAAGTAACTGTGCCAAACTCCTACCACATTAAATGTATACTAATCCCTCAGCTATCTTATCCAATTCGACCAATGTCCATGTCGATCCCTATTCCAACCAAACTAAAACTCCATAGTTCCGACATCCCGCGTTGTCCATCTATTAACCATATTCACCCTGGGCTAGATACAACTCCCCGGACATTATATTTTGGGCATGTGGCTATTGATTCGTGATCATCTTTCTCATCATCAGTTGAGTCTGGCCTTTGTAACCAACCTTATGTCGTCAGGTCAAGGCATTGTGTAATAGTTGCCCTCCAAAGTACGTCTTGTGAGTAACACAACGTGCTTTGAATTCAAAAAAGACAGGCTCCCAGGAATAAGTCTATCCAACTTTCTGGTTGATCACTGTTCCTTTATTAATCTTCGATGATACAAGTCCGATGTCATATTCCATTAATATGCACATATTTGGTCATGTGAGATTTACAGGCTTTCTTCTGATTTAACTCCAAACTTGATCGTTTCAAGCGAAATTTCAATTTCAGTTAACTTCAAAAGGTTGAATCCTTAAGTCTCTTCCGTGCACGTTCACATATACGTTTTTGTTGCTGGCTCTTGTATGTGTTCGGACACCTGTTGGCCTTTACCAAGTCATTTTATTCTAATCCTTACATTTTCAGTCGATCCTTCAGGATATCGGTCGCCATTTGGTTTCCAATCTTCTCCCATTTTCTTCTACTTCCTTTTTTATTTCACTCATATCCATCATTCACGCATCTCCTTCCTTTTCTTTCTTTTTATATTACATGATAACACATATATTATTATTATATTTTTTATTTTTTTAGGAGGGATCGGCGTTCGGTATGTCGACCCCTTTGGTAGTCTGCATGGATAGGGATCGGCGAGCCTTGAGGCCGTTCCCTTTTCAATCTCATGATCGAGTCACCTGGGATGACTGGTTCCACTTCCTCTTCCATCTCCCATATAAAAACTCACACCTCCCCCACTTCTTTCTTCACCTTACATTCCCCGGTACTTAAGACCATTTTCTCCTTGCTCTTCACTTAGCCGAACGGTTTGAAAGAAGATAAGCTTCTCCCTTAAACTCAAATACATTTATGGGACCTCATCACTGCTCTCCATCACCATCAATTCATCCTTAATCCAAGTTTTGACCTTATACATTATATCAAATAGGTATGATCTCCTTGCATAATCGCATTAGTTGAACAACGGATTTAAGGGTTCACGTACGTTCGACCCTAGGCGAGTGAATCAGTGGCCTTCGTTAGGTTAGGCGAAATTGAGGAAGGAGAGGAGGGCGCTGGAGAAGGAAGAAAAAGGAATAGTGAAGGAGGATGGAAGAGGGATAAGGAAAAAAGGTGGTAGAAGGAGGGTTTGGAACGTAGTTACTTGGTGATATAATGGGGAACAACTGGCGTTAGGGATCAACGTAGATAAGGGCCTTACGAGGGATCGATGTAGAGGCTTATACATAGGAATCAGCTTGCGAATTAAAAAGTAGGGATTCTCCTAGGAGTTTAAGTATAAGGTTCAACATATAGGCTAGAAGGAAGGGATCAATAATGAGAGTTAAAGCATAAGGATCAGTGACAAGCCAATAGTATAGGGATCGGGTTTCCATAGGAGTTGATGTGTAGGGATCGACTATGAGATTGGGGCATAGGGATCCGCATATAAAGTAGGGATCGATGTTGACTATAAAAACCAGTTTAACTCAAGTCATTCAAATGTTTAACTGCATATTGCCTTGCTTGAACATAAAATGGCCTAAAACAACATGACTTGCATACTTGGACCGTTAAGCTTGAACGAAAAACTTTTGGACTGCCCAGCATGAACTAAGTAAAAAACAGGCTAAATGAACTTAAACAACGAATTTCATAATTTAAATGTCAGCAACAGATACTAAAGATTGGGTTGCAGATCAACTTTCTTGTCGAGTGAGATGGTTAGTGATGACGGTCTATTTGGATGAAATTCCCAAGTTTCGACATTTTACATTCGCTTCTCTGATTTCAAACTATTTATATTTGCTTCACATTGCACTACACTAGTTCGCACACAACACGATGTGAATAGGTTATTATTTCTAATATTGATTGTCCACTGAGTATAGCTGGCAAAGATTTCAAATTACATGGAGCACGCAACCATAATGTCTTTTGAATCAGCCATGAGATCAAGCTCTGCCACCCTATCTAATAAACCTGCTTTGAGTTATCAAACAGAATAAGTGGGGGCATTTGACCCGCAATTTTTTTTTTCGACATTCTAGTCTTTCTTAAAGAAGTTATTGACCTACCTCCCGATGTCGTTAAGGGTGCTATTATCGTAAACAATCCAGTTGACTCATAAGCATCTAGAATCGGTTAAGCCATTCTATGTTGATTATGTTCCATCCATGGAATTCCTTTTGAAGTCGTTCTAGTTCCATCAAGGCAAGACAGACCTCACATGCCCCCAACCGGATATACTACTTGAAACAAGTTCATGTGCTGGGCCGGATGCGTGCCACACTTCAACTCCATTCGGGAAATGTTAAGATACCTTGTGATCGCTCCTACTCAACTGCACCCTAATGCTTATGCCTTTATCCATGGCACTTTTCTTCTCCTCATGAATATCCTATTCCATCCACCAACTCTTGAAGACATCAGATACATCTACAATTTTAGAAGACGGACTAGCAGTCCTTCATATGTCTTCCTTGAACCCTCGCCCAACTACCAGGTCTTGACGGGCACATGGAATAAGCTTTCTCTATTCAAACAAGAACGGTTCTATGTATGGTGTCCTCCCAGCTTTGCAAGGAGATGGTTAGGAGAATGTGAGTGCTACTCTTGTCTTTGTCTTTAGTTTAAAGATTCAAGTTGCAACTTCTTTCTTAATCATACTATCATCTCCAGTTCTTTCAGATGTTCAATCTCGACCTAAAGGTGTGGAGTATTCCAAAGCCGTTATGGCCATTCGTGCCACTCCTGTTGAGGATCGGGACATCAAACTCCTTATTATTGATGAGCTGTTCTCATTATTTAGGCTATTAGAAGATGGCCGAAAAATTTAGATTCCCGATAGCAAAGTAGTCGCAAGAATTGTTGTCGAAAGAAATGTAGAAGCAAGTGACCCCATGGTGGCCCCAGTTGAGGGGAACCGGGAAGATCGAACAGGAAGAGGTAAGGGAATCTCATGATGCGGGGCTGAGAGGCGAGGAGGTAGGCCCTTGAAAAGTGCTGGTGGTCAAAGTGCCACAGACCAGCCAAATGCAAACTCTTCCGAAGAGAAGAAGAAGGTTGGTGTACAAGCTACGAAAGAGCAAGGCTGGGGCGAATCCAGAATTCGTCACAACCCCAATCAGAAAAGAGTCGTCTTCCCAACAAATGGAAAGTTCGCTGAAGGGACTCTCTAACATTCCGATCTGGATGATATATTAAATTACAACTTTTCCAACATTAACGTCAAAGGTCTTAACTCTCCCGCGAGAAATGGCGAAGGCGTGCAACTTCCAATAGACAGGAGGAAGCACCAATGAGTAAAGCCAATGTTACCGGTCCATCGAGAGGAAACACTAGGACAGTCACAAACACTTGCACTCCATCATAAACTTGCATTTAATTCCTTGTATTACAACTTCTAATATTCTCCTATTTGGTTCTTTTATAGGTGTAATATCATAATCTCACGCTTTTGACTGTCTTTGGGGCTCCTCCACTTATTATCATTTAGGTGGAGATTCTAATTCTGGAAGACGCATAGGCAAAGATGATGGGCGAGACAAAAACTATTACTCTCGAGGGTCTTCTTCCTCATCCAGATGGAAGACTCAACCACATTCTCCTCGCCATGGCAAACAATCACATCTTCCCACTCATAGCGGAGGTAAGTCCTCACTTCGGGGTTCTCAAGTTTCTGCACTTCACGACTAGCTTTCCGGGTCATCTAGTTCAAAGCAATCGCGTGAGCACCATTTCGGCAAACATCCGCTTGCTACTTCTGATCCGCATCCACCGATTCCCGCACATGATACTACCATAGCGGAAAAATGATTGAACTCGAAGCTACTTTTCCACAAATTTGATTTGATGAAATCAAGTTCCTTCCCTCTGTACATGTCATCCCTGGAAGTGCCAAAGAAAGCTCATTAGCATGTATGAATGACGTGTACGTCCAACATGAATCCTTCATTCATTTAGTTGAGAAGATCTTCGAAGTTTCCATCGAGCGCCAGCATGACATTGATAGCCTCAAGTTGAAGGCTATTTATGACAAAAACATCATCAAATATCAAGATGCTGAGCTGCTCAAATATAATGCCCAACTTGCCACGATAGAGAAGAATGTGCAAGAAACGACAGAGGCTATAAGCCGTTTTGAGGCTTCGCACAAAAAGGAAATGGATGCAGTGCCCCATCGTAATGGCAATTTTGCCTTAGAGAAAGACTCCTTATGAAAGGAGAAAGATGTCTTAGCTTGCCACATTGAGGAGCTTGAAAAATTATTGTATAAAGAGAGAGAGAAAAAATCAAGACACCGGAAGAATCGCAGAGATACTGCGATGAGATCGTTGAGGCGAGAAATTTAAAAATGAAACTTGATGACCAACTTTCACAGATCGAAGCCTTGAAAGAAATAGACCGCGAAGAGGAAAGAAAAGAAGTGCTGGAAGAAGCCCACTCCTGGTGGAATCTGCCGCCGAGTCCGATAGTGAAGAAATTAAGAACTTGTTCGACCCGATCATCGTCGGATATAACGCCAAAGTTCTTCTCCATCGTGACATGACTTTTCTATGCAAAGACTATCCTGAATTGCTCGCCGAAGCCTGGGAAGTTATCACCAAAATCAAGAGGGAAGAGCTGGGAGTAGTATATCTTAATGAAGAGGCATTCGTGTAAGAAGTGCTCCAAGGAAATGAGTCGTCTGACCTGGCCACTACAAAGCTTCAGTTCTCTAAGGCCCCTGCCCCTGATAAAGAAGGAGAGGACATCATTGTTCCTCTAGATCCAATCTCAAGGGTCTTTCTCCTAGTCAGATGGCTGAAACATCGTCTTCACAGCATATAGAGCAGCATATCGGCTACGATCCGGACAGACCCGGCCTTGGTCCACCAATGGTATCTCCCATTCTCAAAGGGAGCACTTCGTTGACCACCAAGAGCCGACCGGATGCTGGTATAGCGTAGAACTTCCTTGAATTCAGCCATTGTGATATTTTGCACATAACGGTCATTGACTAATGCCTGTGCTTTACTAAATTTTATAGGTCATCCCGATCCAGAGCAAACTCTTAGGAGCGATGTCGCCATGGAGCAATAAGAGAAAATGGCCAAGTCTCTAGCTGCTACAAATATTCCAAGGCCCGATGCTGGAGTCATCGATGCACTGGAGTAGGATAAGCCCGTGGACCCGTCCCTTGGTGAGGAGTGGGACAATGTAGTGAACATGGGCGCCTCAGAGCACACTCCCAAAAGCAGTATGAAGAAGCAGATTGAAGTAGAAGAGAGATGGAAGCACAAAGTTAAACGGAGCCCGTTGAAGTCGTAGCCGAAGATCCTATTCTTACACCTTTGTAGGTCATTCCACCTGACAGGACAATTCCTATTGAAATTCCTCCTTCTTCTTCAAGCATCTCCACCAAGGGTAGCAAGAGGTCCTTGAAAAGATGCTCGACTGATTCAACTCTTGAAAAACTGAAGAAGGAGAAGAAGTCAAAGAAATAGTCAGTGTTTTGTGTCGTTGTACATAGTTTGGATAAATTAGATGTCTACTTCTTTTCTTAGTAGTAGGTGCACGGGCGTGGATCCCAAACTTTTGAATAATTTATAACGAATTTTTTGAGATAGTGAATAGAATTTTTTGTTTTTTGATTAATCATTATGTGAATTATTGCTTCAACAGTAGAGTAATTACTTCCCATTTCATGTACATGCAATAATTTTTACAAGTCTCATTAATAATTCACCATCTCCATCTTGAAGCCTCTCTTTAGACGCTGTCTTAAGTTATAAGCAACACCAAGCTGGAACTATAACGAACAATTATGTATTGTCGCCAACAGTTCGAGTCTCTTCCGTCGATTTGAGATCAGAATTCATGGGATAGAGAACAGTCGAAATCCGTCCATCCATCCATTGGGTTTTCGAGTTAGCCTGCAGTCTGGGGACTTAGAATTTTTTGCAGGTGGTCATCTATATTACAGTCGCTTGTACTCTAATCCGTGCTCTGGAGACTTAGAGTTTTCATCATAGGCAGTTGCGTTTCCACCCATGGAAGTCATTTTTCTATCAATTGATTTATACTCCGGTCTGTAGTCCGGGACTTAAAGTTTTCGAGTCCGCAGCCGGGGACATAGAATTTTCGCCATAGGCAGTCATGTTTTTGTCTAAATTATTTATACTCTTGTCCGTAGTCAAGGACTTAGATTTTTCCATTCCACAGTCGACGACTTGGAATTTTCTAGTCCACGGTCAGGGACTTAGAATTTTTATGGTGGCCAGTCATATTTCTGCCCGAATGGTTCATAATCTAGTCCGCAGTCAGGGACTTAAAGTTTTCCAGTCCACAGTCAGCGACTTGGAATTTTCTAGTCTGCAATCAGGGACTTAGAATTTTTATTGTGGGTAGTCACGTTTCCACTCGAATGGTTTATACTCTAGTCCACATTCAGGGACTTATAGTTTTCCAATCCGCAGTTGGGGACCTGGAATTTTCTAGTCTACGGTCAGGGATTTAGAATTTTTTGTCTTAAGCGGTCTTGATTCCGCTTGAATGATTTATACTCTAGTCCGCAGTTGGGGATTCAGAGTTTTTTACGTTCTCTCACCATTGACAACTTTTGTTCCTTATTGCAAGCTTCGCTTCTTGATTCATCTACGGGAATGCTGGCCGAGCAAACTTACAAAGCTCACCTTATTCGATCCTATGGGGATTGTTACGAGTGATCAATTGTAAACTTCGTGAATTTGTTCAGTCATCAAAGATACCGATATCAATTAGTTCTAATGCATATTTAGCATGAAATGTAATAACAGTAGCTTATGCAAAGGAAACTTCAAGATTTTATTCGTCATATGTGTAGGATCGATTTCACCCTAGAGGGGGGGGAATAGGGTGATGTTATAAATTATAGAAAATAATTTCGGAAGCTTATAAAATAATTTCAACACAGATCATAGTACAATAGCAGCACAGATAAATAGCAGAAAAATAGAACGACACAGAATTTACCCAGCATCGGCAAAACCCTGCCTACGTGTTGCCCCCAAGGTTTCTACTAGAAATTAGATAGTCAGACGCTTACACACGTAAACTTGCGACACTCGCTATCGACTGAAACTAACTCTACGCTCAAAACCCTGCCACAACTCAGCCATTGAGCTGCGAATTCTCAAACTACGCCACGTAGTTTGTGCCCTAGTCACACGACTAGAAAATATAACGTTTAAAATTTAAAAATAAATAAAAAAGAAAATTAAAAATAAAGACATGAAAAAAACCCTAAAAACAAAATAAAAAGCCCTTTTACAATAGCCGGCCACTTTTGCTTCGGCCCGTTCTCTTTTTGTTTCTCTGTTCCTTTTCGTGAATAATGACGGCCGTTCCTCTTGCAAATTTAGGGCTTCATTCTCTTCGATCCAAACTAGGGTTTCGTGAAGTTGCCGATTCTTTGTTCAATCTGATTGTAAATTGAGAGAATTTTTGTTCGTCTTTTCAGCTGCTTTTGGAGTTCGACTTCAATTTGGTATGTGGTTTTCCTTTGTGCTTTTCAGTTATGCTCAATTGAACTACGATGATTGAAATTGCCGATGATGAGTGGTTTATATAGGATTTGAATTCCTGGAATTGCGTTCGTCTGATTTCTTCAATGTTTTAGTTTCGGCCATTTGATTTTTGTTGAACGTTGATGATTTATTTGACTTTGTCAATTTCGTATAATTTGACACTTGCGTCCCACGGCTTTGATGTTTTAACTTGGTCAATTTCCTTTGCTACCACGGATTCGAATTTTACTTGTTCGTTTGAGTTGACTGTGGTGATTTTACTGTTGCTTCGGTTTTGCTTGGTCGACTCGGTTTAAAAATACTCGGCTTTGTTGTTACTACATTCATGGTTTCACTGTCTTGCATTCTTGCTTGAGTACTGGGTTGCTCCAACTCTTCCTGTACTCAGTATTGTGCGCATAGCACTGAGCTTTATATATTTTGTAAATGGTTTTGTTCATTTGATTTGATTTTGTTTTCTGTCATGTTTGCTGTGTCACTTACAAAAATTGGTGCATTTGTTTGCAATGTGCATTGAGCATTGTCACTTGTACCTTGGTCTTGAGCATTGCTGTATCATTGAGCATTGTTGTGTCCATATTGTATTCGATACTGTTGCATTGCTACTATGTTATGTAGTAATCTAGTTTCTGGCCACTGGTTCATTTCTTTGGTTGGGTCTGCACTTTCACCTGTTGTTGTATTCACGTATACTGCTGTGTGGTCTTGTGGCAGTTGCTTTGTCTCCATGTATTTCATGTAGCACAGGCATTTGGTTCATCGTATCTGTTGCACTTGGTCCCTGACCTTTGTCGCCTCTGAGTTTGAGCATTTGCACATTTGTAGCCTTGGTCTTTGTTGGTTTTTTGGTGGCATCTGGTTCTGTCATTTGCTTAGTGCATTGTGCATTTGTTTTGGACTTGCAGTTTGAATTGCATTGAGTTGAGTCGAGTTTGCAGTGATGGCTTGACCTTTGCACTTTGTTTGTTATTTGGTGTCTTCTTGAATTTGTGTAGACTTGCTTCTTACATGGTCGACACTTGCAGTTCACTGTGATGTCATATCTTTGTGCTACCTGAACTAGTCTGCAATGTCATGTTGTACTATTGACATGATACTTGTTGCGTTGGATAGTTTGGTTCACCTGTTTACTGTTAGTCGAGTTGATGGAGTTTGTGTACTTTTCTGGTTTTGGTTTCTTGATCAGTTTGTTCTGGTATTTTAGTCCGATTCAGTTTGCAAATGGTTTTTTTCATTTATGATTATACTGGTCTTGTTTATATTGGACTAGTCGACAATTGATTCTTGAGTTTTGGCCATTTGCACCTGTGTTGAATCCAGTTTCACAACTCGGGTTTGACCTTGTGCTAAAGTCGATATTTTATTTATATTGCACCTGAGTTGAACCCGTCTTTTTATTTGGGTTTGACCTTGTGCTCAACTGTCCCTGTAGCATTATCAAGTGTATATTGGTGTGCATGGCCTTGTGGCATATACAGTGATACACTGTGCATGTCACAAGTTGTTCGTGTATAGTGGATTCAAAATAAATCATGACGAACAACCCAAATAACCGAGGCAAATAATATGTTCAAAATCCATATTTTATTTTATATTGCAAAAATATTTCTTTTTCAATTTTACTGCGTTAGTGAATATTTTTGCAGATTGCTCAGATGTTGGATTCAAACTTGAATGAAGTTGAAGATAAAATACGAGTTGAGTGAATGAGTGATGTGTAGTGAGGTTAAATGTAAATATGAAACTGTGATGTATTTGTAATCAAACTTGCATATGTATAGTGAGAGCTTGAATTTGTACTATTCAAAATTGTAATAAATATTTGTTTGAATAAAATTTCTTTTTGAATTCAAATTCTGTATTATTTAATTTCATTCAGCAAATATTTATTTAATAAAATAGTACATTAACAAATACATTTAAACAAATGTATATATGTTTATTATCATCAAACAAAAATCATATAAGCGCATATTCAACAATCTCCCACTTTTGATGATGACAAACATATATTTAAGATTTTGAATATGTTTAATGTATTTGATCATTGATATGCTCTAATTGCTCCCCCTATTTAAATGCTTCCTCTCTACACAAAGCTCCCCCTACATATATGCATAAAAATATGCAAATGAGCCTAGATGCAAATAGAAAATTATTTGGCATTTTCTTGATTTTATTTGACAAAATCTTAACTTTTCTCTCCCCCTTTTGTTATCAGCAAAAGAATAATAGTGTTAGAGAAAATAGAGATAAAGTGATCGATATTAATTCAACATTAAAACTCAATCAAATATAAAAAATAAATTTTAAAAAAAGTCAAACAAAAATCATAAAAATTTTGTTAGGCGCATATTCCACTTTTAGAATTATGGAACGATGTCATCATATAAAACCATACAATTGTGTCTATTTGTGGTATATTTATATCAGGAAGTTGAATATCTACTAACCTTGCATAACCGTTAGGACTTTTAAATGAGATTAGTAGTATTCCAATTTTATTTTTAAAAAAAATGAATTCAAGTATCTTCTAACCACGCATAACCGTGAGGACTTTTAAATGGGATTAGAATCAACTTGTTTATTTTAAAAATCCACTTTTGATATGCGTTCCATACATGCATAACCGTGAGGACTTTTAAATGAGCATGGAAGCACATAACAAATTCCAAGTAATTCACCCATGCATAACCGAGAGGACTTTTAAATGAGAGTGAATACTTTGGTATTTATTTATTTATTATTATTATTATTTTACTACATAAATTTTTTCTATTATTTAAAAAAAATGTAAAAATGAAAAACGAACGATTCCTGTTTAAAGTACCACATATTGACAAACTATATAGAATTTTGATGAGTGATGGTCGTTAGAAATATGATAGAAATAGAGATGGTCATGGAATTTTTGCCAACAAAAGTTTTATAACTCTTGTTTAAACTGATTTTTTTTTTACTAATTATACCTTCTCGAGTAATAATGTGTGATAAATATCAATACTCATCACTTTTTCAATCACTATTTATCTTTTCGACAATTAGTAGGGGAAAAAATGTTAAGTATTCAGCAAATTAAATTTCTAACACACCTAAGCTGAGACGTAGTTTACAAAAACTATTTTCTGGTAGAGGTTTTGTAAAAATGTCTGCTAATTGAAAATCAGTTGAAATAAAATTTATGCAGATAATTTCTTTGGAAATATGATCTCTAATAAAATGATGTCTAACATCTATATGTTTTGTTCGTGAGTGGTGTACAAGATTATTTGTGAGATCAATTGCGCTTTTGCTATCACACATTAGTGGTACACGTTTAAAATTTAGACCATAGTCTTGTAAAGTTTGTATCATCCATAAGATTTGAGCAGAGCAACCACTCAAAGCAATATACTCTGCCTCTGTTGTAGATAATGCAATACAATTCTGTTTCCTACTTGACCATGCAAATAATGAATGTCCTAACATAAAACATGCTCCACCAGTACTTTTTCTATCAACTAAATTTCCAGCATAACCAGCATCTGAAAACCTTTTAATTCAAAGTTATCGTTTGTTGGATACCAAAGACCAAACCGTGAGGTGTGCAACAAATATTTTATAATTCTTTTAACTACTTTTAAATGAGATTCTTTTGGGTTAGATTGAAATCATGCAAACAAGCAGACAGAAAACATGATGTCAGACCTAGAAGCGGTAAGATAAAGTAGTCATCCAATCATACCTCTATATTGCTTTTGATCAACTGCCTTACCTTTTTCATCACTATCAAGTTTAATTGTTGTGCTCATGGGGGTTCTAGCTGGTTTAGCATCTTTTAACCCAAATTTGTTGATAAGTTCCTTAATATATTTTATTTGAGAAATGAATGTACCTTTATCGCTTTGTTTGACTTGAAATCCTAAAAAGAATTTCAATTCTCCAACCAAGCTCATTTCGAACTTTTCCTGCATAACTTTTTCAAATTTCTCATACAACAAAGTGTTAGTAGCACCATAAATAATGTCATCAACATATATTTGAACAATTAAAATATCATCGTTTTCAAGCAACAAAAATAGTGTGGTGTCTACACAACCCTTTTTAACCCATTTTCAAGAAGATAAGTATTGTGGCATTCGTACCAAGCTCTAGGAGCATGTTTTAACCCATATAATGCCTTTTTAAGTTTATATACATGGTTAGGATATTCATGACTTTCAAAACCTTCTGGTTGTTCGACAAATACATCTTCTTTTAAAATTCCGTTAAGAAATGCACTTTTAATATCCATCTGTCTTAACTTAAATCCTTTATAGCAAGCAAAAGCTTGCAATATCCTAATTGATTCTAGTCTAGCTACAGGTGCAAAAGTTTCATCAAAGTCAACTCCTTCAATTTGATTATATCCTTTAGCGACTAGTCTAGCTTTATTTCTAATCACATTTCTAGATTCATCATATTTATTTTTGAAAATCAGTTTCGTTCCTACGACTGGATAGTCCTTAGGTCTAGGTGCTAAACTCCAAACATCATTTCGCTCAAATTGATTTAGCTCTTCTTGCATAGCCATAAACCAATTTTCATCATTAAGAGCTGTATCTATGTCTTTGGGTTCTATTTCTGAGATAAATCCACTACATAGACACAGATCACACAAATTTCTAAAAGAGGAACGAGTTTGAACACCTGTGATAGGATTTCCTATTATTAATTCTGGAGGATGATCTGCTTTGAATTTCAATTTTTTTGGATCTAGAATCCTTCGGTCTTCGTTTGTTGTTGCGGTTTCTTTTGGTTTTTCGTTCTCATCTTTTCCATTCTCCTCTTCAACATTGCTTTTGACCATTTCCTGTTCATTAATGCCTTCATCAAACTTCACATTGATTGACTCCACGATTGTTTTATTCCTTTTATTGTAGACTCTATAAGCTTTACTTCTAGAAGAGTATCCCATGAATATGCCTTCATCAGCTTTTGCTTCGAATTTTCCCACTTGATCACCTGTATTGAGAATATAGCACGGACACCCAAATACTTTGAAATAGTCAATGTTTGGTTTATTTTTGAACCATAGCTCATAGGGTGTTTTGTCAAGAATTGGTCTAATCATAACTCTATTCATTACATAACAAGCTGTATTTACTGCTTCTGCCCAAAAATGCAAAGGTAGCTTATACTCATTTATCATAGACCTAGCTAACTCTTGCAATGTTCGATTCTTTCTTTCAACTACTCCATTTTGTTGTGGAGTATGTGGTGCAGAAAATTCTTGTTTAAAACCGTTTTCATCACAGAACTTTTCGAATTCATAATTTTCAAATTCTCTACCATGATCACTTCTTAACGTAACAATAGAGACTCCCTTTTCATTTTTGCACTAATTTTGCGAATTTTGTGAAGTATGAAAAAGTTTCTGATTTCTTAGCCAAGAAATATACCCATGTATATCTTGAGTAATCATCGACTAATACAAAACAATATTTCTTACCTCCTAAACTAGCAATGTCGTTAGGTCCGAACAGATCCATATGAACTAGTTCAAGAACTCTAGAAGTGCTTACATTGTTTTTGGCATGAAATGATGATTTTTTAAGTTTTCCCAAGGTACATTCTTTACAAATGTTTTCTGTTTCAAACTCATGTGATGGCAACCCTCTTACCAAACTTTTCCTTTTTAATTTGTTTAACAAGTTCATATTAGCATGCCCTAAACGTCTATGCCATAAATTAACTTCTATATCCTTAGCTACCAAACATTTAGAGAGGGTGAGATCATCAAAAGATAGAGAATATATATTACCTTTCCTTTTTCCTAAAAATAAGATTTCTTTTGATGATTTGTCAACAATTTTTCACAAGTCAGAGTCAAAGATAACATTCATACCTTTATCACATAGCTGGCTGATTGATATCAAATTGTGGTGCAGATTTTCAGCATATAGTACGTCATTCAAGGTTAATGTATTGTTACCTACTTTACTTTAACCGACAATTTTACACTTGTCATTGTTTCCCATTGTGACTCTGCCACCTTTGTACTTTTCTAGGCTAAGGAACTTTGATTTATCGCCTGTCATGTGCCTGGAACAACCAGAATCCAAGTACCATTGCTGCTGTTCCTTAGCCTGCCAGCATACCTACACGAGAAGAGAGTTTAGTGACCTATTTGTTTTTATAGGTCCATGATTGTTAGTGGCAGAATATTTAGAAATATAATTTTGTGGGGACCCAAAACTATTTATATATGTTCCCTTTGGCACCCAAATTTGTTTAACTTTGAGAGATTTTATATTTGTGCCTTTTGGAACCCAAATTGGTATAGTTTTCACATGTTTGGGTTTATACCAACAATTATTATGATTCTGTCCATATTTTCTAAAAACTGTGCACATAGAATTAACTTGATTAATATTGCTTTCAACACTTTTAGATTGATTATATCCAAGTCCTTGTCTAACCGTATTAACAGTTTGCTTTCCGAATAGCATATTCAACGATTTTTCACTTTTTGAAAATTTATCTAAAGTCGTTGACAATTGTTGGACTTGTGTTTTGAGAAATTCATTTTCGTTTAATAATTGCGTGCAGTTTTTGATAGAATTCTCTCTCCTAGTATTTTCACTTTCTTCTAAAATTAGAATTTCATTTTCAAGTGATTTTATATTAATTTCCGATTTTTTAATTTCTTCTTCAAATGTTGGACACTTATCGCACTTAGGGATTCTACTTTGATAGTTTTGAACTAATTGGTCAAGTTGTTCATTCAATTCTATCAAAGTATTTTTTTGTGATTCTAGTTTGGCATATTTCTCCCTAAGTCGTTCAAAACAGCCATTTACTTCGTGAAAATGTATGAGTAATTCTGAATGAGTAAGTTTTGATACCTCACTTGGTTCGTCATTGTCACTGTCAGTTATTTCACCATGAAGACACAAATTTGCTTTTTCACTTCCACTGCCAGTGCTATCACTTCCATCTTCGTCGCTTTCATCCAAGTAGCTGCAAAACTTCTCCTTTTCAGTTTCTTTCCTTGACTGAGTCGATTTTGGGGACAATTTGGCTTGATATGACCGGGTTTGTTGCATTTATGACAGATGATTTTCTGTTCTTCTGGGTTGTCTATTGCTTCGTTTAATCTGCTCTTTGCTTGTTGATTTCTAACTGGATTGCCATATTTGCGACTCCACCTTTTGAATTTTCTTATTAATAGTGCTAGTTCTGCTTTACAATCATCATCATTATCATCATCATCTTCACTTTCGATTGTCCCTTTAAGAGCTATTGATTTTCTTCGAGTGTCTCTTCCTTCACGTTCTTCCTTGAATTTCATTTCTAGCTCATAAGTGGTGAGGTTTCCGATGAGTTCTTTAACTTTCATTTGTTTTAAATCTTTCGATTCTTGTATGGCAGTCACTTTTGCTTCAAATTTTCGTGGAAGGACTCTGAGGATTTTTCGGACTATCTCCAACTCTGTGTATGATTTTCCAAGAGCATTTGATTTGTATACAATATTGGAAAGTCGTCCATGCATTTCTTTGACATTTTCTTCTTTCGCCATTGTGAAATTCTCGTATTCGCTGCTTAGCATGGCAAGGCGAGATTCTTTGACTTGAGATGTTCCTTCGTGAGTCAGTTCTAGTGTATGCCATATTTCCTGTGCAGTTAGACAATGTGAGACACGATTAAATTATGATTGATCTAATGAACAGATAATAGAATTCATGGCTTTAGCATTAGCATTTTGTAATTTATTTTCTAGTTCTGTCCATTGATCCTTTGGTTTTTTTATTTCCTGATTATTTTCAATTATAGTTGGTGCTTTATACCCTGTCTTAACAATATCCCAAGCATCAATGGTTTTTAGAAAAATTTCCATCCTATTTTTCCAGTAAGCATATTCACCATTGAACATTGGTAGTCTAACTATGGACTGGCCCTCAGCAAAAGCATTATTAAAAGAAGCCATTTTAAAAATTCAAATTTTTAATAACAAAAATCGATTTTTGAAACACGAATTTTTAAACAAAAATTGACTTCTATTCCTAGCTCTGATACCACTTGTAGGATCGATTTCACCCTAGAGGGGGGATGAATAGGGTGATGTTATAAATTATAGAAAAAAATTTCAGAAGCTTATAAAATAATTTCAACACAGATCACAGTACAATAGCAGCACAGATAAATAGCAGAAAAATAGAACGACACAGAATTTACCCAGCTTCGGCAAAACCCTGCCTGCGTGCTGCCCCCAAGGTTTCTACTAGAAATTAGATAGTCAGACGCTTACAAACGTAAACTCGCGACACTTGCTATCGACTAAACCTAACTCTACGCTCAAAACCCTGCCACAACTTAGCCAGTGAGTTGCGAATTCTCAAACTACGCCACGTAGTTTGTGCCCTAGTCACACGACTAGAAAATATAACGGTTTAAAATTTAAAAATAAATTTAAAAAGAAAATTAAAAATAAAGACACGAAAAAAACCCTAAAAACAAAATAAAAAGCCCTTTTAAAATAGCCGGCCACTTTTGTTTCGACCCGTTCTCTTTTTGTTTCTCTGTTCCTTTTCGTGAATAATGACGACTGTTCCTCTTGCAAATTTAGGGCTTCGTTCTCTTCGATCCAAACTAGGGTTTCATGAAGCTGGCGATTCTTTGTTCAATCTGATTGTAAATTGAGAGAATATTTGTTCGTCTTTTCGGCTGCTTCTGGAGTTCGACTTCAATTTGGTATGTGGTTTTCCTTTGTGCTTTTCAGTTATGCTCAATTGAACTCCGATGATTGAAATTGCCGATGATGAGTGGTTTATATAGGATTTGAATTCCTGGAATTGCGTTCGTCTGATTTCTTCAATGTTTTAGTTTCGTCCATTTGATTTCTGTTGAACGTTGATGATTTATTTGACTTTGTCAATTTCGTATAATTTGACACTTGCGTCCCACGGCTTTGATGTTTTAACTTGGTCAATTTCCTTTGCTACCACGGTTTCGAATTTTACTTGTTCGTTTGAGTTGACTGTGGTGGTTTTACTGTTGCTTCGGTTTTGCTTGGTCGACTCGGTTTAAAAATACTCGGCTTTGTTGTTACTACATTCATGGTTTCACTGTCTTGCATTCTTGCTTGAGTACTGGGTTGCTCCAACTCTTCCTGTACTCAGTGTTGTGCGCATAGCACTGAGCTTTATATATTTTGTAAATGGTTTTGTTCATTTGATTTGATTTTTTTTGCTGTCATGTTTGCTGTGTCGCTTACAAAAATTGGTGCATTTGTTTGCACTGTGCATTGAGCATTGTCACTTGTACCTTGGTCTTGAGCATTGCTGTGTCATTGAGCATTGTTGTGTCCATATTGTATTCGATACTGTTGCATTGCTACTGTGTTATGTAGTAATCTAGTTTCTGGCCATTGGTTCATTTCTTTGGTTGGGTCTGCACTTTCACCTGTTGTTGTATTTATGTATACTGCTACGTGGTCTTGTGGCAGTTGCTTTGTCTCCATGTATTTCATGTAGTAAGGGCATTTGGTTCATCGTATCTGTTGCACTTGGTCCCTGACCTTTATCGCCTCTGAGTTTGAGCATTTGCACATTTGTAGCCTTGGTCTTTGTTGGTTTTTTGGTGGCATCTGGTTCTGTCATTTGCTTAGTGCATTGTGCATTTGTTTTGGACTTGCAGTTTGAATTGCATTGAGTTGAGTCAAGTTTGCAGTGACGGCTTGACCTTTGCACTTTGTTTGTTATTTGGTGTCTTCTTGAATTTGTGTAGACTTGCTTGTTACATGGTCGACACTTGCAGTTCACTGTGATGTCATATCCTTGTGCTACCTGAACTAGTCTGCAATGTCATGTTGTACTATTGACATGATACTTGTTGCGTTGGCTAGTATGGTTCACCTGTTTACTGTTAGTCGAGTTGATGGAGTTTGTGTACTTTTCTGGTTTTTGGTTTCTTGATCAGTTTGGTCTGGTATTTTAGTGCAATTCAGTTTGCAAATGGTTTTGTTCATTTATGATTATACTGGTCTTGTTTATATTGGACTAGTCGACACTTGATTCTTGAGTTTTGGCCATTTGCACCTGTGTTGAATCCAGTTTCACAACTTGGGTTTGACATTGTGCTGATGTCGATATTTTATTTATATTGCACCTGAGTTGAACCCGTCTTTTTATTTGGGTTTGACCTTGTGCTCACCTGTCCCTGTAGCATTATCAAGTGTATATTGGTGTGCATGGCCTTGTGGCATATACAGTGATACACTGTGTATGTCACAAGTTGTTCGTGTATAATGGATTCAAAAATAAATCATGACGAACAACCCAAATAACTGAGGCAAATAATATTTTCAAAATCCATATTTTATTTTATATTGCAAAAATATTTCTTTTTCAATTTTACTGCTTTAGTGAATATTTTTGCCGATTGCTCAGATGCTGAATTCAAACTGGAATGAAGTTGAAGATAAAATACGAGTTGAGTGAATGAGTTATGTGTAGTGAGGTTAAATGTAAATATAAAACTGTGATGTATTTGTAATCAAACTTGCATATGTATAGTGAGAGCTTGAATTTGTACTATTCAAAATTGTAATAAATATTTGTTTGAATAAAATTTCTGTTTGAATTCAAATTCTATGTTATTTTATTTTATTCAGCAAATATTTATTTAATAAAATAGTACGTTAACAAATACATTTAAACAAATTTATATATGTTTATTATCATCAAACAAAAATCATATAAGCGCATATTCAACAATATGAAAGGGAACAGAATGACTTGTCTTATTGCACAATAAAAAGGTAAAATACCAAAGCAAATGTCGAATGTAACTAGTAGGGAAATCTGAAAAAATTATCTAGGTGAAACAGCACCACAAATGCTCGCTATTCCACGCTCTTGGAAGTATTTTCACCATGAAAAGTCGCTAGCTTGAAAGTCCCTTCTCCAAGCCTCCGTTCAATGACGTACGGTCCTTCCCATGTCGGGTTCATGTGCGACGGGACTGGGAAAACCCATTTCACGACAAAATCGCCAACTTTAAAGGTTCTCTATCAGACTTTTGTATTATAGTACAGGACCACTCATATATCTTATTGGTTTGTTCTGGGATCGTAGTAAGTCACTCAATGAGAAGGGACTTTGAGTTCTACTAGAATAACTGCTTTAGCCTCATAAGCAAGAGCAATTGGAGTATGGCCGATCGTGGACTTGTGAGTGGTCCTGTAGGCCCAAAGTGCCATTGGAAACTCATCCACCCACTTGCCTCTAGCATTCTCCAAACATTTTTCAGAATTGATTTGATAATCTCGTTTATTGCTTTGACCTTTTTATTCGCTTGTGGGTGAGCAACTGTCGTAAACCTCTTCTTAATACGATAACTTCGACAAAACTCTTTAAATTCGGCACTATCGAATTAAGTCCCATTGTCAGTCATGATAGTCAATGGAAGAATGAAATGATGTATGATGTTTCGAACAACGAAATTAATAACTTTCTTGGTTGTAATCATGGCTATTGGCTCCGCCTCGGCCTACTTGGTGAAGTAGTCAACCGCGATAATTGCGTACTTCGCTCCACCTTTGGAGATTGGTAGAGAGCCGATGATGTCGATACCCCTCATAGTGAATGTTTATGGACTGACCATATGTGTGATCTCCGTCGGTGGGGCTCTTGGCACTTTTGCATATGTCTGGCATTTGTTGCATCATCCAACATAGTCAGCAGCATCCCAGTTCGCAGTCGGCCAGTTGTATACATAATGAAGTATCTTTTTTGCTTAAGTTTACCTTCCAGTTTGATCGCCACATTCCCCCTCATGGACTTATTTTAAGACATGCTTTATCTCATCATTGGGGATACACAAGAGTAAGGGAATGGAAAATCCCTTCATGTACATAGTTCCTTCCTACATAAGATACCCTAAAGCTTTGCGATGGTTTGTTGCTTTTCATTTCTCTTCTCCGGCAAGATTCCATCCGACAGGTATTCTCTAAATGGAGTCACCTATGATTCCTTCTCAGGCTTCATCTCCAGTATTTGGTCAACTTCCATCATATCTATACTTGGGTTGTGCAATGTCTCGATTGAAACCAAGCCCATATATTGCGCATCACCAGTACCCGCAAGCTTTGCCAATGAATCTACTTCTCCATTCCGCTCACACAGGATATGTGAAATGCCATAGTATCCGATATCCACCACAACTCCTGAACTCAGGTAAGATATGGGGCAAGTCGTTGTCCCTCGTCCTGGTAATCTCCCTTTTCCTGATATACCACTAGTTGCGAGTCATAAAATATTTTAAGAGACTTTAGTCTGAGCTCCCTTGTGAGATTTAGCACGGCGATTAATGCTTCATATTCTGCTTCATTATTTGTAGTAGGAAACTCAAGCTTTAGAGTTTAACAAATTGACTCGTTCTTAGGAGTTACGAGAACAATTCTAGCTCTGGAACAATGTTCATTAGATGCTCCATTGGCGTACATCTTCCATAGCACAGCAGGGATTATTTCGTTTCCCACGGGCTCGTCCTATATGGTACACTCCGCTATGAAGTCTGCCAATGCTTGTCTCTGAATAGCTCTTCGTGACAAATATGTGATGTTGAACTGTTGAGTTCGATATTCCATTTACGTAATCCTCCAGATGTCTTAAGTCATTGCAGGACCTATCACAATTGCTGGTTAGCATACAGGTTGATTGGATGGGCCTGGAAATACGAGCGTAGCTCGTAGGATGCAATCACCAAGTAGTACGCTAGTTTCATTAAGTTCGAGTAGTTTCTTTTTGCCTCAGTTAATCATTTACTGATGTAGTACACCGGTTTCTAAATTTGATTCTCCTCACGAATCAAGGTGTCACTTATGGCATGTGGCGATACAGCTAAGTAAATATACAACTCCACATCGTCTACTAGCTTGGACAAAATAGGGGGTCTTTCAAAATGATCCACCAAAGCTCGAAATGTGTCTTTACAATCTGGCATCCACTCGACATTCCTCTTCCCTTTTCTTGTCAAATCAAAGAAAGGATGCATTTATCGATTTCCTTGGAGATGAACCGACTCAAAGCAGCGACATTCCTGTTCATACTCTACACTTGCTCAATGGTTATTGGCACTTGTATGTCTCGAATAGCTTGAATCTTTTCTAGAATAACTTCAATTCGTCGAGCATTGACAATAAAGCCCAAGAGCTTCCCCGACGCAACACCGAATGAGTACTTCAAAGGATTGATTTTCATGTTATAGAATCGAATGATATCAAACATCTCGACTAAGTCTTGAATGTGGTCGTTTGATTGTCTGACTTTATGAGCATATCACCCACATAGTCTTCCGTCATCCTTCTAATCTGATCCTTAAACATTCAGTTAGCCGGATGTTGATAGCTCGCTCCAGCGTTCTTTAATCCAAACGGCATCGCTACTTAACAGTATAACCTAACATCCATGATAAAACTGGCGTGTTCCTAATTTAGGACATGCATCGGGATTTGGTATTATCTCGAGTACACAACATAGAAATTCATGCCCTATAGTTGAATCAACTAGCTGATCAATTCTTGGCAAGGGAAACTATCTTTAGGGCACGCCATGTTCAGGTCTGAATAGTCAATACATGTTCTCCACTTCCCATTTGCCTTCTTCACCAGCATAAGGTTAGATGTCCATTCGGGATAGAGGGCATCATGAATAAACCCGTTGACTTTAAGTTTATCCACCTCCTCTTTAAGAGCGACGGATCTCTTTGGATCCATGCCCCATCTTTTCTGTTTCAGTAGGCCATATTTCGGATCAATGTTTAATGCTTGGCTCGCGATGGCAGGTGAGATCCTACATATGTCAAAATGAGTCCAATTGAATACATCCAGATTCGTTCAGAGGAAATCAGTAAGTTTTCTCATCACCAAAGGGCTGAGTTGAGATCCAATCTTCAATACCCGATGGGTCGTCATGACTGACTGTGATATTAATCTTCAGTTCAGCCGGCGCTGCCTTGGTCTCCTTGGGTTCTTGCTCATTATCTCTCAAATTTGTATCTCTATAGAACCGACTAGGGTGCTTAAGCCGAGGCTTAAGCCATTTGTCAATTTTCAGTAACTTGGACGCGGACAGACTTGTCCACACCCTTTCCTTTCTCTTTTCGATGAGCCTCTCTCAGCTCAGTCACATAACAGGCATGTCCAATCGACTGATCACCATGCACAACACCTACTCCATTATCAGTTGAAAAATTCAAAGTAAAAAACCATAGGGCAAGAGCTGCTCGGAATTCAACCAATGCCAGACAAACCAGAAAAACATTATACGGTGAATCAACATCGAGAACAATGAATGGTAGCATTCGCACCCTCCTACATTCACCTTCACCCAATTCGACCGACAATTCTACATAACCAATTGCCTTGGTAGCCACACCATTGAAACCGTATATACGGGCATCAGATGATTTCAAATCCTTAGCTTCCATCCTATTTGATCATACGCCTTCTTAAAGATAACGTTCACAAAGCTTCCGTAATCATTAAAATTCTTCTCACCAGAGCGGGGCGAATCATGGCTAAGATAACCATCAGATCAATAGTATGGGCATCTACTCTATCAGCTTCCCTGCTTTTGAATACTATAATCATCCATCATTGTACGATGTTATTTGGCACAGTTCCATCCTCCATATCCGAACAACATTCAAAATTCACATGCCTCATTGAACTAGCATAGCGCTCCATTTCCTACCAACTTCTATGCACAGGATGCACTCCACCAACTATTGTGTTTATTACCAACCTTCCACTGATAAGTACCGGTATGCTTCTATCCGCAGGATGCACTCCACCAACTATTGTGTTTATTACCAACTTCTATCCGTAGGATGCCCATAACATTCATGAAATTGACGGTACTTATAGATTTGCTTTTGTGCCTCCACTGATTCTTTCAGACATGGCTTCTTATATTGGAAAGTATTACAAGTGGATAGATAAATGTTCTCTAGGGATGCATTCAAAGTTTTATAGCTGTCATACATAGGAAACTTAGACCTCGACCTTCCAGGCTCCCTCTTTCGATCACGATTCCCTTCTCCACTTCTTTTCTGTTGATTCGGCTTGTTTTGAACATTGATTTATACCTTCCCAGAACTCTCGTTAGACTGCTTTATTGCAATATTGCATTGTACTACTTCCCTATTGGACCCTGGGGCATTACTCTTCCTAAACAACATAGCTTCCTCCTTTCTCATGAACTGGGTCGCCTTTGGTAGAACCTTCGAGCATGGCCGTTGGTTTTCCAACTAGCCAGTCACCAAATTCGGATTTTGGGTCGACCCCTCTCATCACGGCCATGAATATCGCGTGGTCATTAGGGTTACTGACTTCAGTGGCAGCAACATGAAATCTTTACAAGTAGTCCTTCAATGATTCCCTAGATCCTGAATTAAACTAGACAACGACATCACATCTTTAGAGCGAGTAGCGTGAATCTAGAACTGCTCCATAAATCTTATTGCCAGCTCGTCAAATTTTAAGATTGTCGCGGGATTAATCTTGTGAACCACATCGTGGCGATCCTGAAAAGAGTTATGGGGAAGCATCTGCATTTGGTAGCATCATTTTCTATTGTTGAGTCAATTAATCATTCGTACTTCATGATGTGCTGCCGGGGTCAGTTTTCCCTTCATAAGCAAGCATCGTAGGCATGTTAAACCTTCTAAGGTACTCCTCTTATAAAATACTATCGGTAAATGAGGTGTGGCTCCCAAAGACTCCACAATCATCATTGTCATGCCCTGGTTCTCTCTCATCAGCTATCTGACCATTGCGGATAAACTTGGTGTCTGGATAGGTGGAGTTAGGTGGTGGTCGTGCTCAACCTCACGTGAATGTTTCGATCGGTGTCTTCGGGCCATTTCACGCCTCCTTGGCCTATCATCCTCCTGATGTGTACTCTAAGTATTCACTTCATTATCATTCCAAAGAGATATTTGGTCAGCATACAAACATGCTCCAACATCCAAGTTCTTAGATCCAAGTTGAGCATGACCTCCCAGTCGTAGTTAAGGAGTCGTCCCTTTGGTTGAGGGATCACTACCGATCCCTAGGGAGGGACTGGCACTGATCCATCTTGGTAGGCCATGGTGGTCTGCCAAGTGTTGGTTCGATGTCCCTACTCATGCTACTTCAACTCTACGATGCCTTCGCCTGTGATATTCATCTGATGAAGTTGAACTATTCGAAACCGAGTAAGAAGCGTGATCCCTTCTGGCAATTTGGCGCTGCTATTGAGCAATCTGGTTCATCAATTTGGCGTTGGCTTGGATTTTCTCATTTAGATGCCTATGGCTTTCCATAATCTCTCTCATAAAGTCATTGGATTCAGCTCTAGTTATGGAATCTGCGGGGTTCTGGACTGCAGCAGGCTCCACATTCGCATTAGCAGGTTGGTTGCTTGGACCTCGTTGTTGGACACTGGTAGTTTCATGGGCATCAACATTCTAGGAAGTAGGTCTGGTGTGCCTTACCGTCTTCAGTTTCTTTGCTTAGATCTTGATAAATTTGAATGGTATCTACAAGATTTAGAAGATGAACCTGTAACGACCCAGAATTTTTGTCATTTGAAGTTTATATATTTAATTAATTTTAAATATGCACAAGTAAAATTTATAAGCTGAATAGATTTTGTTTCGAATATATTAATTTAATTGGACAATTAAATTGTTAATTTAATATTTGAAATTACATAAATAATTGAAATTTGAATTTAATGTGAATGAAAATGATTTGTGAAGTTGAATTAAATTATATTTGAATTAGAATGATGTTAGGGAACTTTTAAAATCGAATTAAAAAGTTAATCTGTAAAAATTGAATATTTTAATATTTAATTGACGAGTGAAAATAGTCATTTTTCAAACAGTCTCGGAGTTCGACGAAACCATTTTTATTGGAATGTAATGTTATATTATTGTAAGATTTCAAATTTCCTGTCAATCGGATTTACGGTTTGTCTGGGGTAAGCCAAAACGCGTAGAAATCAGATTAAGTGAATTTTAAATTTAAATTGTCGATTCGAAAACCTATCTTCCAAATACGATCGAATTGGCTCCTGATATATATTACATTACGTTCGGAATAAGGGTAAAACATTATAAACGCCAGGCGGCACGCTTCGTTTCGAGTTCGGAAATTTCTTGGATGAATAGTGCACGAACATATTTTATACAAGCCCATCTTTTTTCACTTTTGCAAAACATCTAGGGTTGCAAACCCTAGCCGCCACCATCATTTTAATGGCTAAAAATTGCCAAACTTATCACCTTAATCTCTTCCAAACCATTAATCAATTCAAGAAACTCTCAACTACAAAAACGAAGAGAATCACGAGATCTTTCGATCCATACAGGTATGATCGTGATCGACGCAAAGATGAAGGAGATTTTGGCCCGCGTTCGTGCTTGGTTGCGCATGTTTTTCCATGTGATAGGGGTAGCCAAGTGGGGCCGGGGGGCCCGGGGTGGAGCGTACTTCGGCGCTTGGAACGATGGTCTCCGATCGTCATAAAAATGGTCGAGGTGGGAGAAGAATTTGCGTAGAGAACGGCGGCCATGGGTTTTATCACGTACGTGAAAATCACGTTGGGGAAGAAATGGAAGAAGCAACCTAGATCTAGGGAAAAGGACTTCAATGGCTATGATGCAGTGGTTTTAAAATAAAAAAGGAAATTGATATATATAATAATATTAAAATTGTGTAATCTTTAAAAATGCGTAACTTTGTCATATGAGGTCGAAAATTGACGAAATGAATTGCATTGGAACCATATTGATGAGCATTACATTATGAAGGTTGATTGTGATTTATTTGAGCTAGTGAAAATTTTGGTTGAAATTAAACGTTGTTTAATTTTAATCAGAATAAATCGCTAACGCGACAGCTACAAGCAATGTGAGTACAACTCACTCTTTCTGGCTCACTGATATTGTAATATAAGTGAGAAATAATATTATTTATGATGATTGTTTAGATGATATATGACATATTGATTGGTATTTGGATATATACCTGCCTAGTGGAGCAGATGACCCTATACGTTCCCGTGTATGAGCCGATGACCCTTTGTACGCGCGTCTGCCTTGAAGCGGACATTGTACACATATTCTCATATGTATATTTGTTGCAGGTGATAGGTTGGAGGGATCCAACTGGATTCCTCACCTGTATTGATTTATTTAGAGATGTTGTGATACATGCTGTTATCATATGATATATGATGTTTTAGATGCCGTGATTGTTGTATTTAGTGCTGTTGCAGCATTGGGCCATATTTTGGAAATTTAAAAATCTTAAAGTGATGATTTTCAAATTTAAAAGGATTTAAAAGTGATTTAAAAATATACCTTTTGTTTAATTTTGAAGTTGTAAAGGAATTGATTTATTTTGATTAAATAAATGTTATAATGTTTATATTATAAAAAATTATGATTTTTGTGAAATATAATCAAAATGTGATTTTTGAAATATTGAGGTAATGATTTGGTAAATAGTTTAAATCGAGATTTTTGATTTATTATAAAAGATTTATATATAAGATTTATAAATTTGAATTTCCTTAAATCGAAATAATGGAATTATTAACGAATTTTATAAGTGTTAAAATGAAGTTATAAATGGATTTTACAAATGAATAAGATTTATAATTGTGAAGTTATAAAATGAATGGGTTTTGTAAATAAATGATTTATAAGTGAATTAACTTATAAATTAGATTTTTGGCATATAATTAAGTTGTAAATGGAATTGGTTAATATAGGAATTCTGTATATTGAAGTTTTTATAAAATATAATTGTGAATTTATAAACATTGTTTTATAATTCCGAAATCAATTGATTTGATAAGTAAATATGAAAGTTTATTAAAGGAGATTTATCCACGATTTGGGACAGTGGATAATCCTTTATTGAATGTACAGAAGCAATGATAGTAAAAGAACTATATCCACGATTTGGGACAGTGGATAATTCTTTAATAAATGTGTAGAAACGTTGGATTTGGTAAATGATTTATATTCACGATTTTGGACAGTGAATAATGTATTAAAGAAATATTTTGGAAAGTGATATTTCAAATGAAGTAAAATTGTTCGAATACATAGATTTCAACATTCATTGTTGAAATAGGTGTTTTCGAGAAATAAGGAAATGATGGACAATAACACTATTGTTATAGTAAATGAATTTCGAAATAAATTGTTTTTGTATAATATTGGGATTTATATATCTATCTTATTTTCGAATCCCTATACTAGTGATTTTGGGTTGTCGTAACGATGTTTTATGCAACATTCGTTTCGACCCAATAGATGTGTTTAAAGAGAATGTTTTCCTTAAAGAATAAAATATATACTTAATCGTGATTTAAGTATATGTTATATTTTCTAAGTGTTGAAAATAAATTGACTTGTGAATTACTTATTGTTAAATAAGTATATGGAAATGTTTTCCAATATAGAAGTTGAAATGGTTTGGAAATATATATTTTTTAAAGTTAATTTGAGGTGAATATTTGGCAATGATTTAATTAATAAAAGATTAATAAAAAGGGCCTAGTGATTGTTATGGTGCCGAATATTTGTTTGTTTGTTTTGATAGTTAAATAACCGACTATCATACTTTGCCAAATTTAGTTCCTCGACTTAATGTGAGAACTATTTAGTCATACACTTAGTACGTAGCCTTTAGTGTAGACATGATTATCATTTGTGTTCAGGATGTTGATTCGTATAGTGTGGTGTATTACTCAAATCCATCGAGCTCCCTTCTTGGCCCGAAGGATAGCAAGTTTAAAGTTGGACACGTGATAAGTCTACGAGACTTAGTTTCTGTATGAGGTTGGGAAACGCTTTTGCGTTGTTTGTGCGAAGAGACCAGGATCGGTTTATCCGAAAACCACTTCGGACCAACGTATATGCGATGATTGTACAGGTTGCTTATGATGGTATTGATATTCCGGAGTTTCAAAGTGGGGGACAGCTTGTTGATCGTTTGGGGTTAAAATCCTAATATACATCCAGTAGCAGTGGTCTTTTTATTATGAAATATCCATTGCGAGGACTATTCGCTACTAATCTTAAGGATTTCCCGACAGGATGTGGTAGGAAAGTACCTTCGGTTCCTGGACAACTTGTATGGATGTTTTTCTGACATTGCATTTCTAAAGATTACGTACATTGGTTTTTGCAAACGTACATCAGTGGTGGCGGAGAAGGAAACTTCTCTTAGCTTAACACCCTCCTTGAGACGTATGAGCTTAATGGTTGTATTTTTGTGGAAGACAATTAGTAGTCAACGGAAATGGCCGTATGGCATCCAAAGTGATGTGATTGTGATTTGTGAAAGTTAATCGTTACCACTAGCCTCATCAACCGAAAATGACCAAAAAGGGTTAGATGCGGCACGGCTAAGTGGGTCATTCCATTAGGATATGATCATCCTCTTCTAGATATATCTTTACAAGCTATGACGTCGTGTATCTAATTCTTGTGGTTTGTATGCTAGAGGGCCCTCGATAAAGGTCGGTAACGACCGAAGGTTGATATATTCGGTACCATCTAGTTATAGAGGTGGGCCAGTCTTGTGTTGGTAGAGGATCCTTTGTGATGGTCCTCGGTACATTCTTCTAGAGATGTACTGCCGAAAGGTATCCCCTTCACTGGTCATTTGAATGGAAATCCAAAACCCACTACGAGCTGCGATTTTGTTTGTAAACGCGTAATGAATAGCCTTAAAATTCTATATAGGTGACCATTTCAACTATGATTAATATGATTTGTATACTAGACACTAGGATAATATCATAAGAATTTGATATGAAAGAAACATTTTAGTTATTATAAGGTAAAAACATGTCCGTGTTTATGTGTGGGCGTGTCTTATGAGATACTTTTGTTTTGATAAAGGAAAAGTTTGGTAATTTATTAAATAAAGTTGAGTGTGTTTCTCACGCTGGTTTACCAAACTAATCCGGGTGTTCTTCCCTTTCAATGCTCGGGTCAGTCCGAGTATATTTACAGGTCTAGATTTGATGCTTTTGGAGCTTTAGTAGGAGAGTTGGAGACCTTCATTTTCGTACATTCGTATTTGCTTGATTATCTGCTATACTTAGTTGTTGTTATTATCAGCATTTGTGAGGACAGGTTATTATAACTGTTCAAACTGATTACTCTGGTTGATTGTTGAACTCAGTATAACGACCCATAATTTCGCTACTTCGAAAACGAGAGATTTCATTCATTTTAAATTAAAAAGGAATTTTAATCTTGAATAAAAATGTTATATATAGCAAATAAATTATCTATTCTTGTAGTTAATAAATTAAAAAGTACAAATTTGGATTTTAGAATAATTCGACAAAAGTTAAGTTTTGTTAATAATAAATAAAGGCTTAAATAAATGAATTTAGATATTTATTTAAAAAGATAAATCTTATTTAAAACATCTAATAAATATAATAAAAGTATGTTAAAAGATTTAGAAGTTTGTTAATAATCGTTTTAAAAGAATAACCAAATTTTGTCGCATTTTGTCAGTTTTACATACGCGGTAAAATTGAAGATTTTGATATTAATTAAAGATAATTTTAGATGTAAAGTGATTTGTATTATTTTATTTAAAGAAGTAAAAAGTTTATTTTAAATTTTGGTTTACTTCAATATATAGCTTAATAAAAGCGTCAAATTTTGACTGTAAACTTTGTCCTCAAAAACACCGTTTTCGACCAAAACAAGTTGTCGATAAGTTGTTGCAACTTGATACATTTTCTAACTTATAAATACAAGTTTACAAACCATTTAAACACTTTAAATTTAGTACTAAAAGACAAAAGGAGTTTACTTTTGAAAATATTTACATAAATGATAAAAATAATGTTAATACATGATTTGACAAAAGAGTGTAAAAGTAGACAAATAAAACAACATCATTACATAACTTTCTTTTCTCTTATATAGATATAACTTATACACCTAGAATTCAAGCAAATGAAAAGTAAAAGATAACCAATTAAAGGAATTAATGATACATATGCTCACCATTAATGCATACTTACTAATCCATTTAATACAAGTCAAATCAAGCAAAAGTCTTCTTTTTAAAATTTAAGAAAATAAGGCAAACATCATTTCATAAGTACAAATTCAAATCAAACCATTTATTCTCCATTAAACAAAGGTCAAACCAAGGGTAAAAAAGTAACTGAAAAGTCAAAAAAGTAGAGAAAGGTATTTTAGTCATTTGCCCTCCAAAGCTCAAATATAAATATGCATCCATACCTTTTATTTTTCGTACTTCATTCACTATCTTCTTCTTTACTTTCTCCTTCTTCACCTTCATTTCCTTCCCACTTCTTCGTTTCTCTTCTACTTTCAAGCTACCACCTCCATACTCTAAACCATCACCTTACACAAGCCAAACTACCACCTGCACACCTCCTTCTCACCCAAAACCCACGCCTACACCCTTACACCCCCACAGCCGAGGCACACCATCCAAACTCGAGCCCCAAGCCCAAGGTCGTGCACACCCAAAGCCAAGCCGAGCCCAAACACCCTACCACCCACTTCTACCCCCTCCTACATGCCTAAACCCCAAGGCCACACCCTCTCCTCCTCCCAAAAACTCACGTCCACTTTATAAAAAAAAGAAGAAAAAGAGAGAGAAGAAAAGAAAAAATACAAGAGCATTCGATAAGGAAGCGATAACGGCGAGACGTTGAAAATAGCACCTTAGCGGGAAATGTGTATCTCACATTAAAGATTGACGGAGTGGATATGAAGGTGAGAAATTCTCATCGCTTTTTAAATTATATTGATTATCATGTTTAATTGTTGTGTTAGATAATCACTATTTGATGATATGAATAATTGATTGATTGTTTGAATATGTTGGATAATCCGTAGTAATGTTATGACATTTACCGTATGGAAAATATTGATGTTATATGATTGTTGTATGGTTGTGATGATAATCTGGACATCAAATTTCTATTAATTAAGTAATCCCTTTGTTTAGTAAGACCATATTTTAGTAATATGAGAAATTGTGGAAAAATAAGTCTCTTTCCATTTAAAAGTGAAATTAAAATTAAAATGAAAGACAGTTTGAAATTTGAAGTGAAACGGATTTGAAAAGGATAGTTAATTACAAATTAAAATTAAAATGAATAATGAAATTGAAATTGAAATCGAGCTTGAAAAAGTGAAGTTTAGTTTGAGGTTCAATGGAAGTTTAAATTGAAATTAGATTTGAAATCTAAGTTTTAAATGTGTTTAATTTGAGATTAGAATTGAAATTGTGTTGAAATTGGAATTTAAAATTTAATATTAAAATAATGCGAATATAACAATATTATAATATTATAACAGTGAAAATATATTTTAAATACTTTAAAAAGTGAAAATATTGATTTAAATTGATTTGTAATGATTTTATAAGCATTGAAATCCAATTTGAATGGATTAATTCAAATATTGAAAAATAAAGTTAAAACTAGACGCGTCGCGCAACGGTAGTCCGCGATTTCGCGTCGAAAAGTTCAAATTAATGTGTAGAGTGGAATATGGCTCAGAATTCTTCGAGGTAAGAAAATTCCGGACTATTTTATCCACATCTTCTAAAAAAAGAAAGAAAATCAAAGTTTTAATATGTAGATTTTGAATTAAGACCAAATCAATTTTCTAGAAAAATCACGCTAGTGCAGTTTAGTGACCATAACAGGAAATTTGTTTAAATGAATGTTTCTATTATGGAAAAATATGGAATAAATTTGATAAATCTATTTAAATGATTAAAAAGAGATTTGGATTTGATAATATGAGTTTTCAAATATTTAAAAGTGGTTTAATTCAAATAAGCTTATTTAGCACTTTCCATGGCATTTTCTGCTGCGAATTGTATAACTTTTGGAATATGAGTTTAAATGTAACGACGTTTTCCAAAATCAATTGTGAATGTTTTCAAAATGATAATTAAGCGTTTTGAATGATAATTTGGGATATTTATAAGCAATTCCAAAATAAAGTTGAAAATCTGAGTATGCGGAAACGACTAGTACATTTGTCCCGCCTGTGAGATCTGGGAAGATAAAACAAGGTGTTTAAGTAAGGTTAGGGATGGAGAAACTAGTGCCCTAAACTTACCTGGCCTATGTATTCTTTTCTTAGGCGAGGGGTGGAACGGATCGAAGGGAAAACCCGGATGCTCTTAAATCAAAAAGATTCTGCTAAGTATTCCAAAATAAAAGAGGATTGATATTATCCAAAAGTTAAGCAATCTCCAAAAATGAATGATTTCTATGATCCTATTTACTTCAAAATATTTGTTAAGATTGATTTACGGTTTATCATAAACGATATCTTAAATAACATTGTTTTTGACCCGCCTAAAAGTTAAAGAATTTGATCAAGAATTGAGTAAGAAAATTTGAGATAATTTCCAAAGATAAAGAATGAATTTCTTAGAAATTATCCTAAGTCAAAAGAAAGAGATTTTGAAATCATCCGAAAAGAATTAAAGTGAAAAGAGACTTAATAAATCCTATATACTGATATTCACTTCATATCGATGTTGGATTTCGAAGGAACCGGAGTCGGATTTGGTTAATTTCTATCCGAAAACCACTTCGAACCAACGTATACGTTCAAACGTGAAGACATGTAGAAGATGGTGATTGAAGATCGTGGATCTTCCTAGCGTGAAGACTGCTTGTTGAACATGCTCTGGTTGGCCCCATTATAAAGTTATTTATAGTAGTGGTCTCCTCGTGATGGAGTTTTTGCGGATTGCAAAGGCTTCTCGCCTAGTACTGGCCGAGGAAAGTGCCTTCGGTTTGTCCTGTTCCTGGACAACTTGTATGAACGTTTGTCTGACAATGCATTTCTAACGATTATGTACATTGGTTTTTACAAACGTACATCATGGTGGCAGAGAAGGCAAATTCTCTTAGCTTAACACCCTCCTTGAGAATACAAGCTCAAGGTTTGTATTTTTGTGGAATGCAATTAGTAGTTAAACGGAAATGGCAATGTGGCATTCAAAGATGTGATATGTGCTGTGAGAAAAGGTAATCGTTTGCCTCAAGCCTCATCAAACCGGAAATGACCGAAACAGGATTAGATGCAGCAAGGCTAAGTGGGTCATTCCCAACTAGGATATGGTCATCCTCTTCTAGATATATTTCTTCCCACTATGATGTTCGGGATGTTAATTAATGTGGTGTATGGAAAACGAGCGCTCGGTTAAAGGTCGGCAACGACCGAGGGATGACATATTCGGTACCATCTAGTTAAGAGGTGGGCCGGTCTTGTGTTGGTAGAGGAGCTTTGTGATGGTTTCTCGGTACATCCATCTAGCGGTGTACCCATTTCGGAAGGTAGATCCTGCGCCTGGTCATTTGTATGGAAATCCATTCTCCAATAAGAACCTACGGTTTTGTTTGTATTGGCGTAATGAATAGCCTCGAAATGCTATATGGGTAACCATTTCGGATAAGATTAATAAATTTATTTGCAAATGTTTTCAAAGAATGTCATTCGAAACAATATCAAATGTTTTGATATATATAAAAGTGTTTTAGTTATCATAATGTAAAACCCCTCTGTGTTTATGTGCGAGCGTGGTCCTATGAGATACTCTTTATTTCCAAGAATTCTATCCAAAGCTGATATATGACAGTGTCATTTATTATTGAGTTTTTCTCACGCTGGTTTATCAAACCTGATCTGGGTATTTTCAATACTCGGGTCAGATCTGAGTAGTTTCAAGATAGTCGAAGACAGTTGGAGTTTCCAGAGGAGAGATGGAGATATTCATCGACATATGGCGATATTCTATTATCCGCTGTACTTAGTGTATTTTGTTTGATGTTTGTTAGCATTTGTAAGGGCAGGTTTTATAACTGTCCAAGCTGAAGTTAGGTTAGACTCTAATATTGTATTTTAAAAGTTTTCCGCTGTAACAATATTTTTTAAATATTATATGTTATTCCATTCGTGTGAGATTCTGTTCTGTCTACTTTTCTTTATCACCCTTAAAGATCCGTCTTTTCGTGCAATTTGAGTTAGACATGTGTGGTTTATTGTCGATTCAAAAGGTACGGGAAAACGGGACTTTACATTTGGTATCAGAGCTGAAGGTTAAGCGAGAACCTTGGCTCTATTATGGATAAAGTCTTATCAGAGATAGGATTAGTAATATCCTAGGATGAGTAACTCATTAGAGATAGGGTTAGTAACACCCTAGAATGAGTTATAAGAGTATTACATATATGAGCGCGTATTTGTTAATTTTATAAAAATGATTTTGTTTTAAAGAAATTGGTAAATAAAATAATTTTACCTTAGGTTTATATTATAAATATTAAAGGGGATATTATTATTTTTGGGTTAGAAATTAAGGATTGATTGTAATTTTGCTTAGCAAAACTAAAATATGAATATCTTGTGACTAGAATTGCACAATTTGACTATAAGATATTCCATATAGAATCAATTAGTTGAGAGCTAGAATTTAGAACTTTAATCATATATCCTTAGATATTTCGTATTAAGAGATAATAATGATTAAATGATTATCATAATGGATGGATCTAAAAGCTAAGTACAATATCTTGTGTAGTAAAATTCATAATTTGACTGTAAGATATTTGATGATAATATTGAAGTTACAAGTTGTAACTAGAGAAAGCAAAGAGAAAATGTACACATAGAAAAAAAATTGTTATCAATAAAATAAAAAAAGATAAGACAAAATTGAAATTTTGGGTCAATATAATATGAAAGGATAAGTTCTTTAACTTATAAAGGAGTTAACTTAAGTTTAAATTTAGACACTTTGACTAGGTTAAAATCAAAGTGAAATTTAGAAATAAGAGGTATAAGAAATATAATCCTAATATAAAATTTTGAATTAGTGATACATCTAGGGTAACATTTGTAATTCAAAATGAAGTAAGAATAGAAGTGGATATTTTTGAATAATATGGTTAGTAGGGTGATTGTTGGACGAAAAAGGTTAATAACAAATACTATGAGAATTAAGTTTCACAATTTGACAATAAAGTATTTGATGGATTTAAGATTAATAAATTTGATTTAGAAAATAGATAGGTAAATAAGTTAAGTAGTTAATCATAGAATTAGTGAGGAAAATACGTGCAGTTAGAAAAGTAGTCCTATTAATATATGGATAAGATAAACAGTGTTAGCTAAATCAAGACTTTATGTAAATAAAACTAAGGATTAAGTTTTATAACTTATTTATTTGGAATAATAGAATTCCACATTTTTTGAAGACCCCAATTGAAGTAATGACGATTTAAGTTTGGGGATATGTATATATACTGTTAGGAAGTAAAGGCATATAATACAAGTTTAAGTCATATTTGAATGCTTAAGTAATAATGTATTTAGAAGAAATTAAATGGTTGTGAAATAAACTTGAACTAATAGAAATTTTTTTTAAAAAAAAATGTATTAGGTAAAGATGAATGTGAATAAGTACATAAGTTAAACGTAGATCATTTCTGCACATAAATTTTGATCTAAGATTTGAGTACAGGATTTTGAGGTGTCTACACCAATCCGAAAAAGGTTTTATCACTCGATTCTTGACGGCGAGCATTGATGGGAGTTTATGACTATGTACACGAGTTTGCTATCCTATTTAAGAGCTATGCAAGGGAAGCAAGGGTTTGTGATCAAGAAATCTGATCAAAGTCCGCACTAGAAAATCGAGGGATCGATACTAGTTCAAAAGAAAAGTTATGGATTCGAATAATAGATTGAATCAAATATCACATATAATATGATGTGTTGGGTCTATCTAATTAGTAGTTGGATAGTTATCTCAAATAGTAGGCACTAAGATATAGTGGTTGGACTGATGTTGTGGTATGTGTATATATAGACCTCAGGTATAGTACATTCTCAGGTCAGGAAATGTATTATATGGATGTTTTTGTAGTATCTGTTTGGTTCTTTTTGGATGTATAGTCTTATTTGATTGTTGTATATTCTATCTTAAGTGTATAGTACACACTTGGATGTGTAGAATAGAAGTTTGAGTTGATGTATGTATATATAACCGTAAGTACGTGATAGATACTCAGGTTAATGTGGAGAATCTTTATATGTATGTTTGGCATCATTTGTTTGTGTTGATGTGATATCGACCTTCTTTTTTTCTATCGTCGGTGGAGGTAAGAAAAATTATTTGAGGATAAGAGTATGAGATAGAATCCTTTATCTAACTTTTATTTCGAGGATGAAATGTTTTTAAGTAGGGGAGAATGTAACGACCCGTAATTTCACTACTTCGAAAATGAGAGATTTCTTTAGTTTTAAATTTAAAAGGAATTTAAATCTTAAATAAAAATGTTATATATAATAAATAAATTATCTATTCTTATAGTTAATAAATTAAAAATTATAAATTTGGATTTTAGAACAAATCGACAAAAGTTAAGTTTTGTTAATAATAAATAAAGGCTTAAATAAATGAATTTAGATATTTATTTAAAAATATAAATATTATTTAAAACATCCAATAAAGATAATAAAAGTATGTTAAAAGATTTATAAGTTGTTAATAATCGTTTTACAAAATTGACCAAAATTTGTCGCACTTTGTCAGTTTTACATACGCGGTAAAATTGTAGATTTTGATATTAACTAAAGGTAATTTTAAATATAAAGAGACTTGTTTTATTTTATTTAAAGAAGTAAAAATATAATTTTAAAGTTTGGTTTACTTCAATATATAGCTTAATAAAAATGTCAAATTTTGAGGTAAACTTTGTCGTCCAAAACACCGTTTTCAAGCAAAACAAGTTGTCGACAAGTTGTTGCAACTTGATACATTTTCTAACTTATAAATACAAGTTTACAGACTATTTAAACACTTTACATTTAGCACTTAAAGATAAAAGGAGTTTACTTCTAAAAATATTTACATAAATGATAAAAGTAATGTTAATACATGATTTGACAAAAGAGTGTAAAAGTAAATAAATAAAAGAACATCATTACATAACTTTCTTTTCTCTTACATATGATATAACTTATACACCTAGAATTCAAGCAAATGGAAAGTAAAAAAATAACCAACTAAAGGAATTAATGACACATATGCGCACCATTAATGCATACTTACTAATCCATTTAATGCAAGTCAAATAGAGCAAAAGTCTTCTTTTTAAAATTTAAGAAAACAAGGCAAACATCATTTCATAAGTACAAATTCAAATCAAACCATTTCTTCTCCATTAAGCAAAGGTCAAATAAAGGGTAAAAAAATAAATGAAAAGTCAAAAAAGTAGAGAAGAGTATTTTAGTCATTTGTCATCCAAATCTCACATATAAATATGCATTCATACCTTTCATTTTTCACACTTCATTCGCTACCTTCTTCTTCACTTTCTCCTTCTTCTTCACCTCCATTTCCATGGCTCCCACCTCTTCATTTCTCTTCTACCTTCAAGCTACCACCTCCATACTCCAAACCATCACCTTACACAAGCTAAACTACCTCCTACACACCTCCTTCTCACCCAAAACCCACACTTACACTCTTATAACCCCCACGGCCGAGCCACACCGTCCAAACCCGAACCCCAAGCCCAAGGCCGAGCAAACCCAAAGCCAAGCCGAGCCCAAACACCCTACCACACACTCCTACACCCTCCTACAGGCCTAAACCCCAAGGCCATGCCGTCTCCTCCTCCCAAAAACTCACGTCCTCTATATATAAAAAAAAGAGAAAGAGAGAAGAAAAGAAAAAAAATAAAAAAACAAAAGCATTCGAAAAGGAAGCGATAAAGGCGAGATGTTGGAAATAGCACATTAGCGAGAAACGCGTATCTCACATTAAAGATTGACGGAGTGGATATGAAGATGAGAAATTCTCACCGCTTTTTAAATTATATTGATTATCATGCTTAATTGTTATGTTAGATAATCACTATTTGATGATATGGATGTTTGATTGATTGTTTGAATATGTTGGATAATCCATAGTAATGTTATAACATTTACCGTATGGAAAATATTGATGTTATATGATTGTTGTATGGTTGTGATGATAATTTGGGCATCAAATTCCTATTAGTTAAGTAATCCCTT
The DNA here is from genome assembly GCA_030765085.1 of Allium cepa. Taxonomy (NCBI): domain Eukaryota; kingdom Viridiplantae; phylum Streptophyta; class Magnoliopsida; order Asparagales; family Amaryllidaceae; genus Allium; species Allium cepa. The sequence continues at coordinate 366,368,425 of CM060938.1, read as the reverse complement.
TGTTTAGTAAGACCGTATTTTAGTAATATGAGAAATTATGGAAAAATAAGTCTCTTTCCATTCAAAAGTGAAATTAAAGTTAAAATGAAAGAGAATTTGATATTTGAAATGAAACGGATTTGAAAAGGATAGTTAATTAGAAATTGAAACTAAGATGAATAATGAAATTGAAATCGATTTTTGAAAAAGTGAAGTTTAGTTTGAGGTTGAATGAAAGTTTTGAAATTAGATTTGAAATCTAAGTTTTAGATATGGTTAATTTGAGATTAGAATTGAAATTGAGTTGAAATTGGATTTTAAAATTTAATATTAAAATAATAGGAATACAATAGTATTATAATATGGTAATAGTGAACATATATTTTAAATACTTTAAAAAGTGATAATATTGATTTGTAATGATTTTATAAGCGTTGAAATCCAATTTGAATGGATTAATTCAAATATTGAAAAATAAAGTTAAAACTAGACGCGTCGTGCAACGGCAGTTCGCAATTTCGCGTCGAAAAGTTCAAATGAATGTGTAGAGTGGAATATGGCTCAGAATTCTTCGAGGTAAGAAAATTCCGGACTATTTTATCCATATCTTCTAAACGAAGAAAGAAAATCAAAGTTTCAATAAGTAGATTTTGAATTAGGACCAAATCAATTTTCTAGAAAAATCGCGCTAGTGCAGTTTAGTGACCATAACAGGAAATCTGTATAAATGAACGTTCTTAATTATGAAAAAATATGGAATAAATTTGATAAATCTATTTAAATGATTAAAAAGAGATTTGGATTTGATAATATGAGTTTTAAAATATTTAAAAGTGGTTTAATTCAAATAAGCTTATTTAGCACTTTCCGCGGCATTTTCTGCTGCGAATTGTATAACTTTTGGAATACGAGTTTAAATGTAACGACGTTTTCCAGAATCAATTGTGAATTTTTTAAAAAGGATAAATAAGCGTTTTGAATGATAATTTGGGATATTTATAAGCAATTCCAAAATAAAGTTGAAAATCTGAGTATGCGGAAACGATTAGTACATTTGTCCCGCCTGTGAGATCTGGGAAGATAAAATAAGGTGTTTAACGAAGGTTAGGGATGAAAAAACTAGTGCCCTAAAGATACCTGGCCTATGTTTTCATTTCTTAGGCGAGGGGTGGAACAGATCGAAGGGAAAGCCCGGATGCTCTTAAATCAAAAAGATTCTGTTAAGTATTCCAAAATAAAAGAGAATTGATATTATCCAAATGTTAAGCAATCTCCAAAAATGAATGATTTCTATGATCCTATTTACTTCAAAATGTTTGTTAAGATTGATTTAGGGTTAATCATAAACGATATCTTAAATAACATTGTTTTTGACCCGCCTAAAAGTTAAAAAATTTGATCAAGAATTGAGCAAGGAAATTTGAGATATTTTCCATAGAAAAAGAATGAATTTCTTAGAAATTATCCTAAGTCAAAAGAAAGAGATTTCGAAATCATCCGAAAAGAATTAAAGTGAAAAGAGACTTAATAAATCCTATGTACTGATATTCACTTTCTATCGATGTTGGATTTCGAAGGAACCGGAGTCGGATTTGGTTAATTTCTATTCGAAAACCACTTCGAACCAACGTATACGTTCAAACGTGAAGACATGTAGAATATGGTGATTGAAGATCGTGGATCTTCCTAGCGTGAAGACTTCTTGTTGAACTTTCTCTGGTTGGCCCCACTATAAAGTTATTTATAGTAGTCTCCTCGTGATGGAGTTTTTGCGGATTGCAAAGGCTTCTCGCCTAGTACCGGCCGAGGAAAGTGCCTTCGGTTTGTCCTGTTCCTGGAAAACTTGTATGAACGTTTGTCTGACATTGCATTTCTAACGATTACATAAATTGGTTTTTACAAACGTACATCATGGTGGCAGAGAAGGCAAATTCTCTTAGCTTAACACCCTCCTTGAGAATACAAGCTCAAGGGTTATATTTTTGTGGAATGCAATTAGTAGTTAAACGAAAATGGCAATGTGGCATTCAAAGATTTGATATGTGCTGTGAGAAAAGGTAATCGTTTGCCTCAAGCCTCATCAAACCGGAAATGACCGAAACAAGATTAGATGCAGGAAGGCTAAGTGGGTCATTCCCAACTAGGATATGGTCATCCTCTTCTAGATATATTTCTTCCCACTATGATGTTCGGGATGTTAATTAATGTGGTGTATGGAAAACGAGCGCTCGGTTAAAGGTCGGCAACGACCGAGGGATGACATATTCGGTACCATCTAGTTAAGAGATGGGCCGGTCTTGTGTTGGTAGAGGAGCTTTGTGATGGTTTCTCGGGACATCCATCTAGCGGTGTACCCATTTCGGAAGGTAGATCCTGCGCCTGGTCATTTTTATATAAATCCATTCTCCAATAAGAACCTACGGTTTTGTTTGTATTTGCGTAATGAATAGCCTTGAAATGCTATATGGGTAACCATTTCGGATATGATTAATAAATTCATATGAAAATGTTTTCAAAGAATGTCATTAGAAACAATATCAAATGTTTTGATATATATAAAAGTGTTTTAGTTATCATAAGGTAAAAACTCGTCCGTGTTTATGTGCGGGCGTGGTCCTATGAGATACTCTTTATTTCCAAGAATTTTATCCAAAGACTGATATATGACACTGTCATTTATTATTAAGTTTTTCTCACGCTGGTTTATCAAGCCTGATGCGGGTATTTTCAATACTCGGGTCAGATCCGAGTAGTTTTAGGATAGTCGAAGACAGTTGGAGTTTCTAGAGGAGAGCTGGAGATATTCATCGACGTATGGAGATATTCTATTATCCACTGTACTTAGTGTATTTTGTTTGATGTTTGTCAGCATTTGTAAGGGCAGGTGTTATAACTGTCCAAGCTGAAGTTAGGTTAGACTATGATATTGTATTTTAAAAGTTTTCCGCTGTAACAATATTTGTTAAATATTATATGTTATTCCATTCGTGTGAGATTCTGTTTTGTCTACTTTTCTTTATCACCCTTAAAGATCCGTCTTTTCGTGCAATTTGAGTTAAACATGTGTGGTTCATTGTCGATTCAAAAGGTACGAGAAAACGGGCCTTTACACTCAGATTGATGTATGTATATACAGTTTCTGTTTTGTAAAGATCATTGATATGATATTATATATTTTCCGCTGCGATGTAAGATTCCGTACTGTTCTGTTTGGTTCTATCTTCTCTCTTTCTTCTCTTCTCTTCTTCTCTCTTCTTTTCTTTAACTTTTCATCAGTTTGTGCTTTTTGGGTCGTACATGTTTGGATTATTGTCGATTCAAAGGGTACGGATTTGCGGGTCGTCACACGTGGTATCAGAGCTTAGCTTTTGTATATTCCTAAGATTTGATTTGTACGTAGTATAGATAGGGACAGTAGCAACCTAGATTTAGTTTGAGTGTATTATATATATGAGCGCGTATTTGTTAGTGAATATAAAATATTTTATATTGTGTTTGCTTATCCGTTGAGCTATTTGTGAATTCTGGTCGGTATATGGGACGTCATATTATCGATAGGTATTTCCGAACACTTAAACGAGGCAAGTCGATATAGTATTATTTTAAATTGGGTAAATGAAATAATTTTAGTTCGATTATATTTTGTATATAAAGAAATAACTTTTTAGAAATTATTAAAGGGTATATGAACTGATTGTTTGGTTGTTTGAAAATGTAAATATATAAAAGTTAATAAAGATGTCTGAATAATCTAAATAAAAACAACAATCATAAAAGAATGAAATTGTATAAGCAAATGAATTATAATGTATGGAATTGTAATTAATATGATTTACAATGGTGAAATAATCTTATATATAAGAAATGAAACTATGTGAGTTATAAATAAAAATGGATTTAAATTAAGAATTGGGAAAATTTGAATCCCATTTATTTTGGAAGTTGTTTTTTCAAAGTTAAAGAGGTTATATTATTATAAATAGAAAATAAGTGAAATTATATAAGTAAAAGATTTGTAAATGTGATTTATACAAATAAAAAAATAATTTTTAAAAGAATATAAAGCACTGAATTCACTATTGTTACTAGGAAATAATAAGGGTGATGAGTGCAGCATCATCAGTATCATTTTCGAGTTTCTTTGTGATGAATTGCTACCAATAGTAAATTGAAATTGAAGTTTTGTTATGATAAACAAATTTGATTTAAAATCCAAATTAAAATTGATAAAAATAAGTAAAATGAGTTTTGGACTTATAATATGAAATGATAAAGATTTAGCTTTGGTAAAGTTGAAATAAAATTTGAGTTAGCATATTAGATATATGATTTGAAATTAAATGTAAGTGATTAAGTGATTATATAATATGAATTTGGATATTTAAATAATAATAAGTTATATAATTTATAAAACGAGAAAATGTAAGTAAAAACCAATTGTTAGAATGGTTAAACAATTTTGTTAAGCAAAACAAAATCTAAATTTGAATAGCAGAATGAAATTTGACTTAAGTAAAAGTTAAATAAAATAGAATTTGAAATAAATTAGAAATGAACTTAAGTTGTAAAAGTTAAAGTGAAGGTAATTGAAGTTGAAATGAAACACAACTTAGGTGATGTTGAGTGAAGTTGATTCTGGTATCAAAGTAAATTAATAATGTGAACTAATAAAGTAAAGTGATGAATACAACTTAAGTTAAGAAGTTGTGGATTGAATAATTGAATGAAAGTCGGCTGAATGTTAAACCAATTTGAAATTAAAAGTGTTAAACCAAATTGAATGTAAACGAAGTAAAGTAAATTAATTTGGTAATTTTGGATATGCATTAATTGTTAGATGGATGCTCATTGATTGTATAGGAAATCCATATGAAAGTGAACTAATGAAATGGAAAGCTAAGTGATTGAATTCAAATTGGAGTAAGTAAATTTAAATAGAATTGAATTTGATTTAATGTGGAAGTGAACTAACTTGAACATGAATAATGAATGTTAATAAAATCCAATGTTAATAAATCAATTCAATGAATATTAATAAGAAATGAATGTATATTGATTTGGTTATGGATGTTAGTTGGATGATAGTTGGTTGATGGTTGGATTTGTTATATTAGCATATATAGTTTTTGTATTGGTATATGTTGTATATTGATATTACTTTCATATATACATGTTTCTCATTTGTTTGTTGAGTGTGTAGTAGGTGCGTATGGCGCTTGCTTCGCTTTTGGAGCTCACTTTCGCGCTATATTAGCCGTATATGCTCGTAATAATATATAACGTACATATCTTGGATTACATATCGTACTTTTATACTTTTTCCCTACGGGATGCCTCATCCTCGATGATGAGATGTATATTTGTGATACATGCATTGTTATTTTTTTTCCGGATCGAACCGCGCAAAGGAGAATACGGCGAATTTTTCTGAAAATTTAAGGCGTTAGAATTTTTTTGGGAATTTCGGGAAAAATTTCTGATAACTAAAATTTTGATATTGAGTTATAAAGTTTAACGATATTAGTTGGTTTTGAAAAGATAACTATATATGTATTTGAAAACTTATAAAAGTTTTTGTAAGTTTAACTAATGGATTTTGGAAAAAGTTAAAAGGTTAAATAGATTTGGTAAATCTAATTTGAACAAATTGTTTGAAAAGATAATGGATATCGTGACTTTTTCTTACTTAGTAATTTCGAGGACGAAATTCTTTTAAGTAGGGGAGAATGTAATGACACAAATTTTTTTTCATTTGAAATTCATATATTTAATTAATTTTGAATATGCACACGTAAAATTTATAAGCTGAATAGATTTTGTTTCGAATATAGTAATTTAATTGGATAATTAAATTGTTAATTTATTATTTGAAAATTACATAAATAATTGAAATTTGAATGTAATATGAATGAAAATGATTTGTAAAGTTGAATTAAATTATATTTGAATTAGAATGATGTTAGGGAACTTTTAAAATCGAATTAAAATGTTAATTTGTAAAAATTGAATATTTTAATATTTACTTGACGAGTGAAAATAGTCATTTTTCAAACAGTCGGATTTCGAAGAAACTAGTTTCATTGAATCCGTAATGTTATATTTTTGTAAGATTTCAAATTCGTGTCAATCGGATATCAAATTTCCAAATTCTATAATTCAATTTCAAAATTTAATTTAAATAATTCAAATATTCATTTAAATTCGTATATAATTTCATTCTGTAATCATTTAAAATAAACTTAATTTAACGTTCAAATCGATTTAAATCATTCATCGATTTCATTCAATACTCGTTAAATCAATTTATCATTTAAACAATTTATATTAAATTTCCAATTCATTAAATTACTTAAGTTCAGCCTTATTATACCAAAGCTTCCAATTTGAATTAAGTTAAATTCGTCAAATCAAATTCTTTAAATTTAAAATCTTACATTCAATCAATAAAACGCATTTTTTTCTTGTTAAAGAAATTCAATTTTATTTATTTATTTACTTAGTTAGAATTTCAAAACTCAATTAATAAAGAAACTTAGTTTCACTTATTCAAGATGTTCAATTTCACATAATAAAGAATTAAATTTAATACAATTATTAAATAATTCAATCTTATTCAATTATCAAATAATTTCAAATCTTAATTATTAACTAATTTCAAAACTTAATTATTAGTAATTCCAAATTTTATTATTAAATGATTCCGAATTTAATTATTAAATAATTAAATTTTCACAATGTTCTTTCGTCAATTACTACGTTAATATTATGTTTCAGTTTTCAAATATTCACATTTTCCTTTCATTAAATTTAAATTTCCAATTTTATTTCAAAACCTTATTCTTATTCAAATAAAATCTTTATTTTTTTTAAATCAAATTATTGACCAATCGGGTATAATTTAATTCTCTATCCTAAGTCAAAGTTTATTTGCGTATTTATCATTTCAACCCGATTTCATTTCAATTCAAAAATCAAAGCATAGCAAAGGGAACTTGCAGTGTAATAACTGGGATGGTGTCAAAGTAAATAAACAAGCAACAACAACCATACATAACAATCCAATAATTTATTTAAATAATCCCGAAATAATCGTATTAATTTATATTTGTTGTTTATGCAAATTAATATAATTATTTCTAGAATCTACACTATCATTTCATGTAGACTAAAGATTATTCTGCTAATTATTTATACGGTTCTTCACTTGTCATTTATTTTTCAATTTTATACTACATACTTATACAACATACATTCAATGGTTCAAGGTGTAGTTATTTCTACGTGTCGATTTATTTATCATTTAAAGGGGACAAATTTATCTAATCAATATTCAACTTATAAATCCATTTTAAAATTGTTTACTATCCTATATCAAATTCAATTTGCATATTATTTATCACTTTAACACTAACAATTAACATCCAATTTCAACATCACATAACAATCATTCATCATCCAAACTGGTATAAGAATATAAGTCATGAAAATTAATTCACCTTTCCGGGATAAAGAAATTGATAGCGAAGCACAAAGAAGCACGAATGAAGTCGGTACAATGCGAAACAAACGGACACTGTAATTATCGACAAAAGAAAAACGATATTAATTCAATGAACATTCATATATAATTTATAAAATTATATTGATGCACTTACCAATGACGAGAAAAGAACAAAAGCTGAAAATCGATGCTGTTGCAAAAGGCTTAACTGGTTGCTTCTGCACACAACAAGAAAAAGATGGATGGTTACTATTTACTCAGCAACCAGACTATACATACAGTTCATATATTTCTACTTCCTCCAATCACTTCGACACAGTACACTTCTACCATCCACAACAGACACTGCTCATTCGACCTCCTATATAAAACAAACTGTTCTCTTTTTTTTATATTAAGCAAACCGAGACTTCCAAAATGCAGGTTTGCATTCCATTTCACTCACGCGCGCAACTCTTCACAACACACGCATATACTTGCAACCCTTCTTCTACATACTGAAACAATCACTCACGCAGTACACACCCACCAACATACACGCACACAACCCATATGCACATGTTCCACAAACACACGCTCCTCATACACACGCTCCACGTATCCAATCAATGACGCACGCATGCCAGAATGGGAGGTGGTGCTTGGAGAGGAAGATCGGCTTAAGGCTCAGTTTCGGTGGTGATTCAGGTGAGCAAGGAGTAGTGAGGTCTGGGGTGTTTTACAATGGAGTGGGATGGCCGCATGCATGATAAGCTATGGTTGGCCGCCGTGGTGCTAGGGTGGTGTTGACGCCATAGACGGCTGTTGTTCAGTGGTATAAGGCTAGAAAGGAGTGGTGGAAAATATTGGCTCGGGTGCTTGCTACAGAACGCGGTGGTTGTTAGGTCAGGTGACGTGGCTATTAGGGGAGGAGCACGAGGTTGGCAGGGTCGTGCGGTTCACAGTGGGAGGCAGAGAGGGATTTGCAGTATGGATTTTTCATGGTGGCTATCGTCAGGAAAGAGAGAGGGTCGGAGGGTTTGTGTGAGTTGCTAGATGCGGTGCACTTTTAGTTTCGGCCATTTTAAACTTTCAGAAAAAGATAAGAAAGAAGAAGGAGGGTGAAATACCTGGAGAGTTGGAATTGCAGTAAAATGAACAGTATGTTTCATAATTACTTTATAAATTTAAAGTAAAATTAATGTTGCTTTGTAACCCGATACGTCACTTCCTTTCCCAATGCAAACCCCTAGTTGCCAACTAACTTATTTATTATCAGCTGATATTAAAATTTTCAAATTCAAGTGGATATGAGTTAAAAAATTTGGGTGAATAAATATACCGTTTTGATCAGCGCGATGAGGCGCTTCCAACGGTACACAGATCATTGCGATACGACAGTTTTATAAAAACTTGAATTTAGGATGCTTAAATTTTTCGATTTACGAAACAATTTAAATAGAACAGGCGACGACGGTATTTGACGAAACGAATTACAACGTCTTGATCAGATAAATTTTTACAATATTATTGTGTAAAAATATTTGGATTCAAAAGATAAATTTTACACAGCTTAAAATGAACTGATATACAGTAAAACGCGAACGAAATTTTGAGACGATCCGACTTTCTCACCACAGAAAATCGTATCATCTTAAAGAAAGAAAGGGATAGAAAAAAGAAAGGAAAGAGAAGAAAGAAGAAACAACATCAGAATCTTAACAACGGAACAAATAAATTATATTAATAACATAAATATTACATAGTTTACAATCATTATCAGAGTTACACAGATTACACATCACATACTAGATAGTTATAAACATCTGTCTAGTTATACAACTCAATACAATACAAGGAAACTACTCAGAGAAACCAACACCGCGGAACACTATTTATAACTATAACACAGAAGCCTCCTACTCCATTGCTCCTCCACAATTCGTCAAAACTAACCTGAATCCCTTGGCTACTCGTAAAAATTTGAGTACCCAAGATTTTAAGAAAACAAAAGATAAACTCCGGGTCAGGCATGGGTCTGGTGTGAGTAACAGGTTAAGGTTGCTTAACTTATAAAAACCTTTTGAAAACAAAAGTATCACGTAATACTTTCCACACATAAACATGGAAAAGTTTTTACCTTAAGCTAACCAAAACATTTGATAGGAAATCCGGTGATATTATAATAGTGTCTAGGGTTTTCAAGTAAAATACAGAAATAGCTGGAATGCTTACATCTCACGTTCCGACATAGTTGGGCACAACTAATACGTACGACACTTATTGAAGATTGGATTCCATACAATGGCAGGGCTACCGGGGTACCGCCCGTCACAGTACGTGGCCTAGATCAACGTATTGAGGATCACTCCCAATCCCCTACAACACAAGACCGGAACCATCCCTTACTGGACAGTCCTGAACAAGACAACCCCGACAGTTGGAGCTCACAACCGTCCACATAGCCGAAATAAAAGGGACCTCTAGACAGGGGAAAATCTCGTCCTACTTGGGCATGACCCGCTTAGCCTTGCTGCACCTCCCCTGTTTTAGCCATTCCAGGTTGATGAGACTTGAGGCTACGGTTACCTTTATAGAACATATCACTTAGAATGCTCATCGTCCACCTGACGATGTTCTGAAAGCATTCAATCCATACAAGTTCGTTCTGGGTTCGGACGAAACCGAAGGCATTACCTCGTTACACTCATTTTGGAATCACCCTCAGAGTTAACGACGATAACCCTTGCACTCTGAATCTTCATCTTCACTTGAGATTTACGACCTATCGTTAATTTGGATCGATGTGGTTTTCGGATTTCGAAATATGGAAGCCCGATCCCGGTCTCATCGAAATCCAAAACGTGTCTTTTAAGGCCAAGTTGTTTTAAAGTTTAAAACAATTCAATTATCTATATACACACAGATAGATAACTCACAAATCACAATAGATAATCAACATTATCATAAATAACAGATAATCCATATTATCATTATAAACAGATAATCCATGCTGTCGTCGAAATAGACAATCCATATTATCATCACAATGCAACCAAAGCATTCATATCACACTGCATTACTTATCTCATTTCTGAGATCACAAAGCATTCAAGGCAATCAATATCATCTATTCATACATAAGCAATGATTTACTTCATCATACTACAATTAATTTAAAATGAATTAAATTAATTACTTCCATCTCTAATTAATTTAAAATGAATTAAATTAATTACTTCATCATTTTAAATCTTGCTTATCTAACCATTAATAAAGTCAATTAACTAAGCATTCAAATTAATCACCTTAATTAATCACCCTTGATTAATTATCTTTTAATTACATTCAAGTAATTGTCCCTTAATTAATTTCACAAATTAATTATTCTTAACCAACTCAGTAATTAACCCTTAATTACTTCAATTAATTAATTAACTATAATTAATTACATTAATTCTTAATTAATTAATTACATTAATTAATTACCTTTAAATCACTTATCATTAATTAATTAATCTTAATTAATTAATCCTTAATTACATCATAAATTAATTGATTAATGATCCCTAATTATATTTTAATTAATTACTTTATTTAAAATTAATTAAAGTAAGTAATTAATCTTAATTAAACCACAATTATTAATCATTCCTGATTAATCACATCCAGTAATTAACTAACCTTAATTTCTTCATTAAAATAAATTAATTATGCCTTAATTAATTTCTTAATTAATCCCTTGATTAATTCCAAAGTAATTTAATCCAAATTACTTCCATTCTTAAAACATCTTCAATTAATTACATCCTGTAATTACCAATCAATTACTTCACTAAGTAATTTCAATTCTTTAATTACATTAAGTAATTATCATCAATTTATTCAGTATTTAAAATTAATTAAACTTAATTAATTAATTCAAGCTAATCCCATTAAATTCAATTAATTACATTAAGTAATTAATTCCTTAATTACTTCCATTAAGTGATTACACTAAAACAATTCACAACTGACTATCTTTAATTAATAAATCTAGTTAATTATTAAAAATTAATCACCTTAATTAATTATAAATAATCTCAAATTAATGACCTTCATTAACCATTCTTTAATTTTTTTGGCAAAGCCAGCGGGGTTAACTGGGCCCCTACCAGTTTTATTGCAAACAATAAAAGGGTACATCGTAAAAGAAAAAGGAAAATAATGACAAAGAACAAGCAAGGAAAAACAACAAAATCAAGCCCATCCATCGAGCAGTGTTTGAGGGAAAACACTATTGCTGTTCATCAGTTGCCAGTGTGTTCGAGTCTTAACTTCATTCCACAACACTTCATCATTTCTTCTTTCATTATCAAAAACTATAGCATTCCTCTCACTCCATATAACATTCATGCATAATTTTAAGCAGACAGCTAACACCCTTCCATGATCATTCCTCCACCTAGTAGCTTTAAATATAATACTCCAGAGAATGCTAGAATTAGAACAAGATAGCTTAGTTCCAGTTATACAACTAATCCTATCCAACAAGTAGTGAAGTGCAGGACATTCAAAATATAGATCCTCAGTTGTTTCTTCATGAAGTTCACAAAACAAACACTCAGTTGAACAAGCCAAACCATACCTGTTTAAAAAACTTCTTGTAAGTAAAGCTTGATTTATAAATTTCCACATCATTAAGTTGTCTTTTGGAATAGAATCAGTATTCCATATGACAGAGAACCATTTAGAAGTAGGAAGTGGGACATTGGCAGAAACAATGTTGTAAACTGCTTTAACAGAATGTGCTTTCTTGAGCCAATATACAGGGTCATCATGTTTTGCACAGAAGATTTTTAGCTGTATTTCACCCCACAACTGCCTAATCACCTGATTGCTATTGTATGGTAACTGCATTTTACCATTATGTAAAAATTCATTAGCTTTAGCATCATTATGTATTCCAGATTATAAAATCTGAGCGGGTTCACACATTTTAGATAAAATTTGGCCTTTACTGACCCATGGATCATGCCAAAAGCTAACAGAAGATATAGCATTAACTGGATATTGTATCATAGGGAGGAAGACTTCCTTAAGTTTCAACAAGCTTCTCTATATCCAACTGCAGTTCTGAGGTGCAACCATACTCGAAAAATATTTGTCCTTAATATTGTAATGCCATGTCCAATGTACCCATATTCCTCTTTTGTTAATTAGGGCATCAAATTGTTTACTTATAGCAGCAATATTCCACTTCCTAATATCAAGAACTCCAAGCCCTCCCAATCTCGGAGATGTCTCAAATTTAGAAAATGAACATGGCATTAACTTTCTATTGTGTATACTACCAGTCCAAAAAAATCTATTCATGGAAGACCCAACAAGTTGCAGTAATTTCACAGGTAGAATGAGTGTACGTGCCCAATAGACAATAGAGGAAAAGACAACAGATTTTATAAGCACTAACCTACCACTCTGTGTCAAAAACCTATTATCCCAACCAGACATAACTGAGGTTATTTTATTGTAAAGAGGTAAACAATCAGCTGCAGTAATTCTTTTTGATATTAAAGGGAGACCAAGATACTTCATGTCATTTTCCATGCAAGAGAAACCAAAATGTTGATGTAGAGCAGCAGCTTGAACTTCACTAACTCCAGCAACTAGCATAGAAGGTTTGGCTTGATTAATAGTAAGACCAGTCATTCTGTAGAAAGCCTGCAGAGCATCCATAATACCATTTAAGGAGGGTAACTCAGGTTTGGTAAACAACATAACATCATCAGGAAACATAATAGATGTTATTTGTAGATGTGAGCACTTTGGGTGATACTTAATGATCTTCTGGTTGAAACTAGTTCTGAGTAAAACAGTTAATACTCCCATAACAATCAAAATAAGTAAGAAGATATAGGGTCACCCTGTCATATACCTTTACTACCTTTGAAACATCCCACGGGTCTACCATTTATTACAATAGAGTATGAAGGTGTGGATATACAAGCATATATCCAAGACACAAAAGTTTTAGGAAAACCCATCACAACCATTATCCTAACAATTGAGTCCCAATGAATTGTGTCTTATGCCTTGGAAATATCTATTTTAAGAGCAGCTGCAGGAGACACACTTCTTCTACCATAACCCTTAAGTAATTCCTAAGCAAGCAGAACATTATCAATTATATCCCTAGTAGGAATAAAGGCAGCTTGGTTGTTTGATACAACAGTAGGCAGTACTCTGACTAAACGTGTTGCTAGAATTTTAGAGATACACTTGTAAACTACATTACAGCATGATATAGGCCTGAAGGAGGAAACATTAGTAGGAGGAGTGACTTTAGGGATAAGAGAAATGTTGGTGCAGTTGACCTCCCTAAGTAACTTGCATTTATTGAAGAAATTGTGAATTGCTTGACAAAATTCACCACCTAGTACACTCCAAGTAGAGATAAAGAATGTAACATTTAGCCCATCAGGGCCCCTAGATGATTGCTTGTTCATGGAGAAAAGGGTAGCCTTGATTTCCTCATCAGTGACTTGCCTAATAAGAGAGGTTGCTTCCAGGGAAGTAATGCATGGAAGGGCTAGAGTAGAAATTAGGTCCAGATCAGGAAGGAATCCATTAGAGTTACCAAGGAGATTGGTGAAGTATTGTATAAAGGCATTATCAACAGTATCTGCAGAAGTAAAAAGAGTACCATGCTCATCATTAATTCTAAAAATATTATCTCTTGCGTGCTTAACCTTTAATGATTCATGATAATACTTAGTGTTTTTGTCTCCATCATCTATCCATCTTTTATGCAATTGTTGCCTCTTTATGCTAGCTTCCAAGAAAAGGGCTTTGTTAACCTCCTTATATAATTTCCCCTCTTCAGCATCAGCATGAATATCAAGAGGATGCTCCATCATATAGTCTTGCTTTATCTTCAATTGTTCCTTAAGTGTTGTTGACAGAAGGCTACCTGTACCAAAGGTTGTAGATGCCCACAGCTTGATTGCTTGCTTGATGCTTTTTAACTTCCTGCAAAACTTGTACATAGGGTTACCATAACATGAAAATTCAGAATTAACATGAGAAACTAAGACCATAAAGTGCTCATGCTTAACCCAAGCATTAAAAAATTTAAAACATCTCTTTTCCCTTCTAAAATGGTTCCCAAGAGTTAATATAAGATGAGAGTGGTCAGACAGTATAGGTTGTGGAAGGAAGACAGAGAGGGTAGGCCATTGATTGAGAGCTTGATAATTACTAAATGCATGATCAATAGTAGTGAATGAACGAACACCACTTCTAATTCTGTTATTCCATGAATACTTAGCTCCTGACTTATTCACCAAGATCAACTCAGAATCAAAGACAGCAATATTGAGAGGATCAAGATCTTTTGGAGTAAGAGGAGTACCACCAAATTTTTCATTATAGACAAAGCAGGAGTTGAAATCACCTAAGACAAGCCAGGGGTGAGAAGATTGTTTTAAAGGAGGCAAAGAATTGAGAAATGCATTCCTGGAATTTACAGAGTTGTCAGCATAAACAAAAGTTATGTAGTAGAAGGATTGAGTTTGAGAATCATGAACATGAAAATGAATAAACTGTCTAGATGATAGAATAGGAGAAAGTGACAAAACAGCTGGGTCATAGATGACAAGTATTCGACCATATGCTGCAGTATCAAGATTATGATGGAAAGACCATTAAGGGTTAATGTAGGAAGCAACTTTAAGGGATAAGGAAAGATTAAGCTTAGTTTCTAGCAGACCAAAAAGGCAAATATTATGCTCTTAGATATAACTTTTAACTTGATCAAGTTTCAAATTACTATGGGCTCCTCTTAAATTCCAAGATGCAGTTTTTTATACATTATAATTTATTGAGATTGGGTGGAGTTATTCCTTCTCTAAGCTGACAGAGATCTTGTTTCAGTTTTACTTCTTGGCAGGTTCGGGGGGAAGGTTGAATGATTATTTGAATGGGAGGAGGAAGGGTCATGATGAGGTGCTGTTTGAGTTTGGGAGATAGGAATGCATGAAGGCCATCCTGGTAACTGAATTGAAAAGTTGTAATGAGGAGGTATAGGTGGTTGAGTATGGTCAGCAGTTATATGCATTGAGGTTATTAATTGAGTGATTTGTGCTTCAAAGGAATTGCACCATTTTAATTCAAAATCAGATGCAGGAGAATTAGCATGAGGATACACTTCAGTTGTAACATTACCAACCTCCTTATTACTCCTAATTTTGGTAGAGTCCTTCTTAGATATTTCCGGCACACCAAGATTTGATGACAATTCTTTTGTTTCTGATTCATTGTTTTCAACAGTAGTTGTAATATTTATGGTTGACCCATTGTGTTGCTCTCTACAATTAACCTCAGCAGTTATCTCTCCTTCCTCTTCATCAAATATTTCCAATATACCTTGTTCATTCTATACAGTTTGGAGCAAGTTGTACTTGTTATGAGTGCTAACAGTACATGTCTTTTCATCTCTGTGAGGTTTATTAACTTTATCAAGTTCCTTTATATTTTCTTCAATTCCACCATGATATTATTTTCCTTTTCACCTAGTATGTAACGACCCGTAAATTTTCGATAATTAAAATAGCTAATTTAATAAGATTTCGTGATTTAATGTTATAAAAAAAATTTGTAATTCGTTTGGAATAATAATAGCTGGAATGAATTGCGACAATAATTATCCAAGTAATTATTTATAGATTGAATGGAGTTCCAATCTAATTGAATTAACTCAAATGTTATAACTTGGTTATAAGGGAATATATGGAAAAACAAATGTAAATAAGTGAATAAGAAGTGTGAATTATTTAGGTAGAAATACAAATTTTAATAGATTGGTTTCGAAGATTTGAATAGTAATAAGTATAGAAAAATAAATGCTACTTAGTGAATGCCTTTGCAATCAATAATTGGATAGTGTTTGTGTCAAAATTGGGCACAACACTCTTCGGGAGTCGTTGAAGAGATAATAGTCAAGAATGTATGTTCAAAACAGATATTATCTAACAAAAAATCCAATCAACGGTAAAGAAAATGCGTAGACAAGCGATTTATAGTGGTTCAGCGTATTGCCTACGTCCACTGTGAAGTGTTTTGATGTTTTATTGCTTTTCTTTCAATGATTACAAGTTGTTGCAGCAATCAACAGCAAATTACAACTGTAAATTCGAAATCGACAGTAAAATTATGATGTAGGATGATGGAGATCTCGATTCGGCAGAGTCTGGGCGCTTGAGTGTCGAAAGATCGCAATTCTGTAGGCCCTGAGGCTCTATTTATAGGCGTAGGCTGTTGATATTTCGCTGAAAACTCGGAAGATCACTTCTGGCACGTGAGGGGGCCCACACGCATGGTCTTACGAAGTTTGGGACCACTTTGGCATCGGTTCGAACTCCGTTCGAACCGATCAAGAATTCGTCCAATCGAGGTGAAATTTGGTGGGGAGACTCTTCGACATGTATTCAAGCTTCTGTGAAAATTTCATGGCATTTGGATCAGTGGATTGGGAGATACGATGGATTCGAAATAGGGTTCACGGCGTGGCTGTTTGGTTCAAAACCATGTATTCGAACTGATGGTTTCGAAACTATGGTGGCACGTGGCTTCGTGTTGACGCGGAGCGCAAACTTCGAATCGATCCGGTCTTCACTCTGTGTTGACCGCTTCGACTCCATATATCTCGGCGCATTCGAACCGATGAAAGACACGTCATCATGGTTGGCTGGCCCAGTGGGCTCGAAGGAAGCTTCACTGGTGGGTTCGAACAGGGCCTCTGTGATGGGTTCGAACAGGACCTCTGTGATGGGTTCGAACAACTGACGCTCAATGGATTCGAAGGTGATGGAGTCGAACCCGTGGCACGTTGATGGGTTCGAAGTCGATGGATTCGAAGGTGATCGTTTCGAAACTTTGGTTTTCCCCCCCAAATTGAATCGATCATAACTTGAGCATACGAAGTCGGATTGACTTAAAATTTGAGATGCTGACTTCTACGGTCTTTCTTGTCGTGTCCTATCAATTGTAGCTCAATCTAGACTCGGACAAAATTCAGAGATATCCATAGCAAAACGAAGTATGACTAATTTCTGAGACGAACTATTCTCCGTTTTTCGATCGATCTTTTGGTATCGCGGCTTTGCCAAAAAGTGGGATAACATTTTGCCCCCCAAAGTACGTCTTGTGGGAACATGACGTGCTTTGAATAGCCACAACTTTCTCTCTGAACAATCATTGCTCTTTTTTTTGATATTCGTACTCTGTATTGCTGCAACCTTGCGTTGATATGATTGATTGCTGTATAATGGCGCTTAGCCGTTGGCTGTTGCATTTGTAACAAGCAAGTGTGTGATCCCTGCAAATGCTTAGAATCGAATGTTAGTTCGATATATATGCACATATGCTAGTTTGATCTTTGTTAACGTCGTGCGTCTACAAGTCGTTGTTAGTTTCATTTGCTATTGAATTTCGTATCGATTCTCTCCTGAACCGATTTTGAAATTTGAATTGAGACAACGCTTGATGGTTGTTTTGAAAAGTTCCTTCGTATCGATCCTCTCCTGAACCGATGTAGAAGGTTGAAGGAAACGACTCTGCGCTGCGTGGTTGCAATGCTTCGAACCGATATGCTGGAGTATAGATGGGTTCGAAATCCACATTCGTATGGATGGAGTATACTTGTGTTGTGATGGGTTCGAAGCTGGCGTTCGAACCGATGTGAAAGGATGGATTCGAACAAGCAGTTCATATCGATGGGTTATGGATGGATACGAAGTCATTGATACGAACAAGGGCTTCGAATCGATGCGCCCACTGTTTGTTTCACATCGATGCAACTCGCTGTCCTACTACGTACTTCGTATCGATGGAATATGGGGCGAACTTCGAATCGACAGGGCCTTAGGCTGATGGATTCGAAGGCTGACTTCAAATCGACCTGGGTCTTGACCGGTTATGACCGGTTGGGTTAACTGGGATGCGAAGCGACTCGGTCATATCCCAGGCTTCATATAAATAGCAGGGGGTTTTACTTTTTTCATTTTTTACTTTTTACTCTCGCCTTGTTTTCACTGTGCTACGCATCGTTTCGAAGCTTCAAAGGAGAAAACACTGCATCGCGTATTCGAACCAATCCAGATCCAAGACCTTAACTCCTCGAATCCATCACAGAAACTAGGTAATTAGCCTCGAATCCTAACGGCAAAGCTATTTCGAATCCATCTCTCCATCGATTGCTCGCTTCAGCAATTGGCAAAACCAGTTCTAGTTTGGGAAGGCTTCGAACCGATACGTGGATTTGAGTTCGAATCGATGATGGCGGCGTCATTTTTCTTGGATTTCGTATCGACCTCTTGGATGACCTTATGGGGGTGACGCAGTTCGCACCGATTGATGGATTCGATGGGTTCATTCGAATCGATGGATTCGAACCCATCGGCTATCGCTTCGAAGTTTTAAACTTTATATCGATTCGAAGAGGATCGATTCGAACGATATCGATGTCAAGTTGGTGGTTTCGAATCGGTACGAACTAGCCAAACAAGGATCAATTCGAAGTCATCCATTTTCGATCGATTCGAATTCGACACCTGGTCATCGTTTCGAAGCGCGCTTTCCAGTCATCGGTTCGAAGTGATGTTAGGTTGGTTTCGAACGAGGTCCCTGTGATTGGTTCGAACCCTTTATGATGGATTCCAAAGTTTGACATTTACAAACACAACTCCGGCGAGCTTCATTCCTGCATATTTGGACATATTAAACTGCATACTTGACCACCTTTCGAAGCTCGTCGATGGAACAATAACGACTTCTATTCAAATCAAACTTCCATCATACAAACGGTTCAACGATGACGGTCAGCGATGACGGTCATTATTACTGGACTCTGTAGCTTTGTCGTTTGTATATTTCTTTTAACTCTGCGATATTTATTCAAGTAATGCATGGCACTGCACAACATACATTCATACACCTTACACTGGGGAACACACGGGTTCTTTGTCGTCTAACGATGGTTTCTCATGAGTTAGCTAGTTATGGAACCGTCAAGTTCGCAACAGCAGGAGGTTCAAAGTACAGCTGCTCTGAGACTAGAGGTTCCAGATATCGAACCTGAGATCATTGGTCCGGCCCCGGACGAACTTCCCAATGCGTCTTTCATTGCCAATCCGTCGGATTCCGTCCAATCGAATATTTCTGAAGACATGTTAGGGAGAATATGCTTGAGGCACGGCCTGTCATTGGATGACGTGTTATTGCCAGGGCCGAATGATAGACCACACAACCCACCGGAGGGATATACAGCATTTAATCGCCACGCGTGCGCGGTTGGAACGCTTCCTCTGTTCAACGAGTACATAAGGGAGGTGTTGTCTTTTTTGAGTATCGCTCCATCTCAGCTACACCCGGACGGGTACGCCTCCGTAAATAGTTTATTCATCGTCTTTATGGAATACCTTCATAGACCACCTATCCCGACCGAGATTAGATATCTATTTAACTTCAAGACTCGAGGCGACTACCCTTCCTTCACATTTCTGGAAGCGGTGAGGAACTGCCAAGTGGTTACTGGGTCCTGGACATTGTTGAGCTACTATAGGACGGAATGGTTCTATGTCAGGTGTCCTCCGGGGTTTGCCCGGCGATGGTTATTCAGACGTGAGTATAGCCGAGTTATTAAGTTATTTCTAAGGCAAATGCGATCGAAGCGAAACTTATGTTTTTCTCTTTTCACAGCGACGATTTAGCGACCTGAAGGCTAGCGCTTTAAAGAGATGGTGCGAGTACTCCGGGGAGTCCCGAGCGAGGACAGGGATATCGAGTCGCTTTTTACCGACAGGAATCTCCGGACCTATGGGCTGATTGAACGAGGGCAAAGCATACTGTTTGACGGGGCGCTAAGGATTGTTTCGAAGAAACGAGTCAAACACAAGAAACCCAAAGTTATCATAGCCGAGGAGGCTGATTCTGAAAGAACTCACACTGACGACGAGCCGTTGATGGAGCCTACAGACGTGGTTCAGGATGTTGAAGAGCAAAGAAAAGGCAAGGCTGCCGTCGTCTCGTCAACTAAGAAGGGGAGATGGAAATCGATTGTTACGGCCCGATCCTCTCCCGGAGTTAGAATTTTCGAGATGTCTCCTCTGCGAACTGAGAGTCTTTACGAAGGGCTTACCGACCTTCCAATCCCGGATGATGTGTCTTTTCAGCATGACGCCGGGTTGGAGGAGTTTCATCGTACTCTAGAATTGAGCAAGCCTGTTATTACTAGCTCAGTCGACACTTCTGGTTGGTCGGGGGGAATACATATTCATACACACTTCATGACACTACATAGTCCCAAGTCTTAGGTCATCGGTTTCGAGAAACCACTAACTTTATTCTTATTTTACTTCGCAGATATTATGGCTGGGCGTGGTTCGATGCTAGGGAGCCTATGACACGCTCGCAAATCTTCCTCATACTACGAGTCACAACAGAGAGAAGGAGACAGGGGTTACGATCGCAGGTATTCCGGGCATTCTAGCCAAGAACGGAGAGATAGGGATTATAGACATCGGTCTCGAGCGCACTCCTCCTCCAAGAGCTCCCATAGAGCCTCCTGTCCATGTTTCTCGTCCTTCTGATTCCTCGCACTACCAGTCGGCCTCTCAATCTTCCAAGTATGAATCTCGCCACCCCAGATCTGAGGCAATGCCTCCAGTAGTTGCGGAACAACCTCCCACTGAAATTTCGGGAGAAGTAGCAATCAGACTTGCTCAGCTGAAGAAGGACTTTCCGAATATCTGCTTCGATAACTATATCTTTCCTCTTCACTTGAAAAGAATTCCGCCGGAGGCCGAGCAGACGGTGCACGATTATGTGCACGACTTTTATGCCCAATACAGGGCATGGTACAAGGTGGCCGAGAGAGCGTCATCATTGGCCTTTGAGCGTGGGGCTACTATCGAGAAAATGCAAGCTGAGTTAGCCCAAAAAAGCTGTATTATTGATGTGCTAAATACTGAAGCCGAATCTTCTCGGAAGTCTGAAATGGAGGCCATCAAAAAAGCCGATGAAGCCCAGGCAACCATGGATAGGATGAAACGTGAGCACTACGCCATGGTAGAAGACATGGGCCATCGAAACACCCTGGTCACTGCCGAGAGGGACGCAGCCCTAAAGGAGTTGAACGAGCTTAAGTCTAAATTTGCCGAAATCGCCAAGGATAGGGATGATGCGAATAATGCAGCCCAGGAGGCGTGTGAACAAGCAGTGATTCTCCGGACTGAACGGGATGCGGTAGTAGCCAAGGTCCAAGCGGTTGAGATGGAGGTTGAGGAGAAAGTTCAACAGGCGGAGGCCAGGCTGGAGGCCGATATTGAAGATTTGCTTATCACTTACAACGCCAACGTGTTGAGACATCGAAACTTCGCCTGGCTCCAAGATTACCCGGTGCACCTCCGCAACGCTTGGGATCGTTTGGTTGAGGAGAGGAGGAAGCACATCCGGATGAATCGGTTGACCGATTTGAACTTGAAAACCGGTTGTTGACTGATGATAAAAAGAAGGTCCTCCACGACGCTATTATTGCCCAAGAAAAGGAGATGATCGGTGGTCGATCTCTGGAGGTTGGAGAGGGGTCAGGTATCGAGCATCACGCTACTGTTCCTGAAGTCACCGCTCCACCTTCGGTAGTGCCTGTATCTGTGGTCAGTTCACAATCTGTTCCTACTTATGACCCAGAACAGCCGCGGTTATCTCCCATTCGGGAGCATACTTCTGAGGCCGCTCAGTCGTCCGCAAGTCAAACTGGGGAAGGTATTCCGAACTTATCTCAAGTGTTTTCCAAATAGAGAGTTCGTTCTGAAGCAGTTACTGATAACCTCTTCTTCTCTTTGTTTTAGCGACTGGAGTTACTCCGATTGCCGCGATTCGAGAATCAAGCAAAGGGGATAAGGCCATCACCACCGAGACTACTGTTGTGACTGCAGTATCAACCAAGGCAGCGCAGGGGAGCGGATTATCTCTCGATGAACAAATGGTGAGTGAGCTGCTCAGTGAGCAGGGTGGCTTTTCCGCAAACCTGCCGTTCATCATTAGTGATCTCCCGCCAACCTCTAGCTCTTCAACGCAGACTACGGATGCCCCCAGCCAAGCCCAGACGATTCGTGATGAAGAGATCCTGGCCGAGATTCAAGCTGAATTAGAAGCTGCGGGGCAAAGTGGTAGTGTTGGTGGTGGCACGGCGGTGCAGAGCCCCGCACCTGTGAGGATAGTATCGTCGGGTGGCACTATCCCATCTTTCGTTGCGGGTCCGGTCCCTCCTACTCCTCTGGCGGGGAGCCTTCATTTAGATTCAAGTTCTGAGGAGGACGTAGATATTATGCCCCCGGCCGAAGAGCAACCACCGGAGAGGAGGTCGTCCAAACGAAGGATTTCCGTTCCCAGCGATTCCGATGACGAACCGCTGATAAGGAAGCCAAGAAAAAAGGAATAGATCGGCCTCCCAAGCAGATTTTTTGGTAGATAGGACTTGTTTTCGTTTTTTGTTAGTAGGCCATGTATAGATGCAGGTTCGGCTCCTACTAGTAGGCATTCTTTTTTGGGAAAACTTATTTGCATGTAAGTCCTTGTACTCAGTTAGTTGAAATAAAATTTAGTTTCTTTGTTTCAACTCTCATTTCTTTTGTGCTTATGTGTTTGTAGTGTTTTGTTTTCAGTCCGGTGCACTTGTGATGTTTTTTACCGTCAAGTAGAGTTCGTTTTTTATTTTCCAAGTCTGAGAATCTTGGTCGCAAGTTGCAATTAATGAATAATCGAACTTCGGACACTGTATCACTTTGGTTAGCGATTAACACTTAGCTTTTTTGCCCCCCAGTCTCGGGGAATAACATTTGTGTTTTGGTGGTTGAGTGCGTTTATTGCAAACATTAAGCACATGTCCATATTCTGGGGACTTAGGATAATTTGCAGTCGATAATTCGGTCCGCACTCCGGGAACTCGAGAGTTATCGACGTTTGTAGTACGGTTCGCATTCCGGGAACCTGGAGTTGGGTGTCGATATTTCAGTTCGCACTCTGGGAAATTCGACTTGGTATTTACGCTCCGATTCACACTCTGGGAACTCGGAGATAACATGTATGCTTGGGTTCGCTTCCTGGGAACTTGGATTTGATGTTTATACTCCATTCACGTTCTGTGAAGTAGGAGTTCGCATAGATGCTTCGGTTCGCGCTCCGGGAACCTGGAATCCACATGTGTGCTCCGATTCTCGCTTTGGGAAGTTGGTGTCCGTTCGCACTCCGGGAGCGAATTGTTGAATGTTTATACTCCAACTCGCGCTCTGGGAAGTTGGGGTCCGTTCACGCTCTGGGAACGAATTATTGAATGTTTATACTCCAATTTGCGCTCTGGGAAGTTGGAGTCCGTTCGCACTCTCGGAACGAATTGTTGAATGTTTATACTCCAATTCGCGCTTTGGGAAGTTGGAGTCTGTTCGCACTCTGGGAACGAATTGTTGAATGTTTATACTCCAATTCGCGCTCTGGGAAGTTGGAGTCCGTTCACGCTCTGGGAATGAATTATTGAATGTTTATACTCCAATTCACCCTCTGGGAAGTTGGAGTCCGTTCGCGCTCTGGGAACGAATTATTGAAAGTTTATACTCCAATTCACACTATGGGAAGTTGGAGTCCGTTCGCGCTCTGGGAACGAATTATTGAATGTTTATACTCCAATTCACACTCTGGGAAGTTGGAGTCCGTTCGCACTCTGGGAACGAATTGTTGAATGTTTATACTCCAATTCGCACTCTGGGAAGTTGGAGTCCGTTCGCACTCTGGGAACGAATTGTTGAATGTTTATACTCCAATTCACACTCTGGGAAGTTGGAGTCCGTTCGCACTCTGGGAACGAATTGTTGAACGTTTATACTCCAATTCGCGCTCTGGGAAGTTGGAGCCGTTCGCACTCTGGGAACGAATTGTTGAATAGACTGTCATGTGTTGGTCCAGTTCAGCCTTTGATGTGATGGCTTGCCCCCGAGCTGGGGTTTCACCTAGTGAGTGGCCGGTTGTATCGCAGTCACTCGCTATTTGAATAAATTCTATTGTTTTATGGAACTTAGCTCTTCGTGTGTGGTGATTGTTGAACGTTGCATTCGGTGAATCACAGCTCTAGCTTGAAGAGATAGTATTTTATTGCTGAAATAAGAAAATACGGCAAAGTCAGTGCCTTATTACAAATTCAAATTTCAGAATATAAAGGAAACTGCAAAATATTCATAGGTTGAAGGAGCCTGTCATGCGTGACAGTGACGAGGATCTTCGTCGTTCCAGGCTCGTGAGTAAGTAGGTCCGCCACCGATGGCGTTTATCACCAATCTTCCACGGGGACAAGTTGAGTCCTCCTGTCTCGGTCGATTGGGTTCGTTGTTTGGATTTGATGGGCCCGCTTCTCTGGGCTGCGGTGTCCGCACAAACTGTTCCAGCTTCCTTTCTCTGATCAGTTTTTCAACGAGGTCTTGCAAGTGATGACACTCGTTCGTATCGTACCCGTAGCTTTCGTGAAACCTGCAAAACTTTCCAGTTTGGATTTGTCTTTCTGAAGATGGCCTTGGCGCAGGCTTTTGATATTGAATTGTTCCACAGGTTTGTAAGTACAAGTCCTCTAGTGATGTATTTAGAGGAGTGTAACTGTCAAACATTGGATTCTTGCGCTGTGGGCCACGAGTTTGATCTTGTTTCTTAATTTGATTCACGCTTTCTCTTCGCCGAGCTTGTTTATTTTTAATGTTCAACTGAACTTTTTCGGAGCTCTCACCGGACTGTTTTATTGAAACATTGCTTTGGGTCCCTTCCGCATTTGGCCCTGCATCAGTTTGCTTCCTAGACTGTTTCGCGTCTTCCCGTCTCAGGAATTGAGCTGCTTTGGCATGGAAACGGTCCAACGACGCAGGTGGTTTCCCAGCTAGCCAACTGCCGAATTCGGAATCGGGGTCGATCCCCTTAGTTAATGCCACGAGGATGGAGTTATCGTTTGGATTACTAATCTCCGCGCATGCAGTATGGAATCTCTCTAAGTAGTGCCTGAGTGTCTCTCCGGGAGCTTGCGTGACACTAGATAGAGTGTTGACATCTTTTGGCCTTGCGACGTGCATGCGGAATTGCTCGAAAATTTTTGTGGCTAACTGATCGAAGGAAGAGATGGATCGAGGTGGCAGTCGGGTGAACCACATGGTAGCGATGCCCCCTAGGGATATGGGGAAACTATGACATTTTACTGCATCGTCAGCCCTGGCAGCAGTCATCGACCATTCATACTTTAGAATATGTTGGTTGGGGTTGGAGTTTCCCTCATACATGGGTAGAGTGGGCATTCGTAATCGCCGTGGGGGTTCAGCAGCAAGAATATCGTCCATAAAGGGAGTGTGACTTCGGGAAACTCCCCAATCGTCATTTGTGAATCCCTGACTCTCACGGATCATCTGACGTATCATAGTCGAAAGATTCGGCATTTGCGCCGGAGTGTGATCATGTTCCATACTTTGGGTTTGAACCAGATATCGCCGACGGTCCAAGTTTCTCCTTCTTGGCTCATAGTCCTCTGGGACGTACGGTTCAGGAGTATGCCCGCTATGACGACGGTCCAGATCCTACTGATCTTGGGCGTCGATCCCTGGTTCAGCCGCAATGTTAGTGGTGCGGTATTCTGCGGCGTGGTGAGGAACGGCACCCCCTTGGGAGGAGGGTCCGGTTTGGAAACTGGCTGACGGACCAACTCTTATTTGTCCAACGGTCAATGTCGGTTGGTTTCCAGCGGGTGGCATACGACTCCCATCTAGCTGGGGTCGTGGAGGTTGGTTATTATAATCAGAGGATGAAGAACTTTCGCTGGATGAGCGAGAGGCATGGTCTCTCATGGAAGCTCTTTCGCTTTTGGCGATCCAGCTTGTTGATTAGCTCAGCGTTAGCGCGTAGCTGTTCTTCTAGTTGTCGCCGACTCTGGGTCAGCTCTTGGAGTAGCAACTGCAACTCTTGTCGGGTAACCGGACCCGATGGTTCCGAGTGCCCGGCGACATCTTGATTAGATGGAGGTGGGGGCACAGGATTTTGTCTACCCTGTTCTTCTTGATTGACAGCGTTTGAGGTGGTTCTTGTGCAAACCATCTTGAGAGTTGAATTCATTTCCTAGACTTTATGCAAATCTGAATAGAAGGGAAGGAAATTGGATTCAATGATCTGGATCTCTCTCTTAGATTTATGCAATCCGGTATCGGCGACAGATCCAAGGAGCAGGAGAAAAGCTGGGTTTTCTCGGTGAAAGCACCAAAGTGTTTGTGTCAAAATTGGGCACAACACTCTTCGGGAGTCGTTAAAGAGATAATAGTCAAGAATGTATGTTCAAAACAGATATTATCTAACAAAAACTCCAATCAACGGTAAAGAAAATGCGTAGACAAGCGATTTA
The DNA here is from genome assembly GCA_030765085.1 of Allium cepa. Taxonomy (NCBI): domain Eukaryota; kingdom Viridiplantae; phylum Streptophyta; class Magnoliopsida; order Asparagales; family Amaryllidaceae; genus Allium; species Allium cepa. The sequence goes on along the minus strand of CM060938.1, from coordinate 366,341,513 downwards.
TAGTGGTTCGGCGTATTGCCTGCGTCCACTGTGAAGTGTTTTGATGTTTTACTGCTTTTCTTTCAATGATTACAAGTTGTTGCAGCAATCAACAACAAATTACAACTGTAAATTCGAAATGGACAGTAAAATTATGATGTAGGATGATGGAGATCTTGATTTGGCAGAGTCTGGGCGCTTGAGTGTCGAAAGATCCCATTTCTGTTGGCCCTGGGGCTCTATTTATAGGCCTAGGCTGCTGATATTTCGCTGAAAACTCGGGAGATCACTTCTGGCACGTGAGGGGGCCCACACGCATGGTCTTAGGAAGTTTGGGCCCACTTTGGCATCGGTTCGAACTCCGTTCGAACCGATCAAGAATTCGTCCAATTGAGGTGAAATTTGGTGGGGAGACTCTTCGACATGTATTCAAGCTTCTGTGAAAATTTCATGGCATTTGGATCAGTGGATTGGGAGATACGATGGATTCGAAATAGGATTCACGGCGTGGTTGTTTGGTTCGAAACCATGTATTCGAACCGATGGTTTCGAAACCATGGTGGCATGTGGCTTCGTGTTGACGTGTAGCGCAAACTTCGAATCGATCTGGTCTTCACTCCGTGTTGATCGCTTTGACTCCATATATCTCGGTGCATTCGAACCGATGAAAGACACGTCATCATGGTTGGCTGACCCAGTGGGTTCGAAGGAAGCTTCACTGGTGGGTTCGAACAGGGCCTCTGTGATGGGTTCGAACAGGACCTCTGTGATGGGTTCGAACAACTGACGCTCGATGGATTCGAAGGTGATGGAGTCGAACCCGTGGCATGTTGATGGGTTCGAAGTCGATGGATTCGAAGGTGATCGTTTCGAAACTTTGGTTTTCCCCCCCAAATTGAATCAATCATAACTTGAGCATACGAACTCGGATTGACTTGAAATTTGAGATGCTGACTTCTACGGTCTTTCTTGTCTTGTCCTATCAATTGTAGCTCAATCTGGACTCGGACAAAATTCAGCGATATCCATAGCAAAACGAAGTATGACCAATTTCTGAGACGAACTATTCTCCGTTTTTCGATCGATCTTTTGGTATCGCGGCTTTGCCAAAAAGTGGGATAACAAATAGGGTAATAAATGTTGAATTCATTGGGTATAATAGAGATTGATAAGTAAAATCTATTTAAAATCAAATAATTGAATATTGAACAAGTAAATTGTTTAAAGTAAATATTTAAAACTGATTGAATAATTGAATAACTGTAAAATGGAAATAGTGTTCTAAAATGTGAATTGGTTTTAAAAGTTGAATCTTATAAGCTCAATTTCAAATATTTCAAAGGATAATGAATTATTGGATAATCAAAATTATTTAAATTTAATTTTTGGAATTTATTGAACAATTGAATAACGGGTTTAATATGATTAAAAATGATTTGTAAAATTTTATTTTATCATATTAAAGTTAGAATGATATTGTAGAACTTTTAAAATCGAATTAAAAGTAAATTTGTGAAAATTGAATATTTTAATATTTAATTGACGAGTTAAAATTGTCATTTTTCAAACAGTCTCGGATTTCGACGAAACCAGTTTCATCATATCCGTAACGTGATATTATTGTAAGATTTTAAATTTCGTGTCAATCGGATTTACCGTTTGTCCAGGGCAAGCCAAAATGCATAGAAATTTGTTTAATCAGTTTAATTTAAATTTAATCGTTTATTTCCGTAACTCGCACATACGATCGAATTAGCCTCCGAAACATGTTCCATTGTGTCCGGAACGCGGGGTAAACCCTAGAAACGCCGATCACCACGCGTAAATCGGAGTTCGAAAAATCCGGAATGAATAGTGTTCGTCAGAATTTCTATATAAGCACGATATTATTTCATTTTGCAAAAGAAAACTAAACCCTAGGGTTTGCTTCAGCCGCCGGCCCTAAATATTCTATGGCCGAAAATTGTTCTTCTTCCTCCTCGATTTTCTTCCATTCCGTTCATCTATTCGAAGAGTGTTCAACTACAAAGTGGAAGAGAGTATCGTGATCTATATTCTGAACGGCTATGATCGATTGATTCATCGCGTAGGAGGCACAAATTGACCATGAGTGCTGCGTGTTTGGGGTAGTTTATCATGACAAGATGGCGACCGAGCTCGCCTATATTTCAGGCGATGGTGCGCCTCGTGATGGCCTTCAGATTGAGGGTGGTCGATCGGCCTAGAAACGAGGGAAGGTGGTCGCGATTTTCAATTAAGCGACGCGTTCATGGGTTATGCGAGTGTTCAGGAACGAGAGTGGGAAGAAGGTGACGCACGGCCTTGATTTGCTTGATGGAATCAACGGCCCAGATTGCTGAAGGTTGAAAATAATAAATAAAGTTGTAAATATTTGTATATAACAATTTGCATGATCTTTAAACTGCTATAACTTTTTCGTACGAGGTCGAAAACGCACGAAACGAATTGCGTTGCAATCATATGGATGAGCACTACGCAATGGAGCTAGTTTGGAATCATTTGGAGATAGTGGAAATCTCGGGTAAAATTAAACGCTCGTTTAATTTTATTCGAAATAAAACGGTGGAACTACATTGAAATCAAGGTGAGTGTTTCCTAACGCTCACAACGTACTGAATATCTTTATGGTTATTAAGTTTAATATTATGAAGTGATATGAATTTTATTTTTCGTTGTTTGGTAAAATTTAATTGTCATATAGAATGTCATTTGAATTAACCGTTGAAAATTAAATTGACAGTTAAATTGAAATTAAAATTGAATTGCGATTAAATTACCTGACATTGATAACTATGAAATTTCCATGAATTGTATTGTTGGTTGGATGATGTATTTCGATGGATGTTATTGGTTGATATTTAAATGTTTGGATGTTTATTTGCTTATATATATACTGTTATGCATACATATGACACTGTGATTTGGTTTAAGTTATATATATTCATCCCTGACATTTGATTGAAATAACTAATCACTTGGCCATAGGATAGAAAATTATGTACGGACACCGGATTGGCTAAATTAATAATTTTTAAAATCGTCGATTTGAAATTTATTTAAATGTTTTGATTTAAAGGTTATAAATAGAAATCAACTTATAGAAATCGAATTTATCCGAAAATTAAGTTTGGAATGTTGAAATAAATTTTGGTTAAAGGAAATTGTTAAATAATTTAAGTTGAGACTTTGAGATTAAAAATCAGGATATGATTGAATTTCGAAAATTTATTTGTTTTAAAGATTGAACATTATTTCGAGCTTTGAGTATTACTAAGTAAAAGTGACACAAAAATGATATTTTGAAATTGAGCTTGAAATTGAATCATATTTGAAATTTGGATTTAAATTTGAACATTGAAGGATAATTTTGTTAAGTGTTAAAAATTGATATTTTGAAAATCAAGCTCCAAATCGATATAAATTGAAATTGAATTAATTGAAGGTGAATGTAAAATTGAATTAATTTGAAGTCAAAGTTGACATTGATTTGAATTGAAATCAAAATTTAATCGGTAGAATGGAAATAGAAATTGATTTGAACTGGGAAGTTATAATTGAAATGGACTGGTTTTGAAGCTGTTTTATTTTGTTTTCCAAATTACTCTGTTATATAAACCATCATTAAATACTTAAACTATTTTAACCTATATTAAATAAATTAAATTATTTTTACCCATCTTAAACCATGTTAAATTATTTTAATCTATTTTAAATCTACTTAACCCAATTTAAATTATTTTAAACTAATTTATCTATTTTAAATCCATTTTAAGATTTTAAGTATTTTTAACTATTTTAATTATTTAAAATTACTTTTAAACTACTTAAAACTATTTTCTAAAATTTCAATCTGGTCAATAAGGTGAAATGTTTATGTTTAAATCTTGAATGTAAATACGAATTGGGTTAAATGAAGTTGCAACCTAAATTGAAATTCGAAATGATTTGGAAATCGAAATGAGATATTGAGGCGAAAAATGATTTTTGAAACGGAACCTTACATTTTGAATAGATATGATGATATTTGAAATGGATTTGATTTTTGAAGCGAATATGATATTTTGATATCAATTATGAATCGATTTGAAATGTAAAAGAGCCCCGGTGTAATAATACGTAGTTATTAAAGTGACCGGGATCGGATATGGACATACTCTCGTCGATACCGAAAACCACTTTAATAACTATTATACGCGGAGTGTTGATCTAGAATGAAGTGGATGGTTTGGTGAACGCGTTGACTGAAGAAAGAGAACGGTATTGGATGACCCCTGACATGACTAAAACAGGAGCCGCGCCGGGCCATTGAGGTTTGCCATCTCTAGCGGACACACTTATTCGATACCATCTCTATTACATTTGTGATTCGATTTTGGTGCACCCCTTGATTTGGGAGTGTTGTTTCGCGGCGTTGGGGTAGCTGCTGGCTATGCCCAACATCAGTCCGGATCACGCAACTACTAGTATCCTAGTTGGTATCGCCTCATGGACCTTGTCATACTGATCATCCTATTCGCGACCACTACGTTTTGTTTTGTGTTATACCTATGGGGTACCCTCTAATAACCACCAGTTTACGGTTGGGCTTACGGTGCTGTATAGACTATGGCATTATAAAATGTGTTAAGGGGAATTATGGTAACGCCTTAACGCTATTTTAATACTTTTACTTTACTGTAGACATATTATAATAGCGCATTGTACTACATAGTAGATGGTTTAACGGATCCTTGAAAGATGGAAAATCCCATAACATCTTTTGAGTTATTGCACGCACGTTGACAGTGGATAGGAGATGTCAAACCCCGTAAACATCTCTTACGCCATTACACTCATATTTATTTACGATTGATTTAACTTACAGGAGGATATTTTAGTCCCGACTCGAGTGTTTTGTCTCTTCATTACGCTCGGGTCAGACCTGAGTTTTTCAGCTTACTGAAGATCTATTCTGGAGGACGAAGACGAAGATTTGGTATTCTATTACTATTATTATCTTTGCATCATGCTATCTGCTGCATTATTCTATTTGTCCAGGTGTATGTATAACTCTGATAAATGTTGTATAAATAATGATCAAAGTATAGTAAACAGCTTCATGAACTGTTTATTTGACAATTATATTTTATCGTTCCGCTGCGAGATTCTGTGTTGTTTCATTTCCTTTATTTCTCTTTCTTTTCTTTTCTTATTTACCCCAATAACCTTCTGCCCTTTTGAATGGTTTGGAATCGGCATGTGTATTCGATCGTCGGTTTAAACTGTCCAAAAAGGCGGGTCGTTACAGTTGGTATCAGAGCTTTGGTTTAGCGATAACCTTAGCTTTGTGGGGTCTGACTCTTTATAAATAGGGTAGTAATACCCTATGATGAGTCGTTGAGTGTATATATATGAGAGAGCGTATTTGTTAGTGATATAAAATGTTTTATATTATGTCGGTTGATTTGTTGAGTGGCTTATGGTTTCTGGTCAATACGAGTAATTAACGTCATTGATAGGGATCTCTAAACACTTGAACTGAACAATTCGACATAGTATGGTTTTGATATTGGGTAAATGAAATAATTTTGCTCTAATTATATTTTATATATAAAGAAAATTTCAGAAATTATTGTAACTTATCTAGCTTACCTGTTGTTAGGAATGATAATATTGGTTCTTATCATTAATTGGATATTGTAATTTAATAAATAAGATGAATTACAAAATGAACAGTGATAAAACAACTTGTGGAATATTTTAAAAAAGTAAAATCCTATAAGAATATTTTATAAAGGTGACTCATAAATTAAAACAGATTTAAATTGGAAAATATTGAATTTAAGACCCGGAGGTTTTGACAATGGTTCTCAAAGCTTTGACGAAATATATAGTAATATTAGTTGGAAAATGTTTATGGAAATATTTTGAAAGGATTTTTTTAAAAAAAAAGGAATGAATTCAGTACTCCTCTCTTCTGTCGCTGGAAAATAATTTCGGTGATGACTGCGCAGCATCATCGACGTTCATTTTCGAGTCTCGAAGTGGGGGAGACTTCTAAGAAGCTTTGCTTTTCTTCGAAACTATTTTGGGTAAATGGGTTTTGGTTTAAACTCCAAAGGTATGATTTGATATATTAAAGATATGAGTATATATGTTTATTTCAAACGATTTGAAAAGAACCGGGCATTTAAAATTCTAAGTTATGCAAATTAGTAATTTTCAAATGAAATGCGAATAACCAGAATTCTAAAATAAGAGGATTAAGATATCTAAGCTTATGTTTTGGGAAAACTTTAGAGTTGTAGTGTACCTTTAAAGTTGAAAGGTAAAGAGGATTTTAACAAATTAAATTTGTGAACATTCTAATTAAGTAAAATGAAATTCTATAAATTTGTATAATACCAAAATTACATTCTGATAACATATAACAAGACTTACCAAATGTTAAAAGTTAAAATGATGTTTTGGATATGTAATGAGATATTGTATAGATAAACAAAACCTGAAAGTAATTGAAATATAAAAGTAAGGAAAACTCAAAGGGAATTAAAGGTATATAAATGAAAATTTTGGTTGTGATAAAAATGTTATATACTTAAATATAACATGAAATGATGAATGGATAAATGGAACAAGTAAGTGAACTTAAGAAAGAAGATAAATGAATCGTATTATATCTTTGTAAATTGGTTATAAAAAATAAATATAAATTGCAAAGGGATTGTAACCTTTAAGATAACTGTAAACTAAGAAAAGTCATTTATGAGAGGTTAGACTTTTATAGGATGATTAATAAACTAAAGTGCTGGTTAATAAATTGTTCCATAAATAAATTTGTTATTAACTAAAATTATGATATTAAAGTAAATGTAAACAAAAGAATTTGGTATAGCTAAGAATCAATTGGAAAATGAAATTGAATTTAATTAAATTATATAGAATGTTAAAATGAACTTGAGTAAGCAAATTCTATGATATGATGTTTAAGAAAAGATAATGTTAAAGAATATGCTATGTAAAGAAATGAATATACTAACTGAATAATGGATTGTGATAATTAAGTGAAAAAATATAAAAGCCAATAAAATAATTTAATATAGATAAATTGGATAGAAATCCATTGGAAGGTAATACGTTAGTTGTACGTATATTATTTTGTTCGCATAACAATTTGATCCAAATTCGAGCACAAAATTTCAAGATGATTTATATCGATCCAAGTTAGGATTTTCCACTCGATTCTCGACGGCGAACCCTGGATATGGATTTTTGGTTTGATTCTGGAATTCTCTATCATAGTATATGGCTATGCAAGGAGAGTAACAGTTTCCAATCAAGGAACCAAATCTGAGTCCGCACTAGAGAGTCGGGTGAACGATACTAGTTGGAAGTGAAATTGTGTGATCGAATAAGCGATTAGATTGATATTGCTCACGGATAATATATGTACGGCTTACGGACTTAATTAAAGTTAATATTGGAAATTTAAGATGCCGAATATAAAATGATTCTTTTAAAATTATATAGCATGATATATATATATATATAAAAGAGATAAAATTGAATGTAAAAATTAATAATTTGGTTATGTTGAATATGATTTGGTTGTTATATGATTGTTAGTTGATTGTATATAATTCATTAAGTGTTAATGATATTGAAAGCTATAAATCATTGAAATCAAATTGGAAGTTAAATGAATTTAAATAGAATTTAATTTGATTCAAATTGGAAGTAAACTAATGTAAATATAAATTAGTGAATGTTAACTAATTGAATTGAGAATGAATGTTAGTAAATCCAACGTTAATGAATCAACTGTGATTAAAATTGAAAACCAAGTGAATAAATATTAATGAGAAGTGAATTTATATTGATTGATTATGGATTTGTTGGATGATAGTTGGATGATAATTGATTTGGTGGATGCATTTGTTGTTTTGTTGCATTTGCTATGTTGGCACATGTAGTTGTTATGTTGCCATATGGTGTATATTGATATTATTTTCATATATGCATGTTTCTCATAGTTTGTTGAGTGTTTAGTAGGTGCGGATTGCGCTTGCTTCGCATTTGGAGCTCGCTTTCGCGCTATATTAGCCGTATATGCTCGCTAATAATATATAAGGTACATATCTCGGATTACATACCGTACTTTTACACTTTATCCCTACAGGATGCCTCATCGCTTGATGAGATGTATATTTGTGATATATAAACTGTCATTTTTTTCTTCTGATCGAGCCGCGCAAAGGAGACTCTGCCGAATTTTTTTCGTAAATCTGGGTGTTAGAAAATTTTTCAAGTTTTAAAATTTTATAACTTGTTTTGATAACTAACTCGTAAACTTCATAGACTAATCGGAGTAGCATAGTGGAAGCGTAGTTATGACTTTATAAATGGAATTTCATTGTTTTATAAGTTGGTAACTTTGAATAAAATATATTTAATGTTGAATTCTATACTTAGTTCCTTTTCCCTTCTTTTTCCTTTTCGGGGACGAAAAGTTTTGAGTGGGGGAGAGTGTAACGACCCGTAAATTTTCGATAATTAAAATAGCTAATTTAATAAGATTTCGTGATTTAATGTTAGAAAAAAAAATTGTAATTCGTTTAGAATAATAATAACTGGAATGAATTACGACAATAATTATCCAAGTAATTATTTATAGATTGAATGGAGTTCCAATCTAATTGAATTAACTCAAATGTTATAACTTGGGTATAAGGGAATATATGGAAAAACAAATGTAAATAAGTGAATAAGAAGTGTGAATTATTTAGGTAGAAATACAAATTTTAATAGATTTGTTTCGAAGATTTGAATAGTAATAAGTATTGAAAAATAAATGCTACTTAGTGAATGCCTTTGCAATCAATAATTGGATATGGTAATAAATGTTGAATTCATTGGGTATAATAGAGTAATTGATTGATAAGTAAAATCTATTTAAAATCAAATAATTGAATATTGAACAGGTAAATTGTTTAAATAAATATTTGAAAATGATTGAATAATTGAATAACTGTAAAATGGAAATAGTGTCCTAAAATGTGAATTGGTTTTAAAAGTTGAATCTTATAAGCTCAATTTCATATATTTCAAAGGATAATGAATTATTAGATAATCAAAATTGTTTAAATTTAATATTTGGAATTTATTGAATAATTGAATAACGAGTTTAATATGATTAAAAATGATTTGTAAAATTTTATTTTATCATATTAATGTTAGAATGATGTTGTAGAACTTTTAAAATCGAATTAAAATTAAATTTGTGAAAATTAAATATTTTAATATTTAATTGACGAGTTAAAATTGTCATTTTTCAAACAGTCTCGGATTTCAACGAAACCAGTTTCATCGGATCCGTAACGTGATATTATTGTAAGATTTCAAATTTCTTGTCAATCGGATTTACCGTTTGTCCGGGACAAGCCAAAACGCATAGAAATTTGTTTAATCGGTTTAATTTAAATTTGATCGTTTATTTCCGTAACTCGCACATATGATTGAATTAGCCTCTGAAACACGTTCCATTGTGTCCGGAACGCGGGGTAAACCCTAGAAACACTGGTCACCATACGTAAATCGGAGTTCTAAAAATCCGGAATGAATAGTGTTCGTAAGAATTTCTATATAAGCACGATATTATTTCATTCTGCAAAAGAAAACTAAACCCTAGGGTTTGCTTCAGCCGCCGGACCTAACTATTCTATGGCCGAAAATTGTTCTTCTTCCTGCTCGATTTTCTTCCAATCCGTTCATCTATTCGAAGAGTGTTCAACTACAAAGTGGAAGAGAGTATCGTGATCTATATTCTGAAGGGCTATGATCGAATGATTCGTCACATAGGAGGCACAAATTGGCCGTGAGTGCTGCGTGTTTGGGGTCGTTTATCATGACGAGATGGCGACCGAGCTCGCCTATATTTCAGGCGATGGTGCGCCTCGTGATGGCTTTCAGATTGAGGGTGGTCGATCGGCCTAGAAACGAGGGAAAGTGGTCGCGATTTTCAATTAAGCAACGCGTTCATGGGTTATGCGAGTGTTCAGGAACGAGAGTGGGAAGAAGGTGACACATGGACTTGATTTGCTTGATGGAATCAACGACCCAGATTGCTGAAGGTTGAAAAGAATAAATAAAGTTGTAAATATTTGTATATAATAATTTGTATGATTTTTAAACTGCTATAACTTTTTCGTATGAGGTCGAAAACGCACGAAACGAATTGCGTTGCAATCGTATGGACGAGCACTACGCAATGGAGCTGGTTTGGAATCATTTGGAGATAGTGGAAATTTCAAGTAAAATTAAATGCTCGTTTAATTTTATTCAAAATAAAACGGTGGAACTACATTGAAATCAAGGTGAGTGTTTTCTAACGCTCACAGCGTACTGAATATCTTTATGGTTGTTAAGTTTAATATTATGAAGTGACATGAATTTTATTTGTCGTCGTTTGATAAAATTTAATTGTCATATAGATTATCATTTGAATTAACTGTTGAAAATTAAATTGACAGTTAAATTGAAATTAAAATTGAATTGCGATTAAATTACCTGACATTGATAACTATGAAATTGCCATGAATTGAATTGTTTATAGGATGATGTATTTCGATGGATGTTATTGGTTGATATTTAAATGTTTGGATGTTCATTTGCTTATATATATATACTGTTATGCATACATATGACACTGTGATTTGGTTTAAGTCATATATATTCATCCCTGACATTTAATTGAAATAACTAATCACTTGGCCATAGGATAGAAAATTATATACGGACACCAGATTGGCTAAATTAATAATTTTTAAAATCGTCGATTTGAAATTTATTTAAATGTTTTGATTTTAAGGTTATAAAGAGAAATCAATTTATAGAAATCGAATTTATCGAAAAATTGAGTTTGGAATGTTGAAATAAATTTTGGTTAAAGGAAATTGTTAAATAATTTAAGTTGAGACTTTGAGATTAAAAATCGGGATATGATTGAATTTTGAAAATTTATTTGTTTTAAAGATTGAACATTATTTCGAGCTTTGAGTATTACTAAGTAAAAGTGACACAAAAATGATATTTTGAAATTGAGCTTGAAATTGAATCATATTTGAAATTTGGATTTAAATTTGAATATTGAAGGATAATTTTGTTAAGTGTTATAAATTGATATTTTGAAAATCAAGCTCCAAATCGATATAAATTGAAATTGAATTAATTGAAGGTGAATGTAAAATTGAATTACTTTGAAGTCAAAGTTGACATTGATTTGAATTGAAATCGAAATTTAATCGGTAGAATGGAAATAGAAATTGATTTGAATTGGGAAGTTATAATTGAAATGGACTGGTTTTGAAGCTGTTTTATTTTGTTTTCCAAATTACTCTGTTATATAAACCATCTTTAAATACTTAAACTATTTTAACCTATATTAACTAAATTAAATTATTTTTACCCATCTTAAACCATGTTAAATTATTTTAATCTATTTTAAATCTACTTAACCCAATTTAAATTATTTTAAACTAATTTATCTATTTTAAATCCATTTTAAGATTTTAAGTATTTTTAACTATTTTAAGTATATAAAATTACTTTTAAACTACTTAAAACTATTTTCTAAAATTTCAAGCTGGTCAATAAGGTGAAATGTTTATGTTTAAATCTTGAATGTAAATACGAATTGGGTTAAATGAAGTTGCAACCTAAATTGAAATTCGAAATGATTTGGAAATCGAAATGAGATATTGAGGCGAAAAATGATTTTTGAAACGGAACCTTACATTTTGAATAGATATGATGATATTTGAAATGGATTTGATTTTTGAAGCGAATATGATATTTTGATATCAATTATGAATCGATTTGAAATGTAAAAGAGCCACCGGTGTAATAATACGTTGTTACTAAAGAGTCCGGGATCGGATATGGACATACTCTCTGTCGATACCGAAAACCACTTTAATAACTATTATACGCGGAGTGTTGATCCAGAATGAAGTGGATGGTTTGGTGAATGCGTTGACTGAAGAAAGAGAACGGTATTGGATGACCCCTGACATGACTAAAACAGGAGCCGCGCCGGGCCATTGAGGTTCGCCATCCTTAGCGGACACACTTCTTCGATACCATATCTATTACATTTGTGATTTGATTTGGGTGCGCCCCTTCATTTGGGAGTGTTGTTTCGCGGTGTTGGGGTAGCTGCTGGCTATGCTCAACATCAGTCCGGATCACGTAACTACTAGTATCCTAGTTGGTATCGCCTCATGTACCTTGTCATACTGATTATCCTATACGCGACCACTACGTTTTGTTTTGTGTTATACCTATGGGGTACCCTCTGATAACCACCAGTTTACGGTGGGGCTTACAGTGCTGTATAGACTATGGCATTATAAAAATGTGTTAAGGGGAATTATGGTAATGCCTTAACGCTATTTTAATACTTTTACTTTACTGTAGACATATTATAATAGCGTATTGTACTACATAGTAGATAGTTTAACGGATCCTTGAGAGATGGAAAATCCCGTAACATCTTTTGAGTTATTGCACGCACGTTGACAGTGGATAGGAGATGTCAAACCCCGTAAACATCTCTTATGCCGTTACACTCATATTTATTTACGATTGATTTAACTTACATGAGGATATTTTAGTCCTGACTCGAGTGTTTTGTCTCTTCATTACGCTCGGGTCAGACCTGAGTTTTTCAGCTTACTGAAGATTTATTCTCGAGGACGAAGACGAAGATTTGGTATTCTATTACTATTATTATCTTTGCATCATGCTACCTGCTGCATTATTCTATTTGTCCAGGTGTATATGTATAATTCTGATAAATGTTGTATAAATAATGATCAAAGTATAGTAAACAGCTTCATGAACTGTTTATTTGACAATTATATTTTATCGTTCCGCTGCGAGATTCTGTGTTGTTTCATTTCCTTTATTTCTCTTCCTTTTCTTTTCTTATCTACCCCAATAACCTTCTTCCCTTTTGAATGGTTTGGAATCGGCATGTGTGTTCGATCGTCGGTTTAAGCTGTTCAAAAAGGCGGGTCGTTACATAGTATCTTCAAAGCAGTATCTTCCAGTTCTTCAGAATCAATGACTTCTTCCCTTTGTTGTTATTGACTTTTTGCCAGATCTGTTTCACTTTGTCTTGTTTTTCATTGCTTTGCCCATTCTTCATCTTGTTCCTTCTCACATAACATATTATCCGCTGCTCATTTGTTACACATTGTTCAACATTTCTTTCACATACTACTTTCTTGCAGTTGTTAACTAAATGCCCAAACTCCTTACATATAGTACATATCTTTGGTTTCCACAAGTAAACAACTTTAACAATCTGCTCAGTACCATCTAGCAATTTAACTGAAAAATTATCAGGCAATTCTTGATTTGGATTTACTTCAACTAAACATTTCGCAAAAGAGATACGTTCAAAATTTTCAGTTGATGCATCCAAACAAAGAAGCTTTCCAACTCTAGAAGCTCACCAGTTAATACCCAAAGGAGACCAAGCATACAGTGGGATATTAGATATTTTAATCCATACTGGAACAACTTTAATGCTACCACAACTGTTACCAATATTTTCATCCCATGGCTTCACTATAAATAACTTATTCCTCATCACCACAGGGTCAGATTCAGATATTCTTGACCTATCTTCATCATTAGAGAACTTGAACAACAACAAGAATCCATCATATTTGACAGAAATAGAACCACTTTGCTTCCATACTTTTTTGAGGTAATACAAAACTGTAGCATATGGGAGCGGGTTATCAAGAAAAAATCCAACAAGATATTTTTTCCACATAGTATTTCCTGCCTGAACAACATCATCAGGTGGCACTATAGCTTTTCCAATGTAATCAAGATGAATATCACAAGGCACATATTTGCCAGCATTATTGGGCTTGGCTTTAAAAAGGGAGTTCCATGAACGAGGAGGTAGGGATGAAAGTTGTGGAAGCAAAGGAGGAGATGAAAGAATAGGATCTGGAACCGTAGGAGTAGCTTCTACAAGAGATGCAGGAACTACAGGATCGCTGACAAGTGGGATGAAAGGGGGAGAAGGGACTGACATGGGAAGATGGGAAGAAGCAGAGGGAGGTACAAGGATTGGGGAAGAAGGACAAGGTCGAAGAGAAGTTGTGGGATGGGACGGGTCAGCGGGAAGAAAAATTGGAGAAGGCGGGGACCCCATTTTTGAAGAGAAAAAATGAAATGTATTTTAACCATTCTTTAATTACTTCTATAGTTCCATAAAATAATTAACTTAGATTAACCATTATTAATTACAAATTAATTTATCTCTAATAATCCATTAATTAATCCATAATTATTTAATTAATTAAGTGTTAACTTCAACTTAATTAATCCTTAATTATTTAATTAATTAATCTTGATTATAACTTAATTGCTTAATTAAGAAATCTTTAATGATTAACTAAAAATCTTAAATTATCTAATTAATGATCTTAATTACCAATTGATTAACCCTTAATCAATTATTTATTAATCCCTAATCATTAATTAATTATAATAATGAATTATTCCTTAATTATCTCATTAATTAAATTAATTTCAAAACATTAAATCTTAATCTAATTTTATGATAAAAACATTTCTTAATTATGACTAATATGTCATTGACAAATACATTTGAAAACAATTTACTTATGAACTTACTTTAAAATTTCATTTCAAATACAAGATTTAAAATGAATATAATTTAACTTAACAAGGTTTTAAACAATTTAAAAAAAAACTTCTTTTAAATTACTTGTCAAACAAATGCTTATCTTATAAAAGAAATTCATAAGAGTTTAAACTAAATTCATTTTTAAATTCAATAATTTAAATTTATACTTTACATACAAAGTTGTTTAAATCTTTTTCAAAATTTAAAACTTCTTTTATTTCAAACTGAAATACAAATTTAAATCTTTGATTTCCTGAATTAAACTTCACTTTAAAACTTACTCATATTTTTAAAACTTCATTTTTAAAAATTCAAACTACTTACCATTATAAAGTAGTTTAACAAGTTCAAGTTTAAAACTTTATAATTTTTATTTTTAATACTGAGATTTTAAATTTAAACTTGAATTCTCAAATTTTAAACTTGAATTAAAAACTTAGTTCAAACTCTTCCTTTACATTTAAAATCTTTTGTTTTAAAAAAAAATTAAAACAGACAGTACAGGTTTTCTTAAAACCTGTAAACAAAGAAATACCCGAGACAACCCCAAATTACTTCGAGTTCAATGCTCAACCTCCCCAAGTCAACTACCCAACATCTTCGAGCAACTCAGAGATTTACTCGAGTACAAAACTATGGCCTTCCCAACATCAACAGAAATGAAGAATGTACACCGTGCATGTGTACTGTGCTGCCGATCAACTCCAGCCGTCGTCGATGATCTTCACACATCGTAAATCAACTCTGCACCCTATCGCAAACATCAAACTAGCTCCAACCCAACTCGAATTTGAATTCGAGTTTCAATCTAAACCTGGAAAAACAGTAAAGCTACTCGAACCCAAATCCTGGAAATGCTTCGCATTCGTTCCTCCGACCACCGTAGTTTCTACAACTCCGACCCTGATCTCGACTACGACCAAGCTATCGTCCTTCAAAACCTTACCGCACTCGATCAAGCCAAACTATCTGGTGATTGATTCAACATTCTTGGTTAAAAACTAGTGCTCTAGAAAATCTCTCACTACTGCAACTTCACGATGATTTTCAACAGCAACCAATATTTTTCCTAGCTTCTCTGATCACCCCTCCATCATCATGTAGAAACCCATCCTCTCCAGATACATGGATCACCATAGAAACCCCAAAGTTCATTTTTAGTTCAAACAAGAACTTCACATTCGTCTTATTTCTAAAAATCCAGATTTTAATGTGAAAAATCATGATTTAGTTAATGTTTTCGATTTATAATACTAAATTAAGAAATTATGTAGTTTGAATTTTTGATTTATATCAACATACTCTGATGTTTCCATATTTCCAGAGGCTATCAAGTTTTAATTCAACTTGATTAAATTTTTTAAACAATAATCTAAGTTAAATCAACAACATTTGTTAAATAGTCAGATTCTATCAATAGCTAAATTCGGTGGTAAGAATTTTAAATGAGAATGTGAGCCTGGGAACAAAGCCAGAGCACCATACACACACACACACAGTATGCACATTCACATCAGATTTTACCAATATACATGCAGTACTTATTTATATTCAACCATACTAGCCTGCAACCTATTTATGTTTTAAATTTTAAAAAGTTACTCACCCTTTTTATTTGAAGATGCAGAACAAAGCTTCCCAGATTTCGAAAAAGCTTTGAATTTGTTGAAGACTAAATGTCTTTGCTTTTGATTTTTGAAGATGTCTTTGATACTTTGAACTCCTTTAAACTGACATGCTTCTATAAAAGCTTGTGCTTGGAAATGAAGTTTGCTTTGAAAATGCAGGTGCACTGATTTGAAGATGCAGGCTACAGATTTGAAATTGCAGGCTTGTTTGCAGAACCAATTTTCCAGATTTAAGAAAATGCAGATTTGCTTTTGAAGTGAATTTCAGGGAAATGGATTGCATGTTGATTGAAGAGG
Organism: Allium cepa; assembly: GCA_030765085.1. Taxonomy (NCBI): domain Eukaryota; kingdom Viridiplantae; phylum Streptophyta; class Magnoliopsida; order Asparagales; family Amaryllidaceae; genus Allium; species Allium cepa. The sequence continues at coordinate 366,324,878 of CM060938.1, read as the reverse complement.
ATTACTGATTTTATTTGAACGTGATTTCTGGATTTTTGTTTGAAGAGTTGTTTACAGGGAAGTGGTTTCAGATTTGATTAATGGGGAGTTTTGATTTGCATGAGAACAAGTTTTAGATTTACGGGAAAGTGATTTTCAAGAATTTTGAGAAATGAACAAGTTGAAGTTTCTTTGATTAGGAAATGAGAAAAAGAAACAAGCGTGAAAAATGTATTCTTATATAGGCTAATTTTCTGATTTTGTTAAATTTTAGAAAATGAAAACAAAATGTGACATTTGTAAATTATTTTAACATTTGTCAATTTAGGATGTTTATCTTTTAACATTTGTTATATGAGGCTTAGGAAAATAACACTTGTCTTCATAAAGTAGTTAGTATTTAATTTACATGTCAATATATAGGTTATGCCTAATTTAATTAATTAATTAGTATTTTATATGTATAGAAAATTTCAAAAGAAATAGAAATCAATTATACTTATAAATAAAAGCTTATGCATATAAAAATCAAAATAATTAAAAATCTATACTTTGGATTCTAAAACTTTATATTCAAATTCAAATCAAATTCAAAAATCTAATATTTAAAAACCAAGCTATATATACAAATTAAATTGAAATAACAAATGCTATTTTTATTCAAAATCTATTTGTAAAGACAATACATTATTAATATTATTTTTAGAAATGACTCATTATTAAATTAAAATAATTACAAAAAAAATTATGTCTTTATTAATAAATTACTTATTTTATTAAGCTATATTTTAAAAAGAAAACAAAATCAATCTTTTTGTTAATTCATTTAAATTTAAAACTTAAGCCAAAACCATTTTAAACATTTAAACATCTTTCTTAACAATTTAAAATCGTATATTTAATTATTAAATGTTTTGAAAAACTTAATATTAAGTCAAATCAAAATTTACAAATTATTAAATTTATATATTAGAATTTTAAATCAAGATTCATTTATTAAATTTAAACCAAGATTATTTATTTAATAACTTTGAAAAGCTTTATATTAAATAAAAACAAATTTTCAAATTACTAAAAATATTAGAATTAGAAAATATGTTTTATTTATTAAATTTAAAACAAAGCTATTGTATTTACAATATAAACTATATATTTATATTATAAATAGAAACCAATTTATTAGCTTTAAAAGATGAAATCTACCAATTAAATATTTATTAAAGGAAATTATCAAATCAATTTGAATTATTATTAACAAAATTATCAATATCAATTTAATTTTTAATACAGATTATTAAATTGATATTGCCAAAATTTCCGGGATATCACAAATTTACTGCAATATTTGGCGACAAAACTTTTTCTACATTCATAATTAACTGGACGCATTTTATAAATAAGGTTTGGATGTTAATTGAGATTTGTATAACATTTCAAAAAATTTATATTAAAACGATGGATTTAAGACTTTAAATTGGGTCGGAAATTCAGGGTCGTTACAATCTCCCCCACTCAAAACTTTTCGTCCTCGAAATGGGACGAGAAGGGAGAAGTAGAAAAGAATTAAGCAGAAAAGTCAAGATAGATTTTTAATAAAATTGAATTATACCTGAAATTAGTAGTTTGGGATTTGAATCCGGAATACTATCTTCAGTTTCCCACGTGCAATCTCGCTCATCTGCACTCCACTGGACTTTGACGAGATTTACCGACTTCCTTCTATGTTGCTTCGTCTCACGGTCGACTATCCGAAGTGGCTTTCGTTCAATAGTCAAGTCCGGCTCGATAACTATCTCTTCCAACTGAGCAGTGGGAATTGTCATAGATGGATCGTGCATAACTTTTCGAAGATGTGAGATGTGGAACACATTGTGCACACCGACGAACTTTTCTGGTAATGCAACTCTATAGGCCAATGTTCCACCTCTTTCCGTAATCTCAAACGGACCAACAAATCTGGGAGCAAGCTTCCCTTTCCTTTCAAATCAAATAATATTCTCCAAAGGCGACACTTTTAGAAATACTTTGTCTCCTACACTGAATTCGAGATCTCTTCTCCTTCTGTCAGCGTAGCACTTCTGTCTGATTTCTTCAACTTTCTCGGAAGCTTCCATAATTATTTCTGGACCGAGCACTAGTCGATCTCCCAACTCGATCCAACAAGCTGGCGATTTGCACGGCCGTCCATATAAGGCTTCGAACGGTGCCATACTTCTTTACCTGATAACTGTTATTATAAGTGATTTCAACCAAATGAAGTTTGTCTTCCCAAGATCCACCAAAGTCTATAGTATAAGCTTGGAGAAGGTCTTCCAAAATCTGATTCACCCTCTCAGTTTGGCCATCTGTCTGAGGATGATAAGCTGTGCTCAGATTCAATTTGTTCTCAAAGTATCCTGAAATGCTTTCCAGAATTTATTAGTGAAAATAGGATCTCTATCGCATACAATACTAGATGGTACACCATGAAGTTTAACAACTTCTCTCATGTATATCTCGGCCAAACTCGAAGCTGTACGAGTGGTCTTGACTGGAATAAAATGAGCGGATTTCGTCAGTCTATCGACAATCACCCAAATGCTTTCGTTACCCTTTCTAGTCCTTGGTAGCCCATCAATAAAGTCCATAGAAATCTGCTCCCACTTCCAACCTGGAATCTCTAGAGGTTGAAGTAATCCTACCGTCTTTCTGTGATCGGCTTTAACTTGTTGGCAAGTTGTGCATCTGCTAACATAGGTAGAAATATCGCGCTTCATCCCACTCACCAATATAAATTCTTCATATTTTGATACATTTTAGTGACACCGGGATGAAATGAAAGCGAAGATTGATGATTTTCTCTCAGCACTTCCTGTCTTAGACCATCAACATTAGAAACTCAAATACAATTATCAATTCTCAAGACTCCATTACTATCAACTTGTGCACCCATCTTAATGTTAGCTTTTCCGACTCTACTGAGAACTATTTCTTTGATACGATAGAGCAAAGTGTCCTCGTATTGCTTGGCTATAATGCGTTCCATAAGAGCTGGGGAGACGACGATCTAGAATAACATTCCTTCAACCAGATTACAACATTCCATTGCTTGGTTTCTGCTCAAAGCATCAGTTACGGCGTTTGCTTTCCCTGGAGTGTAATTAATATCAAGATCATATGCAGCTAAAAATTCGAGCCATTAGTCTTGTCTCTGATTCAAATCCTTTTGCGAGAAAATATAACTCAATGACTTGTGGTCAGTGAATAACTCGAATTTGGTTCCCAATAGATAGTGTCTCTATAGCTTAAGAGCAAATACAACCGCAAGAAGCTCTAAATCGTGAGTTGCGTAATTTGCTTCGTGGGTCTTTAACTGACGACCCGAATAGGCAATAACATTTCCTTTCTGCATTAAAACTGCTCCTAATCCATCCCGGTAGGCATCATATAGACGGTCAATCCTTCGCTACCGTCAATAACTGTAAGAAATGGGGCAGATGTCAACCTTCGCTTCATCTCATTGAAAGCTTCTTCACGCTTTTCACTCCAAATAAATTTCACATTTTTTTTGGTCAGTGCGGTAAGTGGGCCTGCAATACGAGCAAAGTTTTCTATAAATCTGCGATAATAGACGACCAAACCCACGAAACTACGGATATCTGTAGGAGTTTTGGGAGTCTCCCAATCCTGCAAATTCCAAGTATTCGAATTTAGATAGTGAAAAGTTGTTTAGATAGAATTAACAAGTAAGGATAAAACTTACATTGATTACGGCGATCTTAGCTGGATCGATCGAAATCCCATTCCGAGACAATATGGCCAAGAAAACGAACTTCATCTCTCCAAAAGTGGCATTTCGAAAACTTGGCTTTAAGCTGATGTCTGCGAAGAGTTTCAAGAACAACAGCCAAATGTGACCTGTGCTCTTTCTCATCCTTGGAGAAGACGAGAATATCATCAATGAAAACAAGGACGAACTTGTTAAGAACATCCCCAAAAACTCTATTCATCAAGTCGACGAAATAAGCTGGAGCATTAGTAAGACCGAATGGCATAACCAACCATTCAAAGAAACTATTTTCAGTGCGGAATGTTATTTTAGGAATACTATCCTCAGCGATTCTGAGTTGGTGAGAACTGGTAGCCAAATCAAGTTGGGTGAAAACTTTAGCTCCATGAAGCTGGTCGAATAGATCATTGATGTGGGGCATAAGATACCTGATCTTGAGTGTGAGCTTGTTTAGCTCTCTATAGTCCACACACATTCTGAGAGAACCATCAGACTTTGTGACAAATGCAACTGCAGCACCCCATTCTGAATGACTTCGCCGAATCAAGCCTTTAGCAAATAAATCTTCAATCTGAATATTCGATTCTGCCTTTTCTTTCGGAGCCATTCTCCTGGGAGGGAGAACTACTGGTCGAGCACCAGGGATAAGATCAATGCAGAATTCGATTTCCCATGGAGGTGGTAGAGAATTGACTTCTCCAAACACATCAGAAAAGAATTAAACAACTGGAGTAGAGCTTAGATCACTTGAATGAGAGTCAAGAGAGAATATAAAACTCCCAGCACATTCTTGAGGCGATTTACCTTTAATAACTAAAGGTATACTCTTGTGTCAATTAGAGAGATGGTTCGAGCTTTGCATGAGATAACGGCTTCGAAATTTCGTAACTAATCAATACCTAATAGGATATCAAATGCCTCAAATCCAAGTACAAAGAAATCCCAAGTAAAACGATGCATGCCATATATAAGCGTTACATATTTACATACCCTTTTGAGGTTAGTGGGCCCTCCAAACGGGTTTGATACACATAAGAAGGTAGATGCAAGAATAGGTTCCAATCCAAGTTTGTTACATAAATCAATAGATATGAAACTATGTGTTGCTCCGGTGTCAAATAGAACTCTAACAGGTAAGTTATGCAACAAAAAAGTACTCTGTAAAGTACCTTGATCATCTGGAACTTCTAGGGCAGGTGTGGAAATAGAAAAAACTCCAGATGGAGTGCCCTTCTTCTGGGTAGGGTATCCCTTTTAAAGTGTCCTGGCTGTAAGCAAATGTAACAAACATCTCTCTTGGCCATCTGAGCCGGTGGCAGAGTAGCTGCACCCTTTGGGGATGGGACACTACTGGCATAATGACCTTTCTGATTATAGTTGAAGCAGGTGATAGAGGAGATGTCAATGGGCTTCTTTTGAGAATAGCCAAGCCCGGATTTCTTCTGCCAGTTCTTCTTCTGTTGCTCAAAATTTGGCTTCCTCTTCCCAGTCTGACTAGATGATGGCTGAGTAACTGGAGCCTTAGTGACTGATGTTCCATTTGGCTTTCCCTCATACCTAAGAGCAAAATCCATCAATTCGGTGAAAGTTCCATGGACATGAGGTACGAGGAGTTCGTAATACTCTGGATGTGCTCCATGGATGAATTTCTCATTCTTCAGCAGAGGTTTATCAATCAAGCCAGATCCAAACTTGGAGAGTTCGTTAAACTTCCTTTCATACTCAGAGAAAGTCATATTGCCCTGCTTGAGGTCCATAAATGATCGATAAAGCTGGGCCTTTTCGGCTGCTGGCATCCACTGAGCCGTAAAGGAATCCCTGTTTACAAGTGATAATAAGATGAGTCAAAATTTGACGAGATAAAAAGAATTTTATTTAGATGTAATTTAGATAGATTTCTACCTAAACTGGGCCCAAGTGATAGTTTCCTCATCAGTACTAGAAGTGACTGACTCCCACCAATCCTATGCCGCATCCTGAAGCTGCCAAGCGGCCAATTTACGCTTCTGAGCGTCATTAATCTCTAGGCCAGTAAAAGTCCTCTCCAGACTCTTCAGCCATTGTTGTGCTTTAATGATACTCTCGGAGCCAGTGAATTTGACTCCGCCAAGCTGAGTGTATTCCTTGCTAAGAGTGGAGAACTTGACTGCGAGAGCTAGGGCACGTGGTTCGGGAGCATTTCCTCTACCCCCGCCTCTAGCATTCCTTCTAGTACTCATCCTGGAATACCAAAAGAGATTTAGAATCAAAGAAATAAATTTTATAGAACTTAAGGAAATTCTAATCAAACGAATTCAATAAGAAGGATGGAATCAAAGGATATGGAATTCTGAAATGATTCTCCTCATTCCAGGGTATGGTTACCCTACCTCTAATGAGCTTTAAACTCCACAGGCTAAGGTTTTCGCAAACCAAAGCTCTGATACCAACTGTAACAACCCTTATATTTGTACCATTTAAATTGGCAATAATCCACACATGCCAGATTAAATAGTTCAAAACACGAATCATTAATGGAGTATATATATAAAAATGAGAATCATCACAGAATTACTGAAATATAATATCACAGAATAGTGTAGCGGAATTACAACATAGTCATAAGAGTAGTTCATGAAGCTACCCTTAAATACAACAATGTCTCAAATAAAATGAAATAGAACAACATAGAATTCCAATAGTCCAAATAGAAAGAGCAATACTGATAAGATAGAGATAATGATCGTCTTCGGTCTTCAGCTCCAAGTAGAACAGCAACAGCAATGCTCAGTCCGAACCGAGCATAAGCATAAACAAACACTCGAATCAGGACATATATTCTTATACGGATAATATGGTTCAAATTCAAAATAGCAATAACTCAAAGATGAATGGAATAAGCATCTTTCAGGATTCGTTAAACTATTTATACATAGTAGTGTACGATAAGTAGATAATGTCTAACAGTAAAGTAAATATCAAAATAGTGTTAAGGCGTTACCATTGTTCCCCTTAACACATTTTATATAGCATTATAGACTATACAACTTAAACTCCACCGTAAACTAGAGGGATATCAGGGAGTACTCCATAGGTATAATAAAAAACAAATTCGTAGTGGTCGCGTATATAGGGATAAAAGTATGACAAGGCACATGAGGTAATACCCAAGGTAGTGAAATTGCCGTTTGCCTGATCCGGACTGGTGAGAACGCATCGCCGCAACGATCGCAACACCGCGAAACAACACTCCAAATTCAAGGGTGCGCACCAATCTATAACAAGTAATGAGTAGTTTATGAAGAAGTGTGTTCGGTCGAGGTAGCTAACCCCATTTAGCCTGGCACGGCTCCTATTTTAGTCATTTCCTATTTGACACAAGTGTCAAGGCTATCCATTATCGTTCTCTTTCTTCAGTCATCACGTACATCATTCCAACCACTTCGTTCTGGATCACACTCTGCGTACAGTTATTAAAGTGGTTTTCGACTTAGACAGTGAGTATGTCCCTAACCGATTCCGGTCTTTTTAATAACCTTCGAAATTATTTACCGATTGGTCGTTTAATAAATTTCAAAACCAAATAAAATTCAATTTCAATTTAAAATTTGAAAATCATTATTTCCTTTGTCTTTCTAAAAGAATTTCTGAAATTTACGTTTCATAACTTTCAAATTTCCATTTCCAAATTCTATAATTCAATTTCAAAATTTAATTTAAACAATTCAAATATACATTTAAATTCGTATATAATTTCATTCTGTAATCATTTAAAATAAACTTAATCTAACGTTCAAATCGATTTAAAATCATTCATCAATTTCATTCAATACTCGTTAAATCAATTTATCATTTAAACAATTTCTATTAAATTTCCAATTCATTAAATTGCTTAAGTTCAGCCTCATTATACCAAAGCTTCCAATTTGAATTAAGTTAAATTCGTCAAATCAAATTCTTTAAATTTAAAATCTTACATTCATTCAATCAAACGCATTTTTTTTCTAGTTAAAGAAATTCAATTTCATTTATTTATTTACTTATTTACAATTTCAAAACTCAATTAATAAAGAAACTTAGTTTCACTTATTCAAGAGGTTCAATTTCACTTAATAAAGAATTTAGTTCAATTTAATTATTAATAATTCAATCTTATTCAATTATCAAATAATTTCAAATCTTAATTATCAAATAATTTCAAAACTTAGTTATTAATAATTCCAAATTTTATAATTAAATAATACCAAATTTAATTATTAAATAATTAAATTTTAACAATGTTCTTTCATCAATTACTACGTTAATATTGTGTTTCAGTTTTCAAATATTCACATTTTCCTTTCATTAAATTTAAATTTCCAATTTTATTTCAAAACCTTATTCTTATTCAAATAAAATCTTTATTTTATTTAAATCAAATTATTGACCAATCGGGTTTAATTTAATTCTCTACCCTAAGTCAAAGTTTATTTGGGTATTTATCATTTCAACCCGATTCCATTTCAATACAAAAATCAAAGCATAGCAAAGGGAACTTGCAGTGTGATAACTGGGATGGTGTCAAAGTAAATGAACAAGCAATAACAACCATACATAATAATCCAATAAATTTTTTAAATAATCCCGAAATAATTGTATTAATTTACATTTGTTGTTTATGCAAATTAATATAATTATTTCTAGAATCTACACTATCATTTCATGCAGACTAAAGATTATTCCACTAATTATTTATACGGTTCTTCACTTGTCATTTATTTTTCAATTTTATACTACATACTTATACAACATACATTCAATGGTTCAAGGTGTAGTTATTTCTACGTGTCGATTTATTTATCATTTAAAGGGGACAAATTTATCTAATCAATATTCAACTTATAAATCCATTTTAAAATTGTTAACTATTTTATATCAAATTCAATTTGCATATTATTTATCACTTTAACACTAACAATTAACATCCAATTTCAACATCACATAATAACCATTCATCATCCAAACTTGTATAAGAATATAAATCGTGAAAATTAATTCACCTTTCGTGGATAAAGAAATTGACAGCGAAGCACGAAGAAGCACGAATGAAGTCGGTACAACGCGAACAAACAGACACTTTAATTATCGACCAAAAAAAGATGATATTAATTTAATGAACGTTCATATATAATTTATAAAATTATGTAGATGCGCTTACCAATGACGGAGAAAAGAACGAAAGCTGAAAATCGATGCTGCTGCAAAAGTCTTAACCGGTTGCTTCTGCACACAACAAGAAAAAGACAGTTGGTTACTATTTATTCAGCAACCAGAATATACATACAGTGCATATATTTCTACTTCCTCCAATCACTTCGACCCAGTACACTTCTACCATCTACAGCAAACACTGCTCATTCAACCTCCTATATAAAACAAACTGTTCTCTTTTTTTTATATTAAGCAAACCGAGACTTCCAAAATGCAGGCTTGCATTCCATTTCACTCACGCAAGCAACTCTTCACAACAGACGCATATACTTGCAACCCTTCTTCTACATACTGAAACAATCACTCACGCAGTACACACCCACCAACATACATGCACACGACCCATATGCACATGCTGCACAAACACACGCTCCTCATACACACGCTCAATGACGCACGCGCACCAGGATGGGAGGTGGTGCTTAGAGAGGAATATTGGCTTAAGGCTTCGGTTTTGTTGGTGATTCAGGTGAGCAGGGAGTAGTGAGGTCTGGGGTGTTTGACAATGGAGTGGGATGGCCGCATGCATGATGAGCTTTGGTTGGCTGCCGTGGTGCTAGGGTGGTGTTGAAGGCATAGACGACTGTTGTTTAGTGGTATAAGGCTAGGAAGGAGTGGTGGAAAATCTTGGCTCGGGTGCTTGCTACAAAACGTGGTGGTTGTTAGGTCAGGGTGAGGTGGCTATTAGGTGAGGAGCACGAGGTTGGCAGGGTCGTGCGGTTCGCATCGGGAGGTAGAGAGGTATTTGTGGTATGGATTTTTCGTGGTGGCTATCGTCAGGGAGAGAGAGGGTCGGAGGGTTTGTATGAGCTGCTAGATGCGGTGCACTTTTAGTTTCGGCCATTGTAAATTTTCAGAAAAAGATAAGAAAGAAGAAGGAGGGTGAAATACCTCGAGAGTTGGAATTGCAAGAAAATGAACAGTACGTTTCATATTTACTTTATAAATTTAAAGTAAAATTAATGTTGCTTTGTAACCCGATACGTTACTTCCTTTCCCAATGCTAACCCTAGCTGCCAGCTAACTTATTTATTATCAAATGAGATTAAATTTTTCAAATTCAAGTGGATATGGGTTAAAGAATTTGGGCTGAAATTGTTTAACCGGTCCGTCCAGAATGATTAAGTTAACGCGAGGATTTCTGTCGGACTCTGATTTGCACAAATAAATATACCATTTTGATCAGCGCGACGAGGCGCTTCCAACGCTACACAGATCATTGTGATACGACAGTTTTATAAAAACTCGAATTTATGCCGCTTAAATTTTTTGATTTACAAAACATTTTAAATGGAACATGCGATGATGGTATTTGATGAAATGAATTACAATGTCTTGATCAGATAAATTTTTACAAAATATATTTGTGTAAAAATATTTGGATTCAAAAGATAAATTTTATGCTGCTTAAAATGAACTGATATACAGTAAAAAACGAATGAAATTTACTGTAATATTTCACGACGAAACTTTTTCTATATTCATAACTAACTGCACGCATTTTATAAATAAAGTTTGGACGTTAATTGAGATTTGTATAAAATTTCAAAAATTTTATATTAAAATGATGGATTTAAGATTTTAAATTGGGTCGCAAATTTAGGGTCGTTACTGGAGGGATCCAATTGGATTCCTCACCCGTATTGATTTATTTACAGATATTGTGATATATGCTGTTATCATATGATATATGATGTTTTGGAAGTCGTGATTGTTTTAGTTAGTGCAGTTGCAGCATTGGGCCATATTTTGGAAATTTAAAAATGTTAAAGTGATGATTTTCAAATTTAAAAGGATTTAAAAGTGATTTTGAAAATATACCTTTTGTTGAATTTTGAAGTGTCAAAGGAATTGATTTATTTTGAATAAATAAATGTTATAATTTTTATGTTATAAAAAATTATGATCTTTGTGAAATATAATCAAAATGTGATTTTTGAAATATTGAGTTAATGATTTGGTAAAGAGTTTAAATTGAGATTTTTGATTTATTATAAAAGGTTTATATATAAGATTTATAAAATTGAATTTCCTTAAATCGAAATAATGGAATTATAAACGAGTTTTATAAGTGTTAAAATGAAGTTATAATTGGATTTTACAAATGAATAAGATTTATAATTGTGAAGCTATATAATGAATGGGTTTTGTAAATAAATGATTTATTAGTGAATTAACTTATAAATTGGATTTTTGGTATATAATTGAGTTATAAATGGAATTGGTTAATAAAGGAATTTTGTATATTGAAGTTTTTATAAAATATAATTGTGAATTTATAAACATTGTTTTATAATTCTGAAATCAATTGATTTGATAAGTAAATATGAAAGTTTATTAAAGAAGATATATCCACGATTTTGGACAGTGGATAATCCTTTAATGAATATATAGAAGCAATGATTTGGTAAAAGAACTATATCCACGATTTTGGTCAGTGGATAATTCTTTAATAAATGTGTAGAAACGTTGGATTTGGTAAACGATTTATATTCATGATTTTGGACAGTGAATAATATATTAAAGAAATGTTTTGGGAAGTGATATTTTAATTGAAGTAAAATGGTTCAAATACATAGATTTCAACATTCATTGTTGAAATAGGTGTTTTCAAGAAATAAGAAAATGATGGACTATAACACTATTGTTATAGTAAATGATTTTTGAAAGGAAATGTTTTTATATAGTATTGGGATTTATATATCTATCTTATTTTCGAATCCCTATACTAGTGATTTTGGGTTGTCGTAACGATGTTTTACGCAACATTCATTTTGACCCAATAAATATGTTTAAAGAGATAGTTTTCCTTAAAGAATAAAATACATACTTAATCGTGATTTAAGTATATGTAACATTTTCTAAGTGTTGAAAATAATTGATTTGTGAATTACTTATTGTTAAACAAGTATATGGAAATGTTTTCCAATATAGAAGTTGAAATTGTTTGGAAATATATCTTTTTTTAAAGATAATTTGAGGAATATTTGGCAATCATTTAATTAATAAAAAATTAATTAAAAGGGTCTAGTGATTGTTATGGTGTTTAGAATTTGTTTGTTTGTTTTGATAGTTAAACAAACGACTATCAAATTTTGCCAAAATTTAGTTCCTCGACTTGATGTGGGAACTATTTAGTCATACACTTAGTACGTAGCCTTCTGTGCAGGCTTGATTATCATTTGTGTGTAGGATATTGATTCGTATAGTGTGGAGTATTACTCCAATCCATCGAGCTTTCTTCTTGGCCCGAGGATAACAAGTTGAAATTTGGAGATGTGATAAATCTATGAGACTTAGTTTCTTGGCCCGAAGGATACCGCTTTTGCGTCGTTGGTGCGAAGAGACCGGGATCGGTTTATCCGAAAACCACTTTGGACCAACGTATACGCGACGATTGTGCAGGTTGCTTATGATGGTATTGATATTCTGGAGTTTCATAGTGGGGACTGCTTGTTGATCGTTTGATGTTAAAATCCCAATATACATCCAATAACAATGGTCTCTTTACTATGAAATATCCAATGCGAGGACTATTCGCTACTAATCCTAGGGATTTCCCGACAGGATGTGGTAGGAAAGTACCTTTGGTTCGTCCTGTTCCTAGACAACTTGTATGGATGTTTGTCTAACATTGCATTTCTAAAGATTACATTCATTGGTTTTTACAAACGTACATCAGTGGTGGCGGAGAAGGCAACTTCTATTGGCTTAACACCCTCCTTGAGACGTATGAGCTTAAGGGTTGTATTTTTGTGGAAGGAAATTAGTAGTCAACGAAAATGTCCATGTGGCATTCAAAGTGATGTGATTGTTTTTTGTGAAAGGTAATGGTTACCTCTAGCATCATCAACCAGAAATGACCAAAACAGGGTTAGATGCGGCAAGGCTAAGTTGGTCATTCCCATTAGGATATGATCATCCTCTTCTAGATATATCTTTACACGCTATGACATCGTGTATCCGATTATTGTGGTTTGTATGCTAGAGGGCCCTCGGTATAGGTCGGTAATGGGCGGAGGATGATATATTCGGTACCATCTAGTTATAGAGGTGGGCCGGTCTTGTGTTGGTAGAGGATCCTTTGTGACGGTCCTCGGTACGTTCTTCTAGATATGTACTGTCAGAAGACAGTCCCTTCACCTGGTCATTTGTGTGGAAATCCAAAACCCACTACGAGCTGTGATTTTGTTTGTAAAGGCTTAATCAATAGCCTCGAAATGCTATATGGGTAACCATTTCGACTATGGTTAATATTATTTGTATACTAGACACTAGTACAATATAACATGAATTTGACATGAAAGAAATGTTTTAGTTATTGTATGATAAAAACATGTCCATGTTTATGTGTGGGCGTGTCTTACGAGATACTTTTGTTTTGATAAAGGAAAATTTGGTAATTTAACAAATTCAGTTGAGTGTGTTTTTCATGTTGGTTTACCAGACTAGTCCGGGCGTTCTTCCCTTTCAATGCTTAGGTCAGACCGAGTATAATTATAGGTCTAGATTTAATGCTTTTGGAGCTTCAGCAGGAGAGCTGGAGACCTTCATTTTCGTACATCCGTATTTGCTTGATTATCCACTATACTTAGTTGTTGTTATTATCAGCATTTGTGAGGACAGGTTATTATAACTGTTCAAGCTCATAACTCTAGTTGATTGCTGAACTCTGATTGATGTATGTATATACATTTTCTATTTTGTAAAGATCATTGATATGATATTATATATTTTCCGCTGCAATGTGAGATTCTGTATTGTTCTGTTTGGTTCTATCTTCTCTCTTTCTTCTCTTCTCTTCTTCTCTCTTCTTTTCTTTCTCTTGACTTTCTGTCAGTTTGTGCTTTTTGGGTCGTACATGTATGGATTATTGTCGATTCAACGGGTATGGATTTGCGGATCGTCATAGAACCTGGATCTCCTTCGGGGGATTTTCTCAGTCCAGTAGTAGCAAAGGTGATCCTAATAGCCTAAGAATCAACTCTTGGTGTAAGCACCAAATTGTTTGCAATCAAATTAGCCATAAAACCCAAGAAAAGATTTAAGTAGTGGAATAAATAAAGAAAATAAATGAAAATAGAGGAAATACACCAAATATCAAGAAAAATGCAGTAGAAAACAAAAACAACAAGGCTTATAGTGGTTCAGCGTTGATTTCCTTTGTCCACATTAAATATTCTCTTTATTGCTTCTTAGTTAACTTGATTACAATTAGAAACAATAAGAAATAGCAAGAGATTAGAAAAGAATGGAGGAAGTTAGTTACAATAGTGGTAGAGTTTAACTAACAATGTAAGAGTTCCTAGAATGGCCCCTTGTGCCTGTATTTATAGATGAAGGCGACATTCAATCTAACTAAAAGTTTAGAAACATGACCTTATGCACCATATGGGGCCACCATTAGATGGGCTAGGCCCAACTCTTAATGGATATGGATTGGTACCGGTCCCTCCATAAATTGAGTTTGGGATAGCGATCCCTATAGTAGCTCTCTTATAGTCTATAGTGATGATGCTTCGAATATCATGGTGCTTGGATTTGAGGAGCTTAAGTTCTTGCAATATTTCAACTCAAATCTTGACTTGATGTATATAATACCGATCCCTCCTCATACCCCTATATATGTCAAACCATACTCCACGAGTCATGCCCTAAACCATATCATGCTGATCCTTATCCTTTAAGGATACCATGCCGATCCATTCCCCTCCAGATACATTATGCCGATCCATACCTCTTCAATATAATATGCCGATCCTTATCCTTTATGGGTACCATGCCGATCCATTCCCTCCAAATACATTATGCCGATCTCGCTCTGACAAGCGCATCACACTGCATCCTTTAGCTTTTCAGGCCGATCCCTCTACATTCTCACTCAAACCAACCATCTTTTCAAGTAACTATGCCGACCTCCTACCACGTTATATGTATACCGATCACTCCACTATCTCATCCAACTTGACCAATGTCCATGCTGATCCCTATTCCAACCAAACTAAAACTCTATAGTTTCGACATCCTACATTGTCTATCTGTTAAGCCTGTTCACCTGGGATGGACACAACTGACTGGAACTTATATTTTTGTCATGTGTATGTTGTTTCATGATCATCTTCTCATCATCAGTCGAGTCTAGCCTTTGCAATCAGCCCTGTATAGCCAGGTCAAGGCACTGGGTAACAGATATCATTTAATCAAAAAGGTACATAGAAATCAACTCCACTAAAACTAGTGAGTAACAAAGAAGATATATCAAAGAACAAACAACTACAACAACAACTCAGGATGAGAATCTCTATTATAGTCCTTTGTTTCCCGAGTAAAATCTCTATCATCCCTGCTCCATTAAACTTTAACAAGATTCACATCCTTTATCCTCAATCGCTTTATATCTCGAGCGATGATATAAATAGGCCACTTAAGAATGTTCAAGTTAGGCTGAATTCCCAAATCCACTTGTTATGCCTGTTCCACTATCGTCGAAGGGTCATGTACATATTTACGTAAATGAGATAGTAAAATTTGTTGAGCACATCTGATAGTCAATCTAGTAGCTTTACTCTATATGTAGTTTACTAATACGGTCTAGTATGGGAGAAGGGCTAATATATCGAGGGGTTAGCTTCCCTGTTTTCTCAAACCTGACCATACTTCTAAACTGAGAGACCTTCACACACCAAAACCTGACCGAGAACTCAAGATCTCCGTACCTTCAATACATCATGCTGCCTTCATCTATCTTATGATATTAGCTGCCTTCTTGATGGCTTCTAAGATCATGTCAGGTCTAAGAGCAATTCTATCACCAGACTCAACCCAATACGAAGGAGACCAACAAGGATGACTATATTGAGCTATGGAAAGGGCCATGCCAATAGTTGCTTGATAACTGTTGTTGTAAGTGAATTTGACTAAGGGTAAGTGATCTTCCCAAGAACATTTGAAGTTGAGATGTATGCTTGCAATAAATCTTTCATTATCCAGTTCACTCTCTCCGTCTCAACTTGGTCCCTAAGGCATTTTGGTTGTCCCTCCTCAAACTTGCTGGTGAATATCGGGTCTCGGTCACTTACAATACTACAAGGAATACCATGAAGCCTCACAATCTCCTTCACATACAAGCTTACCAGACTTTTAGCATTCCTAGTGGGATTAACAGGAATGAAATGAGCACTCTTGGTCAGCCAATCAGCTATAACAAAAATGCCTTCGTTCCCTCTTCTTGACCTAGGAGGTCCATCAATAAAGTCCACAGAGTTATGCTCCCACTTCCACTTCAGGATCTTAAGTGATCGAAACAATCCAGCTGACTTATGTTGGTCACTTTTAATCTACTGGCAGTTTGCACACTGGCTCATGAAGATCGACACATCTCACTTCATCCCCTTCTACGAAGATACCCTCTTCATATTTATAAACATCACGGTCACTCCTAGATGGAAAGATAACCTTGAATGGGGACATTCAACTAACAATTCTCTCCTGAGTCCTTTAACATTCAGAACACAGATACACCCGTTCATTTTCAATATGCCCTAGGGATCAATCTTAAAAATAGAAACAATGCCTTCTTGAACATCCTTTTTGAGTCGAACCAAAATAGAATCTTCTTCTTGACTAGCCACAATCCTATCCATCAATATTGGCTTGACTTCTAAGTTAGCGATGATTACTACATTTCTACTCAACGCATCCGCAACATCATATGTTTTCCTGAGGGTATAAAGAATGTCCAAATCATAAGAAGCAAGAAACTCCATCCATCTCTGTTGCCTCAAATTCAAGTCATTTTAGGTAAAGAAATATTTTAAGGATTTGTAGTCCATGTATAACTTGAAATTTTCAGCCAGAATATAATGCCTCGACATCTTTAGTATGAAGACATTATCTAAAAGCTCCAAATAGTACGTAGCATAATTTTTCTCATGTGGCTTTAGCTATTGACTCGCATAGGCAATAACCTTCCCATGCTGCATAAGAACTGCTCCCAATCTAGTACTACAAGCATTCACATACATGGTTAACTCTCCACTCCTATATGGAATGGTCAAAATAGGAGCGCTAGTTAATTTCTCCTTGAATTCATTGAATGATTGATCACATTTAGGCTTATGAAGTTAACATCTTTCTTTATTAATATCGTGAGATAAGAAGCAATCTTCAAGAAATCTTTGAGAAGGGATGGTTGAAACTTACCAATCCTAAGAAACTTCTAACTTCTTTTCGGGCCTCTTCCACTCCTGAATTGCAATAACTTTATTTGGGTCTACTGATATGCCTTCTTCCGAAACAATATGCCCTAGAAACCTAACTTCAAATTTCCAGAAATAGCGCTTAGAAAACTTAGCCTTCAACGCATAACTCTTTAAGGTATCGAATACGATTCAGAGATGGTACTTGTGCTCCTCCTCCGTTTTCGAATGAACAAAAATGACATTAATAAAGATGAGGATAAATTTATTAAGAATGTCCTGAAACACTTGATTCATTAAGTCTACAAGATAAGCGGGTGCATTAATTAACCCAAACGACATTAATAACCACTCGTAGAAACTATCTGGAGTCCAAAAAATGTTAAGGGCACACTCTCCTCTACTATCCTTAAATGATGAAAACCGATGGCAAGATACAATTGGGAAAATATCCAAGCGCCATGGAGTTGATCAAACATGTCATCAATCCTTGGTAAAGGGTATTTATTCATGACAATCCTTTTGTTCAACTCCCAGTAGTATACACATGACCTTAAAGAACCATCCGCCTTTCTAACAACGACAACTGGTGATCCCCAACTTGAGGTACTATGTCTTATCAATCCCTTCTGCAATAATTTGAATGTCTGGCTTTCCAACTCTTCCCTCTCTTTCGGAGCCAATCTTTGCCAGGTTTGTATAATAGGCCCAGTTCCTGGAATCAAATTAATATGGAACTCCACTTTAAGATAAGGAGGTAAACCTTGCACTTCGTCAAAAATATGCATGAATTCCCAAGAAACTATGTATCCCTAAGATCCTCTTTACCTACTTCGAGTGAATACAGAAAACTACTCATTAACTTGTTAGGCTCTTCATAATACATATCAATGCTTGTTCCTACCCCATCCTTTATCATGACCCTTCTTCTACCTCAATCCAAGGCAGCCTTAAACATAGATAACTAATCTATTCCCAACAACACTCCAAAACTTATAAATGCATGAATAAACAGGTTAGAGAAAAGAAATGAATTCGAAAAGAAATAGACACATTTAGACACCTAGCAAGATTTGTCGAACCCCATATTACGTATGACACACAAAGAGGATTACTTAAAATAACATACTTTAGTTAGTTTTCTCATCAGGTCATTCAACATAAAAATACGGGCATCACCCGTATTGAATAATACTCTTATAGGAATGTCATAGATAGATAATGTACCTTGCAACACTTGCTTTCCCTTCAGTCCTAAAGAAGTGGATGGTATCCCTTAAATAACAAAAGCCTGTCATTGCAAACCCTTCTTTGGAGATGGGCACTCGTTCTTCATATGTCCTTGCTTATGACAATTGTAGCATATTTGATCACTAGGGAGATCAGTGCACTGATTTGCAAAGTTACCCATCTTATTGCACTTGAAACAACGAACACTGGCCAAGTTGGGCTTGTTTTTCTAAGCTGGATCTCTACCTTTGAATTTCTTTCCTGACCACTGCTTCTTTCCCTTGCGCTTGAAATTCTGCTAGCCTCCAACTGGTAACATTAATAAAGGCTTGACACTAATTGCTAGTGCTACTCCCTTCTAAAATCCTTCCTTAATATCAAGAGCTTCAAACCTTAAAGCCATGCTGAAAAGGCTGGTGATGTACCCATAATATGATTAGTCATTGCTTTGTAGAACTCCAGTCATGTCCCACTCATGAATTTTTCATTCTTCTTGAGTGGTGTGTATATCAATCCAAGTCCAAAATAGGACAAAGCATTAAACTTATGCTCATATTGCACCACCGTCATATCATCTTGCTTCAAATCCAAGAAACACCTAAACAACCTGTCCTTTTGGTTTCCGAGATAAATCATATATCAAAAACTTCCTTGAACTAATCCTAAGAAAACTCCTACTCTAGAGTATTAGTTGTTACTGAATCCCACCAATCCATCGTCGATTTTTGAAATTGTCGCGTTGCCAACAAACGTTTCTCCACATCCTCCAAACGAAGATCCCTAAATATTCTTTCACATGAATGAAGCCATGCCCACACTCTAAGTATACACGCAGTTCCATAGAATGGTTTCCAACACAAAGTGGTATAATTCTTACATAATATAGCGAAGTTCATTGGAGGCTAAATATGTGATATACTTCCTTTACTGGATCTACAACTGGCATAGTATCATCTCTAACTACCCTGCCATTGGTAGTCGGGTTAGTTCCAGATCCTCTCCTTCCTCCTCTTCTTGTATTCATCTTTTATTGCTTGGATAGATAATTGATATCTTTAGAATACAAGAATAGGGTAAAAATAGTTTAGAGAAGAACAACACCAACAAATCTAGAACAAGACATTAGAGGATAGATATTATTATTATAAAAATTACAAATACACTTTCTTAAGATTAAATCATTCTAGGGCATCACTTACCCTATCTCTAATGAGTTGTACCCAAATCACACTAAGGTGTTCACTTAATCAAAGCTCTAATACCAACTGTGACGGCCCACCTTTCTGACCCTTGAGAATGACACTTAACACATCATCGATATTCGTGTGCAGTTGCCCAAGCACCCGAAAAACGAGTTGTGTGCAGTAAAATAAAAGAACATAAAGGAAAATCTCATAATATAATGGTTAAATATAATACAACGATAATATAGCACATTAGATTATTCCTTAACAAGAAGTTATCAGAGTTACATAAAAGTACGAATAATATCAGCACAGGCAGCTATACACCCTTCCTTTATACTTACCAATGCAAAATACCCATACATATTAGACATTAAAACGAAAATAGATAACTAGATAGATAAGGAGCCTCTTGCTTAACCATCTTCTTCAAAGAGACTAAAGGAATCTGCTACTCTTTGTCTACTCAAATATAACTGAGTACTCGAGAGATTATGGAAATAAATAACTCGAGTCAGACAACAAGCCTGTTATGAGTAATACTCTAAAAAAAAGTGGAAATAAACAATAATATGTGAGAGGACACCACCATCTGCAGAACGGTTTTCCCCTCACAATAATAGCATTCGACCACAAGTAATGTAAGCAATTTAGAACAAACCAACACTTGAAGGAACGGGCCTAAACAAGGTCAAAATCCAAACATAGACAATGGACACAAATAATTAAACATCGAAAAGTGCTAAAGGCACTTCTTGGTGCAATTAAGAAAACAAATTCATATTTTTGGAATTAAAAGCAAGGAGCGGAAAATTTTCCAACAAATGACTAGGAGGGTTGCCCCCTTATCGAAAGTGTACCTCTAGATAATATACTTAAGAGGGTCATTTTCTCCTGTGACTCCATTCGGAAATGTACAAGCCGAACACCACCAACCTCAACGAGTATCCAAGTATTTCACATCTTAGTGTGCATATGACCAAAACAAATATGGAGTACATGTGAAGATACCCTAATGGGAGCAACCCCGTATAACTTGAAGTCCACTTGCTTTTTGGTTTTAGTCATTTCCGACAATGGATAATTATGCTCAAATGAGTAACTAATTTCTTGAATTGACGATACACAATGAAGAAAGCTGAACCAATAGTCAATAAATCAACTATAGAGAGTAATTAAAATGGTCGTATATGGAAAGTAAATCTCATACTCTTATCACTACTTATCGATTTCAAGCTTGTACTATTTCTTGGTTGAAAATAAAATCGGGGAAGTGAAGGCAGTGTTACCTCTAGGGATTGCCTTAATGATATTTTAACTTTCGAGATAGCAATGAGTTTCCATAACTCGATGTTTAGTGCTAAGAGTATGACTAAATCCCTTCAATATAAGCGATATCGGATTGTAAAAATTAAATTCCTTATCCTTTCCATAACCGAGTCTTAACTTTTAAAGCCAAACTTGTTCCGAGATTTCACATTTCAAAAATTAACTTAAACAACACTATCAAAAATGATTAATCAACTTTAATCAATGATTAATTACTTCAACATCTATGTTTAAAATAATTAATTAGCTTTAACCACGATTAATTGCTTCAAACATATTATGTTATGTATTGCTCTGAATTATATTAAACCTTTGTATTATTGTTTTGCGCCTTGATCATATATGTTGAATTACCACTTGTAATAAAAGAAGGAAAAATATAGTCACATTATTCAATGTATCGATACTCGTATAAAGCAATTTTATGGATGGTCGCTCCCAACTAGCCTTATTACTCGACAATATTTCTTATAATATTCTTGGAAAATGTGGATATAAGGTGGGATATTATAGTTCGGTATCAAAGTCGAGTCGGAACATTACATAATATAGTACCATAGATTTAGACCTGGGAAGACTTAGAGTCATGTCCCATGGGATGTATGATGGATAGTTATATTACATATCTACATAGGAATAAGAACATAAAATGATTATAGGAATAATCATTGGGGCATATTTGTTAAAAATTTTAATTATTTTATAAATTCATATTATAAACTGATTTTAGAAGTATAACGTCTTCTAGTAATGTTTTGATCCATTACCGATCAGAGTTTCATAGTGGAAGCTGATAGACTATTTCCGATGAGCACAATAATAAGTCGATTATATTTGTTTGAGTGGATAATGTATGCA
Source organism: Allium cepa (assembly GCA_030765085.1). Taxonomy (NCBI): domain Eukaryota; kingdom Viridiplantae; phylum Streptophyta; class Magnoliopsida; order Asparagales; family Amaryllidaceae; genus Allium; species Allium cepa. The sequence continues at coordinate 366,303,102 of CM060938.1, read as the reverse complement.
CGGATGATTTGATTGCATTTTTGGAATTCTATAAGTAGATTTTCCTTTACATGAATATATACAGATTTTAAATTTGGAATTTCTTTATGTCAAATTGCCCGTTGAGTGTTTTATGAATTCTATTCGAGATGTGGGACACCACGGTGTCGATAGGGATTGCCAAATGCTTTAACAAGAAAGTCAGACACTAAAATTTTGAGTTATATATATTAAGTATTATTAATAATTGTGAATGAGTTATAAATAATATTTAAAAAGGAAATATAGTTTTAAGTGAGTTAAATATTATTCGAAAATAATATAAATATTTGGAAAACATAATTACATGCATATTTAGCAAATTATGGAAGTAAAAAATATTTTGTGAAAAGTGTGTATTTTGGATATATATAATATTTTGGAAATGAATTATTTTAAGTTATACAGTTATTTGGAAAGAAGATATTATTTGAAGTAATAATATTTAGTAAATGGTTTCAAATTGAATATTATTATTTTTAAAATTAAAATGGTTTGAGGGAAAATATTTTGAAAAATAAATTAAGAATGTATGTGTGTGTGTATATATATATATATATCTGTGCATGTTGAAATTTTTTAGTGGTTTACAAAATTATAATAATGCTATAAAAATGCATTATATGTGTTATTTTAAATGTCGCGTGCAGCCATTGAACATTAGCAATGACAGAGCGGTAAACATCATAGACATTTGACAAAGCGATTCCTTATAAGTAGATGGCAAGGCAACGTTATTATATTATTTGATATATGTAATTGTGTATATTCATTTATGATATACACACACATATCGACACACACACAAACTATGATGAATAATGTGTGATAATTTTGATCTATTGTGTGCATCATTTTATGATTAGATAGATGTTAAATTTTGTAATTTAGTTGGAACTAGAATTTTATAATTTGATGATTTAGATTAAATTCTTTGGAAAATTGTAAATTTTGGAAAGAGTTGTTTATAAGTAATAACTAAAATTTTGGAAGTTGAAGTAAATATTAATAATCAAAAAGAAATCGAAAAAAAATGTAAAAGTTGTGTGAACTTATTTTTCCAGTTAGAAAGTAAGGAAGGATGATATATTGATATTGTAAAATAAATTATTAAGGTAAAACAATATTATATTCTTATGGTTTTGGTTAAACCTACAAATGAACTTTTGAATATATATGTGTGTTTTCTATTACAAACTTTACTTTGAATTGAAATTGAGGACACAATTTCTTTAAGGGGGAGACCTGTAACAACCCTATTGTTATTACCTAATTAATTAAGTTTAACTGTAGATAATTAATTCTAATTTATGATTTATGAAATTTAATTATGAATTTAAATCCAATTTTTAAGAATAGTTGATTTGATTTATTTAATAAATGAGTCTCATTCCTTAAAGAGGATTTCAATTTAAATTTGAAATGTTGTTAAATCAATTATTCGAATTTGGCATTTAGGATAAATGTAAATATTGAGATTTATTGTCTGAAATGAGAATTTATAACTAATGGTTTATTTTTATTAAAAATAATGAGAATAACTTTTATTTTCAAAAGTTATATTTGATTCTTATAGGATATTTCAATATTAATAGAAATGAGAATTTTAACTTGTCGATTTATTTGGAAAATTTGAGAAATCAAAACATGTTAAGTAAAACATTGTTAAAGTGTAAGTTAGTGATTTACAAATAGAAAAATAGAAGCGAATAATAACAATTTCTCTTGTTGGATCCATGAAGTACCCAAGCCCATTTAACTAAGAAGAAAATGCCTTTTCACATTTCATTATACGTTCACTTTCATGTATTGTAAACTGAAAATTAGAAAACCGAATATCCCACTCTCAAACCCTAGAAAATTAAACAATTTTTTGAAGCTAATTAGTCCAAGTAATGGTTTCAAACTTGTATATAAAAAAATAGAATCTTGTATCTCGATTTTTTAGTAAATTAAAATACGGTTTTTGTGTCTATTCTGCTTGAGAACTATCTAGGTTTGCTGAAATAGGATTGCAAAACTGAAATAGAAGTGTTTGGCAAATAGATTTGGTGAACAAGGTAAGTTATTTTTAACTCACACAACCTATCTCTAGATTATTTGCATGCTTATGCTTAGATTAATCTTATGGTTTTAGTTGTTGGTTGAATCTATAATTGAATTTTAGCTTTAGCTTGTTGTTTTAGATGAACTTGGTGTAGAATTGATTTCAATATCTTATGTTATTCATTTCTTTTGTTAAGCAACTCTATCTTGGTTGAAAACCTTACTTTATGATCCCAACCGCATTTAGTTTTAAATGTTTGTATGCTTGCATGAGTGCTAATTCGATGCTTCAGACCTTAAGATGACCAATGGAGAAAAACCGAGCAAAATCGGACCATCGAAGGGCGATCTAGAGCTGAAAATAGCTCGAGGTTTTGCCAATAAGGTGCACCAATGGCATGTAAACCTGGAGCTATATCAGCACTAAGTGAAGCTCCGATTCATGCCGTTCGCCCGTTCATTCGTCTGTTTGGCTCCTTTTCGCTATTTGCTTGATTTTGATGTTATTTACCGTGCCGATCTCATTACTATTTTATAATTATGAATTGTGAATTTGCGAATTCATTTTGGAGTTATTATATCACAGAATTGTTCTATGGGTCTTTGGTAATTTACACAAATTTCGTTGCACGTTTTCAACTAGAGTTATCAAAAGAATAATTTTCAAATCGAAACAATTTCTCTAAACCTTTTTAAGCATAAAATTATTTCCTTTATAAGAACATTTGAAAGAGTGTGTGTGTGTGTGTATTATTTATATAATAATAATGATTCTGAAGTATAAACTAGGATATTTCTAATCAAATATTTAAATATCTATATAGGTTTTGGAAATATGTTGTCGTTTATAAAATAAATGGATTTATAAAACTAAAAATCTTTTATAGAAATTGGAATATTTATAAGTGTATTTTTAGAAAAATTTAGATTTATGGAGTATTTTATCATATGGTGAATATCTATATAGAGTTGAATAACAATTTAGTTTATGGCTTTTGAAATGAGTCGAAAGTAAGTATACAACTAAAGGGTTTTAGAAATCGTTTTTATACGTGAAATTATATTTTTTTATTTTCAGACCCATAAACTCTTATCGAAATTTTATTGGATTTAACACTTGGCTATTTATGTGCTATTTTAGCTTTTCTGTGTAACTTTTGGATCTGAAGATAAAAACATTTTCATAACCTTAATTCTACAATACGAGGAATACTAATAATCGACTTAGTGTTATTGATTGGTTTAAATGCTTTCAAGTAACGCCTCATCAAAAATGGTACAACTTATTGAATAAAATATTTAAGTGGAATTTACTAAATCACTAGGAATACTTGAATTTCACCGGGTAGTATGAGATGCTTTGGTTAAATTCTTGTGATTGCCTTTACGAAAGTAAACACTTTAGGATTGTATTCTATTTTGGTGTTTGGTCGGGGGCCGATAGATCCTTAAAAAAATATAGTTCAGGTTTTCCAATAGTAACCATAATAAGTTAGATTTACTAGCTTCTAGTAAATACTTGAATTTCTCCAGGTGGTATTGGACATTTCGGTTAAGTTCTTACGATTATCAGAGTGATAGTATTTGGCACTTTAATGTTTACTCACCTTTGGTGTTCGGCCGTGGGTCGATAGATCCTTCAGAAGTATACTCATGGATTGTAACACCCCTATTTTTTTGTAATATTATTTAGGAGATTTAATTAGATTAAATTAAATAGAATAATGTTGGGAAGGAGATTGAGGTTGATTAATAAATATGTAGTAGCCGTGCTTATTTAAATTAAATGAACTTATAAATGGTTTAGTGTTTGCTAAATAAATATAAGGGCAGTAGGGCAATAGCCACCCACACTCTCCACCCTTATGCTATTTCCTTAGTCAAACACGTTCATTTTAGCTTAAACAAAAACATAAGAAAAGGAAAGAGCAAGGCCAGCCATTAGGAAGGAAAGAAGAGAAATTAAAGTAAAGCTTAGGATTCAAGCTAGAAGAAATCAATCTCAATCAATCATCAATTTCCTTATCCAATCTAAAGTGAATAATAATCAATACATCTCTATTTTTGGTTTTATAATCATATGGTTTCAGATTTAAGTGATAATTAGTTTTTATGATTTATTGAATGACGATATGCTTGGTTTATAATTTATATGATTTGAACAAGGATGTTTAAATAGAGATATACACGGTTTAAGGGTAAACCGAAGTTAAATGATTTTTAGATGCCATGGGAAAAATTATTTGTTATGAAAAACATGATTTTGGAGTTGAGTTTCAATTTTTGTAATTTTCCAAGCCATGGAGAATTAACTATGAATTTTTAAAGGAAAATATGGTTAATTGGGTTTATAAATTTATTTTGGAAAATATATTAAGAATTTGGGTCTAAAATTTTTATATGTCAGATAACATGGTTAAAGTGAATTTCTAAAAATTTTGGTGATTTTTACTAAGTGACTTAGTATGGAAATTAATTTTTTTGAAAAAAGGAACCGTTATCCCACATTTTGGCAAGGCCGTGACACCAAGGACTTGAGTAGAAACTGAAGACAGTATGTCCCGAAGAACGGTTATACATAGGTTCATGATGCATACAGGCAAATTTGATCTGAGTCCGGATTGAGCTACAATTGGCTTGTTATAACTAAAAAATCTAGGAAAAGCATCATTCCAAATTTCAGGTCAATCGGAGTTCATATGCTCAGGTTATGGATCGATCAAGATTCATGTGAAACATGCTTATTTCGTATCCATCACCTTCGTATCCATCAAATTCACATCCATTCCCTTCGTATCCATTAGGAAATAGTTTCTCTCGGATCGACCAAAGTCCGTCTGATCAACAATTAACTATTTAGTATCAGTCCGCTATATATTTCATATCAATCAGCCAAACGATCGATGCCGACCAATAATCAAGTATCAATACGAACCAACTTACATGCATCAATACGAAGAGAAGAAACCTTTGACCGATACGTAGGAAGTAGTCCAACCAATGGATGCAGTCTACAAGCATGAAAGTTGGATCTGCACAAAATTCTCAAGACACCTCATCGACACGAAATCGATCGATACACATGGATCAATATGCAACTACTAGCCAAACTGTAAATCCAATCTTGGACCGATCATAACTCAAAAACTACAAGTCCAAATGCTATAATTTTTTTACAAATGCTTGCATATCACCTGAAGAACCATCATGATCGATCGCAATTCAAATGGAGCTAAAATTGATTGATACGTAGATGATAGCGATCAATTAGGATCGATCCCAAATTACCCCAGATGGGCCCCCCCACGAGTGAGAAGTGGTATGTCGAGTTTTGAGGGAGATATTTCCAGAACTACTCCTATAAATAGCACCATTATACCTATAGAAAAAGGACTTTTTGATGCTATTACGACATTACTCGCCGCAACTCTATTGTAACTTGAGAGTTAGTGAATTGTACTGCTGTAATCAGTTGTCAGACATCAATAAACAGCAAAACTATTCAATATGGACGTGCGCAACAATGCCGAACCACTATAAATTTTTCTTTCTTTCAATTTCTGTTTGATTTTATTGTTGTGATTGTCAGATAAGCCTCTTTTTTTCATTTAGTTTCTTCATTCTAATCACTTCAATTACATCCGCAGCGTTGTGCCCAATTTTGGTACAAAAACTTTGTTGCTTTCACCAACAAAACTCTGCTTTTCTCCGATTCAGTGAATCTCCTACCGTCGTGGGGTTGCTAAAACTAAGAGGGTGATCCAGATCTGTCTTCTAGTAGTTCCTTTTGTTCTGTTCAGATTATTCCAAATCTAGGAAAGAGCTACATTCATCATGGTGGATGCTACCGGATCTGCTTCAAATGTTGTAAGTCCAGAGGGAAAGGATAGGCAAATTCCAATACAGCTGACCATAGTAGGCCAGACATCAGCTGGAGCTCCAAATCCATAAGGCCCTACGACTAAGGAGGAGTTCCAAACCCTCATGTAAGAGCTTACTCAGAGCCATCGGGAGCTCACTCAATAGATCCGTTACAGCACGAAGCTTGCAAACCAGCTGAATGAAGAAAGGCGAAGGAGATCTATAAGGGATCATGTCTCCCATTCCATGACCGAAAGCTCGGCTTCATCTAACTTCGATCACAGATCTACACGCCATCTGTTGGATGGAAACTATGCAGAAGCCTCCGGACATCAACATGTCATAAATCTCGAACAGTTCAAGATTAGCCCTTCTATAAGGCACCAAGTTGGACCTTCCTCCCGAGGGGGGTGACTTCCTTATCACACCAATCATGACCACGCAGCTACTGCCGCTATAGATCTAGAAGCTAAGATCTAGTAACAACCAAATCCAGCCCTTCGTTAACATGTTCACGCTCAGGATCCTTACTTCCTTGAAGATCGGGAGCCATAGCGGCGAGGAACGGACTGTAGACAGCGACCAGACCGTCCTCGCAACATGGAACCTGACCATGCCTTGGCTCCAAACATCTAGATGCTTGACATTCCAACCATGATATGCCGGATGATTAGAGAAAGTCAAGGCCTTATGAATGACAGTTGAGGAATCTTCCGAAGTCACACTCCATTCACCAATGACATTCTTTACGCAGAGCCACCTCCTCGATTCAGGATGCCAACTTTGCCGATGTACGAAGGAAATTCAGATCCTAACCAACATATCTTAAAATATGAATGGCTTATGAACGCCGCTCGAGCTGACAGTGCAGTTAAGTGTAGGAGTTTTCCTATTTCTTTGGGAGGCATTGCAACTATGTTGTTCACTCGATTACCACCCAGATCCATCTCATGTTTTGATCAATTGGCTATTAAGTTTGTTGAGCAGTTCTGCATGCATGCTACTAGATTAAAAGATGTTAACACCTTGTCGAGTATTACTCAAGCTCCAGCAGAGACCCTTACACCTTATCTGGAATGGTTCCATGCTGCTTGTGCTGAGATCAGCAACTTCAATGATAATTCTTTTCTGATGGCATTAACTAAAGGGATCAATCCCGATTCCAAGTTTGGTGATTGGTTAGCTGGGAAACCCCCTGCTTCGTTAGATCATTTCTTTGCTAAGGCGGCCCAGTTCTTGAGGAGAGAAGACGCTAGACGATCTTGGAATCAAGATGTAGCGGGGCCAGTGGTGAAGGCATTCAAATAATGTTGCTGTGAAGTAGACCATTGAGAACTCCAGCAAAGTGTAATTGAATATTCAGAATAAGCAAGGTCAATAGAAGGGTAATGGAGGTCAGGGAAAGAAGAGAGACCCAAATCACGGACCGAGACACAGAGCACCCATGTTCGACTTGTATACTCCTCTGGACACTGTTGAATATGCGCTTATATGATTTTTGTTTGATGATAATAAACATATATACATTCATTTAAATGTATTTGATAATATACTATTTTATTTTTCACAGATTAAATAAATATTTGCTGAATAAAATAAATAACACGGAATTTGAATTCAAACGAATATTTTATTCAAACAAATATTTATTACAATTTTGAATAGTATACAATTTCAAGCTCTCACTATAACTATACAACTTTGATTACAATTACATCACATTTCACATTTACAATTCACCTCACTACATATCACTCACACTCGTATTTATCTTCAACTGCATTCCAGTTTGAATCCAGCATCTGAGCAATCTGCAAAAATATAAACTAACGCAGTAAAATTGAAAAAGAAATATTTTTGCAATTCAAAAATAGAAGATAATTTTTGAATATATGATTTGCCTCAGTTATTTGGGTTGTTCTTCATAATTTATATTTGAATTCATCATACACGAACAACTTGTGACATACACAGTGTATTACTGTATATGCCACAAGGCCGTGCACGTCGATATATACACTTGATAATGCTACAGGGACAGGTGAGCACAAGGTCAAACCCAAATATACGGACAGGTTCAACTCAGGTGCAATAAATTCAAGAATACGACACGAGCACAAGGTCAAATCCGAGTTTTTTGTAACTGGATTCAACTCAAGCGCAAATCAAAAGTACACATGAATATGAAACTAAACAGTCAAGTTCAGTGGTCAAATGCAATAGGCCGAGAACCAGACTCATGCATGCAACATATTCACCAATGAATCATCAAAGTGGCAACTGGCAATAACAACTACACATATACATACCTCAGATGCAACCGATCAGTTCGACATATACATGAAGGCAGCAAGTCAGTGGACAGACCAGAGTACAACAGGCAAGCACAATGCATATATAGCAATAATATACAAGCCAACAGCAAAACAAGCAGTGCAGACCACAAAAGTGCAACAAGTATTGCAGTAATAAACATGGTCAGAAGCAAGGCAACAGAGACTCAAGCAACAACATGGACTGCAACAAATACATGATGCCCAACTCAAATGAATATCAGTGCAAGTGTCGACCAGGTAGCAAGGAAGATCAACACAGCAAGCTACAGCATCAAGTTGACCAAGATGCTACAGATTTCAGCAAATGAACCAGAATGCATATGTAACCAGCAGCCCCAAAACCAAGACAGTAGTGTGCAACTCGAGTTTCAAAAGAATCAAAGTAAATGCACAGCATAAATAAGACCAAACTGCATAAGTGACCACAAAGACAGATGTACATAATGAAGCAGTACAAATGAACCATCAAAGAATGCAACACAGTGATGAGACCAGATGAAAATACTCTTAACTGCAAGTTCAAACCAAAACACAAGTGTGGCAAATGCAAACTGTGGTGAAGCAACAAAGATGAACCAGACAGTGATACAAGTTCGAACAATGCTCAATGCACAGCCAACAAGATATCGTCAAAAACCAAACAAGGGACAGGCCATAACATGTAGACCAAACACATGAGTGTAAAGAAATGAATCAGCAAGGCAATGCACAAATGCAATAGAATGCAATGCTCAATATCACTACAAACTGCGGTGGACAGTGAAGGCAGCAACACACCACCAAGTGAATGCATCAGGCATTAACAAATGAGTAGTTCAAATGAACTCGATCAGTAACCAAGGCTACAACAATGAAAAGTAATGTATGCAACAGAATTTCAAATGAAACAAATCCAACTTTATATGCATCTGTAACCTATCAAGAAGAATCAATAATTCAACAGTGACAAACATCGTATGGAAATGCTCAACACAAATGACCAGAGACAAAGACTACAAGATGAACGAGTCAAGGCCGAAGCAGTAGAAATCAACATCGTGGTCATCACGAAAATGAATTAAAGCCGTGACCACCAAGCAAGAATATACATACATATGAACAAGTCAACATCAAAGCCGTGGGACGCAAGAAATGAAATTATACGCATATGAAAAAGTCAGAATCGATCTCAATCATTCAAGCATCATCAAGTGTCCGAGATGAAGAATTTGACCAATTCAAATCAACATATACGAACGTAATTCTAGGAAATCAAATCTTATATAATACCCAAAATCATCATCGGCAATTGCATGATTCGAGTTCAAGTAACAACAGAGAAAATCAATAACTCGAATCAAAGGTCGAGCAGAAATCAACATCGAAAAAGGAACAATCGCATACCGTTTTTGACAAATAACTCGACCAAATTGAAGAAGCCGAAGACAATTCAAAGAGCCAAGCAATCGACGAAAGAAACAAACTGAAAATCATTTTCGATTGAGCAATCAAAGGTCGGCGTCTTCAGAAACAAGCCCTAATTTTGATCGAACACGGAGCCGCCATTATCTTAAAAAATTGGGCCGAAGAAATAAAAGGAGACGGTCAAGATAAATTACAAAGAGGGCCGGTCTTTTTATTTTTAAGGGTTATAGTAAATTAGGGTTTTGTATTTTAAATTTGTTTTTAATTTGTGTTTTCTTTTTAAACCGTTTTTAATTTTCTAGTCGTGTGACTAGGGTACAAACTACGGTGTGTAGTTTGGGAATTCGCAACTCGGTGGTTGAGTTGTGGTCAGGGTTTTGAGCGTAGAGTTAGATTAGTCAATAGCGGGTATAGCGAGTTTACGTGTGTAAGCGAGGGACTATCTAATTTCTAGTAGAAACCTTGGGGGCAGCACGTAGGCAGGGTTTTGTCGAAGCTGGGTAAATTCTGTGTTGTTCTGTTATTTATATTCTGCAATATCTGTGCTGCTATTCTGTGATCTGAATTGAATTTAATTCATAAGCTTCCGCGATTAATTTTTATAATTTACACTATCACCCTATTCACCCCCCCTCTAGGGTGAAATCGATCCTACAAGTGGTATCAGAGCTAGGAACAAAAGCCGTTTTGTTTTAAAAATTTGATTTTACAAAAATCAATTTTTGTTTAAAAATTCGTGTTTCAAAAATCAATTTTTGTTTTAAAAATTTGTGTTTCAAAAAAAATCGGTTTTTTGTTTTAAAAATTTGAATTTTTAAAATTGCTTCTTTTAATAATGCTTTTGCAGAGGGTCAGTCGATAGTTAGACCACCAATGTTCAATGGTGAATATGCTTACTGGAAAAATAGAATGCAAATTTTTCTGAAAACCATTGACGCTTGGAATATTGTTGAGGCAGGTTATAGAATACCAACTATAACTGTAGATAATCAGGAAATAGAGAAACCAAAGGAACAATGGACAGAACTAGAAAATAAATTACAAAATACTATTGCCAAATCTATGAATTCTATTATCTGTTCATTGGATCAATTTGAATTTAATCGTGTCTCCCATTGTCTAACTGCGCAGGAAATATGGCACATACTAGAAGTGACTCACGAAGGAGCATCTCAAGTCAAAGAATCTCGCCTTGCAATGCTAAGCAGCGAATACGAGAACTTCAAAATGGCGAAGGAAGAAAATGTTAAAGTGATGTACGGACGACTCTCCAATATCGTATACAAATCAAAAGCTCTCGGAAAACATACACCGAATTAGAAATAGTCCGGAAAATCCTCAGAGTCCTTCCACGAAGCTTTGAAGCAAAAGTAACTGCCATACAAGAATCGAAAGATTTAAAACAACTTAAAGTTGAGAAACTCATCGGAAATCTCACCACTTATGAGCTTGAAATGAAATTCAAAGAAGAGCGTGAAGGAGGTGACACTCAAAAGAAATCAATAGCTCTCAAAGGAACAACCGAAAGTGATGATGATAACGATGAAGATGATGAAGCAGCAGAATTGGAGCTGTTAATAAGGAAATTCAAAAAATGGAATCAAAAACATGGAAATTCAGCTCGAAATCAAAAAGCAAAAAGCAGAATAGCCAAAGCACTAGACTACTCAGAAGAACAAAAGTTTATTTGTTATAATTGCAACAAACCCGGCCATATCAAGCCCGATTGTCCACAAATTAAATCCAGCCATGGAAAGAAATAGAAAAAGAAAAGTTTTGCAGCCACTTGGGATGAAATAGACGAGAATGATCAAAGCACTGGCAGTGAAAGCGAAAAGGCAGAATTGTGTCTTCGAGGTGATACAACTGACAGTGACGATGACGAGCCAAGTGAGGTATCAAAACTTACCCATTCTGAGTTGCTTATATATTTTCATGAAGTAAACGGTTGTTTTGAACGACTTAGGGAAAAATACGCCAAACTTGAATCTCAAAAAGATACTTTGATAGAATGTAACAAACAACTTGATCAATTAGTTAAAACCTATCAAAGTAGGATCCCTAAGTGTGATAAGTGTCCAACATTTGATGAAGGAATTAAAAAATCAGAAATTAAAATAAAATCGCTTGAAAATGAAATTCTGATTTTAAAGGAGAATGAAAATACTAGGAGAGAGAATTCTATTAAAAAGTGCACACAGTTGTTAAACGAAAATGAATCTCTCAAATCACAAGTCCAACAATTGTCAACGACTTTAGATAAATTTTCAAAAAGTGAAAAATCGTTGAATATGCTATTAGGAAAGCAAACTGTTAATACGGTTAGACAAGGACTTGGATATAATAATTCGAAAATTGTTGAAAACAAGATTAATCAAGTTAATTCTATGTGCACAATTTGTAGAAAATTTGGACACGGTCACAATAATTGTTGGTATAGACCCAAACATGTGAAAACTATACCAATTTGGGTTCCAAAAGGCACAAATATAAAATCTCTCAAAGTTAAACAAATTTAGGTGCCAAAGAGAACAATTATAAATAGTTTTGGGTCTACACAAAATTATTTTTCAAAATTTTCTGTCACTAACAACCATGGACCTATAAAAACAAATAGGTCACATAAATCCTTTTCCGTGTAGGTGTGGTGGCAGGCTAAGGAACAACAATAGTGTTCTCTGGATTTTGGCTGTTCCAGAAACACAACGGGCGACAAAGCTAAGTTCCTTAGCCTAGTATAAAGGTGACAGAATCACAACGGACAACAACGAAAAATATCGTAAAGGTAAAACAGGTATGGTATGTTTTAAACGATATATTAAATGTGATAATCTGCACCGTATTTTGAATTAAATCAGCCAATATTGAGATTGATGAAAAGATGATGATTTTGATTCTGACTTATTCAACATAGTTGGCCAATTATATTCTTATGCCAAAAACACTATAAAAATCTTTAGATTCTTTGAATTACTTCATATATATATCAGTTTGGATTAAAAATAGTGTTTTGTTGGATATTACAATTGGTTATAATATGGCTAACTCTTTATTCACGGTTTTTCTGATTATTTACACGGTTTCATTTCAAATTCAAAAGAATGTCATTTAAATTGTTGTTAAAATTGAATTTGAAAGTTTTGGTGCACACTTCATGTTTTGGTCAATAAAATTCAGATGCAGATTACACTGGTAATCTAGTTGATAGAAAAATTACTAGTTGAACGTGATTTTTGAGACACTTAGTAACTGCATCGTTTTTTTTTCAAAGAAAATATCTTCATATTCTTCATTTAAAATAATTTTCAAATAGCAGAAAATTTTCTTTTAAAAACCCCCTGGAGAAAATCATTTTTGACCATATTTTCAGATTATTCATTTTTGAAAAATTAATTTCATAATTATTTTTGAATTTGATTTCAAATGACTATTATGACTAATCTGACTCCCAAATGATTATCGAAAAGAAAAATAGTGATTGAAAAAGTGACGAGTGTTGATATTGATTATATATTATAACTCGAGAAAGTATAATTAGAAAATTTCTTTAGAAATTTAAACAAGAGTTATAAAACTTTTTGTTGGTAAAAATTCCATGACCATCTCTATACCTATCATATTTCTATCAACCATCACTCATCTAAATTCTATATAGTTTGTTGATATGTGGTACTTTAAACAGGAATCGTTCGTTTTTCATTTTCAATTTTTTTTTTAAAAAAAAATAAAAAAAATAAAAAAAATAAAAAATAAAAAAATAAAAAAAATAAAAAATAAAAATAAATAAATAAATAAATACCAAAGTATTCACTCTCATTTAAAAGTCCTCACGGTTATGCATGGGTGAATTACTTGGAATTTGTTATGTGCCTCCATGCTCATTTAAAAGTCCTCGCGGTTATGCATGTATGGAACGCATATCAAAAGTTGATTTGTAAAATAAACAAGTTGATTCTAATCCCATTTAAAAGTCCTCACGGTTATGCGTGGTTAGAAGATACTTGAATTCATTTTTTTAAAATAAAATTGGAATACTACTAATCTCATTTAAAAGTCCTAACGGTTATGCATGGTTAGTAGATATTCAAATTCCTGATATAAATATACCACAAACAGACACAACTGTATGGTTTTATATGATGACATCATTTCCATCATTCTAAAAGTGGAATATGCGCCTAACAAAATATTTATGATTTTTGTTTGATTTTTTTATTGAAATTTAATATTTATATTCAATTGAGTTTTAATGTTGGATTGATATCGATTACTTTATTCTCTATTTTCTCTAACACTATTATTCTTTTGCTGATAACAAAAGGGGGAGAGAAAAGTTAAGATTTTGTCAAATAATTTTCTATTTGCATCTAGGATCATTTGCATATTTTTATTTGTATGCATATATGTAGGGGGAGCATCATGTAGAGAGGAAGCATTTAAATAGGGGGAGCAATTAGAATATATCAATGATCAAATACATTTAACATTTTCAAAATCTTAAATATATGTTTGTTATCATCAAAAGGGGGAGATTGTTGAATATGCGCTTATATGATTTTTGTTTGATGATAATAAACATATATACATTCATTTAAATGTATTTGATAATATACTATTTTATTTTTCACAGATTAAATAAATATTTGCTGAATAAAATAAATAACACGGAATTTGAATTCAAACGAATATTTTATTCAAACAAATATTTATTACAATTTTGAATAGTATACAATTTCAAGCTCTCACTATAACTATACAACTTTGATTACAATTACATCACATTTCACATTTACAATTCACCTCACTACATATCACTCACACTCGTATTTATCTTCAACTGCATTCCAGTTTGAATCCAGCATCTGAGCAATCTGCAAAAATATAAACTAACGCAGTAAAATTGAAAAAGAAATATTTTTGCAATTCAAAAATAGAAGATAATTTTTGAATATATGATTTGCCTCAGTTATTTGGGTTGTTCGTCATAATTTATATTTGAATTCATCATACACGAACAACTTGTGACATACACAGTGTATTACTGTATATGCCACAAGGCCGTGCACGCCGATATATACACTTGATAATGCTACAGGGACAGGTGAGCACAAGGTCAAACCCAAATATACGGACAGGTTCAACTCAGGTGCAATAAATTCAAGAATACGACACGAGCACAAGGTCAAATCTGAGTTTTTTGTAACTGGATTCAACTCAAGCGCAAATCAAAAGTACACATGAATATGAAACTAAACAGTCAAGTTCAGTGGTCAAATGTAATAGGCCGAGAACCAGACTCATGCATGCAACATATTCACCAATGAATCATCAAAGTGGCAACTGGCAATAACAACTACACATATACATACCTCAGATGCAACCGATTAGTTCGACATATACATGAAGGCAACAAGTCAGTGGACAGACCAGAGTACAACAGGCAAGCACAATGCATATATAGCAATAATATACAAGCCAACAGCAAAACAAGCAGTGCAGACCAAAAAAGTGCAACAAGTATTGCAGTAATAAACATGGTCAGAAGCAAGGCAACAGAGACTCAAGCAACAACATGGACTGCAACAAATACATGATGCCCAACTCAAATGAATATCAGTGCAAGTGTCGACCAGGTAGCAAGGAAGATCAACACAGCAAGCTACAGCATCAAGTTGACCAAGATGCTACAGATTTCAGCAAATGAACCAGAATGCATATGTAACCAGCAGCCCCAAAACCAAGACAGTAGTGTGCAACTCGAGTTTCAAAAGAATCAAAGTAAATGCACAGCATAAATAAGACCAAACTGCATAAGTGACCACAAAGACAGATGTACATAATGAAGCAGTACAAATGAACCATCAAAGAATGCAACACAGTGATGAGACCAGATGAAAATACTCTTAACTGCAAGTTCAAACCAAAACACAAGTGTGGCAAATGCAAACTGTGGTGAAGCAACAAAGATGAACCAGACAGTGATACAAGTTCGAACAATGCTCAATGCACAGCCAACAAGATATCATCAAAAACCAAACAAGGGACAGGCCATAACATGCAGACCAAACACATGAGTGTAAACAAATGAATCAGCAAGGCAATACACAAATGCAATAGAATGCAATGCTCAATATCACTACAAACTGCGGTGGACAGTGAAGGCAGCAACACACCACCAAGTGAATGCATCAGGCATTAACAAATGAGTAGTTCAAATGAACTCGATCAGTAACCAAGGCTACAACAATGAAAAGTAATGTATGCAACAGAATTTCAAATGAAACAAATCCAACTTTATATGCATCTGTAACCTATCAAGCAGAATCAATAATTCAGCAGTGACAAACATCGTATGGAAATGCTCAACACAAATGACCAGAGACAAAGACTACAAGATGAACGAGTCAAGGCCGAAGCAGTAGAAATCAACATCGTGGCATCACGAAAATGAATTAAAGCCGTGACCACCAAGCAAGAATATACATACATATGAACAAGTCAACATCAAAGCCGTGGGACGCAAGAAATGAAATTATACGCATATGAAAAAGTCAGAATCGATCTCAATCATTCAAGCATCATCAA
Organism: Allium cepa; assembly: GCA_030765085.1. Taxonomy (NCBI): domain Eukaryota; kingdom Viridiplantae; phylum Streptophyta; class Magnoliopsida; order Asparagales; family Amaryllidaceae; genus Allium; species Allium cepa. The sequence goes on along the minus strand of CM060938.1, from coordinate 366,286,852 downwards.
GTGGCCGAGATGAAGAATTTGACAAATTCAAATCAACATATACGAACGTAATTCTAGGAAATCAAATCCTATATAATACCCAAAATCATCATCGGCAATTGCATGATTCGAGTTCAAGTAACAACAGAGAAAATCAATAACTCGAATCAAAGGTCGAGCAGAAATCAACATCGAAAAAGGAACAATCGCATACCGTTTTTGACAAATAACTCGACCAAATTGAAGAAGCCGAAGACAATTCAAAGAGCCAAGCAATCGACGAAAGCAACAAACTGAAAATCATTTTCGATTGAGCAATCAAAGGTCGGCGTCTTCAGAAACAAGCCCTAATTTTGATCGAACACGGAGCCGCCATTATCTTAAAAAATTGGGCCGAAGAAATAAAAGGAGACGGTCAAGATAAATTACAAAGAGGGCCGGTCTTTTTATTTTTAAGGGTTATAGTAAATTAGGGTTTTGTATTTTAAATTTGCTTTTAATTTGTGTTTTCTTTTTAAACCGTTTTTAATTTTCTAGTCGTGTGACTAGGGTACAAACTACGGTGTGTAGTTTGGGAATTCGCAACTCGGTGGTTGAGTTGTGGTCAGGGTTTTGAGCGTAGAGTTAGATTAGTCAATAGCGGGTATAGCGAGTTTACGTGTGTAAGCGAGGGACTATCTAATTTCTAGTAGAAACCTTGGGGGCAGCACGTAGGCAGGGTTTTGCCGAAGCTGGGTAAATTCTGTGTTGTTCTGTTATTTATATTCTGCAATATCTGTGCTGCTATTCTGTGATCTGAATTGAATTTAATTCATAAGCTTCCGCGATTAATTTTTATAATTTACACTATCACCCTATTCACCCCCCCTCTAGGGTGAAATCGATCCTACAGACACATCTTTGGAAAATGTTTACCTTTAGACTTGTAATACCGGACGGTATAAGAAGCCAGCTCCGAAACCATCACCTAAGAAACAAGTTCAAACCGGGAAATTCTATAGATTTCACGATTGTTATGGCCATTGTTAGCACTAGAATTGTTCACTGACACCATAGAATAGATTTGTGTGGAAAAATAAATGAAGATAGTAAATTGAATTAGAAGAATAGCATAACATCATGCAAAATAATAGTAAAAACAAGAAGAAAAGAATTATAGTGATTTAGCGAAATTGCCTACATCCACTTTGAATGTGATCTTTATTGCTCTTTCTACTTTTTGATTACAGATACAATCCACAAAGAATAGCTTGAATTCAGTTTAGAGTGAAAAGGATGTTAGTCCGTGAGATGATGGTTTTGATGACAACAACCTTAGAATAGGATTATAAAATATAAATACTAACATTATAGTTTAGAAATATATGTATATGCAGGATTTAATCATTCAGGTACCAAGAATGAACACTGTACAGTATAGAGATTCAAGGTATCAAGATTGAAGACTCATGAGTATCAAGAATATCAAGATTATCATGAGTTCAAGATTTCATGTAATTTATTTTCTAATTAGGAATTTTGTTAAAACTCCTAGAAAAGCACTAGCATCTTAAAATCTAATTTATTCGTGGAATGGAATCCACTTCGAGCCCATTAAAGGGATGGAACCCTAAGTAGGATGGAACCTACGAAAAATCTAGTGGAACATTGTTTTGTATCCACTAACTTTTTATTCAAATGATTTTACAAAATTATCTTGTTTTCAAAATGATTTCAAAACCTTCCTTTTAAAAGAATCAAAAACATCTATCCTGATATTAAATACTTTTAGCCTCAAAATAATCTTCATTTTCAAAATCAAATTATCCTTAGTTTAAAAACTATATTTAATAATAATATATTTAACTTTTAATATTTATACTTAGATTTAAATATAAAATTATAGTAATTTTTTTTATATATTTCTCTATATTTATGTATTTGAACTATAGTTAAGTATATTTATAAAAGTTTAAAATAGTTTTAATATAAGATAAAAGTTATTTTCAAACAAAAACGAACCACCAAAATTTCCTTTGGGATGTCGATATACTCAATATACCCATGTCGACATAGTGTCAGTTAATTTCAAATTTTAAATTTCAAAAGAAGTGGTTATTCGTCATATCTCTTCACAAAATGGACATGGCTGTTGTCCTTTTATAAATAGGGGTTGTTTTCAACGAATTTTCATCCATATTTTTTGATTTTCCTTTCTTTTCTTCTTCCACATTTCTTTATACATATTCCTACCATTACTCTGCCGAAATCAACATTGAATCTAACTAGGTTACCTCTGGTTTGATTCTCTATCACTATCTCAACTAGATCCTCAGTGGTATTCAGAGTTATAGGCTTCCTAAATCAATTAAACGAGAAAAGGTGTGATTGTGGCTTTGGAAATCAATCAAGCTAGAAAAAGTGTGATTGCTGCCACGGAAATCAATTGGGTGAACTTGTTGCCCGGGAAATCAGTATCTCTACCCAGAGGATTGTGAATCTAGAGGGTGTGCCTCGTAGCCTTGAAATCGAGGGTGTAATTATGCAATTGCTTTTGAAAGGAAATCCGTACTTGTGTGCGGGACTGGATATGGGGTAACTCTGAACCAGTATAAAATCCAGTGTGTTCTTTCCTTCACTACTTTTACTTTATTTCTGCTTCTGTGTTTGATTTTGTGATCATATCCGTGTCTGAATATTACATACATTTGTGTTGAAATTAACAAAAACTCAAAAAGATTTAATAATTCCTTAATACACTAATCACCCCCCTCTAGTGTTTATCCTAGCCTTACGATCCGTAATCCGCATTTCTCACATTTGGTACCAGAGCGAGGTTTTCAAAGTTTCATAATCTGAATTTTGAAAACGTTTTTAAAATGGCTATGTTTGTTAATAATAGTTTAGAAATTTTCAAATCATCATTGTCTCATGAGTCTGCATATAATCAATTTTCAAATTCAAGTTGTCTACTAAAATTATTTGATGTGTAGGAAACATGCTTTATGGGAGTTGAGGAATCAATCCACAATGGATAAATTGTGCAGATCAAAAAGAACAAATGGATACTCGATGGTGGATGTTCTAGACACATGACTGGCAATCCAGATATGTTGAATGATATAATATACAAAGACGGAGGACTGGTTAACTTTGGAGACAATTCAAAAGGATATGTGATTGGTATCGGCAAAGTTGTTAACTCTAAATTTTTGCTAGTTAAGAATCTGAAGCATAATCTGCTAAGTATAACTCAACTCTGCGATAAAGGATATAAATTTAAATTTGAAAACGATAAGCGTCACATGGAAGATAATAATTCAACCATAATATTTGAGGGAATTAGGAAAAAGAATATTTATATTCTTAGTATGAAAGTTTCAAATGATAATCAGTGTCTGTTGGAAAATACAAGTGACCCTTGGATTTGGCATAAGAGATTTGGGCATTTGAATTTCAAACTCATATCTAGACTGTCAAAACATGATCTAGTAAGAGGTGTCCCTAAAATGAATTTTAAAGTAGATAGTCTATGTGATGCATGTCAATTAGGAAAACTTAGAAAAAGTTCCTTTAAATTAAAAGATATGATTTCAACTTCAAAACCTCTTGATTTACTTCATCTTGATTTATTTGATTCATCTCAAATCCTGTCAATAAATTGTTGGGTGCGTTTCCACCACCACCGAACCAAAGAAAAGAAGGCGCCACCGAACCATTCACTGCCGAACCAATTCGCACTCACCCTTCTTGTAACGACCCTGAATTTTGGTCCTGTTTATTTTAATAAATATATTATATGAACTTATTATTTTCAAATGAACATGATTTTGGAATAATTGCCATTTGTTTATGTACATTTGTATTTTTAAAGGAAATTTGATCTTGGATATTTAAATAGAATCTTTTAATAATATTGACCTTATATAATTGAATTAAAATGCTGTATTTTGTTTATATTTGGAAATATACATATAAATGATAACATTTAAATCAGAATCCCATTTTTAACAATGTAAAATATAAATGTCAAACATAAATCAAATATGTGTATATAACTTAATTTAAATAAGTAATAGTAAAGTACAAATGGAAATGAACACAAATATAAGTGAGGAAATCATTTTGAATATGACTTGAACATTGATAGTTAAATATAACGTACTAATGTAAAATTTAAAATTAGAATTAATTAGTTAAGATTTTATACAACATAACTTAATAAATTTGTAAACAAGTTAGAATAAGAATAAGTGATAAAAACATAAAGTAAAGGAAAATGAAATCAAATATAATGTAAAACCAAACTCAAATTTGTGTGTATAAATTATGTAAACTTTAAGTCAGCAAAACAAAATATTTTCATAACAACAACTATATGACAATTATTCAAGTTATAAGTAATGAAACAAATAATTTTCAAACCAAACCAAAGTCAAAATAAATCTGACCCAAATATATTCATTATTCAAACAAGCAATTAATAAAACATTTTTTTTACACAGTATCTTCACATATAAATCTAAACATAAAGTATAAAATAATTAAACAAATGTTTTTAATTCAAACCAAAAGTGTAAACACAAACCTGACACATGTGAGTATGCAATTTGAAAAATAAAAACAAGACAAATATCTGAAAGTAACTAACTATATATATATATATATATATATATAAATTCAAATGTTGCCTGCAAAGTACATACTTTCATATAGATATATATACATTCAACAAATACTGATTTTTGCTATGCAGACATATTAGGCAAACAAAACATAATTTTCTATTAACTCAGCCAAACATAATTATGATATAAATATAAAGAACCTGACAAATTGTCTTAATACAAGTACTTTCAGCTGCATGCTACTTACTGGGTACATAGCCACATATAAACACATACAATATTTTCACAGCACAACATAATTATAATTATGTAAACAAATTAAACAACACATCAATTAATGCTCTTCTGTTCGAGCACATCTTTGTGTTCATTTATAACATACAAATCTTTATTTTGCAGTGATGAATCTGATCAACATAATTATATAGCAGTGAGTTAAGTATATAAAGATAAAAATAAAATAATATAACAGGTTTGAATATATTGTAACCTGCAAATGACTGTGGTAAAGCAAGTTAATAAGATATTTTGTGTACTAATAGGATTAAGGTAGACAATAGTACATTAGCATTTAATGTTTTATCCTATCAGCTTTAAAAAAAAAAGAGAGAAGAAGAAGCTTGCCTGATAAAACAAAATTTAAACAGTGTACTTATGGATAACACCTACCTGGTTAAAATCTTTTTCCATACATACATAACTTCTTATATTCTATATATATATGTGTGTGAATGCATCCTTTATTTAGTCAGTAGCATAAGTATACTTGAAGAAAAAAAAGAATATAAAGAGTAAATCAGAAAGAAGAAGAAATGAAAAGCAAGCAAACTCAGGTTTTAAAACAGATGCAAGAACAATTCTAAAATTTCAGGCTTCCAAAGGAGAATAAGTAGTGTTCTCTGTTCAAAAGGGCTTTCCAGGTGAGTAAACATAAAAATTCAAGCTTTAGTTTAATTTCAACAGTAAGATGATGTGTGGATTTCACGGTGATGTATGTGTTTTCTTTTGGTATAATCTGTGTTTATATACAGGCTGTTCTTTGATAATATTTAGTTCATTTCTGCTAAGTGATTACAGAATTGAAAACTATTTAATTCTGTATTATTCTTATTTGATCATAGAAGAGCTCTAAATTATCCAACAAAACAATATACTCGAATTTAAATCAGGGGTTTAAATTTGTTTTTAAACATATTAAGAGGTTATACACAGCAAACTAAAATTTTACAGGTAACAAACATTTTGATGATAAATTCATCTGTTATAAAATATAAATTCAAGTTCATAACTTGGAACTTCAATGCGAAATAGGATTTTAAAATCAGGAATGGAAAATTTTAAAGTAAAATTTAAGAAGCAGTTCATGGTTTAGAAAAAGGAGCATTTCAATCAATTACCGATTATTGATTCAATGATAATCGATCAACTTTGTAGTTAGGCTATGAACATTGATGATCTCATAAAAATTATCAAATAATTTTTCTATTAAGAGAACCAAAGGATGGAGATCAATTTAGGGTTCTTGCTCAAAATTTTTTCTTGACTGTAACCAAATTAATGCAACTTATTTACGCGATCGAGTGCCGTGAGTTTCTGGACGATGGTCGAATTGCCGAGACGTGGTCAAAACCTCGGCGATTATGGTGGTTTGAACGGTGGACTCGAGGCGATTTGAGTGGATGGGTAAAAGTTTTGTTTGGGTTAGCACTGTCGATTTCGATTCGAGTTTCCTGAGGGTGTTTTGGGTTGTGATTTCTTTCTTTGGGGCGATTTGTGACTTGTTGAAGACCTTGGAGGATCGCCAGTTCCTTGCCGGCCGCTGTGCATGTGTACGGCGAATGTTGGTGTCGGCAGTGTCGGTCGCGTGGTAGTCTCGAGTCGTGCTCGAGTTTTGGGATGGAATGCTTCGGGTAGGAGTCGAGTTTGATGCGTGAATATTTAACCTGATGTGTTTATTTATTTCTAAGTTCAAACAAAACTTAACTGAAAAAAAAAAGAGAAGAGTAAAGGAAGAAGACGATGCTTCAGGGCAGGACACGGGGGAAAGGGGAGTGGAACTCGGTGAAGGACTCGAGTGAACTCAAGGGGGAAACTCGAGTTAGTAATTTCAAACTACAGCATGTTATAAAATAAGGAAATTAAGTAAATCACTTTCAAACAAATTGGAAGCGTTGTAAAACTTAATAGAGTTTTAACAGTTTTAGGTTAGAGCTTAAATACAAGTTCCAGTTATTTAGTAGGTACTTAGCAAATGCATTTAACACTTTATTTTAATTAAGCAATTGATTCGAGTAAAGATTAAAGTTAATCAACATTTAAGAATTCAAACTTTAAGAAAAATTCTTTCAAATGTTAATTAAGATCAATAGTAATTTACTAACACTTTTATAAGTAATTAAGCATGATACTTTATAATTATAATTAAAGACCGAATAATAATTAAGAAAAACTAATTAAGTAAGTAGGGTAAACAAATTGATTAGGACGTAATAAATTAAATAGTGTGAAACAAATTGATTTAAGTAAATTATTTAAGTAGTTAAGGAATTAATTACTTATTGTAATTAATGAAGTTTAATGTGAATTGTTTAAGTTAATTAATTAAGTTTAATTAATTTAAATAATTAATTGATGATGTGATAAGTAAAATTACTTGGAGGAGTAATTAATGAAAATGACTGGATATAATTGATTAAGGATAATAATGAAAGTAATTTGAGTATAATTACTTTGTGCAATTTAATCAAGGGATTGATTAAAGGAAATCAGTTGAGGAGTAATTAAGTGATGTGATAAGAGTAATTAAAAGTGGTTGATTTCTGAATAGTATTAATCAGGAGTGATTAATAAAGGTAGTTTAATTAAAGATTTAATTACTTAAAATAATTAATTTAATACAGGATAATGAATTTTAAATGTAATTCGTAATCATTGATAAAGGTAATTAATATTAAGAGATTAATGAATAATTAATTGGTGTAAGTAAGAAATAATAATATTTGTAATTGAAGGAATTCCATATTTGGATAAGATAATTAAATTGTGAAAATAATTAAAGCATGATTACTTGAATTTAATGTTAACTAATCAAGTATGATTAAGTGAATTGGATTTATTAATTGATTGATAATTGGTCAATGGTTATATAAGCAAGATTTAAATGGTTAAGTAATTAATTTAATTTACTTTAAATTAATTAGAGATGCAAGTAATTAATTTAATTCATTTTAAATTAATTATAGCTGATATGATTGTTCATATATGGATGAATGATATTGTTTACCTTGAATGGTTTGAGATTTCTAGTATAAGATAAATGATGCTATATGAAATGCATGCTTGATTGAAATATGATGATAATATGGATTATCTGTTGTGATGATAATATTGATTATCTGTTTAGGATGATGATGTTCTATTGTGATATTGTGAATTATCTACCTGTGTGTATTTGGATAATTGAATTGTTTGAAAACTCTAAAACAACTTGGCCCTAAAAGACACGTTTTGGATTTCGATGAGACCGGGATCGAGTTTCCACATTTGGAACATCCGAAAACCACATCGATCCAAATTAATGTTAGGTCGTTAATCGAAAGTGAAGATGAAGATTCAGAATGCAAGGGTTGTCGTCGTTAACTCTGAGGGTGATTCCAAAATGAGTGTAACGAGATAATGCCTTCGGTTTCGTTCGAACCCGGAACGAACTTGTATGGATTGAATGCTTTCAGCACATCGTCAGGCGGACGATGAGCATTATAAGTGATATGTTCTCTAAAGGTAATCGTAGCCTCAAGCCTCATCAACCGGGAATGTCTAAAACAGGGGAGATGCAGCAAGGTTAGGTGGGTCATGCCCAAGCAGGACAAGATATTTCCCCTGTCTAGATGTCCCTTTTTATTCGGCTTAGTGGGTGGTTGGGCGCGCCAACCACGGGGTTTATCTTGTTCGGGACTTTTCAGTAAGGAATGGTTCCAGCCTTGTGTTGCAGGGGATGAAGGGAGTAATCCTCGGTACGGTGATCTAGGCCCCGTACTGTGACGGGCGGTACTCCAGTAGCCCTGTCATTGTATGGAATCCATTTTCCAATAAGTACCCACCGTTTTGATTGTATTACCCACTTTTGTGGCTAGTAGCTGGAATTTAATAATGTAACAATTTCGGCTATTTTCTATTTACTTGAAAACCCTAGACACTATTATAATATCACAGAATTTCCTATGAAATGTTTTGGTTAGCATAAGGTAAAAACTTACCCGTATTTATGTGTGGGGAGTCTAACGTGATACCTTTATCTTCAAATGTTTTTCAAGTTAAACAATTTAAACTGTTTACTCATACCAGACCCATGTCTGACCTGGAGTTTATTTTTGTTTTTCATAAACTCTCGGGTACCTAAATTTTTACGGGTAGTCAAGGGATTCAGGTTAGCTTTGACGAATTCTGGAGGAGCAATGGAGCAGGAGGCTTCAGCGTCGTAGATATTTATCTAGTTCCGCTGTGTTAGTTAGAGTATGTTGTATATTGTGATGTATGTAGTGACTGATGTATATAAAATTTGTCAAGTGTATAATATTGTATAACTTTGATATATGTAAAACTATGAAATTGTTATGTGATGTATTATATTTTATTCCATTCCGCTGTGAGTTTCCGTGATTGTTGTTCTTTCTTTCTCTTTCTTTTCTATTTCTATCCCTTTCTTTCTTCATGATGATACGTCTTTCTGGTAGTAGAAGGGCGGGTCGTCACAATTGGTATCAGAGCTGAAAGGTTAAGTGAGAACCTTGGCTCTGGTGGAGATTTCTCATTAGAGATAGAGTCGGTAGTACTCTAGGATGAGTCTGAGCGTAATAATAGATATGAGCGCGTACTTGTTAGTGAATATAAAATGGTTTAATATTATGTTGATTGATTTATTGAGTGGTATATGAACCTTCGTCTGTGCAGTCTGCACAACTGTACCGAAGGGGTTTCTAAACACTTGAATAGAATAATTCGACATGATATTGTTTTCCAAAGTGGGTGGATTAAATAATTTCATCCAAAATATATTTTGATATAAAAAAAATAAAATTTGCAAGTTATATAATTATAATATTTGGATGATGGTGTTAATAGACAAATAGGATTATAAAGATTTACAATGGCTTATATAACCAAGGAAGTAAGAGATCTAATTTGGAATTAAAATATAAAAATGAAGTTAAAAATGAGGATTTATTTGAATTAAGTTGGAAGTTTAATTTAATTTTGGAAATAAACTAATGATTAAAAACAAAATAATAATAATGATGTAAATAAAATGAGGAAGTAAATCAAAATTTAGAGTGTGAATAAATTGGATTTGGAAATCTAATAGAAATAAAATTTTGGTTGAGATTAACTTAAGCTAAATAATTGGATTTCAATTTAAGAAATGAATTGAGAGATGGATGATTTTAAATAAAATTAAGTTCTTATTTAATCAAATCCAAGTGGGTTGGTAGATTGAAGTGAATAGTATGGTGCTTAATTAAATGGAACTTAAGATAAACAAGTTGAATTGGAATAAATATGTTCCGATAACTTGTAAGGGAAATTGGCAACACACTGATTAAGAATATTTTGGCTGTAGTGGAGTGTTCAATCTCGAGTTAAAATAAAACATGAATATATTCAAACTTAAATTGGTAAAATGTGAGATATGAATGTAAGCCTTACAAAATAAGATTGTTTTGTATTTGGAAAATGAAATTAAAATCCAAACTTCAATTATAAAATAAAAATTAAACACAGATAAAATAATAAGATGATTTTTGAAGACAAAATCCAATTCAAGTATGGATGAAATAAAGATGGCCTTGGATTTAATCTTAACAAAATGAATGGAAGTTGATCTTGTGAGTATCACATATATTGGAAATAAATTTAAGTATGAAATTGAAACAAGTAAATTAACCTAAGATTAAACTTTATAGAAGCGTAGCTTCAAGGGAAGTGAGAGTTTATTTAGTAAAAGCTTGAATGATGATTTAAATTGAATGAAATAAAATCTTTATTCAAATAGAATAGTTGGATAAAAATTAAATTTGGATAAATAAACTCTGATGGCTCATCAAAAAAAATTTAAATATTTGAAAAGTATACTTGTTTGATACAGGTAAGATTTGAAATTTAAAGTGAAAATAAATGAGTTTAAGAATAAATGGATGTGAGTGTGGAGAATAAATGAAATTGTAGCTCATAAAGTTAAGGTGGAATTATAAGCCAAAATAAAATTATTTTGTACTTAGGAAATGAAATAGATATCCAAATCAGAATTTCAAACTAGAAATAAACTCAAGAACTATAATGAAGTGATTTTTGTGATAAAATCAAATATTGAATTGGAAGTGGAAATAAACTAAGATGAAATAAATTGGAAAATTAAGTATGTAAATGAAATTAGAATTGGTCAAATAAAGTTGGATGGTGAATTAATAAATTTAATTGTAAATTTAAAATGAATGGGAGGCTGAGACCTTGAGTTATATATGTATATAAAATTCAACTTGGATTGGAGTTGTATCTTATAGGATTGAATTGCCAGAATGGATGTCTGGAATTCATAATGTATCTCATGCATCTCATCTTGGAATTTTGTTTAGGATCCATCATTAGTTATAGAACTAGTAGTTCAGGGAGATTTGGAAGTCAGGCGGATTTTGACTATAGTCAGGAATCCTGTTCAGATTGTTGATCAACTAAGAGGCAACTCGGGAGTAAGTAGTGAAGCTTGTTGAGTGCAGTAGAGAGAGAATCTCAGTGATTGCACCTAGGAGACTTTGGATAGTTCTAGGGCAGTTTATCCGAATTTGTGTTCGGATAGCTAGTGTTGCTTGTTAGGATAAACTGTTTGATTGTTTGCTATTGTATGAATGATATGTATGTGTGAATGGTTAGTATAACAGCTTTTAAATTATCTTTGTTTTAAATTTCGGGGACGAAATTCTTTTAAGGGGGGAGGAATGTAACGACCCTGAATTTTGGTCCTGTTTATTTTAATAAATATATTATATGAACTTATTATTTTCAAATGAACATGATTTTGGAATAATTGCCATTTGTTTATGTACATTTGTAATTTTAAAGGAAATTTGATCTTGGATATTTAAATAGAATCTTTTAATAATATTGACCTTATATAATTGAATTAAAATGCTGTATTTTGTTTATATTTGGAAATATACATATAAATGATAACGTTTAAATCAGAATCCCATTTTTAACAATGTAAAATATAAATGTCAAACATAAATCAAATATGTGTATATAACTTAATTTAAATAAGTAATAGTAAAGTACAAATGGAAATGAATACAAATATAAGTGAGGAAATCATTTCGAATATGACTTGAACATTGATAGTTAAATATAACGTACTAATGTAAAATTTAAAATAAGAATTAATTAGTTAAGATTTTATATAACATAACTTAATAAATTTGTAAACAAGTTAGAATAAAAATAAGTGATAAAAACACAAAGTAAAGGAAAATGAAATCAAATATAATGTAAAACCAAACTCAAATTTGTGTGTATAAATTATGTAAACTTTAAGTCAGCAAAACAAAATATTTTCATAACAACAACTATATGACAATTATTCAAGTTATAAGTAATGAAACAAATTATTTTCAAACCAAACCGAAGTCAAAATAAATCTGACCCAAATATATTCATTATTCAAACAAGAAATTAATAAAACATTTTTTTTACACAGTATCTTCACATATAAATCTAAACATAAAGTATAAAATAATTAAACAAATGTTTTTAATTCAAACCAAAAGTGTAAACACAAACCTGACACATGTGAGTATGCAATTTGAAAAATAAAAACAAGACAAATATCTGAAAGTAACTAACTATATATATATATATAAATTCAAATGTTGCCTGCAAAGTACATACTTTCATATAAATATATATACATTCAACAAATCTTGATTTTTGCTATGCAGACATATTAGGCAAACAAAACATAAATTTTTATTAACTCAGCCAAACATAATTATGATATATATATAAAGAACCTGACAAATTGTCTTAATACAAGTACTTTCAGCTACATGCTACTTACTGGGTACATAGCCACATATAAACACATACAATATTTTCACAGCACAACATAATTATAATTATGTAAACAAATTAAACAACACATCAATTAATGCTCTTCTGTTCGAGCACATCTTTGTGTTCATTTATAACATACAAATCTTTATTTTGCAGTGATGAATCTGATCAACATAATTATATAGCAGTGAGTTAAGTATATAAAGATAAAAATAAAATAATATAACAGGTTTGAATATATTGTAACCTGCAAATGACTGTGGTAAAGCAAGTTAATAAGATATTTTGTGTACTAACAGGATTAAGGTAGACAATAGTACATTAGCATTTAATGTTGTATCCTATCAGCTTTAAAAAAAAAAAAGAGAAGAAGAAGCTTGCCTGATAAAACAAAATTTAAACAGTGTACTTATAGATAACACCTACCTGGTTAAAATCTTTTTCCATACATACATAACTTCTTATATTCTATACATATGTGTGTGAATGCATCCTTTATTAAGTCAGTAGCATAAGTATACTTGAAGAAAAAAAAGAATATAAAGAGTAAATCAGAAAGAAGAAGAAATGAAAAGCAAGCAAACTCAGGTTTTAAAACAGATGCAAGAACAATTCTAAAATTTCAGGCTTCCAAAGGAGAATAAGTAGTGTTCTCTGTTCAAAAGGGCTTTCCAGGTGAGTAAACATAAAAATTCAAGCTTTAGTTTAATTTCAACAGTAAGATGATGTATGGATTTCACGGTGATGTATGTGTTTTCTTTTGGTATAATCTGTGTTTATATACAGGCTATTCTTTGATAATATTTGGTTCATTTCTGCTAAATGATTACAGAATTGAAAACTATTTAATTCTGTATTATTCTTATTTGATCATAGAAGAGCTCTAAATTATCCAACAAAACAATATACTCGAATTTAAATCAGGGGTTTAAATTTGTTTTTAAACATATTAAGAGGTTATACACAGTAAACTAAAATTTTACAGGTAACAAACATTTTGATGATAAATTCATCTGTTATAAAATATAAATTCAAGTTCATAACTTGGAACTTCAATGCGAAATTGGTATAATCTGTGTTTATATACAGGCTATTCTTTGATAATATAAATTCAAGTTCATAACTTGGAACTTCAATGCGAAATAGGATTTTAAAAACAGGAATGGAAATTTTTAAAGTAAAATTTAAGAAGAAGTTCATGGTTTAGAAAAAGGAGCATTTCTATCAATCACTGATTATTGATTCAATGATAATCTATCAACTTTGTAGTTAGGCAAGTATGAACATCGATGATCTCATAAAAATTATCAAATAATTTTTCTATTAAGAGAACCAAAGGATGGAGATCAATTTAGGGTTCTTGCTCAAAGTTTTTGTCTTGACTGTAACCAAATTAATGCAACTTATTTACGCGATCGAGTGTCGTGAGTTTCTGGACGATGGTCGAAGGTCGTGTTGTCGAGACGTGGTCAAAACCTTGGCGATTACGGTGGTTTGAACGGTGGACGCGAGGCGATTCGAGTGGATGGGTATAAGTTCTGTTTGGGTTAGCACTGTCGATTTCGATTCGAGTTTCCTGAGTGTGTTTTGGGTTGTGATTTCTTTCTTTGGGGAGATTTGTGACTTGTTGAAGACCTTGGAGGATCGCCAGTGCCTTGCCGGCCGCTGTGCATGTGTACGGCGAATGTTGGTGTCAGCAGTGTCGGTCGCGTGGTAGTCTCGAGTCGTGCTCGAGTTTTGGGATGGAATGCTTCGGGTAGGAGTCGAGTTTGATGCGTGAATATTGAACCTGATGTGTTTATTTATTTCTAAGTTCAAACAAAACTTAACTGAAAAAAAAAGAGAAGAGTAAAGGAAGAAGACGATGCTTCAGGGCAGGACACGGGGGAAAGGGGAGTGGAACTCGGTGAAGGACTCGAGTGAACTCAAGGGGGAAACTCGAGTTAGTAATTTCAAACTACAGCATGTTATAAAATAAGGAAATTAAGTAAATCACTTTCAAACAAATCGGAAGCGTTGTAAAACTTAATAGAGTTTTAACAGTTTTAGGTTAGAGCTTAAATACAAGTTCCAGTTATTTAGTAGGTACTTAACAAATGCATTTAACACTTTATTTTAATTAAGCAATTGGTTCGAGTAAAGATTAAAGTTAATCAACATTTAAGAATTCAAACTTTAAGAAAAATTCTTTCAAATGTTAATTAAGATCAATAGTAATTTACTAACACTTTTATAAGTAATTAAGCATGATACTTTATAATTATAATTAAAGATCGAATAATAATTAAGAAAAGCTAATTAAGTAAGTAAGGTAAACAAATTGATTAGGAAGTAATAAATTAAATAGTCTGAAACAAATTGATTTAAGTAAATTATTTAAGTAATTAAGGAATTAATTACTTATTGTAAATAATGAATTTTAATGTGAATTGTTTAAGTTAATTAATTAAGTTTAATTAATTTAAATAATTAATTGATGACGTGATAAGTAAAATTACTTGGAGGAGTAATTAATGAAAATGACTGGATATAATTGATTAAGGATAATAATGAAAGTAATTTGAGTATAATTACTTTGTGCAATTTAATCAAGGGATTGATTAAAGGAAATCAGTTGAGGAGTAATTAAGTGATGTGATAAGAGTAATTAAAGGTGGATGATTTCTGAATAGTATTAATCAGGAGTGATTAATAAAGGTAGTTTAATTAAAGATTTAATTACTTAAAATAATTAATTTACTACAGGATAATGAATCTTAAATGTAATTCGTAATCATTGATAAAGGTAATTAATATTAAGAGATTAATGAATAATTAATTGGTGTAAGTAAGAAATAATAATATTTGTAATTGAAGGAATTCCATATTTGGATAAGATAATTAAATTGTGAAAATAATTAAAGCATGATTACTTGAATTTAATGTTAATTAATCAAGTATGATTAAGTGAATTGGATTTATTAATTGATTGATAATTGGTCAATGGTTATATAAGCAAGATTTAAATGGTTAAGTAATTAATTTAATTTACTTTAAATTAATTAGAGATGCAAGTAATTAATTTAATTCATTTTAAATTAATTATAGCTGATATGATTGTTCATATATGGATGAATGATATTGTTTACCTTGAATGGTTTGAGATTTCTAGTATAAGATAAATGATGCTATATGAAATGCATGCTTGATTGAAATATGATGATAATATGGATTATCTGTTGTGATGATAATATTGATTATCTGTTTAGGATGATGATGTTCTATTGTGATATTGTGAATTATCTACCTTTGTGTATTTGGATAATTGAATTGTTTGAAAACTCTAAAACAACTTGGCCCTAAAAGACACGTTTTGGATTTCGATGAGACCGAGATCGAGTTTCCACATTTGGAATATCCGAAAACCACATTGATCCAAATTAACGTTAGGTCGTTAATCTAAAGTGAAGATGAAGATTCAGAATGCAAGGGTTGTCGTCGTTAACTCTGAGGGTGATTCCAAAATGAGTGTAACGAGATAATGCCTTCGGTTTCGTTCGAACCCGGAACGAACTTGTATGGATTGAATGCTTTCAGCACATCGTCAGGCGGACGATGAGCATTCTAAGTGATATGTTCTCGAAAGGTAATCGTAGCCTCAAGCCTCATCAACCGGGAATGGCTAAAACAGGGGAGATGCAGCAAGCTTAGGTGGGTCATGCCCAAGCAGGACAAGATATTTCCCCTGTCAGGATGTCCCTTTTTATTCGGCTTAGTGGGTGGTTGGGCGTGCCAACCACGGGGTTTATCTTGTTCGGGACTGTTCAGTAAGGAATGGTTCCGGCCTTGTGTTGCAGGGGATGAAGGGAGTAATCCTCGGTACGGTGATCTAGGCTCCGTACTGTGACGGGCGGTACCCCAGTAGCCCTGCAATTGTATGGAATCCATTTTCCAATAATTTCCCACGGTTTTGATTGTATTACCCACTTTTGTGGCTAGTAGCTGGAATTTGATAATGTAACAATTTAGGCTATTTTCTACTTACTTGAAAACCCTAGACACTATTATAATATCACAGAATTTCCTACGAAATGTTTTGGTTAGCGTAAGGTAAAAGCATACCCGTATTTATGTGTGGGGAGTCTTACGTGATACCTTTATCTTCAAATGTTTTTCAAGTTAAACAATTTAAACTGTTTACTCATACCAGACCCAGAGTTTTTTTGTTTTTCATAAACTCTCGGGTACCCAAATTTTTACGGGTAGTCAAGGGATTCAGGTTAGCTTTGACGAATTCTGGAGGAGCAATGGAGCAGGAGGCTTCAGCGTCGTAGATATTTATCTAGTTCCGCTGTGTTAGTTAGAGTATGTTGTATATTGTGATGTATGTAGTGACTGATGTACATAAAATTTGTCAAGTGTCTAATATTGTATAACTCTGATATATGTAAAACTATGAAATTGTTATGTGATGTATTATATTTTATTCCATTCCGCTGTGAGTTTCCATGATTGTTGTTCTTTCTTTCTCTTTCTTTTCTATTTCTATCCCTTTATTTCTTCATGATGATACGTCTTTCTGGTAGTAGAAGGGCGGGTCGTCACACCTCTCCACCTGACCGGGGCACTACCGAACCAACCCACCTCCTCAGCCTAGCGGAACCAAACTCTATCTTTATCACCGAACTCACCACTCTCCACCGGACCGGGGCACTACCGAACCAACCCACCAGACCAAGTCCCACCGAACCAAATCCCAACTCACCCACTACCGAACCAATCCACGCCTCCATCCACTACCGAACCAAAGCACTACCGAACCAACATTGCCAGGCCAAGTCACGTCAGCCCAGGCCCACCAGCAGCTATATACATCCAAGACCGTACCCCCAGCCTCACTCTATAAATAGAGGGGTAGGGGTACATCAATGACAGACAATTTTGAGAGCTCAAGCACAGACATAACTTTCAAACAACTTTCATACACTTGTAATCAAAGCTTTGTACTTGTAATCTGAACAGTGAAAGAGAATAACATATGAAGTGGACGTAGGCACATTCTGGCCGAACCACTATAAATCTGTGTGTCTTTTACAGTTTAGTCCCTTCTTTTTACATATTTGCATAAATCACCCAAATCACGAAGAACAACATAAGATCGACTAAATCATACGACTTGGAGGTGTTTGCCCATTTTTGGTGCTTTCAGTGAGAAGGCTCAAGCTAGAAGCTTCAGCTTCCTCCACTTAAACTTCTTCCCGACAACATCGCTCATTGCTTGGAAGACATGCCTCCCAGGCAGAAGAAAGATGTTAGCAAAGGAAAGAACATCGCAACTAGCAGCGTTCCAGATCCAGTGATCACAGATCAAGAGAACCGTCCCATTTCAATAGCAGCACGAAATGGAAATTAGACAAATCCAACAGCCCCTGCCACGGAACAACCGACAGCAATTACTAGGGCAGATCTAGACAGGGTTGTGGCTAATGTGACTAACCGCTTCACATCCCAATAAGAAGCCTTGGTGGACCGACTCATGTCACTCTTAAGGGATGCTGAAGAATCCAACCGCAACACTGAATCATGGGATGAGTCCCAGTCTGGAGGATCTGGGAGGCGACAAAGATCTTTCTTCTTCGAAGAAACTAACAACAGAAACAACAATGATAGGAGCCGAGCCCGAACTCAGCCCGAACTCCGACCGAGGAAACATTTGGAACCAAACCCGACGGGGGAGGTAGCAGGCGAGGGTTGGATGTGGCTGAGCCGGTCATGCTACCTGGCCACGGAAACACCAATGAACGGGGCCGAGCTAGAGCCTAGCCCGAAGTTGGACCCGAGAAAGTGCTCAGAACAGAACCCAGCAGGGGAAGATCAAGGCAAGGGCCAACTGTAGCTGACCCTGGCATGCTCCCAGCACACAACAGAGAATGATACCACCCCTAAAGATCATCTGGACGGAATCAATCCCGCAGAGAAGAACCAAACTCATTTCTATCTGCTCCAAATTCTGATGAAAGGATGACACGATTGTTCCGAGAGTGTGCCCAACGAGATCAAAGAGAACGAGGGATAGGCGCTAGGGTGACCAGCCCTTTCACCCGCAATATCGAAATTGCCATCACCCTCGAGAATGGTAAATGCCAACAATGGAACCTTACAAGGGAATCTCTGACCCCGTTGTGCACTTGCAGAGATACACACAGCATATGCTCATGAGCGGAGCCACAGAAGGAGTATTGTGCAAATGCTTTCCACTATTCTTGGCAGATCTAGCTACCTCCTGGTTCTGCCATCTACCCCAAGGATCCATCAGCTAATGGGAAATGTTGAAAGAAAAGTTCATCAGCCAGTTCCGCATCCATGTGGAACAACCCAAGGATGCTTATTCCCTATCTAATATCAAACAGAAGCATGGAGAGACAGTTCAGCAATATCTAACTCGATTCAATGCTGCAACGGCCGCAGTTCAAGATGCCGATGAGAAGCTTATCTTAATGGCCCTCTGTAGTGGCGTGCATTCGGTTAATAAGTTTGTTAGAAGATTAACGAAAGAAAAACCAGCTACCTTACCCGATTTCTTCCATGAAGCCGAAAGATATATGAGACTTGAAGATGCTGCCACTGAAAGACAGACAGGGCAACAAACCAAGGCAGCTCATGGCGACACGCCCGCTGTAGCAAAGGACGTTCGAAGAAGCGACTCTAGAGACAATGCTGGGGGCAAGAAGGGAGAAAAACGTCTATATCGGCCAGGACCGAGATTTGACACTTACACTCCTTTGAATGAAACAATCGAAAATATCTTCCTGGCCACCCAAGACGAAGTTAAATACAAACACCCCCCGTACAAGAAGGAATCAGACAACGCAATTAAGTCTGGAAAGTTCTGACGCTTCCACGAATCTCATGGGCATGATACCAATGAATGCCATCTTCTCCGGGACTTAATTGAAAAACACATCAAAAGGAAGAGACTGGAACGCTATGTAAAAGGTCAGAACAAGACCCCAGCTCCTGCCAGTGAGAACCCAAGGCTACCCCTCCCAGAAACAGGAGGGGGAAATCGTAACACTAGCGGCTCCAGTCAAGAGAAGATAGTGGTCCATACCATATCGGGAGGACCACACATCGCCGACAGGAACTGGACAGAGATGGAAAGATACGGAAAGTCACTTAGAAACAATGAAGGCTACGTTAATTCTGTTATGGAAGAACGCCACCCGAAGCGAAAAGAGAATGATGACATTACATTCAAGAGGCGTGACCTAGAGGGAAGGCAGTACCCTCACATGGATCCTATGGTCATATCTGCCTGGTTCAGTCCAGCTGAAGTTTTTCGAATTCTAGTAGACACTGGAAGCTCAGTAGATATCCTATTCAAGCATGCTTTCGATAGAATGAAGCTGTCAATGAAGGATGTGTCTCCCTACCACAAACCACTACACGGTTTCGCTGGAGATGCGAAGATGCCCCTCGGACGACTGGACCTCTTTGTTGAAATAGGAAGTCACCCCCGCTCCATTGTACAGAAACAAACATTTGTGCTAATAGATAACCACTCGGCCTACAATGGCTTTTTAGGAAGACCAGGCTTGTCTGACTTCCAAATTGTCCTGGCCCCGTGGTGCCTGAAGATGAAATTTCCAACAGACAATGGAATAGGGAAAGTAGAGGGAGATCAAGACGCCGCTCGAGATTGCTATGTAACTGAACTTCCAATAACCACAGGAAGGATAAAGGGAAAAATGCAGAGACTACTCTCTGCATGAAAAACTTGGAAGCATAGCAACTAAAGAAAGCCCCTCCTCTTCGATATACCAGTGATCCTTTCAATGAATTAGACCCCAGAGACAAAGAGGAGGAGGCCACCGCCGTTCCTGTAGAGGCTATGGAGTTTGTATCTGTAGACAAACATGACTTAAGTAGACTATTGAAAATCGGATCTCAGCTAAGAGCAGAATTGAGGGATCAACTCATTGATTTTCTCTACCACAACATGGATGTATTTGCATGGACGCACGCTGACATGACTGGAATCTCCCCAGATGTGGCATGCCACGTACTGAACATCGATCCTACCTAGGTGCCAGTAAAGCAGAAAAAGAGAAGTATGGGGGCAGAACGATCAGCAAATCTCAATGAAGAAGTAAAGAACCTACTCGCCAATAACTTCATACGAGAAGCAATCTACCCAGAGTGGGCCGCTAACCCGGTGCTAGTAAAGAAGGCTAATGGGAAGTGGCGAACATGCATTGACTTCTCTAACTTAAATGATGCTTGCCCGAAGGATTGCTTCCCACTCCCCCGAATCGATCAGCTTGTGGACAGCACAGCCGGGCACGAACTCCTATCTTTTATGGACGCATAATCGGGATATAACCAAATTCCTATGCGCGCCCCCGATCAGGACCACACTAGTTTCATCACTGACCGGGGATTGTACTGCTGCAGAGTAATGCCTTTTGGACTTAAAAACGCCGGAGCTACTTATCAGCGCCTCGTCAACAAGATGTTTGCGGGACTAATAGGGCGAACTATGGAGGTTTTTGTGAATGACATGCTAGTAAAGTCGAGGAAAGCCGATGATCACGTAAGCCGCCTGGACGAGATGTTTCAAGTACTTCACCAATATGGGATGAAGCTGAATCCTCTAAAGTGCTCCTTCGGGGTGTCATCAGGAAAGTTCTTGAGACTCATCGTCCATGCCAGGGGATCTAAGGAAACCCCGAACAAGTCCAAGCTCTAAAATATATCAAGATACCATCCACTCGAAGAGAAATGCAAAGCCTAAATGGGAAGGTGGTCGCCCTAAGAAGATTCGTCTCTAAAGCAACTAACAAATGCATCCCTTTCTTCGAAGCTCTGAAGAAAGACAAAGGAAAGTTCGAATGGATTGAAGAATGCTTAACAGCCTTCCTTAACCTAATCAAACACCTTCAAAGGCCACCAGTACTCTCAACTCCGAACGAAGGCGAAGAGCTATACCTATACTTTGCCGTGTCACCTCATGCTTTAAGCGCCGCTTTGGTAAGAGAAGACAACCGAGCGCAACGGCCAGTATACTTTGTAAGCAAGAGGTTTACGGGGGCGGAAGCCCGGTATCCTAAACTCGAGAAGCTAACATACTGTTTACTAATCACATCACGGAAACTGCGACACTATATCCAATCTCATCCCATCAGTGTTCTAACCGATCAACCGCTAAGGCAGGTGCTCCATCGTCCTGACACTTTTGGGCGACTACTCAAATGGTGCATTGAACTGAGTCAATATGATATCACCTACCATCCTCGCACCTCCATCAAGGGACAAGCCATGGCCGATTTCATTGCCGAATTCACTACCAATGAAGGTAAGGAGCAATCTGAAATAGCAAAAGACATCAAGTGGAATCTCTTTGTGGATGGAGCATCAAACGAACAAGGCTCGGGGACAGGTATTGTAATAATCACTCCTAGGGGAAGGAAGCTGCATTATGCTCTAAGGTTGGAAATCGCTGCCACCAAAAACGATGCGGAATATGAAGCAGTAATAGCTGGATTAGAACTTGCCTTAGAGATTGGAGTCAGTTCTTTTTGTCTTCATAGTGATTCTCAACTTATTGTAAAACAAATACTGGGAGAATTTCGGACTCCAGGAGAATGACTCACAGCATATCTAAAGAAGACCAAGCTGCTACTCGGACAATTGGATCACTATTTAATCAAACACATTCCCCGAGAAGAGAACCAAGAGGTCGACGAATTAGCAAAGCAAGCTAGCATGAAAGGCGACACCATTTCCGAAACAGTAGCCATCTCAAGGCAACTAACCCCGAATTTCGGGCAAGTGAATCTGATAGCTGCAAAACTTGGATGACTCCCATCCGAAAATACTTACAAGATGGCACAATGCCCAACGAGCATAACGAAGTCAACAAAGTCTTGAGGAATGCTTCCCGCTACACAGTATAAGAAGACATCCTCTATCGGCGCGGCTTCTCTAACCCCTTATTAAGGTGTGCTGCTGGAAAGGAAGCCAAGGAAATCTTATCCAACATCCATCACGGAAGCTGCGGAGATCACACTGGAGGGCAGACTCTGGCAAAGAAGATACTCCGATATGGATAATTCTAGCCCACCCTAAACAAAGACGCCTTAGACTTCATCAAAAGATGTGACAAATGCCAGAAATTTGCTAAGGTTCCTCGGCTACCAACAAATGAGATTACACAAATGACCAGCCCTTGGCCCTTTGCAGTATGGGAAATGACTTGATTGGCGAACTGCCGATGGGCCGGGGCGGAGCCAAATATGCTACAGTGGCAGTCACTATTTCACCAAATGGGTAGAAGCGGAACCTCTAAATAAAATATCTTCGGCAAAAATTATCCACTTCTTGATCAAAAATGTTCTATGCAGGTACGGAGTCCCACTCAAAATCATATCAGACAATGGACTTCAGTTTGACAGCGAGGAATTCGCCGACTGGTGCCAAGAGCACGGAATTCACAAAAGCTTCTCATCTGTAGCTTATCCCCAGGCAAACGGACAAGTCGAAGCTGTCAACAAAATTTTCAAAACTCTAATCAAGAAGAAACTTAAGAAGTCGAAAGGCGCTTGGGTGGATGAACTTCCTACGACACTTTGGGCCTACCGCACATCTTTCAGAACATCAACGAGACATACTCTTTTCTCTTTGGCATACGGATCGGAGGCCATGCTCCCAGTCGAAACTATAGTGCCTTCCCACCGTAGGATCCACTATAATTCAGAAGAGAACGAAGAACTCCTTCACATGTCATTGGATCTAATTGAAGAGAGAAGAAACGATGTAGCACTCAAAGCAGCAACTCACAAGCAGAAAGTGGTAGCACAATACAACTCCAAAGTCAAGCATCGTAGCTTACAAGAAGGAGATCTTGTCCTCAAGCGAATTATCCCATGCGTCGGTGCACTAGAACAAGTCTGGGACGGACCATATGTAATTCATAAAGATCTCCACAACGGAGCTTATATTTTGTCAACAGTGGGCGGAGAGGTGTTCCAGAGGGCATGGAACATACAACACCTTCGTTGATACTTTTCTTAACTTGTACTGCCCATATGAAGTGAATTAAGAAAGAGAATCAGTGGACGTAGGCATTTTCATGCCGAACCACTTTAAAAACTTGTCTCCTTTTTAACTTGTTCCTTTATATCTTGGTTGTTTGTTGAGCTTTATCCTTTTATGTTGAACAAAATCTGTGTAAACGACATTTCCCTTCAAGACACATCACAGCGCGACTTCACTTGGACAAGACCTAACAGGTACTATACGAATCTATGCCCTCGCCAATGAGACACTTTTGCTCCAGCATCCCTCTGCTGCGGGTTAACTCATTGCTCGCGACGGCGCTTAAAGCCAACTGTAATGAGCCGATTATAAGCCACTAAGTAGGCCAACCATAGCCTAGGCAGCTCATTACGGCGTTCGGCTCGCCGGCAACCGTGAACCTACTTTAAGCCCCAACATAAGGTGTGGCCAGCCAGGGGTAGTTCACAGTTGACGATCGGCACCCACGCTAGCCGGCCACGGTGAATCGAATAATACCCACGATTACGCGCCATAATGGCCCGGGTAGTTACCATGCGCGATCTCGGCTCCGAGTGTCTTAAGTACGGCTGTGGTAAAAAAGAAAACTCCCCGCGGAGGCGTAAGATGGGTGACAAATGTCTCTAAGACCCACAGCTAGGGAAAGTGAGTACAAAACCCGTTTGCCATGAACTTAAGCACATCGAAGGCCTTCCGTGATAGGAAGTTTTACCATTTCTTATATTTCTATTGTTTTTTTTAAAAAACTTTCTTCCTATCCTCTATAACGTGCCTAAAGTACAAGACACAAAATAAGAGACGCTCGCTAATGGAGACAGGAACTCCCAACTAGATGACGCGTCACTCAGCTGCATTCCATACTCAGTCAAACAAGACATTCAAAGCTACCATCTACAACTAAAACATGAAGGGCGGTACCTTCTACTTTTGTATATGAATACGCAGCTATAATTTATTCGCACGTCACACTAGCATTACAAGATATGAAATTATATTTTAAGCAAGAACTTGACATCAAACACGATTGAATCACTGAAATATGCACAACTATATTTCAACACACCAAAATAACGATAGCATTCAAATATGGCCGAATCAGTTTAGGTTAAAAATTACATGCCAAGAATAAAGTCATTCATTACGAATAACATAATTACAGCCTAAAAGTTACATTAATGTTTTGGGACTACCATAGACAGCAATGTCAAGCAAACCAAAGGATATCTAGATCAAGTCAAGGAGTCGACTGCATCAGAGCTTCACCTATATCATTTTGGTCCTTCGAGATCTACTTAACCGCAGGATCAGAACTCTCAGCATGTTGACCAGAGGTAGTTGGTGCTTGAGAGGTCCCGCCTGTCCAATTCAGGAGAAGAATCCATTGAATAAACAATAAGCCATAAAGTTACGAAAAGCTAAAAGGGAAGACTTACCAGCGTCCGCTCCTTGATCATCATCCTCTAACTGCACACCTACCTCCTCAGCAGTAAGCAGCTGCATACCCTCCTTCGCCACCACTTTCTCCTCCTTGGTGAATGAGCCGTAACTACATCCATTCTAAAAGCCACGCCACCCTCCTTATCTGCATCGGCCTTAGCCTCCTCTAGGGCCCTAAGATAAATCCTAGCCATAACTCGGGGATAATCATTCATCCAAGATAAGTTACCTTGCTTTAAGTGCGAAAGTATATATCCTGAAGCATCTCATCTATTATCCCCTCATTCTCCTCAAACTCCCTTATTCGGTCCTCAGAGGCCAGCAGCTTTGAAGTGGCAGCATCCCTCTCCGATCGGTATCGTGAGCAGTCAGCCCAAAAGGATTTCCTCATCGCCTCCATCTCCTCCCTCAGCTTGGTTTGAGCAAGCTCTGCGGCTTCAAGTTTCTCGGATAACTCCTTTACCAGCTCGAGATCCGCTTTGCGAACCTCATCCACCGTTGCAATAGCCATATCAATCCGCTCCTTACAGACAGCCTCCATTTTTCATAACTCTGCCCTGCTGGCCTCTTCCATGGTTTTCTTTAATTGCCTAGAAGCGGCCTCGTGTTGAGAGATCTAGATGGCCTGATCAGCGAGTTGTTTGGCCTAGTCGGAAACCATTAACCGCAGTTGGATGTTAGCACTCCCGATTTCTTCTCCAGCCTTGACCAGTCGGGCGTGATGCCCCATCAGCTTCCTGGTTTTCTCAGCGACCCGGTCAATGTTTGCCTTAGCTTCCTCCCCGAAAGTTACGATCCAAGTAGTAAGCAAATCAAGGTCCAGGGATTTAGCTTTATCCAATACTCTCACCATAGTATTACGAGGAAGGAGGTGCTCACTGGTAGCCTCATCAAAAGTAATATCACAAGAACCTGGATCCAGATCCGGATGACCTGCAAACGGATTACGAGCCAAGCCGGGATGGCCTATCTGGGTAACGGTAGGATTTTCAGACGGGTGCGGAGGAGGTGTAGACTCAGTATTCTCCTCCGTGGTATCCTGAAGAGGCAGAGTTGGGGGCTGAGGGCCAGATGGAGATTCGAACAAGGAGCGACTCCTCTTCTTCTTTTGGATATCCTCTTCGATAACTCCAAGAAGAGGACAGTAGCCAACTACGTCTCCAGGGCGGTTAATCGGAGGCTTTGGTTTAGTAGAAGCCCTGAGGAGTTTGTATTGTTCAAGACGGTGCCGAACATCTGATGTCTTGACCACTTTACCCACTCCTGGGATGAAAAGCCAAGTGTTACAAGCATACATTAAGCTATGATTCAAGAAATATACCAAGTTAAGAGGAGTCAAGAGACGCTTTTATTATACAAACCCTGGGGAGGAGTAGGATACTGCAATAAGTCCTGGATCTCATTCCAGGATGGGAGCTGACCATAAAATATTCCTAAATTCTTATCATAAATGGGGTCCGCAGAAGTCAAAAATTCACCTTGGATCACGGGAGTTGCCTCAGCTGAAACACTCTTGGAAGATGAATCGGCACCGGTCCCGGCCTTGTCAACTTTCTTAGGCTCCTCTACTAGAGCCGGTTCTCCCTCCAACCCTTCGAAAGCTAGACGGAAAGCATCGTCCGTCCACTCCTGGACCATACCTGCTTGCTCAGAAGACAAAACCCCAACACCACTACCACTCTGTCCATCGCCACCGTCATCACCATGACCATCACCATCACCTTCTCCATCACTTCCGCTTTCCTCCTCACCTCCTTCATCCTCACCTTCCTCCTCCGGGATGTCTGGACATGTTCTGGGGGATGGACCGTCGGACTTCTTAAGTTTCTTCCCCCCAACAATTGGATGTTTCAAGAAGGGTTTCCTTTTTCCGCTCTTAGCCGTGGCCCCTCCTTTAGCTTTGACGGCCCTCTCCTCAGCTGTGTCTCTTTGCTTGACCACAGACTGGCGTGGCAGGATCAAGTTGTGCTCCAAAAGTGTGGCATTCCTGATCAAGTAAGAAGCTGCCCTCTCCTTTTCCGGGATGACTTATATTTCCCTAGCCATCCGAACCAAACGATCATTCTCTACAACCGCAAAGCCACCTGTCGCTAGCAGGAAACAAATCACATAAGGAGGAGCATTGCATTCGGAACGGAAATTATAAATAAGAATTAATATATATCCAGAAGTGAAGCGGTGGAAAGAAACAGAGTCATCTCTAACAAAGAACCACTCCTTCTTGAACATGCTAAATTTTGAATATAAGTACAGGACCGGCTTGAAAGACACGGCCGATTCTAGGCTAATATATGGGGACCCCTTCTTATAGCCTCTCAAGTTATACAGGTACCGAATTTCCCGGTTGGAAGGGGGACGCCCGTACTTTCTCTAGAAAATAATAAACAGGCTCACCAAGATGGCATAGGAGTTAGGCTGAAGCTGGAAAGGGGCCACCTTCAAGTATGTGATAAAGCTGACAATCCAAGCGTTGATCGGACGAATGACCCTGCACATGCTGTGATACCTACCATAAGCAAAATATCCTTCAGGGGGGTTATACGACATCACTCCTTTCCTTGGCAACAGCAGATGCGCTCTGTCAATCCCAAAGGATCTAGATATGACGTCAAGCTGCTCGTCTTTGAGGGAGCTGGGAAAGCAGTCAGGCGGTGAATTCAAAAGCTCTTGAGGACCGTACCCATCTACTAATGATCTCGGGGATGGTCCATGTCGTTCTGGCTCTGACTGAACTGGGGGAACTTATGGGGGACTCTCCTTTATCCTTGGATTTCTTCTTGTCAGAACGAGTTTCTACTTTATGAGACATTATCTGCAATACGAGAAAATGCATTGTTAGAACAAGAGATATAAACAAGCGAGTACTTGCAGCTTGGAATCTCATTCATGATTCAAAACATAGAGGTTCATTTAGCACTCGGACTCCCCGAGTTCATTCGGTAATTCGAGGCTAAAGGTTCATTCGGCACTCGTTCTCCCCGGACTCAATCGGTAGTCCAAGCATAAAGCTTATCCGGTAGTTCGAGGCTAAAAGTTCATTCGGCAAAAGAAGACTAAATCACCTGGACCGACAGTCAAATCTGGTTCGGCGATATGGTTGATTCGGCAGATCAAAGTTGGATCGGTAGGGAATAGTAGAGGTATAAGGCCCATACATATAGGCAAACATAGACGACCGAACCAACTGGTTCAACACTTGAGACCGAATGAGAATTTTATAGCTGAACGACTTAAAACAAAGTACGACATATGCTGGCATATGCCCCACTTTGGGGGGCGAATGTTGGGTGCGTTTCCACCACCACCGAACCAAAGAAAAGAAGGCGCCACCGAACCATTCACAGCCGAACCAATTCGCACTCACCCTTCTCCACCGGACCGGGGCACTACCGAACCAACCCACCTCCTAAGCCTAGCCAAACCAAACTCTATCCTTTATCACCGAACTCCCCACTCTCCACCGAACCAGGGCACTACCGAAGCAAACCACCAGATCAAGTCCCACCGAACCAAATCCCAACTCACCCACTACCGAACCAATCCACGCCTCCAACCACTACCGAACCAAAGCACTACTGAACCAACATTGCCAGGCCAAGTCACGTCAGCCCAGGCCCACGAGCAGCTATATACATCCAAGACCCCTACCCCCAGCCTCACTCTATAAATAGAGGGGTAGGGGTACATCAATGACAGACAAGATTGAGAGCTCAAGCACGGACAGAACTTTCAAACAACTTTCATACACTTGTAATCAAAGCTTTGTACTTGTAATCTGAACAGTGAAAGAGAATAACATATGAAGTGGACGTAGGCACATCCTGGCCGAACCACTATAAATCTGTGTGTCTTTTACAGTTTAGTCCCTGCTTTTTACATATTTGCATAAATCACCCAAATCACGAAGAACAACATAAGATCGACTACATCATGCGACTTGGAGGTGTTTTCCCATTTTTTGTGCAAACATAAATCATAGTAAATATGTTTTTGTAATTGTAGATGATTATTCTAGATTTACATGGACAATATTTTTGAAACATAAAAGTGATACTTTTGAATGTTTTAAGAACTTTACAAAACGGATTCAGAATCAACTTTCTCTAAAAATTATAACCACTAGTAGTGATCACGGTGGTGAATTTGAAAATGAAAAGTTTGAGGAATTATGCAATAAAAAGGGAATAACTCACAATTTTCCATTTCCAAGAACGCCACAACAAAATAGAGCAGTAGAACGTAAAAATAGGACGATTCAAGAGTGTGTGTGAACTACGCTTTCAAATAGTAAATTACCAAGGTGTTTTTGGGGAAAAGCAGTTGCTACCTCCTGTTATATTATATATAGAATTTAATTAGACCTTTAACTAATAAGACATCTTATGAACTTCTTCATAGAAAGAAACCTAAAGTATCTTATTTTAGAATTTTTGGAAGTAAATGTTTTATTTTAAATACTAAAGATAACTTCGACAAATTTGATCCTAATCTAACAAAGGTATCTTTATCGGATATTCTAATAAAAGTAAAGTGTACAGAGTATTTAATTTAAGAACTAACACCATCGAAGAAACAATTCATGTTTTGTTCGATGAAAATCTCAAAAAATTTGAAGATACAAATGATGAAGAGGATGTAATCACTCAAAATCAAGGGTCAACTGAAACTTATAATGAAATTAATCATCCTAACAAAAGGACTAAACTTTTAAAAGATCACCCTATTGAAAAAATACTAGGAGATATGCAATATTTTGTTAAAACTAGAAACAACTAAGTCAAATGAGTAATGTAGCTTTTATATCAACTATTGAACCAAAGAATCCAAAAGAAGCATCAACTGATGATTCATGGATTTTGGCTATGCAAGAAGAACTAAATAAATTTACTAGAAATGATGTTTGAGAACCTGTTCCTAGACATGAAAATAAAAATATAATTGGAACTAAATGGGTTTATAAAAATAAAATGAATCAACAAGGAGAGGTAGTTAGAAATAAAGCTCGAATAGTCGCTTAAGGTTATTGTCAAGAAAAAGGAATAGATTTTGTTGAAACCTTTGCTCCTGTAGCAAGATCAGAAGCCATTAGGTTCCTACTTGTTTTCGCAGATTATAATAATTTCAAATTATTTCAAATGGATGTCAAAAGTGCTTTTTTAAATGGATTTGTAAAAGAATAAGTATATGTTGTACAACCACCACTTTTTGAAAATGATAAATTACCAAATCATGTTTACAAACTTAAGAAACTTTAGATGGTCTAAAACAAGCTCTTTGAGCCTGGTATGATAGACTAAGATCTTACTTATTACAATCAAACTTTGAAATTGGTAAAGTAGATAATAATCTTTTTATTAAAAGAAATAAAAATGATATTCAACTAGTACAAGTCTATGTAGATGATATCATTTTTGGATCAACTTATTTTGAAATGAATAAAAAAAATTCTGAAATAATGACAAAAGAGTTTGAGATGAGTCATATGAGTGAATTAAACTTCTTTTAAGGATTACAAATAAAACAATTAGATAATGGTATCTTTATTAGTCAAGAAAATTATGTTAAAGACCTAATTAATAAATTTGGTTTGACTACTGCGAGTGGAAAACTCACTCCCATGGCAACCAATGAGTACCTTAGTAAAGAAGATCTCTCGAAAGATGTAGATCAAAAATTATACAGAGGAATGATTGGATCACTACTCTATATTACTGCTAGTAGACCTGCTATCATGCATAGTGTTTGTCTCTATGCAAGATATCAATCCCAACCTAAAGAGACCCACTTAAAAGCCATAAAATGTATCATAATATATGTTAAACACACCTCTGATTATGGCTTATTTTACCCTAAAAATGATTCTTTTGACTTAATGTCTTACTATGATGCTGATTATGCTGGTTGTAAATCAGATCGAAAAAGTACATGTGGAACTTGTCACTCTTTGCGGCATTCTCTGATTTCCTGGTTTAGTAAAAAGCAAAACACAATTTCTTTATCAACAACTGAAGAAGAATATATTTCTGCTGCTTTGGCTTGTTCTCAAGTAATATATATACAACAAACTTTAAAAGATTATGGTTTAAATATCTCAAAATAACCAATGTATTGTGATAATACTAGTGCGATAAATTTATCCAAAAATACTACTTAGCATGCTCGAACTAAACATATTGATATAAGACATCATTTTCTCAGAGATAATATAAATAGGGAAGTAATTACTCTGGATTATATTAATTCTGGGAATCAAATTGCTGATATATTAACAAAACCCTTAAATGAATCTATATTTACTAAATTAAGAAGAGAATTAGGTAGTTGTTCAATAACTGAAATATAAAAAATATAAATAACAAAGTATAAATAAAAATTAGATTAAAATAAATTAAATAGAAAAAATTCAAGCACCATGTCGACATCCCCTTGTACCCCATGTCGACATACAACGATTTTTTATTTTTTTATTTTTCCCACCCAAATTCAAATAATTGGTTATATATTCTTCTTATTTTCGAAATTCTATTCATTCTTTCTGTTATTTCTCTGTTCTATCGTCTAAAATTAAATAATCAATGGCCTCCTCTTTCAAATCAAATAAAAATTCAACCTTTTCTTTCCCTTCTCCTACTTTGGGACCGTTTCAATGAACAACGCTTGCTCGTATGATGAAAATGGAGGATTCTTTGAAGGATGCACTTTAGTTAATGACTGAAATCCAAGTGATGCAACTTCGAATGGCCAAATAATAAGAGAGGCAAGGCAAAATCATTAGGAATTTACAAAAATTTCTAATGGACAATCACGCTAACCCGATCTTGATTGATGAAGACTCTTCAGGAGATCAAGTACAGGAGACCAGCAAGGAAGAAGAAGAAGAAGAAATCCCTATGGAAGAAGTGCACGCGGAAGATGACGACAAAGTCGTTTGCGTTGGTGAAGTGTTCTTTGACAAAGATGGAAATCTTGTCGAACAACGTGGAAATTTCTGTTTCCACTATCCAAATTGTTCGGTTCATAGATCTCCCATTTTCAAAGGCACTCATTAGTTTCTTTTCTCTTTTTTCCCTATTGTTGTATGTTCTTTCTTACGTTTCCCATGAAAATGTAAATATAACTATATGTTTAATAAATAAGTTGTGTTCTTATATGTGTTCTATTAAAAGTATTATTATATACTTAAGATAGTTAGTAGTTTAGGACTAAGTTTTAAGTTTTAGAGATAAGTATTGATTATTTATGATAGCACTACCGTTATAATCACATATCATAAAGTATTAGATTAAAAGGGAGTTATATAGTTCGGAGTTACATAGTTTGGAGTTATATAGTTTGGAGTTAGTTTTTGTTGATGACAAAGGGGGAGATGTATAAAATAGGGTAGTTAGGCATAGATTAAGGGGGGAGTTATTAGGATAGAAGTAATATTTTATGAACAAAGATCGTCATCATCGAAAAGGGGGAGATTGTTAGTCCGTGAGATGATGGTTTCGATGACAACAACCTTAGAATAGGTTTATAAAATATAAATACTAACATTATAGTATAGAAATATATGTATATGCAGGATTTAATCATGTAGGTACCAAGAATGAAGACTGTACAGTATAGAGATTCAAGATATCAAGATTGAAGACTCATGAGTATCAAGAATATCAAGATTACCAAGAGTTCAAGATTTCAAGTAATTTATTTGGTAATTAGGAATTTTGTTAAAACTCCTAGAAAAGCACTGGCATCTTAAAATCCAATTTATTCGTGGAATGGAATCTACTTCGAGCCCATTAAAGGGATGGAACCTTAAGTAGGATGGAACCTATGAAAAATCTAGTGGAATATTGTTTTGTATCTGCTAACTTTTTGTTCAAATGATTTTACAAAATTATCTTGTTTTCAAAATGATTTCAAAACCTTCCTTTTAAAAGATAAAAAACATTTATCCTAATTTTAAATACTTTTAGCCTCAAAATAATTTCTATTTTCAAAATCAAATTATCCTTAGTTTTAAAACTATCTTTAATAATATATTTAACTTTTAATATTTATACTTAGATTTAAATATAAAATTATAGTAAAATTTTATATATATTTCTCTATATTTATGTATTTTAACTATAGTTAAGTATATTTATAAAAGTTTAAAATAGTTTTAATATAAGATAGAAGTTATTTTCAAAGAAAAACAAACCACCAAAATTTCCGTTGGGATGTCGACATACTCAATATACCCATGTCGACATAGTGTCAGTTAATTTTAAAATTTAAATTTCAAAAGAAGTGTCTATTCGTCATATCTCTTCACGAATGGACATGGCTGTTGTTCTTCCATAAATATGAGTTGTTTTCAACGAATTTTCATTCATATTTTCTGGTTTTCATTTCTCTTCTTCTTCCACATTTCTTTATACATATTCCTACCATTACTCTGCCGAAATCAACATTGAATCTAACTAGATTATCTCTGGTTTGATTCTCTATCACTATCTCAACAAGATTCTTAGTGCTATTCAGAGTTATAGGCTTCTTTGTAATCAATTAAACGAGAAAAGGTGTGATTCGGCCTTGGAAATCAATCAAGCGAGAAAAGGTGCGATTGTTGCCTTGGAAATCAATTGGGTGAACTTGTTGCCCGGGAAATCAAGTATCACTACCTAGAGGATTGTGAATATGGAGGGTGTACCTCGTAGCCTTGAAATCGAGGGTGTAACTGTACAATTGCTTTTGAAAGGAAATCCGTACTTGTGTGCGGGACTGGATGTAGGGTAACTCCTAACCAGTATAAAATCCGGTGTGTTCTTTCCTTTACTGCTTTTACTTTATTTCTGCATCTGTGTTTGATTTTGTGATCATATCTATGTCTGAATATTGCATACATTTGTGCTCAAATTAACAAAAACTCAAAAAAAATTAATAATTCCTTAAAACGCTATTCAGCCACCCTCTATTGTTTATCATAGCCTTAAGATCCGTAATCCGCATTTCTCATAAAGGATATGAGTATGAAAAATGGAAGAGTCTCTCCTTAGTTTCCCTAAAAGATCCCTTAAACTAGACCCATGCCCTCTATTTATAAACGGGGATAATCTAGCTTCTCTATCCAGGACCATGACCGAGAGAGCTCGGCCCACAATTAACAAGCTAGATAGACCGACCCGACTATGTTGACCCCTTACAGCCGACCAAGGACTCTCTGGGTATCGATTCGGAGTTGCTCCCATGCATGCTCGAAGTAACTTCGATCGTGACTTGAAGTAACTCATTATTTTGCTCGTGTTTATCCACTCCTCTATTCCTAAGTTCAAACCAAGTTAGCCGATCCTCATATGACTGACCCAAGAAGACCGACGCAAAGAAATTCCTCGAAGTACTCGGACTAGCCTATGCTCCATCTAATGCCGATCCATTATTGCCGAACAATCACAGCCGACCCACTATGGTCGATCCACTTTGGTCGATGCATTATTGTCGATCCACTTCTGCCGACCCATTATGGCTGATCCATTATAGTCGATCCATTATTGCCGAACCACTTATGCCGACCCATTATGGCCAATCCGAATAGATTGTACTAACCCCATATTGACATGCCGAACCGATTGAATAACATCGACTACATATTGTCCCACTCCTTTCTATGACGACCTCTAATGGACGATCCATACCGACTCGAAGTTGTTATCGAGACGACTCGAAGTAAACATCCCCATGACTCGAAGTGGATTAATCCTGGGCTTGTGCCTCATCAACGTTCAACCACTGCCTCTGTAACTATCTTCTTGTAGCCAGGCCAAGGTTCCAGGTAACATGTCCCCCCCCCAAAGTGTGCCTTATGGACAATGGGACGCACTTTGAATCAGTGGGTAATCCCTGTTTCCAAAGGCTAGTTCATTCAGAATGATAACTAATTTCCACTTTTCCTTAGCCTTTAATAAAGCTCTGCGTCGTCTGAATGCGTTAGTTTTGTCTCAAAGAAATTCCTAGAATCTAGTTCTAACTTTTCAATAGTTGATTGTACACAACCTCTTGAAGGCTGAATCACAGTGGGTTTTCCGAACCCATGCTTCTCTACCTATAAGGTAAAATTCATCTTTTCTATTGCACTATCACCATTGTTTATCATTGTATATATATGTATGATTTTTTTTTAAAAGAGGGGATCGGGATATATTTTTGATCCCTGAACATCCATGCGAGGGTTGGGGTCGGCATATCTAACAACCGACCCCTTAGAATATGACCGGGTCTCTAGGAGGAGACTGGTTGTATTTCACCCAGTCATATAAAAAGCCCAAGCTTTTCAGTCCTCCCCCTTACATTAATTTCTCACTATGTCTCATAGCTTGTAACTCTCCTAGCTTTATTATCTAATTCCTCTCAACACTTGACACTCCTTCCTTTCTCCATCTCCAACTTAACTTGTTTTCAATTCTCGGCCGTATACAAACCTAAAAGGAGCTCCACTCGTACTCCAATACCTTCTTCACCCAAGACCTATAGTTTAGGTATGCTTTCATCCTCCTTTTCGAACTGCCGAACCCTGCCTTAGATTAAAGTTAGGGTTATTTAGGTGTAATCTGCTTTAACACTACAAGGGAGAAGAGAGAATAGGGGATATCAAGAACAACAAAGAAAAACAAAGGGATTTTGGCCTAGTTTGTATGTTGATTCAGGGGAGTCGGTCTTAGGAGCTTCGTTAGTGGATGTTGTAAGGTATTGGGTAGAGAGGTCGGCGTGTCTGTCCAATGAGAGAATTTTCTCATGAGTTTTAGGAGGTACCGGTATCCAAAGGACTTTGGTAGTTTTCTAGGAATAAGTAGTTTGGTAGGTTTTAATGGAAGAGGGTCGATAGGGTTTGTGAGTGAGCGGTCGGTATAACTTGTCAAGAGGTCAGGTCGGTTGATCATGAAAATTCGAGTATTTGGAATAGGCTGTGGTGAAGTCGAGTTAGTGCTCTGAGAGAAAGTGGGTTGGTATGCTTTAGTAATCAGTGTACTTGGGGAGGTTTTTAGGTCGGTGGTCTTTCGAGGGATGAGACGGTCGGTATTTTTAAGACTGGGCGTTTGGGTCGGTAATAGGCTAAGGATGTAGGGTTGGTAGTCGTGAAGTTAGGGTCGGTATTGGCAATCAAGACTACATCAATTTAATCAATGCAAACGTTATGAGTATACACTCCCGTGCCTAAACATAAAATAATGAACAATGACAAGGACTATGACGTACGAGCCTATAGACTTAACTCGGACTAATGAATTCATAACTTAAGCAACTCTAAACGTGAACCTAGCCCAACAAATGCAAGTAACAGCCTTCACAATCTATAATGCCAACGCTCGATTCCTAAACTTCCACTACCGACCAAATGCTACACTGCTGGAGACGGTCATCGATGACGGTCTCCAGAGATTACTCAAAACTTCACTATGTCACACTTTTTTTTAATCTTAATCTCACTGTACTTATGTTAGAACGCCATATTAGTTCATACATAGCACTGTGGAATATATTATTTTTATGTCACATATCGATTATCTTTCGAGTATAGCTTAAACAGGTATTTATTCACATCAAGTGCCTTCCTGCAATGTCTTCTAAATCAGATAAGAAATCAAGTTCTACCACTCTCTCCGACAAGCCTGGACTAAGTCAGTGGCAAGAGGTAGTGGAGATGTCGCGCCCATCGTTTGTCACCATTCTAGACATTCCGATCTTTCCTGTTGAGGTTATAGGTCTGACTTCCGATGTCGTAGAAGAAGCTATTATTTTGGATAACCCGATCGAATTGCAAGCCTGAAAAATCAATGAAGTCACTCTTTGTCGATTGTGTTCCATTCACGGGAAACTCTTCGAAGACATTTTAGTTCCATCGAGGCAAGACTAGCCATCGAGGCAAGACTAGCCCCATTTGCCCCCAATCGGATACACTGCATGCAACAAGTTCATGTGTTGGGCCGGATTCATGCCACCTTTCAACTCGTTCATTTACGAGGTGTTAAAGTACATAGGGATTGCCCCCGCACAACTGCATCCTAACAACTATGCATTTATCCACGGTACCTTTCTACTCTTCATAAGCATCTTGTTAAGAACTCGAAACCCTAAGGACATTTTTTACATTCACCACTTCAAGAGACGTACTGTTGGCCCTTCTTACATATTTCTTGAACCGCTCCTTAAATGCCAACTTCTAATGGGTTCGTGGAACAAGCTCTCTCAATTCAAGCAAGAGTGGTTCTATATGCGCTATCCTACTGGCTTCGCGACAAGATGGTTGGAGTGACTTAAGTTTCATTCTCATTTCGTTCATCATTCTAGGATTTGAATCACGTCATTTCGAAAGTTTGAACTTTTTAATCCTTCCAGGTATTCTCCTACGGCCTTAAGGCACTAGGTAATCAAGACTAGTCAAGGCTATTTGCACTACTCCAGTAGAAGATCGGGACATTAAACCGATAGTTACCCATAAATTGCTCTCATTTTTCGAATTATTAGAATAGGGTCGTAGGATTGTCCTTCTAAGAAGCATTATGACTTCAAGGGAAACTTCTTAAATAAGTAGAGAAAAAGTTAGCCCCTTGGTACCTCTTGTCGAAGGAGCTCATGATACCACAGAGGAAGGTGAGATTAAAGAAACTAAGGTTCCAGCGCTA
The DNA here is from genome assembly GCA_030765085.1 of Allium cepa. Classification (NCBI taxonomy): domain Eukaryota; kingdom Viridiplantae; phylum Streptophyta; class Magnoliopsida; order Asparagales; family Amaryllidaceae; genus Allium; species Allium cepa. Next base: position 366,249,027 of record CM060938.1, on the reverse strand, counting down.
ATAAATGAGAACACAAGTTCCGGACATGCGTCGACAGCCAATGCTCCCTACACTAACCAACTACAATCTTCTCCAAAAAAGAAAAAGAGTTTAGCATACAGACTTAAAAAGAGTAAATTCGGGCCGACCCTAAAATTCATGATTACTCCTATAGAGAAAGGACCGTCTTCCAAGAAAATGGAAAGTTCATTGAAGGGACTCTCCGACTTATCCATTCCTGATGATTTTTTGAATTATGACTTCGCTAATCTTGGTTCCATGGGGCTCAGCTCTCTTGGGAGAAGCGGCGAAGGGATATGACTTCATACTCTGGGGAAAAAACTCCAATCAGTAAAGCAAAAATTACTAGTCCATTAGAGGGATGCACTGGGACACACACGAACACTTACACTTCGCCACCAACTTGCATTCAATTGTTCATGTGATTTCCACTAATTCTTTCTTTTTTAACCTTATGTATAGGGGAGATGACTCACTCGCATGGCTTCGGCCGCCTTCATGGATCTTTCATCTTTCTCCGCTCAGGTTGAGATTTGGATTCTGATAAACGGAGAGATAGAGATGATGGCAGAGACAGAGATTGTCATTCTAGAGAATCATATTCATCATCCAGTAGGAGAACTCATGGGCACTCTTCACATCCAAGCAAACCCACAAATCCCCTAGCGTGTGGAGGAGACAAGTCCACTTATCAAGGCTCCTAATCAGACACTTCCCGCGATCAACACTCCGGCACTTCAAGCACTAGGAAACCTTGTGTGAATCATAAGAAATCATTGACTCCGACGAGACCAACTCTTCCAGCTCCCGCTCATGACTCAACCATGGTGGAGAAATTAGCCAAGCTTAAGGCTATGTCCTAAAGATCTACTTCGATAAGCTGAAATTCCTTCCCACCGTACAACCTATCCCTAGGAATGTCAAAGTAGATGCTCTCGCATGCACGAATGATGTGTACGATCAACACGATGCATTTGTGCACTTGGTCGAAAAAGTTTTAGAGGTCTCTACTGAGCATCAATATGAGATCAACCGCCTCAAGCTAGAAGCCATTCATGACAAAGCCATTTTAAAGAGATTGGATGAGGAACTACTATCACACAAAACCCAACTTAAGACTGCAGAAGAAAAAATGCCAAGGAAACAACCGAGCGGTTAGTCGTTTGAGACCAATCACCAAATGGAATTAGATGAAGCGAGTTAACGCAGCTGTGCCTTGGTGCTGGAAAAAGATTCCCTGCAAAAAGAGAAAGTTGTTCTGGATTGCCGAGTGAAAGAGTTGGAGATACTGTTATTTAAAGAGAAAGAGGAGAAGATTACAGCACAGGAGGAATCACAGAAATATTGTGATGAAATCATCAAGATAAGGAAATCAAAAAAAAAGCTCGAGAAGGAGCCATCCTGAATTGAAGTGCTAAAGGATGTAGCTCGTGAAGAAGGAAAAAAAGCAGCACTTATAGAGCCGACTCGCTAATTGAGGCAACGACCGAGTTCGACAGGGCGGAGATTAAATGCTTATTTAACCCACTCATTGCTGAATATAATGCGAGGGTCCTTATGCACCGCAACTTATCCTTCTTGTGTGATGATTACCTCGAATCACTCGCTGAAGCATAGGACATTCTTGTCAAAATCAAGAAAGTGGAGTCAGGCGTGGAAGAGATCGATGAGGAGGCACTAGCGAAGGAGGTACTCCAAGGAGATGAGTCCTCTGACTTAGCCGCAGCAAGGCTCATTTTCTACGGCGCTTCCCCAATGTCAAAGAGGAAAGAAGGTATCGCTGGTCCATCTGGCACCGAGTCTCAAGTCCTCCCTTTCGTCCAACTGGCCAAGATTCCATCTTCTAAGCCCCTCGACCAGCATGTTGGTTATGATCTGGAGAGGCCTGGACTTGGCATTCATACATTGTCTCCAATCACCGAGGTGGATGCTCAGATGACCACCAAGAGCCAACTGGATGCTAGTACCTAATTTCACCTTTTATAATTCAAAAAGTTCCCGTTCTCGGCGAATAACGGATGAACTCTAACAATTTATTTCTCACAAAACTATGTAGGTCATTCTGATCCTAAACCGACTCCAAGGAGCGACGTCGCCATAGAGATGGAAGGAAATAATACTGAGGCACCAGCCGTCGAAGACACTGCAATCACAGAAGCTTAAGTAATTGAAGCAATAGACGAAGATAAGCCCGAGGATTCGCCACTTGTCGAAGAATTTTATGATGTTATAATCACAAGTGCCTCAGAGCAAACCGCCAAGCTCAGTATAATGGTGGAAATCGTAGAGGTGGAAAAGTTGAAACTCAAAGTTAAGAATGAGCCCCAAGTGATGGAGATCGATGATCCTCTTAATAGTCTGCTGAAATTCATTCCTCTTGGTGGGAATATACCCATGGATGTGCCTCTTCTTTCCTCGGTTACCTGCTCGCAAGTGAGTAATGGGTCCAGAAAGAAGCGCTTTGCCGAAGAGACTTCGGATAAATTGAAGAAGGAGAAAAAAGCAAAGAAGTAGTTGTTGTCTTATGAAGTTTTGCTTAGCTTGAATAAATTATAGTCGTGTAGTCGCTTTTCTTTTCTCTTTTCCTTCTTTTGTTTGTAGTCGAGGTATATAGACTTGGCCTCCGAACTTTCGGAAGAGTTGTAAGGAAGTTTTATGAAAAATAAGTAAAATTTTGTTCCTTCGTATTTACAAACTTTCCTTACATCACTTATAATTTATCCGTAATTAGTATTTGGAGAGTTCATTAGTCATATATATTATAGTCTATATTCGACGGACTTAGAAACTTTACTCCACATTCTAGGGATTTAGGAATTTTTGAAATCTTTTACACTCTAGCCTACGCTCTAGGGACTCAGAGTACTCTAATCCACACTCTGGGACTTAGAGATTTTTTGAAACCGTTTATACTCTAGTCCATGCTCTGGGGACTCTAAGTACTCTAATCCGCACTCTGGGGACCTAGAAATTTTTTAAATCATTTAACTATAGCCCATGCTCTAGGGACTTAGAGTACTCTAATCGGCACTCTGGGGACATAGAGATTTTGGAAATTGTTTATAGTCTAGCCCATGCTCTGGGGACTCAGAGTACTCTAATTCGCACTCTCGAGACTAAGAGATTTTTTGAAATTGTTTATACTATGGTCTGGGCTCTGGAGACTTAGAGTACTCTGATACGCACTTTGGGGACTTAAAGATTTTTGAAATCGTTTATACTCTAGGCCAAACTCTAGGGACTCAGAGTATTCTAATCCGCACTCTGGGGACTAAGAGTTTTTTGACAACATTTATACTCTAGCCCATGCTCTGGGGACTCAGATTGCTCTAATCTACACTTTGGGGATTTATATATTTTTGAAATCATCCATACTGTAACCCATGCTTTGGGGACTCAGAGTACTCTAATCTGCACTCTGGAAACTCGAAGATTTTTAGAAATTTTTTATAATCTAGTTCGGGCTCTAGGGACTCAGAGAACTCTAATCTGCACTCTGAGGACTACAAGATTATTTTTTAAATCGTTTATACTATTGTCCGCGCTTTGGGGACTCAGAGTACTCTAATCCGCACTCTGGGGACATAGAGATTTTATTTGCATAGCTAGTCAATCTTAAATTTTATATGTACGTTCGTACGTCACATTTGTTAATGCTAATTAACCTGGTCATGCAATTAAACAACATAAAACATTAATAGTTCATAGAAAATAGCTTTAAGCTTTTATTGATTATAGAAAATGTGGACAAACTGATTTGTCTTATTACATGTCGAAAACAGAGAACAACAAAGGAAACTAAATATTGAAAGAAACTGCTACTGAAATGAAAAAGAAATAAACTAGATATAATAACGACGTAAATTCTCTATATTCCATGCTCCGGGGAGTGTCACACTATGAATAATCGCTAGCTTGATGTTCCTTCTCCAAGCCTCCATCGATGACGTAAGGACTTTCCCATATGGGTTTCATATGCAATGGGGTCGGAAAAACTCACTCCAAAACAAGGTTACCCACGTCTAAAGCTCTTGGTCGGACTTTTTCATTTTAATATCGGGCGACTCGGTGTTGATGTGTGGCCACCCTTAAATCAGCTTCCTAGTGCTTCTCGTCGACAAAGTCCAACGATTCCAGTAAAAGTTGTCCAGTGTCAAGGGACTTTATGTTCCACGAGCATAAATGCTTCGGTGCCGTATGCTAAGGCAAATGGAGTATGGCCAGTCGTGGACTTGTGGGTGGTTTTGTATGCCCAGAGTGCCATTAGAAGCTCATCCACCCACTTGCCTCTAGCCTTCTCCAAATGTTTTTTCAAGATGGACTTGATTATCTTATTTACGGCTTCAACTTGCCCGTTCGCTTTAGGGTGAGAGAGGCTACAAACCTCTTCTCAATGTGATGTTTTCAACAAAACTCTTTAATTCCTTACTCTAAAATTGAGTTCTGTTGTCAGTAATGATAGTCCATGGGAGTCCAAAGCGGCCTATGATGTTCTGCATGACAAAATTAATGACCTTTTTGGTGGTAATTGTAGCTAATGGCTCCGCTTCTGCCTATTTGGTGAAGTAGTTGACCGCGATAATTGCATATTTTGCACCACCTTTGAGATCGGTAATCAACCAATAATGTCGATTTCCCATATTGCAAATGGCCAAGGGATAACCATTTGCATGATTTTCATCAGTGGTGCTCTTCGGATTTTTGCTTATTTCTGGTGTTTATCATATCTCCTTACACGGTTTGGGGAAATCAAGCTTCAAAGCATAACAAATTGATCAGTTCTCGAGAGTGCAATAACAACACTAGCCCTAGAACAAAGTTAATTAGATGCTCCATTGGTATACAACTTCCATTGTGCAATGGGAATCGCATCACCTCCATTTTTTTTATCCTGCACAGTGAACTCTTCAATAAAATCCACCAACGCTTGCCCTCGGATATCTCTCTGAGGTAGGTAGGTAATGTCTAACTGACTGAGCTCGATATTTCATTTGAGTAACCTTTCAAAAATCTCTGGTCGTTGGAGCACCTACCGTAAAGGTTAATTAGTATAGATACTAATTGGATGTGCCTGGAAGTACGGGCAGAGTTTGTGCGATGCGATCATCAAACAGTAAGCCAACTTTTCTATCTTGGGATAATTTCTCTTTACCCCTATTAAATGCTTATTAACATAGTACACTGGCTTTTGGATTCGGTCCTCGTCACGAATCAAAGCTGTACTGATGGCATGCTAGGATAGGGCTAGGTAAATATACATTCCTTAGGATATACGGGCTTCGACATAATATGGGGCCTCTCTAAGTGACTCACCAGAGCTCACAATGCATTTTTACAATCCAGCGTCTATTCAAAAATTCTTTTCCCTTACCTTATCAAATCAAAGAAGGGAATACATTTGTCAGTTGATCTGGACATAAATTAAATCAATGCAGCGACCTTCCCATTCAGGCTCTACTTGTTTTACATTTCTTAGTGCCCGTATATCTTGAATGGCCTGAATTTTTTATAGGTTCATTTCAATTCCTCGTGCATTGACAATGAAGACCAAAAGTTTTCCAGATGCAACGCCAAAGGAACACTTCAGTGGATTGATTTTCACGCCATAGAACCTGAGTATATCAATCATCTCCGCCAAGTCTTGAATATCGTCATTTGACTGCCGTGACTTCACAAGCATATCATCCACCTTGACTTCCATCATTCTACCAATATGGTCCTTAAGCATCCAGTTCACTAGAGCTGATAGGTCGCTCCTGCATTCTTCGACCCGAACGGCATTACCAGATAATAATATAATCCAACATCTATGATAGAACTGGTGTGTTCCAGATCCGGAATGTGCAGCGGAATTTGATTGTACCTTGAATACGCATCCATAAATGGCAAAAATTCATGCCCCGTTGTCGAGTCAACTAGATGATCAATTCTAGGCAGAGGGAAACTATCCTTGGTGCATGCTTTGTTAAGATCCAAATAATCAACACAAGTCCTTCCCTTTCCATTTGCCTTCCTCACTAGTACAGGATTGGATATCCATTTAGGAGAGAGGGCGTCATGGATAAACCCATTGGCTTTAAGTTTATGCACCTCCTCTTTGAGAGCAACAGACCTCTCCGGGTCCATGCCTCATCTTTTTTGTTTTATCAGTACATACTTTGGTTCAATGTTTAATATATGACTTGCGATGGTGGGTGAAATCCCACACAGATCAGAATGGGACCAAATGAAAACATCAAAATTCGCTCGGAGGAAATCTGTAAGATCCCTCATTATTGCGGAGCTGAGTTGTGAACCTTTTTTCAATACCCGCGACAGTTCATCGTGGCTGACTTCGATGTCAATAGTCAGTTCAGCCGGCTCTGCCTTGACCTCCTTGGGTTCTTTATCGCTATCTCTCAGATCTATGTCTCTAAGGATTCGACTGTGTTGCCGAAGCTAAGGCTCAAGCGCTACTTGTCAATTTTCAGCAATATGGATGTAGATGGATTTGTCCACACCCTTTCCCTTCTCTCTTCTTTATGCCTCTCTCAGCTCAGCCACATAACAGGCATGAACAGTTGCTTGATTGCCATGCACTGCACCAACTCCATTGTCCGTTGGAAATTTCAAATTCAAGCACCACATGACCAAAGCTGCCCTAAATTCTGCCAGGGCAAGTCGGTCCAGGAAAAAACATTATACGGGGAATCAACGTCCAAAACAATGAACGGTAGGATCCATACCCTCCTATGTTCACCTTCTTCTAACTCGACTGGCAATTCAACAAAACCAACTGCTTTAGTAGCTGCACCATTAAAGCCATGAATACGTGCTTTAGATGGTTTCAGATCCTTCGCCTCCATCTTCATCTGATCATATGCCTTCTTAAAGACAATATTAACAGAAATCCCACAATCGATCAATATTCTCCTCACAAGCGCATGTCCGGTCATAGTGGAGATAACCATCGGATCAATAGTAGGTGACTTTACCTGATCAGCATCCCTACTCTTGAATAATATATCATCTATCATCATTCTCTACTGTTTTGCCGGAGTCTCATCCTACATGTTCGAGCAAAACTCAAAACCGGCATGTCTTAAAGAACTAGCATGACGCTCTATTTATTGCTCGCTCTTAATTACAGGAAAAGGCCCACCAACTATAGTGTTTATCACCAATCTTCCACTAGTTTGAGCGGACTCCTCGGTCGACGTGGAGCTTGTCCTCGACTGGGATCGGACGTCCTATATCCGCCTTCATGTTGATTCTTAACAAACTGCTACATCTTTTTTTGGCAAATCAACTTTTCTAAAGCATCGTGGAGGTGTCTATACTCATCAATGTTGTGCCCATAGGTCTCATGGAATTGGGAATACTTTCCGGTTTGCTTTTGTTCTTTAGTCAATTCTTTTGGGCGTGGCTTTCGGCACTGGAAAGTATTACAAGTGGACAAATAAATATTCTCCAAGGATGTGTTCTGTGGCGTATATTCATTATAAGTCTGATATCGGCTTCCACTTTCCTGCTTCCCTGTTACGTCAAGGGGTTTCCTCCTCCGGGTCCTTTAGGTTGCTACGGCTTATTTTGAATGTTAACTTGGACCTTTCCCGAGCTCTTGTCGGATTGCTTCACTGCAATATTTCTTTGCACTGCTTCCTTGCTGGATACTACAACACTACCCCTTCTTGACAACCTGGCCTCCTCCTTTCTCATGAATTGATTCACCTTTCAATAAAAACATTCTAAGGTGGTTGGTGGTTTTCCTACTATCCAATCACTAAACTCGGATTCTGGATCAACACCTTGTATCACAGCTATAAGAATGGCATATTCATTCAGATTACTGACTTCGGTAGCAATAATGTGGAATCTCTACAAATAGTCCTTCAGCGGCTTACCTAAAGCCTGAATCACACTGGATAATGACATCATGTCTTTCGTATGAGTAGCATGGATCCTAAACTGCTCCATGAGTTTTGCTGCCAGCTCATCAAATCTGCAGATCGACTACGGAGGGATCTTTTGAACCATATGATAGCAATTCCCGATAGGGTTATTGGGAAGCACCTGCAATTGGTTGCATCATTTTCCCTAGCCGAGTCCATCATCCACTTGTATCTCATTATGTGCTATCTACGGTCGGTCTTCCCTTTATAAGTAGGCATTGTAGGCATGCTAAACCTCAGGGGGTACTCAGCTTGTAAGATGTTATCAGCAAATGGAGTATGACTCCTCGATACCCCCTAATCATCATTGGTCAAGCCTTGATTCTCCCTCATCAGCTGCCTAACCATAATAGACAAATCTGGAGTTCGAATAAGATGTGCTAGGTCAGTATCCATTCTACGTGATTGCTCCGGTTGGCGCCTTATGGATCGGTGATCATCTAAGTGTGCACCCTAAGGACCTACTTTATTACCACCCTAATGAGGTGGTTGTCCAACTTCTACATGTGCTCTAGAGCCTAAGTTTCTCATTCCAGGTTGAGCGTGATTTCCCAAGTGTAGTTGAGAAGCCACTATCGTTGTCAAGGGTTTTGGATCAGCTCTGTTGGATTATCGGTGGTGGCTTGTGACAAATTGCTCTCTTGCTCTAGTTTTGTGCCATTTCAATCCTACGGCGTCTATGCCTATGGTGTTCATCTGAAAAAGTTGAGATGTCGAATGATGAGTAGGAAACGAGGCTTCCACTAGCGTTCTGACATTGGTGTTGAGTGATCTGGTTCATTAGGTTGGCATTTTCTTAGATCTTCTCATTAAGCTGTCTCCTGCTTTCGATGAGCTCCCTCAACAGACCATTGAACTCGGCTCGGGTGACGGCTTCTGCATGGCTCTTTATAGAGACGGGTTCCACAACTGCATTAGTTGGTTGGTTGCTTGGTCCTACTTGCTGGACACCAGCAGTCTCATTAGCATCGGCGTTATGGGAGGCTGACCTGGTGCGTGGCCTTGCCTTCTTAGAGTTATGAGTGAAAATTCTAAATAGAATCTGTAAACTCTTGAGAACAAACTAGGATCTCCTTTGGGGGATTTCTTAAATCCAGTAGCAACAAAGTAGATCCTAACAGCTTGAGAATAAATATTTCTCAATGAAAGCACAAAAACGTTAGCACCAGAATTAGCCATTGACACTGTAGAATAGAGTTTTTTAGAGAGATAAATGAAGACATTAAATTGAAACAGAGGAATAACACAATATAATGCAAAAATAACAGTAAAAACAAGAACAATAGAATTATAGTGGTTCGACGTAACTGCCCACATCCACATTGAATGTGATCTTTATTGCTCTTTCTACTATTTAATTATAGATTCAATCCACAAAGAACAACTTGAATTCAGTTTAGAATGAAAGGAAATGAGTATAAAAAATGACAGAGTCTCTCCTTAATTTCCCAAAAGATCCCCTAAACCGGACCCTGCCCTTCTATTTATAGACGGAGATAGTCTGGCTTTTCTATCCAGGCCTTTGACCGAGAGCTCGACCCACAGACAAGCTAGGCAGATTAACTCGAGTATGCCGACCACTCACAGCCGACCCGGGACTCTTTGCGCGTCGACTCGGAGTAGCTCCCATGCATGTCGAAGTAATTTGGACCATGACTAGAAGTAACTCATGCTTTTGCTCGAGTTATTCCACTCTTTCATTCCTGAGCTCAAACTAAGTTAACTGATCCCCATATGACTCACCCCAAAATACTGACCCAAAGCAATCCCTTGAGGGACTCGGAGTAGCCTACGCTCGATCCAATGCCGATCCACTATTGCCGAACCAACATAGCTAACCCACTATGGCCTATCCACTATGGTCGATATATTATTTCCGATCCACTTCTGCCAGCCCATTATAGCTGATCTATTATGGTCGATCCATTATTGACTATCCACTTCTACCGACCCATTATGGCTAAACCGAACAAATTGTACGGACCCCATATTGATATGCCAAATAGATCAAATTGCAACGGCCCTATACCATTCCTCTCCTTTCTATGCCGACATCTAACGGACGATCCATACCGACTCGAAGTTGTTGTCGAGATGACTCAAAGTAAATATCCCTTGACTTGAAGTGGGTTAATTCTAAGCTTGTGCCTCATCAACGTTTAACCACTGCATCTGCAACTATCATTAGCTAGGCCAAGGTGTCGGGTAACAACCATCATACTAATGAGTGCCGTCATTTATAAGACATTTCATCGAGAATATGATTGGAGAAAGGAAGTTTGAGCAATTTGTTCGGGCTCTGCAGGATGGAGGTATGGGCCCATCTAACTCAAATCAAGGTCAAGGCCAAGCTAGGCCCAAAGAACACATGCATATTGGCAGGAGGTTGGTAATAAACACTATGAGTGGTGGTCCTCATCCGGTTGATCGGAGCTGGAAGGAAATGGAGTCATATGCCAGTTCGATTGGGCATGTCAACTTTGAATGTTGTAGTAATGTAGATGACGGGGCCCCAGCAAAACAACAAATGGCGATGACAGACGACATCATTTTCAGGAACCAAGATGCTGCTAGAGTCGAGGCCCCCACTATTGATCCATTGGTTATTTCAGCTTAGGTAGATCCTGATTGGATGAAAAGGATCTTAGTCGATAGTGGAAGGTCGATTAGTATACTTTTTAGGCAGGCTTATAACCAAATGAGAATTGAGGCGAAAGATCCAAAACCATGTCAGTCACGTATTCATGGTTTTAAAGGAAGTGCAACCATTCCAGTTGGGATGGCAGAGTTACCCGTTGATTTGAAAATTGGAGATCATCGGAGAGTTCAGATGTTGTAGTTTGTGGTGTTAGACATACATTCCCCCTACAATGCTTTCTTGGGCCGACTGGCCCTTTTGGAATTGAGGGCAACGATTGCCCCGTGTTATTTAACTCTAAAGTTCCCCGGTGATATTGGGGTCGGAGTAGTACATGGTGATCTGGTGGTTAGATGTGCTTGTTATATTGCGGAGCTGTGGGATGCGCAACGGAAGGAGAAAGGAAAGGGCGTAAAGGAATCTCTCCGCGTCCTTTTTTTCCAGAGAATTGACAACTAATGCCTGAGCCTAGGCACAGGCGCCATAACTAGTTCCTTAGGGACCTTGATCTTGAAGATAATAATGATGAGGAGGATGTCAATGATAGTCAGGCTTCCTCGATGGAGTTGACGGTCGATGTTCCGATCCACGAAGACGACGGTCCCAGAATAATAAAGGTCGGATCTCAACTTAGCTACCAGATGAGACAGGAATTGGTTGATTTTCTCCGAGCGAACCTTGATGTGTTTGCCTGGACTCATTTATACATGTATGGGATCTCGCCGGACATCACGAGCTATGAATTAAATATTGACCCACAACATGTCCCGGTCAAACAAAGGTTCATATAGATCTAGAGAGATCTGCTGCCCTGAAAGAAGAAGTAAATAAACTCAATTCGAATTGGTTATTCGTGATGCTTTATACCCAGAAATGGTATATAATCTAGTGCTTGTCAAAAATTCAAATGGTAAATGGCAAACATGTGTCGACTACTCAGATTTGAATAAAGCTTGCCCTAAAGAAAGTTTCCCTCTTCCTAGAATTGATCAACTGGCGGATTCAACAGCCGGACAGGAGCTCTTATCTTTCATGGACACATATTCCAGCTACAATCAAATACGGATGCATCTACCTGACCAGGAATACACCAGCTTCGTCACTTATTTGGGATTCTATTGTTAAAAGGTGATGCCATTCGGTCTTAAAAACGTTGGAGCAAATTATCAGAGGCTTGTGAACTGAATGTTCGCTAACTAGATCGAAAAGACCATGGAGGTGTACATAGACGTTATACTTGTGAAGTCGCGACTATCTAGCAGCCACATCAATGATTTCGAAACAATATTTAACATACTCTAACAGTACAAATGAAGCTCGATCCATTGAAGTGCCATTTCGAAGTTGCGTCGGGAAAGTTCCTTGGATTCGTCGTCAACGCTAGAGGAATTGAAGCCAATCCTGAAAAAATCCGGGCGATTCAGAATCTCGAAACTCCTAGAATCATAAAACTGGTACAAAGCCTCAACGGGAAAGTGGCAGCCTTAAGAAGATTAATTACTTGATCCACAAACAAGTGCATACCCTTTCTTCGATCTGATCAGATAAGGAAAGCGAAATTTCAAACAGACAGAAGAGCATATAGGTGCATTCCAAGCATTAGTTCAACATCTGGCAACATCTCCCATTTTTTCAAAGATGGTTGATTACGAGAGATTGTATGTCTATCTGACGTTTACGGCATATGCAATCAGTGCTACTTTGATCCGAGAAGAGGATCGGATCCAATGACCAGTCTATTATATTAGCAAAAGGCTAACGACGGTAGAAAGAAACTACCCGAAGGTGGAAAAGCCGGCTTATTGTCTCGTCATAGCCTCGAGTAAGCTCCGTCCATATTTCCAGGCTCATCCGATCACTGTCTACACCGACCAGCCGTTGCGACATATCCTAACACGTCCTGAGACATTTGATAGGTTACTTAAGTGGAACATCGAATTGGGTCAATTTGATATTTCTTATACACTGGGGCGATCCATTCAAGAACAAGTTCTGGCAGATTCATAGCTGAATTCACCATACCAGAGGATTTGCCCAAAGCTAATGAATCGCCTAAGCATACATGGAAGCTATACACTGATGGTGCATCAAATGGCCGTTGCTCAAGCACTGTAGTGGTACTCAAAACCCCAAAAGGTCGATCCATATGCTATGCTTTAAAGTTTGACTTTTGCACAACTAACAACGATGCCGAGTATGAAGCTTTGCTTGCTGGACTAAGACTTGCCAAAGACTTGGGAGTTATTGCTGTGGAGATTTACCGTGATTCACAATTGGTTGTATGCTAGGTTCGAGGGGAATATCAAGCCAGAGACTGGAGATTGGCCGCCTACCTTACTCGGGTTCAAGAAGTGTTGAATCAATTTGACTATTATGCTATTTATTGTATACCCCGAGAGCATAATCAAAAGGCCGATACTTTAGCAAAACTGGCCAGCACTGGCCAAGCATAACAGATGGAACTTGTCCCCATTAAGACACTTACCGTTCCAAGTATCGATCAAATAGAGACATACTGGGTGTACGAGGCAATGCTCAAGAAGGACTCGTGGATGACTCCATTAAGAAACTATCTTGAGAAAATACAAGTTCTTCGAAAAGCTTCATGGTTTGTTATCCAAAGTGGAGTCCTATACAGCAGGGAATATTCAGTTCCTTTATTCCGGTTTATCGCCTATGACAAGATCAAACGAGTGTTACATGATGTGCATGAAGGAGAGTGTGGTGATCACACTAGGGGCAAGCCCTTGCGAAGAAAATACTCAGATAAGGATATTACTGGCCAATTGTGAATCGAGATGCCTCAGATTACGCTAAGAAGTGTGATAGGTGCCAGAAGCATGCTAGGATTCCAAGAGCCCCGCCTACCGAAATTAGTCAAATGGTCAGTCCATGGCCATTCGCCAACTAGGACATTGATATAATAGGATTTCTACCCTTAGCCAAGGGTGGTGCAAACTACGCCATCGTTGCAATTGACTACTTCACTAAATAGGTGGAAGCTAAGCCCTTTGCCATTATCATGATGATGAAAGTAATCAACTTTGTTGTATGCAATATCATTTGTCACTTTGGCCTCCCACACACCACTGTAACTGATAGCAGGACCCAATTCGATATTGTCGAGTTCAAAGATTTCTGCCAACGCTACCGCATCCAGAAGAAGTTCCATGCAGTACCTCACCCTCAATCAAATGGACAAGTTGAAGCCGTCAACATAGTTATCAAGTCCATTCTGAAGAAATGAACGGAGAAGGCTGGAGGCAAGTGGGTCGATGAACTTCCTATGGCCCAATGGGCACATCGAACTACCCACAAGTCTACGACCAATCATACCCCATTTGCACTTTCCTACCACTACGAGTTATTATTCCAGTTGAACTAGAAGTACCTTCTCACCATATGACCTATTACGATCCAAAGATGAATGTCATCCTACTTACAGAATCTCTGAATTTTCTAAACGAGAAGTGCGAAGAGGCTAATTTGAGGGCAGCTGCATACCGCAGTAAAGTCGCCCGATTATACAATGCTAAGGTCCGACCCGATACCTTCAAAGTTGGTGATCTCGTACTTAAGAGAATTTATCCGGTCCCTTTACACATGGAACCAACATGGGAAGGACTTTACATCATCGAGTGGAGACTTGGAGATGTTACATTCAAACTATCAGCTGTTGATGAACTCACTTTACCAAGAGCATGGAATAGCGAGTGTCTCCGTCGCTATTACACATAACTGGCTTTTATTCATATAGTTTGCTTTTCCTTTGAAATTCGTTTATGCATTTTTGAATTTGAAATTGTAATAAGGCAATTGACTTTGTTGTACTTTCTTATTTCAGCAATAAAATGCAGACTCGTCAAGCCAGAGTGGTAATCCTTAAATTGCGTCGCGCAACCGTCATGATGTATGAAGAGCTAAGTCCCATCATATGGTGGGACTCATTCAAAGAGGGAGTGTTCGTGATCTGACCAGTCAGTCGCTAAGTGAAATCCTAAGCTCAAGGGCAAGCAACGATAAAGTTAATAAGGATTGAAACATGTCAATTCTCAAATGAACTCCAGCTCCCAAAGTGCGAGCTAAAGTACAAAACTCCAAAATATGGGCTCGAGGAGGATGGATCCATCCATCCACGACCTTGCCTTCATTCTTCCATTTTCGAAGAGGATGGATCCGTCCATCTACCACTTCGCTTGCCAAATCAAGGTGGATATGATTCGACCATCCATAACCTTGATAAACTCCTTGTTCCCGGAGTACGAACGAGATCCTAATACTTAAACAGACGTGGCTGACCGTCTGTCGACCAACTCCAGATTCCCAGAGTATGAACTGGAGTATATACATCAAATGGGTATAACTGACCAAGCGTCGATCAAATCTGGTCCCGAGAGCGCAAACTGGAGTATAAATATCAAATAGGCGTGACTGACCACCCACTAACTAACTTTGGTTTGGATAACGCAGACTAGAGTATAAACACTAAATGGGTGTGACCAACCACCTGTGAAACAACTTATGTCCCTGGAGTGCGGATATAATCCTAAATGTTAGATGGGTGTGACTGACCACCCCTTAACTAACTCTAGCCTCGAGAGCACGGACCAGAGTATAGGCATTAAACGGGCATGACCGAATGCCTATAGATTAACCCATGCTTCGGAGTGCGATATGATTCCGAACATTAAACGAGTGTGACCAACTGCCCTTAAATTAACTTATGTCCCTGGTGCGTGGATATAATTCCGAATACCAAATGGGTGTGATTAACGGCCCGTAAATTAGATCATGTCCTCGAAGCATGAATGTGATTCTAAGCGATAAGCAGGCGTGACCGATCGCTAGCATACAAGTTCAATTCCTAGAGTGCGGATGCAAATACTAGCAAATGAGCAAGTGTGATCAGAGAACTCAAACTCATTTCACTTTAACTTTGTTCCAACTTAGCTAAATTAAAATTAGCAAAGGTGGAAAACAACTGTTGACTAACTACTTCAATTTTCCCCGAGACCGGGGGCATAACTCAGGTACTAACTGCTGACCGAGACATCACAACATTGGGATTCGACTTGATGATTGAATTGTGACCCAAAGCCATGACTTCAGGACTTTATGATCACACTCAAATTCGAATCGAAAACTAAAGCCTCGTTAGTACATTGAATGGAAATGGGAGTGCCGAAATACTTAAACAAATGAATATAGAGTTGGGCTTAAGAACGAAAAGAAATTTTATTTCCACTATTCTTTGAAAAAGATGAGTACAAAGATATGTTGATGAATTCCTATAAGAAGGGGCCAAACCCACATCTATACATGGCCAACAAAAGCAAAAGAAAAGCTTAGTCTAGCAACCTACAAAAAAAGAAGGAAATAAAAATGCGAGTCTACGCCTTTGGTTTTCTATCCTTCTTGCTATTCTTTGGCAAGGACCTGCTCGAGCTGCCACTCAGAACCCTCTTTGACCCTTTACTTCCTTGGCCTTCTCCGGTGGGCTTATCTACGACCGAGGGTATTGAAGCGGTTTCCTCCTCAGAACTCATAGATCGGAATGTCTTTTGTGTACGGAACCGGAGGGATGGTGGCACGTGAGGAGGTGCGTCGGTATTAATGATGGTGCCACTTAGACAAAACCAAGTATCGTGACCGGACCGAGGCCCACCATGCCACCGCAAGAGCTATGAACCAGCGCGGCTTGCTCCATCTCTAGCTTGATCTCTTACATTATTTGCTCAGCCCGGTCCACTTCAATGCCTATTGGAATGCTACTAGTCGGGCCAGAGGAGCCCATAATGATCACATCTTCATCTATGTTGAAAGTAAATTTGATACTTGGATCACTTTGATGGCTGAAGAGTGCTTCCATCAATTTTTCATCAAGTAAGTAGCGGCTATCGTGCATCTCTCCAACAGATTTGGTGGCCATCATGGTTGTCGCCTCTGTCACTAGCGCCTCCTGCTCGTGATATACTTATTAAGTTGCAAGAGGATCAGTCAGTGTAGAATTTAAGGCTGAATGAAGATAAGAGAATATATTAGTAATATCATCTGATAGTGCTCCTGCACTTTAAAGAATAGGAGGAGTGTCCAGAATACCTTCCTCGGATTGGCTCCGATGCCGAGATGACCTGCCTTCCAAGCTGCGTTCATGTATCGGAGAAAGGCGTGGCTTATCAGGGCCATATACTAGGACAACTGGAGGATCGGTAGAAGAAGTAGGCTCAGATTGAGAGACTAGGAGTGATTCGAAACCTACTTCATGATGCTCAACTACACATCTTTTTCACAGCATACGGATATTTCTTTTTCAAGAGCGACGATTCTATCGTGGAGGACCTTCAGTTCATCTCCGACAAGTATTTGAGCTCCCAGTTCGAATTCATCGATAGTTGCAACAATGCGGGTTACCTTTTCCTCCTCTTTCAAGTGGCTCCAGGCCTTTTACAATTGAAAAGGATAATCTTCGTGAGCCAATTTATGTTGTGGTTTCTTAAGACATTGGCATTGTACGTTATTAGGAGATTTTAAAATTCATTCTCCATCCTGGCCTCTGCCGCTTTAGTTTCCCTATCCATCCTGACATCGTCTTCCTGGACCATTAAGTTTGCTACATCCCTCTCCTCCTTAAGTCTCACCTCTTGTTCACATTCCTTCTAAGCCGCTTTATTGGCCTAGTATTTTTCCTTGAAGGCCTTGGCTAATTTCGCCTTTAACTCTTCGACCACTTTCCATGCCTCATCCCTTTCCCAAGTGATAACAGTGTTGTGGTGGACCATCTCCTCCATGTAAGTTTTTCGCATGTTTTCCACGGAACATCTAGCCTTATCGGCTCTCTTATCGTCCTCATCTTCGAATTCATTGAAGATTCAGCTTCGTTATTAAGCACTTCTATTATTCTATCTTTTTGAGAAAGGTCGACCTCCAGTTTCTCAATTGTCTTAGCCCACTCGAAATATACCATAGAAACTCTCTCAGCCGTCCTAACCCTTTCCCTATACTGGCTGTATGCATCGTGCACGTAGTCCTGCACCAGTCTTTCTCTATAGTTGGGAATTCTTTTCAAGTTTGGAGGAATTGGAAGCCATCAAAACAGATAGTCGAAAAATCTTTCTTTAACTTAGAAATTCGGATGAATCCCTCCCCCGCGGGTTGGATAGCAGCTTACGCTGTAACGACGGGAGTTTCCATTTCAATTCTATGGCATTGATCGTCAGATTTTGAAGTATGAGGAGGTGCTACTTGGTGTGCAGTTTTAGAAGATTGCCTGCAAGAGATGGATGGTTTTGAGGAACCTTTAGGTAGTGGCAATCGCGACAAGGAGCGGCGCCTACTTTAATGTGACTTTTCCTTCTCCGTGTCATAACGCTCACGCTCTTAGCTGGAGTGGTGGCCATGATTATAGTCTCTTTTACTTTCACACCTATGAAATTAAGAGTACGAGCTAGAAGAATGGTGTTTGGAGCGAAGATTGCTGAGCGTAGGCCCCTGCCACACCAGCGTGTCAGTAAAATGAAAAGAGAAGCAGAATTAGTCATCTCCAGAGATTAGAAAAAATGTGATTAGAAATTGTGTGGTGCCATGAAGTGCATGTATGCATGTGCAGACACCCCAACTAAACAATTGTGGTGGCCATGCTCGTAGGAGTGGGCTCCCCTATATCTAAAGAAGTTAAGACCGCATTAGTTTGCGATGGGGAGTGGAGCCCCTCTAATCAAAGATCTTGAAGCGAAACTATGTCCTCTGGAATAGGGACATCCACCAATCCTCTCAATTAGCCTTCCATTTTCGAGGAAGAAATATCCGGACCTATAGCAGTCACAGCAGGCAGGGATACTATAGTAGTCTTATGCCTCTTGGATTAATGGGCAAGTGTGTTTGTGTCAAAATTGGGCACAACACTCTTCGGGAGTCGTTGAAGAGATAATAGGGAAGAATATAAGTTCAAAACAGATATTATCTAACAAAAACTCCAATCAACAGTAAAATAAATGCGTAGACAAGCGATTTATAGTGGTTCGGCGTGTTGCCTATGTCCACTTTGAAGTGTTTTGATGTTTTATTGATTCTCTTTCAATGATTACAAGTTGTTGCAGCGATCAACAGCAAGTTACAACTGGAAATTCGAAATCAACAGTTAAATTATGATTTAGGATGATGGAGATCTCGATCGGCAGAGCCTGGACGTTTGAGAGTCGAAAAGATCCTTTTTATGTTGGCTCTGGGGCTCTATTTATAGGCGTAGGCTGCTGATATTTCGCTGAAAACTCAGGAGACCACTTCTGGCACGTGAGGGGGCCTACACGCCCGGTCTTAGGAAGTTTCGGCCCAATTTGGCATCCATTCGAAATCCGTTCAAATCGATCATAAAATCATCCAATCGAGGTGAAATTTAGTGTGGGCATTCTTCAACATGTATGCAAGCTTCTGTGAAAATTTCGTGGCATTTGGATCAGTAGATTGGGAGATATGATGGATTCGAAATGGGGTTCACTACGTGGCTATTTGGTTCGAAACCATGCATTCGAATCGATGGTTTCGAAACCATGGTGGCACGTGTCTTCGTGTTGACATGGAGCGCACACTTCGCCTCGATCCGGGTTTTGCTCCGAGTTGAATGCTTCGACTCCATATATTTCGGCGTATTCGAATCGATGAAAGACACGTCACCTTAGCCAGTTGACCCAGTGGATTCGAACGAAGCTTCTTAGATGGATTCGAACAGGGCTCTAGTGATGGATTCGAAAGAGGCTTCATGGATGGGTTCGAACGAAGCTTCTTAGATGGGTTCGAACATGGCCTTGTGGATGGGTTCGAACGAGGCTCTGCCAATGGGTTCGAACAACTGATGCTCGATGGATTCGAAGGTGATGGAGTCGAATCCGAGGCGCGTTGATGGGTTCAAAGTCGATGGATTCGAAGGTGATCGGTTCGAACCTTTGATCAGCCATCGGTTCGAAACCTAGGTCTTCCCCTCCAAATTGAATCGATCATAACTCGGGCGTATGAACTCGGATTGACTCGAAATTTGAGATGGCGGCTTCTAAGGTCTTTATTGTCTTGTCCTATCAATTATAGCATAATTCGGACTCGGACAAAATTCTGCGATATCCATAGCGAAACGAAATATGACCAACCTCTAAGACGAACTATTCTCCGTTTTTCGATCGACCTTTTGGTATCGCGGCTTTGCCAAAAAGCGCGATAACATTTTGCCCCCCAAAGTACGTCTTGTGAGAACATGGCGTGCTTTGAATAGATACAACTTCTCTCCGAACAATCATTGCTCTCTTTTTGTTGAGACTCGTACTCTGTATTGCTGCAACCTTGCGTTGGTATGATTAATTGCTGTATAATAGCGCTTAGCCGTTGGCTGTTGCATTTGTAACAAGATAAGTGCTTGATCCCTGCAAATGCTTAAAATCGAATGTTAGTTCGATATATATGCACGTATGCTAGTTTGATCTTTGTTAACGTCGTGCGTCTACAAGTCGTTGTTAGTTTTGTTTGCCATTGAATTTCGTATCGATTCTCTCCTGAACCGATTTTGAAATTTGAATTAAGACAACGCTAGATGGTTGTTTTGAAAAGTCCCTTCGTATCGATCCTCTCCTGAACCGATATTGAAAGCTGAAGGAATTGGATTTGTATTGCGCGAGTGTAAGATTTCGAACCGATGCGTTTGAGCATCGATGTATTCGAAATCTACGCTCGTATGGATGGAGTATACTTGTGTTGTGATGGGTTCGAAACTGACGTTCAAACCGATGTGAAAGGATGGATTCGAACTAGTAATTCGTATCGATAGGTTATGGATGGGTACGATGTCGTTGATGTGAACAAGGGCTTCGAATCGATGCGCCCACCGTTTGTTTCGCATCGATGCAGCTCGTCACTCAGCTATGTACTTCGTATCGACGAAGTGTGAGGGTAACTTCAAACCCACATGGCATTAGGCAAATGGCTTTAAATGGTGGTTTCGAATCGATCCGCGCTTTCACCGGTTGCAACCGGTCAAGTCTACCGGAAGAGGAATTGCCTCGGTTGCTCTCGAGGCTTCATATAAATAGCAGAGTGTTTCACTTTTTTCCACTTTTCACTTTTTTAACTCTCGCCTTACTTTTACTATGTTCTGCCTTGTCTCGAAGCGTCAGAGGAGAAGGAACTGCATCACGTATTCGAACCAATCCAGATTCAAGACCTTAACTCCTCGAATCCATCACTTAAACTAGGTAATTAGCCTCGAATCCAAACGGCAAAGTTACTTCGAACCTATCTCATCTTCATCGATTGCTTAATCTCGAGATTGGCAAAACCAGATCTGGCTTGGGGAGGCTTCGAACCGATGCGTGGATACGAGTTCGAATCGATGATGGGTGTGTCACTCGTCGTTGGATTCCGTATCGATTCATGGAATGACTTTATGGGGTGACGCGGTTCGCACCGATAGACCATCTTTGATGGTTCCATTCGAACCGATGGATTCGAATCCATCAGTTATCGGTTCGAATTTCTCAACTTTGCATCGATACGGAGGGTGTCGATTCGAACGTGGCTGATGTTAAGTTGGGGGTTTCCTTATCGGTTCGAACCAGGTAAACAAGGATCGAATCGAAATCGTCCTTCATTAATCGATTCGAACTTGACACCTGATCATCGATTCGAAGCGTGCCTTTCTGCCTCGATTCGAAGTGCGCCTTTCTGCATCGGTTCGAAGTGAAGTTAGGATGGGATCGAATGAATTCCTTGTGATCGGTTCGAACCCTTTATGATGGATACCAAAGTTTGACATTTTCTGAGTATAATTCCGACGAGCTTCATCCTTGCATACTCGGACTTGATAATCGCACTGCATACTTGACCACCTTTCGAAGCTCGTCGATGGAACCATAACAACTTTTATCTAAATCAAATTTCCATCATACAAACGGTTCAACGATGACGGTCAGCAATGACGGTCGTTATAACTGGACTCCGTAGCTTTGTCGTTTGTATATTTCTTTTAACTCTGCGATATTTATTCAAGTAATGCATGGCACTGCACAACATACATTCATACACTTTACACTGGGGGACGCACGGGTCCTTTGTCATCTAACGATGGTTTCTCATGAGTTAGCTAGTTATGGAACCTTCAAGTTCGCAACAGCAGGAGGTCCGAAGTACAGCTGCTCCGAGACTAGAGGTCCCAGATATCGAACCTGAGATCATTGGTCCGGCCCCGGACGAACTTCCCAATGCGTCTTTCATTGCCAATCCGTCGGATTCCGTTCAATCGAATATTTCTGAAGGCATGTTAGGGAGAATATGCTTGAGGCACGGTCTGTCACTGGATGACGTGTTATTGCCAGGGCCGAATGATAGACCACACAACCCGCCGGAGGGATATACATCATTTAATCGCCACGCGTGCGCGGCTGGGACGCTTCCTCCGTTCAACAAGTATATAAGGGAAGTGTTGTCTTTTTTGAGGATCGCTCCATCTCAACTACACCCAAACGGATATGCGTCCATGAACAGTTTATTCATCGTCTTCATGGAGTACCTTCATAGACCGCCGATCCCGACCGAGATCAGATATCTATTTAACTTCAAAAATCGAGGTGATTACCCTTCCTTCACATTTCTGGAAGCGGTGAGGAACTGCCAAGTGGTCACTGGGTCCTGGACCAGGTTGAGTTACTATAGGACGGAATGGTTCTATGTCAGGTGTCCTCCGGGGTTTGCCCGGCGATGGTTATTCAGACGTGAGTGTAGCTGAGTTATCAAGTAATTACAAAGGCAATTGCGGTCAAAGCGAAACTTATGTTTTTTCTCTTTTCTATAGCGACGATTTAGCAACCTGAGGGCGAGCACTTTAAGGAGATGGTGCGAGTACTTCGAGAAGTCCCGAGTGGGGATAGGGATATCGAGTCGCTCTTGACGGACAAGAATCTTCGGACTTACGGGTTGATTGAACGAGGGCAGAGCATACTGTTTGACGGGGCATTAAGGATTGTCTTTAAAAAACGAGTCAAGCACAAGAAGCCCAAAGTTATCATAGTCGAGGAGGGTGATTCTGAAAGAACTCATACTGACGACGAGCCGTTGTTGGAGCCTACAGACGTGGTTCAGGATGTTGAAGAGCAAAGAAAAGGCAAGGCAGCCGTCGTCACGCTAACTAAGAAGGGGAGATGGAAATCGGTTGTCACGGCCCGATCCTCTCCCGGAGTTAGAATTTCTGAGATGTCTCCTCCGCGAACTGAAAGTCTTTACGAAAGGCTTACCGATCTTCCAATCCCAGATGATGTGTCTTTTCAACATGATGCCGGGTTGGAGGAGTTCCATCGTACTCTAGAATTGAGCGAGCCTTTTATTACTAGCTCAGCCGACACTTCTGGTTGGTTAGGGGGAATACATATTCACACACATTTCACGACACTACATAGCTCTGAGTCCTAGGTCATCGATTTCGAGAAACCACTAACTTTATTCTCATTTCGCTTTGCAGATATTATGACTGGACGCGGCTCGATGCTAGGGAGCCTGCGACAAGCTCGCAAATCTTCCTCATATTACGAGTCACAACGGAGAGAAAAAGATAGGGATTACAATCGTAGGTACTCCGGGTATTCTAGCCAAGAACGGAGAGATAGGGATTACAGACATCGGTCTCGATCGCGCACTCCTCCTCCAAGAGTTCCCATACAACCCCTTGTCCATGTTTCTCATCCTTATGATTCCTCGTACTACCAGTCGGCCTCTCAATCTTCTAAATATGAATCTCGCCATCCCAGATCTAAGGCAATGCCCCCAATAGTTGCGGAACAGACTCCTACTGAAATTTCGGGGGAAGGAGCAATCAGGCTTGCTCAACTGAAGAAGGAATTTTCAAATATTTGCTTTGATAACTACATATTTCCTCTTCACTTGAAAAGAATTCCGCCGGAGGCCGAGCAGACGGCGCACGATTATGTGCACGACTTTTATGCCCAATACAGGGCGTGGTACAAGGCGGCCGAGAAAGCGTCGTCATTGGACTTTGAGCGTGGGGCCACCATCGAGAAAATGCAGGCTGAGTTAGCTCAAAAGAGCCGTATTATTGATGTGCTAAAATACTGAAGCCGAATCTTCTCGGAAGTCTGAAATGGAGGCTATCAAAAAAGCCAATGAAGCCCAGGCAACAATGGATAGGATGAAACGTGAGCACTATGCCACGGTAGAGGACATGGGCCATCGAAACACCCTGGTCAATGCTGAAAGGGACGCAGCCCTGAAGGAGTTAAACGAGCTTAAGTCCAAATTCGCTGAAATCGCCAAGGATAGGGACGATGCGAATAATGCAGCCCATGAGGCGTGTGAACAAGCCGTGATTCTCCGGACTGAACGGTATGCAACAGTAGCTAAGGTCCAGGCGGTTGAGATGGAGGTTGAGGAGAGAGTTCATCAAGCGGAGGCCAAGCTGGAGGCCGATATTGAAGATTTGCTTATCACTTACAATGCCAACGTGTTGAGACACCGAAATTTGGCCTGGCTCCAAGATAACCCGATAAACCTCCGCAACGCTTGGAGTCGATTAGTCGAGGAAGAAGAGGAAGCACGTCCGGGTGAATCGGTCGACCGATTCGAACTTGAAAACCGGCTGCTGACAAATGATGAGAAGAAGGTCCTTCATGACGCTATTATCGCTCATGAGGAGGAGATGATTGGTGGCCGATCTCTGGAGGTTAGAGTGGGATCAGGTGTTGAGCATCACTCTACTGTTACAGAAATCACCGCTCCACCTTGGTAGTGCCTGTATCTGTGGTTCACTCATAATCCGTTCCTGCTTACGACCCAGAACAGCCGCGGTTATCTCCTATTCAGGAGCATACTTCTGAGGCCGCTCAGTCGTCCGCAAGTCAAACTGGGGATGGTATTCCGAACTTATCTCAAGTGTTTTCTAAATAGAGAGTTTGCTCTGAAGCAGTTGCTGATAACCTCTTCTTATCTTTGTTTAGTGACTGTGGTTGCTCCGATTGCCGCGACCCAAGAATCAGGCAAAGAGGATAAGGCCATCACTACCGAGACTACTGTTGTAACTGCAGTATCAACCGAGGCGGCGCAGGGGAGCGGATTATGTCTTGATGAACAAATGGTGAGCGAGCTGCTCGGTGAGCAGGTGGCTTCTTCATAAGCCTGCCATTCATCATTAGTGACCTTCCCCCAACCTCTAGCTCTTCAATGCAGACTGCGAATGCCCCCAACCAAGCCCAGACGATTCGTGATGAAGAGATCCTGGCCGAGATTCGTGCAGAATTAGAAGCTGCGGGGCAAAGTGGTAGTGTTGGTGGTAGTACGGCGGCGTAGAGCCCAGCATCCGCGAGGATAGTATCGTCGGGTGGCACTATCCCATCTTCCGTTGTGGGTCCGGTCCCTCCTACTCCTCCGGCAGGGAGCCTTCATTTAGATTCAAGTTCCGAGGAGGACGTAGATATTATGCCCCCGGCCGAAGAGCAACCACCGGAGAGGAGGTCGTCCAAACGAAGGATTTCCGTTCCTAGCGATTCTGATGACAAACCGCTGATAAGGAAGCCAAGAAAGAAAGAGTAGATCGGCCTCCCAAGCAGATTTTTTGGTAGATAGGAACTTATTTTTGTTTTTTGTTAGTAGGTCGTGTACAGATGCAGGTTCGGCCCCTGCTAGTAGGGATTCTTTTTTGGGAGAACTTATCTGCGTGTAAGTCCTTGTCTTCATCTAGTTGAAATAAAATTTAGTTTCTTTGTTTCAACTCTCATTTCTTTTGTGCTTAAGTGTTTGTGGTGTCTTGTTTTCAGTCCGGTGCACTCGTCGTGTTTTTACTGTCAAGTAGAATTTGTTTTTATTCGCCAAGTCTGAGAATCTTGGTCGCAAGTTGTGATCGATGAATAATCGAACTTCGGACATTGTATCACTTTGGTTAGCGATTAACACTTATCTTTTTTGCCCCCTAGTCTCGGGGAATATCATTTATGTTTTGGTGGTTGAGTGCGTTTATTGCAAACATTAAGTACACGTCCACATTCTGGGGACTTAGGATAATTTGTTATTGATAACTTGGTTCACACTATGGGGATTTGAGAGTTATCGACGTTTGTAGTACGGTTCGCACTCCGGGAATCCTGGAATTGATGTTTATACTCCACTTCATGCTCTGGGAACTTGGAGTTAGTGTCGATATTTCAGTTCGCACTCCGAGAACTTCGACTTGGTATTTACGCTCCAATTCACACTTTGGGAATTCGGAGATAACATGTATGCTTGGGTTCGCACTCTGGGAACTTGGATTTGGTGTTTATACTCTATTCATGTTCTGTGAAGTTGGAGTTCGCACAGATGCTTCGGTTCGCGCTCCGGGAACCTGTAATCCACATTTATGCTCCGATTCATGCTCTGGGAAGTCGGAGTTAGCCGCTGAATGGTCAGTCACACCTATTTGGGATTTTTAGGAATTCGTTCACACTCTGGGAACGACGGATTTGATGTTTATACCCCAATTCGTACTTTGGGAATTTGGAGTCCGTTCGCACTCTGGGAACGAATTGTTGAATGTTTATACTCCAATTCACGCTCTGGGAAGTTGGAGTCCGTTTGCACTCTGGGAACGAATTGTTGAATGTTTATACTCCAATTCATGCTCTGGGAAGTTGGAGTCCGTTCGCGCTCTGGGAACGAATTATTGAATGTTTATACTCCAATTCATGCTCTGGTAAGTTGGAGTCCGTTCGCACACTGGAAACGAATTGTTGAATGTTTATACTCCAATTCACGCTCTGGGAAGTTGGAGTCCGTTTGCACTCTGGGAACGAATTGTTGAATGTTTATACTCCAATTCACGCTCTGGGAAGTTGGAGTCTGTTCGCACTCTGGGAACGAATTGTTGAATGTTTATACTCCAATTCACGCTCTGGGAAGTTGGAGTCCGTTCACGCTCTGGGAACAAATTATTGAATGTTTATACTCCAATTCACCCTCTGGGAAGTTGGAGTCCGTTCACGCTCTGGGAACGAATTGTTGAATGGACTGTCGTGTGTTGGTCCAATTCAGCCTTTGACGCGATGGCTTGCCCCCGAGCTGGGGTTTCACTTAGTGAGTGGCCGGTCGTATCGCAGTCACTCGCTATTTGAATAAATCCCAGTGTTTGGTGGAACTTAGCTCTTCGTGTGTCGTGATTGTTGAACGTTGTATTCGGTGAACCACAGCTCTAGCTCGAAGAGATAGTATTTTATTGCTGAAATAAGAAAATATGGCAAAGTCAGTGCCTTATTAAAAATTCAAATTTCAGAATGCAAAGGAAACTGCAAAGTGTTCATAGATTGAAGGAGCCTGTCATGTGTGACAGTGACGAGGATCTTCGTCGTTCCAGGCTCCTGAGTAAGTAGGTCCGCCACTGATGGCGTTTATCACCAATCTTCCACGGGGACAAGTCGAGTCCTCCTGTCTCGGTCGACTGGGTCCATTGTTTGGATTTGATGGGCCCACTTCTCTGGGCTGCGGTGTCCGCACAAACTGTTCCAGCTTCCTTTCTCTGATCAGTTTTTCAACAAGATCCTATAAGTGACGACACTCGTTCGTACTGTCCCCGTAGCTTTCATGGAACCTGCAAAACTTTCCCGTCTGGATTTGTCTCTCCGACGACAGTCTTGGTGCAGGTTTTTGATATTGAATTGTATCGCAGGTTCGTAAGTACAAGTCCTCTAGTGATGTATTTAGAGGAGTGTAACTGTCGAACATTGGATTCTTGCGCTGTGGGCCACGATTTTGATCTTGTTTTTTAATTTGATTCACGCTTTCTCTTCGTCGAGCTTGTTTATTTTTAATGTTCAACTAGACTTTTCCGGAGCTCTCACCGGACTGTTTTATTGCAACATTGCTTTTGATCTCTTCCGCATTTGATCCTGCGTCAGTTTGTTTCCTAGACTGTTTCGCATCTTCCCGTCTCAGGAATTGAGCTGCTTTGGCATGGAAACGGTCCAATGATGCAGGTGGTTTCCCAGCTAGCCAATTGCCAAATTCAGAATCGGGGTCGATCCCCTTAGTCAACGCCATAAGGATGGAGTTGTCGTTTGGATTACTAATCTCCGCACATGCAGTATGGAATCTCTCTAAGTAGTGTCTGAGTGTCTCTCCAGGAGCTTGTGTGACACTAGATAAGGTGTTGACATCTTTTGGCCTTGTGACGTGCATGCGGAATTGCTCGACAAATTTTGTGGCTAACTGATCAAAGGAAGAGATGGATCGAGGTGGCAACCGAGTGAACCACATGGTAGCGATGCCCCCCAAAGAAATGGGGAAACTACGACACTTCACTGCATCGTCGGCTCTGGCAGCGGTCATCGACAATTCATATTTTAGAATATGTTGGTTAGGGTCGGAATTCCCTTCGTACATGGGTAGAGTTGGCATCCTGAATCGCCGTGGGGGTTCATGAGTAAGAATATCGTCCGTAAAAGGAGTGTGACTTCGGGAAACTCCCCAATCGTCGTTCGTGAATCCCTGGCTCTCACGGATTATCTGACGTATCATATTTGAAAGATCCGGCATTCGCGCTGGAGTATGATCATGTTCCATACTTTGAGTTTGAACCGGATATCGTCGACGGTCCAAGTCTCGCCTTCTCGGCTCATAGTCCTCTGGGATGTACGGTTCAGGAGTACGCCCACTACGACGACGATCTAGGTCCGACTGATCTTGGGCATCGACCCCTGGCTCAGCCGCAACGTTAGTGGTGCGGTATTCTGCGGTGCGGTGAGGAACGGCCCCTCCTCGGGAGGAGGGTCCGGTTTGGAAACTGGCTGACGGACCAACTGTGAGTTGTCCAACGGTCAATGTCGGTTGATTTCCAACGGGTGGCATATGACTCCCATCTAGCCGGGGTCGTGGAGGCCGGTTATGATAATCAGAGGATGAAGAACTTTCGCTGGATGAGCGAGAAGCATGATCTCTCATGGATCTCTTTCGTTTCTGGCGATCTAGCTTGTTGATTAACTCAGCGTTAGCGCGTAGCTGTTCTTCTAGCTGTTGCCAACTCTGGGTCAGCTCTTGGTGTAACAACTGCAACTCTTGTCGAGTAATTGGACCAGACGGTTCAGAGTGCCCAGTAGCATCCTGATTAGATGGAGGAGGGGGCACAGGATTTTGTCGATCACGTTCCTCTTGATTGACAGCGTTTGAGGTGGTTCTTGTGCTAACCCTCTTGATAGTTGAATTCCTTTCCTAGACTTTATGCAAATCTGAATAGAAGGGTAGGAAGTTGGATTTGATGATCTGGATCTCTCTCTTAGATTTATTCAATCCGGTATCGATGACAGATCCAATGAGAAGGAGAAAAGCTGGGTTTTCTCAGTGAAAGCACCAAAGTGTTTGTGTCAAAATTGGGCACAACACTATTCAGGAGTCGTTAAAGAGATAATAGTGAAGAATATAAGTTCAAAACAAATATTATCTAACAAAAACTCCAATCAACAGTAAAATAAATGCGTAGACAAGCGATTTATAGTGGTTCGGCGTGTTGCCTACGTCCAATGTGAAGTGTTTTGATGTTTTATTGATTCTCTTTCAATGATTACAAGTTGTTGCAGCGATCAACAGCAAGTTACAACTGGAAATTCGAAATCAACAGTTAAATTATGATTTAGGATGATGAAGATCTCGATCCGGCAGAGTCTGGGCGCTTGAGGTCGAAAAGATCCTTTTTCTGTTGGCTCTGAGGCTCTATTTATAGGCGTAGGCTGCTGATATTTCACTGAAAACTCGGGAGACCACTTCTGGCACGTGAGGGGGCCTACACGCCCGGTCTTAGGAAGTTTGGGCCCACTTTGGCATCGATTCGAAATCCATTCAAATTGATCATAAAATCATCCAATCAAGGTGAAATTTAGTGTGGGCATTCTTCAACATGCATGCAAGCATCTATGAAAATTTCGTGGCATTTGGATCAGTAGATTGGGAGATATGATGGATTCGAAATGGGGTTCACTGCGTGGCTATTTGGTTCGAAACCATGCATTCGAATCGATGGTTTCGAAACCATGGTGGCACGTGTCTTCGTGTTGACGTGGAGCGCACACTTCGCCTCGATCTGGGTTTTGCTCCGAGTTGAATGCTTCGACTCCATATATTTCGGCGTATTCGAACCGATGAAAGACACGTCACCTTAGCCAGTTGACCCAGTGGATTCGAACGAAGCTTCTTAGATGGATTCGAACAGGGCTCTAGTGATGGATTCGAAAGAGGCTTCATGGATGGGTTCGAAGTCGATGGATTCGAAGGTGATCGGTTCGAACCTTTGATCAGCCATCGGTTCGAAACCTAGGTCTTCCCCTCCAAATTGAATCGATCATAACTCGGACGTATGAACTCGGATTGACTCGAAATTTGAGATGGCGGCTTCTAAGGTCTTTATTGTCTTGTCCTATCAATTATAGCACAATTCGGACTCGGACAAAATTCAGCGATATCCATAGCGAAACGAAATATGACCAACCTCTGAGACGAACTATTCTTCGTTTTTCGATCGATCTTTTGGTATCGCGGCTTTGCTAAAAAGCGGGATAACAAAGTGTCCTGCCTTTTCTTTTTTATTTTGATAATTGAAAACTCCGCGAAGGTGAAACTGCTGGTTCATCCCTAGCTAGCATACTCTCGTCATCGCGCTGTTTAGTGATTATGACTCGAGGAGCTCTTATTCCTCCTTGCCTTACCAGAGCCACCGTAGGAACTTCTATTAGCCTAATGGTTTGATCTCTCTATATAAGTCGCACGGCGATCAAGTTTTCATCGGTAAAAACTTCATCGATTTCTCTAAGTTCAATTGGCACCGATTAGAGACTCCATACTATCTCCTTGAGTTGCGCTACTTCGGGTTGGGGAATCGAAGTTGTAAAAGAAACGAAATATTAAACTCAACATCAACTTATATTACCTAGTTAATCGACGAAGAAGTTGGAGCACTTATGTCTAACTAGCCACCGTCTAGAAAATCCCGGTGGACATCTAACGAAAAACCATTCAGTCTTGAAGTAACTCAATTTACTCCAAACACCTACCATTACTTGGCAATTCTTGACCACTTTAAGGAAGGTAAACAAAAGTTTTTCCCCGCAACTCTTGACGTTGAACAAGTATCTGATTTCCTCAACGGTCGGGGGTCGGAAAAGATGCTCCATGAAAACGATGTATAAGCTATTGATAAGTGCATATTCTTTTGAAAGCAGTTGGCAAGGCACAATCCTCAAAAAGAACAACGTATCCCTAATAAATTGGTTGAACGAGGGCAATGCTCCGACTATGCATATAAATCTTTTGCAAGTAGTAAACCCCTCGGGAGGATTGTGCACTCTGTCTTCCGGCCTCGATAGTGAACATCTTCTAGAGATAATCCATGCCTGATATAGATTCTTCCAACATATCTTCAGAGATTTTGGAACGAACTTAGTCCTTCGGATTCAGAACTAAAACTACACCAGGCAATTCATTCGGAGCAGGACTTACTACATCTGTCGTGATGTTTGGCACTTTGATTCTATGAAGCAGAGGACATTGAATTTCCTACAGCTCGGAGAATCTAGGATTCATAGCTTTTGAACTTAGTAAAAATCATCATTAGATGGCAATAAACCCATATTGCCCTTGGTATGAAGTGAATGATCATTGTGTAGTGTATTTCTACATAATACTTTAAATTTTTACAAGTTCGAAGGATGGTAAAATGACGAGACTTCGAGATTCGACTGGAGTGACTGTCATTGCTCACCGTCCCAACCATGTCATCCTGACTTCAAAGAAAGATCCATGTTAAAGATTGTTATGTTTGTCAAATTACGTTCCATCGACGAGCTTTGAAGCATAGTCAAATATATAGTTTAACAGTCAAGTCCTGATGTGCCAGACTAAAGCTCGTTGGAGGCAAATGTTCGAGTATGCAAAAAGTAGCTGGGTTCGTATCCATCAAGGTTCAACTTGGATCGTTCCTCTAAAGTCTATCTTCATATCGATCCAACGGATTAGATTTTGTATCAATCAATCCACAGGTCACCGCGCGTTGTATCGATCCCAAAGCCTTGGTCATTGATCACTCCAAGCGTCAGTGCTCTTCGTATCGATCCAAAGATCCTAACTTTGGATCGATCACCATTCCTCTTTCATCGATACGAAATGCTTTTTCTTTGATCGATCAACAAACTACTCCACATGAAAAACTACTTCACAACAACCCAGATCGATCCATATCTCATATCGATACGAGTTTAAGAAAAGAATTTGGAAGTCAGTGAATCCATCGCCTCACCCGATCATTCTTCTTCTTCCCCAAGCTTCATGGACGCTATTAAAATAGTTCCTCGACCTCACTCCAACTGTATTGGGTACCGATGAAGCCAAAATTTACCATTACCTTGGATGAAATGGCATTGAGACTCTAGTCTTATCATTTTAAGGTGGATCTAGTCAATTAATTACCTAGTTTAAAGGGATTAGATTGAAGGATTAATGGGTTAATTGTTTGAAGACGAAGACTTTGATGTTTTTCTTATCTTCTTATCGATATAAAGTGAAGGCGATGATCAAAGCAAGTAAGAAATTTTTCTAAGTACAAAAAGCATTTATATGAGTTTGTATCCAAGATAAAAACATTTTGTATCCCAGTTACTATACCGAGAGAATCGGTCAGCTCCATCGATACAAAGACCCAACTTTGTATCCATTAACCCAAAGCAGTCTAGGACTTACTAGTTCGTACCCATTATCGCTTCATGTCCATTGATGCACATCGATTCGAAGACCACTAGTTCGTATTCATCGATACGAAGATCACAGCCGGATTATGTCTTTACCATTCAACTCCATTGATACGGAACGCAGCTTCCGTATCCTTTAATTTAAGAATGTCGTATTTAATCTATTTCGTATCGATAACCACCGATATGTAACCTAGCTTCAAACATCTCAGATCGATCCATGGGAGGATCGATATAAAGAAGTAAATTAAAGCTACCATCAGTCATTGTTACAACTCGAAATTTCACATCAATGTAGGAGGATCAATACGAAACACAATCCAAACAAGAACAAAAGAACTTGACAATGACCCGTGAACGTGCAAACGTGAACATGAGTCAAGTTAACTTATGTGCATGTGTGCCAAACTAACATTCGATTTTCAAAGATAACAAGAATTGAATGCTTACCTGGTGACCACCAAAACAGTAAACAACAATTTGCTAGTAATCAACCTTCGTTTACAATAAAACACTACATGATCATTGGCATTCTATAATTCAATATTTATATCACTGGATATTAATCAAGGGTTACATCTCTTGGCAAAAAGGCTACAACTGTTCAACAAATCGAATATAACTTTATCAGAGTAGAGAATGCATCTTTTTAGAGCATTTGATGTTCACACAGGACGTAGTTTGGGGGGAAAATTTTATCCCGCCTTTTAGAAGGCCACGAAACCAAGGACTTGGCTAGAAATTAAAGACAATCCATCCTAAATATCCATTATACATAAGTTCATGATGGACACAGGAAAATTTGATCCGAGTCCGGATCAATCTACAATTAGCTTGGTATGACTAATAAAGTTAAGAAAGGCAAAATTTCAAATTTCAGGTCAATCGGAGTTAGTATGCTCAAGTTATGGATCGATCAAGATTCATGTGAAACATGCTTACTTCGTATCCATCACCATTGTATCCATCAAATTCACATCCATCCCCTTCGTATCCATCAGGAAATAGCATCTCTCGAATCGATCAAAGACCATCTGGTCAATAATTACCCATTTCGTATTGATTCATGCATATTTTTTTATCGATTAACCAAACGATTGATACGAACTAGTTACCAAGTATCGATACAAGCCAACTTGCAAGCATCGATACGAAGAGAAGAAACCTCTAATCGATACGGAGTAAGTAGTCCGACCAAGGGAAGTGGTCTACTAGCATGAAACTTGGATCTCCACAAAATGCTCATGACACGTCATCGATATGAAATCGATCGATACGCATGGATCGATATGCAACCACCAGCCAAAATGAAAATCCAATCTTGGACCGATCATAACTCAAAAGCAATAAGTCCAAATGCTATGAAATTTTCAAAGAAGCTTTCATATCACCTAAAGAACCATCATGATCGATCGTAGCTCAAATGAAGCTAAAATTGATTGATACGAAGATGATGGGGATGGATCAGTATCGATCCCAATGACCCCAGATCGATTTGGTGGGCCTACCACAAGTGAGAAGAGGTATTCCGACGTTGAGGGAGATTTTTCTAGATGTACTCCTATAAATAGCACCCCTATGCCTTCAGAAAAAGGACTTTTGATGCTTCTATGCCGTTACTCTACTCCAACTCCATTGTGACTTGAGAGCTAGTGATTTGTACTATTGTAATCAGTTGTCAATCATCAATAAATAGAAAAAATATTCAAAGTAGACGTAGGCAACAATGTCGAAACACTATAAATTCTTGTCTCTTTTTATTTCTGCATGATTTTATTGGTGTGATCATTAGATTAGCCTCTTTTTTCATTTAATTTCTTCATTCTAATCTCTTCAATTACATCCGAAGAGTGTTGTGCCCAAATTTGATAAAAAAAAAGGACCTAAATGATTTAATTGTTTGTTAACAGGAAGGGCTTAACTGTCAAAAGTTATCACGTTTTTAGATTCGAGAAAATGCGTTAAATATTATCCAAATCATTTAAAAGTTTATGAAAGCCAATCAAATGTTTACAAGTAGGCAAGTTTGTTACAAAAAGTTAAATTTATTCGGTGTAGTAGCCTTTTGCTCAAAAAAAGGTTTCTGCCTTCTTTAGAAGGACCCTTCGACTCAAACCTCCCACCCCCAACCAAGTCAAAACCTTCTAGGTCAAAACCAGCAAGCCAATACACATGGTATCATTTAAATGGTATGTGGTGGATTGGAGAAAGGAGGAAGGTAGTGTGCCGAAAGGTATCTTTCGAAGGGGATTGGTTCCTTCGTTTTATTTTGTTTTGAAAGAAAAATGCTTGCCTGTTTATAAGTTGGTTGGTTTCAAAGTAGTCGAAACTAAAGCTTTTGAAAGGGTATTTCAAAGAGGCTTTCGAAAGAGAGTCGCTGCCTATGTTTTAAAGAAGTAGCTTCCAAAGGAGTCACTTAGATTTTGTTTAAAGCTTTTGGAAATGGTAGTTTCGACCAAGTCGAAAGCCTTCTACAAACTGATGACCTTCCGATAGCATTAAAGACACCAATGTTGTCAAAAGGTTCAGTGTTTTTATAAATACAAGCCACTTCCTAACTGTGTAGTTAATCCCCCGCTATTACCCCGCTATATCTCATAGCGGATTTTTGCCGCTATGATTTTTCCATATAGCCCAAAATAAAGCCTTTCCGCTTTAAGCCCCGCTATTTCCGCTATATCCCGTTATTCCCGCTATATGAAAAAGGCTATGCGATAGGATCGTGTAATATGGAATAACGAAATAGTCTAGGTAGATAAAGTAAGTAAAAGCAAGGAGACGCCAGGATTTTATACTGGTTCGGACCTCTAGTCCTACGTCCAGTCCCTAAGCTTCACTTAGGAATTTCACTAACTAACACCCTCACTTAACCCGGAGGAATAGGTTTACAACTTACCCGAACAACCGAACGGGATTTCTTGCCTCAACTACCGAAGAGGACTTCAACTCAATTACTAAAAAACAATATTCGACTTGTTGTGTTCTTATCAGCACTAATGAGTCTAATGTAGTACAATATTCCTATAATCTTATCCTTGAGAGTATGCAATGTGTTTGTGAAGATTTAGGAAACGTGAATTGCTATGAATCAAAAGAATGTTAAAGACAAAGCAGTGATTCAAGCAATAGATTTGTGAATGCTTTGAAAATTTCTAGATAATATGTTCAAGAAGATAGTAAGATTAAAGCAAGAGAATTCAGTGAATTGAAGATGTTAGAATTATGTATTTATACTTGTAAAAGAGGTGCATCTGTTGGCTAAGGTTGCAGACAAGAGATGCTTCCATTTCTATTGGTGAATGGTTGCAACTCTTGGGAGGAAGAAGGTGTCCATTCATAGAAAATTTGCAGGTTCAAATTCAGTCGACTGAGCAGAGAATTCAGTCAACTGAAAATATGAAGTAAAATTTTTAGGAACAAATTCAGTCGACTGAGCAGGGTGTTTCAGTCGACTGAAACTGTACATGTTTGTATATGTGTAATAGGTTCAGTCGACTGGTTATCCCTGTTCAGTCGACTGAACCATTAAGCTGTGCACAGTGAATGTGTATTACGAAATGAAATTTATAACATGTGTTCTAGTGTTTGTGCAAGCCTCTTGAGGATGGATTTTAACAATAAATCTAAACTAAGACCTATATAAAAATCATACTTATGTTTATTCTTGGTCTTCATCGTTCTTTCTTTAGCTTTGCACATATCTCTTCTTTTTTATTGAAGCACATTGTCATTGATCAAAATCTTAGCATATCAACACTATATTCCACTATTTCCGCTATATCTTCTTTAATAAATTGAAATGAAAAATTGCATTTATACATTATAAAAATTATGAAACTAGTTTATTTGATTTAATTTTTAATATATTTTTCAAAAATGAACATGCTCTAATTTTCGACTAAGTTTTAATTATGTTATATAACAGTTTTATGTTTATTTAAAGTATATTCGCACATATTTTTATTTAAAATTATTCATGTACTAAATATAATTCAATTTGAATGATAATTTTTCATTTAATTACCATTTATATATTTTTAAAAAAATTAAGTACAAGTTTTATATGCCATTTTAGAGCCATCCGCTATATCCGGCTAAATCTTCGTTGTATCCCCGCTATGACTTTTTGCACCTCCAACGCTTTTAATCTGTCGAGCGCTTTAACTGCACAGCTTCCTAATGCTTTCGAAAGGGGTTAGGGGTTTCGAAGGCAATAGTTTTGAAAGGGGTTTCAAAGATAACATTCGCTTATTTTACCCAGATGTTTTAATGCTTTCGAAAGGATTGTTTTGACACCATCAAGCTTCCCCAATACTTATTGAAATAAATAATAGTCTCAAAAGAGATGCTTTCACTTATGTTCACATTGACCCAAAAATGGTAATTTAAGTATAAACCTAATGCTTTCGTAAAAGGGACTTTCAATGGTTTCGAAGGGTAACCTTCAATGTTTTCGAAAGAGCGCTTTCAAATGGTTTTGAAGCTATGCTTCTGTATTTATATGATAATACTTTAACATGGTCTAAAGGTTTTGAAAGTGATGTTTTAAACTGTTCAAAAGGTAGGAGCCTTATGTTTTAAAGAAGGATTTTTAGGCTTTCGAAGGAGGTCATCCAAAGAGATTGAAAGTAAAGATTTCAAAGGTGTCGAAAGGTTCTATAACCTAAACTCAAATTTTAAACATAAAACCCATGGTTAAATAAAGGAGTTTTGAAATGTCAAGTATGTGAATTTGAAGAAGTATTGCCTTGATAAAAATTCAAGTTAAAGGGATTAACCATAATTTATATGAAATGTATTTTAAGGACCTAAAACCCATAAGAGTGGTATCGTTAAATTATTATGTTTGCTTCTTTAAATATGAGTATATTGACATGATAAAGAACCCATAACTGTATTTTGGAGATAAAGGATTAGAAGAACTAGCTGGGTTAACCTATTAGTGAATATAATTTGATTAAACTCCTGAATGAATAGAATTGCATCTAGAGAGTTAGGGAGACCAAAATATATGATGCTTAAATTTTGAAGTTTTCTAGGAGATAGGTTCATGGTAAACCCATGAAAACTATGCTAAAGTAGTTATTGGAGGTAACCAACAAGTTCATAGTAAACCCGTGAAAATCATATATTAAGGATAGTTGGCAGGGCGTAATTGGTTAGTAGTGGACCCATAAAAATCTATTCGTATTAAGAATTCACATCATTCAATAGGTTCCTTGTTAACCTATGAAAACTAGGATAAGAAAGAAGTTAATGGAAGAATCAATGGGTTCCTAGTCAACCAATGGAAATTAGTATAAGAAGCGTGTTACCGGATAAACCTATAGGTTCCTAGTCAAACCGTGAAAACTAGGGAAAGGGATTAGTCATTGGAATGACTAATAGGTTTAGGGGGTCCCATGAATTAATTAAGTTAATTGGCAGGAGACTATAGGTTCCTAGTATTCCTATGAAAAGTATGAAATAGGACAGGGTGTCCATGTATAATGAAAAAGGTTGTAAGTAATCCCATGAAAACTAATAGTTAATAGTGACCCTAGAAACTATAACTATGATGGGGTATCAATCTAAACCGGGGATGTGTAATCCTAAATAATTTTATATATGCACATCATCCTAATATTTTGAAATGCATGTTTTAACCATTGTGGATGTTGGAGCACGATATATGGTTTTATAAAGGTTTTATGATACTAGAGAGAGGAAAACCTGTTCCACTAAGCGGCGTGGTCTCACTAGATATCTAATGGTATTAAGATTTTAGATAATTATTCATACCAGGCTTTATTTCTGACTCGAATATTTTTTTCCCCTTAATCTCTTGGGTACTCAATTGATTTTTGAGTAGTTTGAGGTTTAAGCTTCTCAGGTTCTCTTCTTAGACGAATAAAGCTTCCAGAGGCGTGCATGACGCAGTTAGTTATTTAGAGTTATCTTTTTCCATTGTGTATTTAGATGTAAAGATGGATTTATTAGCCATACCATATACTCTGATCAACCAAGGGGGCATCTTCATATATCGCTCTTGGCATATGTGCAATAATTATGTTTTGTTAAATGTGGTTAACGTTTTGGGATTATGTAATGAGCATGAAATGTTTTGAATGGAATGTGGAAATATGATTTTGAATTGTTAAATTTTTTCTATATTCTTGTAATCTATGTATCAACGAATCTAGCACCGACGTATTTGCACGTCGGGGATTAATAACTATGGATGACTGCAGCAATTGTAGTCGTTAGTCTTGGGCCTCCAAATAGGGGGATGTTACAAGTTGGTATCAAAGCATAGGTTTATAAAACTTTAAAAGAAAAGTAAAATCTAAAAGCTTTTATGAAACATAATCCAAAGAATCTAAAAATCTGATCGGGATTTGGGTTAACGCTATTGTAACGTACTTGTACTTGATATAGGTGTATATATATAAGTACTTATTCCCCTTTCTTTGAGACCGTTCTTCTATATCTTATTATGACTCGTATGAAGACTTACGAAAAAAGGATATGGAAGTAGGAAATGGAAGAGGAAATCTTGGTGGAGGAAGCACCACAACCAATGGAAATGCTCGACCCTATACTCGAAGAAACCAAGGTCGATAGGCTAATGCTAACCAAAAAGCTGAAGCCAATGTAGGTGCTGAAAATCCACTAGTAGATGCAGGGATGGTATATCAGTTGTTAGCAAATCTTTTACAAGCAGGAGCTCTTGGTAATGTTGGATGAGCTAATCTTGTAGCTCCAGCTAGATATAATTATGCTAGGCTGAGTAAAGATTGCACCAGTCTGGGTGGAAAGCTGTAACACCCCTAATTTTATTGACATTATTCAGGGGATTTAATTAAAATAAATTAAATGGAATAATGTTGATGAGGAGATTGAGGTTGATTAATAAATTAGGTGGCCATGCTTACTTAATATTTAATGAACTTACATAAATGGTAAGGAAATTAAACATAAGGGTATTAGGTTAAATAATCATACTTCCCACCCTTACGCTGTTGCTATTAGGTCATACACATTCATTTCACCAAAACAAAAATTATAACCATAAGATGTGAAAGCAGACGGCCATTAGAAAGAGGAGAAAAGAAAACAAACTAAAAATTAGGATTTAAGTTAGAAGGAATCAATCTCAATCATACTTCAATTTCCTTATTCAATCGAAAGTGAATAATAATTTCTACGTTTCTATATTGATTTAACCATCATATTGTTCGGATTTTAGGATAAATCTATTTTATGATATATTGAATTATGACATGCTTAATTTTGATTTATTTATGTATTGAAAAAGGTTGTTTAAAAAGTAGATATACACGGTTTTAGCGTAAATCCATGATGAAAATGATTTCTAAATGCCATGGGAAAATTTTATGTTATAAAAAACATGATTTTGGAGATGGATTTCGATTTTCGTAATTTTCTGACTTTATATGGATTTTATATAAATTGTCTAGTGAAGAAAATGATTTATTGGGTTATAAATTAATTACGGCTAAAATAAAGATTATTTTGGTTTTAAATTTTTATATGTTGGAAAATAAATTAAAATAGATTTTTTGGGATATTTCTAGATTTTTTCTAAGTGTTTTGATAAATATATAAAATTATTTAAGATATGAGGCTTAAAAGTTTTATATATTTAATTAAGGAAGAGGGGCATTTTGTAAAATAAAACTATTATTTATTTTTGAAAATTAGTGGTAGCATTTTTATGAAAATAAATTTTTAACCAATGAGAATTTGACAAAAAAGGCAGGTTTGTTGAAAAAATATCCTTTTTAGTTAAAAACAAAGAAATCATACTTTTAGCATGTTTCACCCTTTTACGGTAGAAAAAATTCTAACCCAAACCTTTTGACTAAGTCGAAGGGTTATAGCTTTCGACAAGCTTAAACCAATTCACATGGCATCATGTTACTTGGTATGTAATGCATATGGTACCAGTAGGTTCCTAGTAAACCCATGAAAACTAGGATGTGTAGAGAGCTGCTAGATAAGTCCATAAGTTCCTAGTTAACCCATGAAAACTAGGATAAGGTGATTAGTTATTGGAATGACTAATAGATTCAAGAGGACCTATGAATTAATTAAGTTAACCAATAGGATCCCGTAGACTCTTAGTGATCCCATGAAAACTATGAACAAGACAGGGTGTCTATTAGTTATAACAAGATTATTAGTAAACCCGTGAAAACTAAAAATGTTAATAGTACCCTAGTAACTGTAATGAAAGGGTGTCAGATTAAATTGGGAACGGGAAAATCTTATTTATTTTCAAGTATGCATATCATCATAATGTTTTGAAATGTATGTTTTAACCATTGTGTATGCAGGCGCACAAAATTTGGTTTTATAAAGATTTTAGGGTACTAGTGAGGGGAAAACATGTTCTGCTAAGTGGCGTGGTCTCACTAGATATCTAAAAGGATTGAGATGCTTGTTTATTTTTTATACCATGCTTTATGTCTGACCCGAAGTTTTTTTTCCAATTGAACTCTCGGTTACTCAATTGATTTTTGAGCAGTTTGAGATTTAAGGTTCTCAGGTATTCTTCTCTAACGAATAAAGATTCCGGAGGCGTGTAGGCGGCATATAGTCATTTAGGATTTTTCTTTCTGCTGTGTGTTTTTTGTAAAGGTAGATTTATTGGCCTTGCTATATTCTCAGATCAACCAAGGGGGCATCTTCAAATGTCACTCCTGGCATATTTATAATAATTATAATTTTCTAAACATGGTCAACATAATTTAGGAATTATGTAATGAACAAGAAATGTTTTGGATTGAATGTGGAAATAAGTTTTTGAATTGATAATTGTTTTCCATATTTCTATGATCTGTATATCATTGTATCTAGCATCGTCGCATTTGTTCGTTGAAGATTAATAACTATAGATGACTGCAGCATCTGTAGCCCTTAGTTTTGGGCCTCCAAGTAAGGGGATGTTACAAGTTGGTATCAGAGCATAGGTTATGAAACTTTAAAAGAAAAGTTAAAACTAAAAGCTTTTTCAAACATAATCCAATGAATTCAAAAATAAGATTGGGGTTTGGCTTAGCGCTATAGTAACGTACTTGTATTTGATATATAAGTATATATCTAAACACGTATTCCCCTCTCTCTTGAACCGTTCTTCTGTATCTTACTAAGGCTCATACGTAGATACCAAAAGAGGACATGGTGGTAGGAAGCGACGAGGAAATCTTGGTGGAGGAAGCACCACAACCAATGGAAATGCTCGACCTAATACTCGGAAAAACCAAGGTCGGCAGGCTAACAAAATGCTGAGGCCAATGTAGGTGTTGGAAATTCACCAGTAGATGCAAAGATTGTGTATCAGTTATTGGCTAATCTTTTGTAAGCGGGAGCTACTGGGAATGTTGGTCGAGCTAATCTTGCAGTTCTGGTTGGATATAGCTATGCTAAGCTGAGTGAAGACTATATCAGCCTAGGAGGAAAGTCGCTTACTGAACTGAAGATGCCGTTGAAGTAGAGAATTGGCTGTTGAACTATGAAAGGAACTTTATAGACTTAGGCCTGAATGATGGGGAGAAGAGAGGGCTAGCCTCTAGATAATTGCAAGGGTTAGCGCTTCATTGGTGGAATATTGTGACGGTCAGAGTGTCGAAGGAAGAGTTGACTTAGGCTGACTTCAGGAGGAGGTTTAAGCAGAGGTTCCCATATGACGTTGCCAAATCGGCATTGATGAGGAAGTTCATAGATCTTGTCCAAGGACAGATTTCTGTGATCGAGTAAGTTGCTAAGTTTGACGAACTATCTCGATATGGTTATGCTCTAGTTGACACCGATGTCAGAAGTAATGTGAGATTCATTAGAGGTTTGAGGCTAGAACTAGGCAGAATGGCTATGATTCATATTAGAGAGCCATATCATGTGATTATGGAGATGACCGTTTGCCATGAGGAGATGCTTGCTGTTTCAGCTAGGAAGAATCCACTTGAGTCCCAGGGTTTTCAAGGAAGAAAAAGGAAATTCTTTAAGAATAAAGGAGCCTCGAAAGGGGATGCCGCTAAGAAGGCGAAGGCTGATTTAGTGTGTTACAATTGTGATAAGAAGGGCCATTATGCCCACGAGTGTAGAACTGGTAAAGGAAAGAAGCCGCTGAGAAGAAGAATGTGAAATGCTTCAACTGTGACAAGTTGGGATTATAAGAACCAGTGTCTAGAGCCAGTCAGGGCGGACAGAGGTAATGTGTTTGCTTGGACCACCATCTTCTTCTAAACCCACTACAGCGGAGAAAGAGAAAACTGTGATGGAAGGTACGCTTTTAATTCAGTATACCAGTTAGGGTACCTTTTGTTATTGGTGCATCTCATTCATTTATATCTCAGTACTTGTTTGATAGGCTATGTTAGAACCCACATACTTTTTACTTCAAAGGGTTGTGAATCCAATAAGAGGGTATGCAACTCTTGGGATGAGTTGTGAATGGTTAGAACTTGATTTGTTAGGACATAAGTTTGCATTCAGTTTGTATGTTTTTGATTTGTAGTTTTCGAGATCATCTTAGGTATGGATTGGTTAGGTAAGTATGAAGCTAGGATATTTTGCCAAGATCGGGAAATATCATTGAGACTCCCAGATAGTCGTAACCAAATTATTTTCTCAGTGGAGAATTCCAGTAAGAGTGTTTGTGCTTTGTTGGGCACCATAGAGGTTGGAGAAGAGCTTAGTCGGGTTTGGGTAGCTAAGTGGTTTGTAGATGTCTTTAAGTTGGTTACAAGATTACCCTCGAAATTAGCTTTTGAGTTTCGAATAGACCTTATACCGGAAGTTGAACCTTTCAATAGCCACTTAGCAAAATGACACCGACAGACATGAAGGAATTGAAGGTGCAGTTAGCAGATATTGAGGAAAGGAATTTTATTAGACCAA
Source organism: Allium cepa (assembly GCA_030765085.1). NCBI lineage: Eukaryota > Viridiplantae > Streptophyta > Magnoliopsida > Asparagales > Amaryllidaceae > Allium > Allium cepa. Next base: position 366,205,822 of record CM060938.1, on the reverse strand, counting down.
TCAGTTTGCCTTAGAGAGCAGCTGCGATGTTTGTGAAGAAACCAGATGGGTCGTTAAGGATATGCATCGACTATCATAAGTTAAACGAGAAGACGATAAAAAATAGGCACCCTCTGCCAAGGATTGATGTTCTTTTTGGTCAGTTGAGTAGAGCCATAGTGTTTTTCCTAATTGGACTTCGCGACGGGGTTCCATCAGTTAAGAGTAGCGGAGAATAGTATTTCTTTGACTACTTTCCAAACTAGGTATGGTTCATGTGAGTGGTCAGTAATGCCATTCAGATTGACGAATGCACCTGCTTTCTTGGTTGATTTAATGAACTGGGTTTTCAAAGAGAACTTGGATATGTTTTTGTTGGTGTTCATAGATGACATTTTTGTGTACTCTAAAGATGAAAGGGAGCATGAGATTCATCTTAGAGTGGTATTTGAGACGCTGAGGCATAATTAGCCGAAGGTGAAATTTTCCAATTGTAAATTTTGAAAGAGAAAAGTTATGTTTCTTGGTCATATTGTTTCAAAGGAAGGACTATCAGTTGATCAACTTAAGATTGAGGCGGTTAATAATTAAAAGAAACTAGAGATGGTAACCGATTTTGGGAGTTTTCTTGGATTTGCTGGTTATCACCGGAGGTTCATTAAGGATTTCTCATGGATAGCAGTGCCTTTGACTAAGTTGACTAGGAAGGACGTGAGGTTTATTTGGTCCGACAAATGTGAGGAAGCATTCCTTAAGTTAAAACATTTGTTAACCCATATGCTAGTTGTTAGTAGTTTCGGATGGTAACCAAGGGTGGGTAGTATACACTGATGCATACGTACTTGATTGGAAGCAGTATTGATGCAGAAGGGTGTAGTTACCACTTATGCATCTAGGTGGCTAAGACCGCATGAGGTAAGGTATCCTACTCTCGACTTGGAGTTAGCTGAAGTGATTTTTGCGTAGAAGATTTGGAGAAGTTATCTATTGGGAGAGATATTTGAGCTATATACCGATCGTAAGTCATTAAAGCGTTTATTCCCTCAAAAGGAGTTGAATATAGACAGCAAGGGTGGCTGGAGTTTTTGGCTGCTTCTGATTTCGGTATAGAGTATACTTCGGGAAAAGGAAATAAGATAGCAGATGCTCTCAGTCGAAAACATCATAATGTGGTGTTAGAAATGTTGGCAGAATAGAAGATCTAGAAGCTTTACCCAGTTGTGGGGTGCAGTTGAGATGTACTGCTGGTTCTAGTCACGGTACTTCCATATTGTCTTGTTTAGAAGTGCGACCAGTGCTGATTGAGAAGATAGCCTTTAAGCAGAGAGAAGACCCACTTTTAGCTGAGAGGATTATAAATCTTAAGGTTGAATTAGAGATTGATAACCTAAAGGATTTTAATTTTGACCAAAGAGGATGGTTGAGAAAGAAGGGACGGTTATGTGTTCCAAGTGTACAGAACTTAAGGAGAGAAGTTCTAGAAGAGTGTCATTGATCAAAGTTTACGATTCATCCTTGAGAAGCCAAGATGTATTAAGATATGAAGAGGAGTTTTATTGGAAAGGCATGAAGAGGGATGTTGGCGTGTGGATTAGGTAGTGTATTAACTGTTAACAAGGGAAAGTCGAACATCAGAAGCTAAGTAGGTTACTTCAGCCTTTAGATATTCTAGTTTGGAATTGAGATTTGATATTGATGGATTTTAAAGACGGGTTTCCGAGGACAAATAGAGGAAATGAAAGCGTATGGGTTATAGTGGACAGGTTGACCAAGAGTGCCCATTTCATTCCGGTAAAGTCAATCAGGACGAGACCCATCTTAGAAAAGTTGTTCATGAAAAACATTGTTAGACTTCATGGGATTCCAAATAGCATAGTCAGCGATAGAGATCCATTGTTCACTAGTGAATTTTGAAGGAGTTTGCAAGAGATATTTGGTACCAAGCTTAAGGCGAGAATAACTTATCACGCGTAGACGAATGGGTGGACATAGAAAGTCAACAAGGTACTCGAAGATTTGTTGAGGGCTTATGTACCGGACTTTGGTGGATATTGGGAAGATCACCTACATCTAATTGATTTCTCCTATAATGATAGTTATTAAACTAGTATAGATGGCGCCTTTTGATGCTTTATATGGAAGGCTTTGCAAATAGCCAATATGTTATGTTGGTTATAGACTAGAGATAGATTGGTCTTAGGTCCAGATTTGGTTAGAGAGACGTCAGAAAACATTGAGTTAATTCGAGGGCGAATGAAGGAAGCTCAATACTGGCAGAAGAGTTATGCATATGAAAGGCGTAATGACTTAGAGTTCTCGGTAGGAGATAATATTTTTATTAAAGTATCACCGATGAAGGGTGTGGTACGATTTGGAAAGTCGGGAAAGTTGGCCACAAGGTGCGTTGGTCCATTCCAGATTATAGAAAAGATTGGAAAGCTCGCTTACAAAGTAAAGTTGCCAAGCAGTTTTGCAATAGTCCATAATGTATTCCATGTGTCTTATCTTTGTAAGTATGTGCAAGATCCAAAGGCTGCTATACCCCAAACAGAGTTGAAGGACATGGTAGTAGAGCCTGATTTGAGTTTTGTTAGACAACCAGTTCGAGTTATAGCGAGAGATGGAGGACAGGATTCGAGAGGCTTATCCATATCTGTTTTGATGGTATGTCTATAGTAGATTTACATAGATTGGTTGCTAGGAGATGTTACAGTTGATTGCTATGTTTGCTAGTTAGTCCTTACTGAATTTCAAGGAATTTTTTTTATAGAGGGGAGCGTGTAACACCCCTAATTTTATTGACATTATTCAGGAGAATTAATTAGAATAAATTAAATGGAATAATTTAGATAAGGAGATTGAGGTTGATTAATAAATTAGGTGGCATTGGTTACTTAATATCTAATGAACTTGTATAAATGGTTAAGCAATTTAACAAAAGGGCATTAGGGGAAATAACCATTCTTACGACCTTTATACTATTCCCATTAGGTCATACACGTTCATTTCACCAAAACAAAAATTATAAACGTAAGAAGTGAAAGTAAGGCCAGCCATTAGAAAGAGGAGAAGAGAAAATTAACCAAAAACTAGGATTCAAGTTAGAAAGAATCAATCCCAATCATATTTCAATTTCCTTATGCAATCTAAGATAAATAATAATTTCTACATCTTTATTTTGATTTTAACATCATATGGTCTAGATTTTAGGATAAATCTATTTTACGGTATATTGAATGATGATATGCTTGATTTTAATTTATATATGTATTGAACAGGTTTGTTTAAAAAGTAGATATACACGGTTTTAGGGTAAAACCAAGATGAAATTATGTAACGACCCAACTTCCACACTCCAGGAAGTCGCATCGCTAATAAGAAAGAAGAGGATAGAAATGAGAATGAAAGAGAAGAAGAAGAAACAATACATCAGAATCTAAACAGCGGAACGAATAAATTATATCAATAACATAAAATATTACATAGTTTACAACCACTATCAGAGTACACAGATAATACAACACATACTAGACAGTTATAAACTCCTGTCTAGTATTTACAACATAATACAACTCAGAGACAATCACAGAACACACAGCGGAATTCTAATATCTAATGCAGAAGCCTTATGCTCCATTGCTCCTCCAATATTCGTCAAAGCTAACCTGGATCCTTGCTACTCGTAAAAATTTGAGTACCCAAGAGTTTATGAAAACAAAAATAAACTCCGGGTCAGACATGGGTCTGGTGTGAGTAACAGGTTAAAGTTGCTTAACTTTCAAAAACCTTTTGAAAAGAAAGGTATCACGTAAGACTTCCCATACATAAACATGGAAAAGTTTTTACCTTACGCTAACCAAAACATTTGATAGGAAATCTAGTGATATTATAATAGGTCTAGGGTTTTCAAGTAAATAAGAAATAGCCGAAATTGTTACATTATTAAATTCCAGCCACTAGCCACAAAAGTGGGTAATACAATCAAAACCGTTGGCACTTATTGGATTTTGGATTCCATACAATGGCAGGGCTACTAGGGTACCGCCCGTCACAGTACGTGGCCTAGATCAACGTACCGAGTAGTACTCCCACTCCCCTGCAACACAAGGCCGGACCCATTCCTTACTGAATAGTTCCGAACAAGGCAACCCCGCAGTTGGTGCGCATATCCAACTGCCCACTAAACCGATAAAAGGGACCTCTAGACAGGGATCAATCTTGCTCTCCAGTGGGAGCTACCCATGAAGCCTTGCTGCACCTCCCCTGTTTTAGCCATTCCCGGTTGATGAGGCTTGAGGCTACGATTACCTTTAGAGGACACATCACTTAGAATGATCATCGTCCACCTGACGATGTTCTGAAAGCATTCAATCCATACAAGTTCGTTCCGGGTTCGAACGAAACCGAAGGCATTATCTCGTTACACTCATTACGGAATCACCCACAGAGTTAACGACGATAATCCTTGCACTCTGAATCTCCATCTCGAATCTATAAGTATTATTCCGTCAAACTCATTACGGAATCACTCATAGAGTTATACTGACATATAGCCCTTACACCTCTAGTCTTCACTCTTCACATAAGATTCACGACCTATCGTTAATTTGGATCGATGTGGTTTTCGGATATCCAAATATGGAAACCCGATCCCGGTCTCATCGAAATCCAAAGCGTGTCTTTTAGGTCCAAGTTGTTTTAGTGTTTAAAACAATTCAATTATATTATCTATATACACATAGATAGATAATTTATAGATTCACAATAGATAATTATCATTATCATAACCACAGATAATCCATATTTATCACTATCAAAGATAATCAATATCATCATCACAATGCAACCAATACATCCATATTACTCAACAATATTAATCTCATAGCTGAGATTCAAAACCATTCAAAGCAACCAATCACAACCATTCATAAGCAATGATCTATAATCATACTATCTATAATTAATTTAAAATGAATTAAATTAATTACATCATCTTTAATTAATTTAAAATGAATTAAATTAATCACTTACTCAATTTAAATCTTGCTTATATCATCATTAATTAATTACAAATTAAGTAATTAATTAACCTCTAATTTTATCATCTTAATTAATCATTCCTGATTAATTATACCTTAATTAATTCCACAAAATTAATTACCCTAGACCAAATACAGTAATTAACCCTTAATTACTTCATTAATTAATTAACTATAATTAATTACTTTTAACCTTAATTAATTACAATTAATTAATTATACTTAATCATTTATTATTGATTAATTAATTTTAATTAATCAATCTTAATCACATCATTAATTATATTAATTAATGACTCTTAATTAATTACTTCATTAAATTAATTACTTTCAGTAATTAATCTCACTTAATCCATAATTATTAATCACCTTTGATAAATCTTATTCTGTAATTAACTACCCTTAATTACTTATCAAATTAATTATTCCTTAATTAATTTCTTTAATTAATCACTTGATAAATTATACAAATAATTTAATCCAAATTATTTTCACAATCCCAATATCATCTATTAATTACATTCCGTAATTATCTTTAATTACTTCACTGGGTAATTTCACTACATTAATTACATAAATAATTATTATCAAATCTCATGACTAAAATTAATTAAACTAAATTAATTAATTTAAACCAACCTTAATAAACTCCATTAATTGCATTAAGTAATTAGTGTCTTAATTACTTTTATTTAAGTAATTAAACTTAAATAAATTGCACAATTTATTAACATTAATTAATTAATTTAATTAATTATTGAAAAATTAATCATATTAATTTAATTACTAAATAAACTTTAGTTAATGACCATCATTAACTATTATTTATTCTCTAATTACTTCTTAATTAACTCTAATTTAAATTAATCCAAATGATTTATTAAATAAATTAAATAAATAAGTTATTCCTTAATTATCCAATTTATTTAATTATATTAATATCTTAATAATTCTAAGATAATCCATTTCTTATTATTAATTTTATTAATATTGTGTACTTAGAACATTTCAATATTAAAATTAAAATCAAATTCCATTTTGAATCTAAAATTCAAAATGAAATTTATTTAAGCGTAAACCAAATTAAATTCCATATATATTCTTTCCAAAGTAAATGTAAATCACATTTATTACTTAAAATAAAACTTATATAAGATAAGTCTTAATTTAAATAAAAATTTAGTTTAAAATACATTACCATTTAAATTTCAAATTCAAGTTAACAGTCATTTAGCTTCCTTTATAAATCATTTATAATGATTTCATTTAAAATGAAAATCAAATTAAATGTTTGAAAACATATTTACTTCAAATAAACAATTTAAATGTAACTTGTTTGAAAAACATTCAAATTTTAAAACTTATTTAAATATACAGATTTTAAATTCAAAATCTTTGAACTATTGCTTATTTAAATTATTTGAATTTAAACCTGCATCAAACCTTTGATTCACACCTTAATTTTAAAACTGCTTTATTCAAGATTCAAATTTCATTTTAAAAAGAAACCGAAGATCCAAAACCCTTAAGAAACAAGGCTTAAATTCAAATTCAATTTTTCTATTTAAATTTTTGTTTTCAGGTTCAAACGAAAATTTCTATCTTCAGAAAGAAACTGTCAGGTTTCTTTCTTTTTTTTTAAAAGAAAAAAAACTGAAACATCTTCAAATTTGAAAACTTAGAAGATTTTCAAAATCATTTGAAACTCTAATAAAAATTAGATTTAAACTTAACTCAGAATTTTAAAAAACTTAACTTCATTAAATTCAGTTTTAAACTTATATTTAATATTAAATAGATTAACAGGTTCAGTTAAAACCTGTACCAACTAACCCCACCCTACCCAACATCTGCTTCGAGAAAAAAGATCCTCTACTTCGGGAAAATCGCAGAAATACTCGAGTATTACTTCGAGTTTAACACCCCTATACCCAGAAAACAACAGGCTAACAAAAAAATTGCACGGTGCACGTGCACCGTGCCTCCGGCCAGCAAACTCCTTCTTCGGTGACCTCCAACCATCATCGACCATTCCCTAAGTCCAATGCTATAATCTCCTCGCACCTGTTTCACTCGAACTTGCATTCGAGTTGTATTTCCAAACCTGGAAACAGAAAGGAAGAAACTCCCCAAAACCTGACAATCCTTCATCCTCCATCTTCAGACCACCGGCATGCCTGTGATTCCGGCTACAAGTCCATCCACCAACCTACTATCATTCCCCAAAAACTCTAACAACTCGATCACTCCTACAAGAAACACTGACTAAATCAAACTACTAACTAAAACTAGGGCTTCAGGCAAGCAAATCCACACCGCTGAAACCACGGTGAAGTTCATTGACATCCAGCATTTTTTTTCAAACTTCACTAGTCGCTCCTCCATCCACTAGAAGAACCCCATCCCTACCAATCTCATAAATCACCATAAATTCTGAAATTTCCCTATTCTGTTCACTTCAGAACTGCCCATATTCCTCATTTTTAAAAATCTTGATTTTAGTGTTAAAAACCATGTTTTTGTTTATTTATTCAATTCATAATACTGGAAAAACAAATCTCAAAGTTTAAATTTTCACTTTGTTTAATATTCACTGATATTCCTAGTTTTACAGGGACACCAAATTTTTAATTTATCAATACTAAGTTTTTTTTCCAATCTTAATTTATATATTAATCAACATCTTTTATTGTAACACAAGTCTTAACAATGATTGGTTCCAGAGAGAAGAGAAAAAAAACAAATTGAATCCAAATTAAAAACAAGAAAATCTGGGATTTAAAAACAAAGTAGTCATAGGTTACAAAATATGCAAACATCTCAAATTCACATGATCAGATTCACTGCAACATTCGCTGGCATGCAACAGATTTTATACTAAATATTTTTTTTAAAATTACTCACCTTTCTTGATGTGCAGAGCAATGAAATTTGGAAAGAGACTTTGCTTTATAAAACTGGAAATTCCTTTTCCTTAAAACTTTATGCTCTTTTTTATAAAAACAGCCTTCATGAAAGTCTTTTGATTCAGGAACTTGAATTGCTTATGGAGTTTATTTTTAAAGTGGCATGCAAGCTTCCTTTGAAACTGCAGTTATCTGCATCCCAAATGTTAACAGATGCATGCATTCCATATTTTGAAATAAATGCAGGTTTGTTTCATGTTGAACTGAGGCTTTGAATATGATTTTGTTTTGGAAAATGTCTAACAGAATTTTGATTACAGAAGTGGCTTTGAAAATGATTTCAGAAATTTGTTTCCATTGTTTCTTAGTTTTTGATTTCAAAAAGAAATAAGATGGAAGGAGTTTGTTTATAAAAACTGAAATAATTAAAAATAAAATGAAAAGAAAATGCTAATTAAATTTTCGACACTTGTCTTACTATCTAACATTTGTCAAAACTCTTGGTTATTTATTTACACTTGTATTAATCGTTAATAAGCTAAATATTTAGTTTAACTTGTATTTAAAGTTAGATGTTTAATATAAGATGGTTTAGTTAATGAGTTAACATGCATTTATGTATATAGATTATAAAATGAATAAATCAAACTATATTTATAAAATTAAACTTACACAAATATTTCAAAACCAAAACAAATTAAAAACATTTATACTTTAGATTTAAAACTTTGAATTCACGTTTTAAAATAAATTTTGAAAACTAATTTATTTACAAATATAAATACAAATTGAATTCTGAAAAACAATAATTTTATTAAAAATTTATTTGTTGAAACAATGTATTATTATATTTTTAGAAATAACAATATTTGATAACCATAAATAACTTATAAAAGAAATTATCTTCTTATTAATAAGTTATTTATTTCATCACATTATATTTTAAAGAAATCAAAATAACCTTATTGCTATTTATTTAAATTTTAAACTTGAGTTAAACATATTTTAAATCAGTTTAATATTTATCTTATGTATTTAAAAACATATTTTATTTATTAAATAGCTTTTAAAAAGTTTAACTTTTAAATAAAAATCATAATTTCCAATTTTACTAAAGATATAAATTTTATAGAAAATAGGATTCATTTAAAACAATACCTATTTACAATATATATAATATCCTATATATATTATAAATATAAAACAAATATTAGATTTAAAAATATAAAATCTATCAATTACTATTTATTTTATTGAATTATTAAATTAATTCAAATCTTATTACAAAGATTATTAAATCAATTTAATTTTTAATTCAGATTATTAAATTGATATTGCCAGAAATTCCGGGTCATCACAAATTAATTTTAAACGCCATAGGAAAATTTTATGTTATAGAAAACATGATTTTGGAGATGGGCTTCAATTTTCATACTTTTCTGAGTTTATATGGGTTTTATATAAATTTTCTAACAAAGAAAATGATTTATTAGATTATAAATTAATTTCGGCTAAACTAAAGATTATTTGGGTTTGAAAATTTTTATATGTTGGAAAACATATTATATTTTCTTGGATTTTTCTTGATTTTTCCTAAGTGTTTTGATAAATATTAAAATTATTTAAGGTATAGGAATTAGATGTTTTGTATATTTAATTAAGGAGAAGGGGAATTTTTTTAAATAAAACTATTAATTATTTCTGAAAACTAGTGGCAGCATTTTTCTGAAAAGAAAATGTTAACCAATGAGAATTTGAAAAACCAAGGCAGGTTAGTTGAAAAGTTGTCTTTTTAAGTTCAAAAAAAAAGAAATCATACTTTTAGCATGTTTCAGCCTTTTACAGTAGTAAACCATCTGACCGAGACTTTTCGACTAAGTCAAAGTGTTATAACTTTCGATAAGGTTAAACCAATGCATATAATATCAAGTTACTTAGTATGTAATGAATTGGACAGAGTCGAAGGGCTCTTAGTTGAAAGGTTGATGGCCAAAGAGGTTGGGGTATGTTTGTTTTATAAACCAAAGGCTTTGACTTGCTTTGCTTTTGAATCAGAGCTTTTGACTTGGTTGCCTTCAACCTAGTCAAATGTTTAGAAAGAACGGTTTTAAACCTTTTGACAACGACTAAAGGTTACTACTGGTTTACCACTATTTTTTTTGGAACCTTTCGACACAGTCAAAAGGTTACCGCCACTTATCATTGTTTTGTTTTGAACCTTCCGACACAGTCAAAAGGTTATAACCACTTTATTTAACCTTTTGAAGTCATTGCTTTCAACAAAGACGAAAGGTTTACTTGTTTTACAAAACCCTGTGCTTCTCCCATTGCTTTTGAAAGGTATCAAAGCCTTCGACTTAGATGATTTTCCTTTGTTTTATAATTAAAATGTACCCCAAGCTTTCGAAGGAGTTGCTTTAAAAAGGCGAAGGTCTATTGTTTTAAATAAAATGTTTTAAAGCTTTTGAACCGGACCTTCCAACTAGGTCGAAAGGTTGCTTCCATTGTGGTCGAAAGATTTTAAAAGAGGACCTTCTGCATATTTTAATTTGAACCAAGTAAGTCTTCGAAAGGTTTATATTTTATGAGTTGAATGCTTTTGAAGGGTTTGAATTGATGAATGGTTTCAAAGGTTTCGAGATGTTTGTATTCAAAAGGTTGTCCTGAAGACCTTTCGACAAGGTCAAAAGGTTTGGTTTTAAAAAGATTTGAAAACCCATAATCTAATTTTTAAAGGAAAACCCACGGCTTATATAAAGGAGAGCGTTTTTATGTACGAAATTTTTATGAAGTATTGCCTTGATAAAAATATAAGTTAAAGGTGTTAACAATGTTTTCTAATATGTTTTTCAAGGACCTTAAGTGGTATTGTTAATTATTTTTTTGCTTCTTCAAATATGATTATATTCACATGAAAACTATGAAAAGGTAGTTACTGGTGCATACTAAGAGGTTCATTGTATACCCATGAAAACTATGATAAGGTAGTTATTGAGGCATACCAAAAGGTTCATGGTTAGCCCATGAAAACTATGCATATAGACAGTTGGCAGGGGCTTCTGGTTCTTATTGAACACATGAAAACTACATCCGGATTAAGAATTGACATCAGTCAATAGGTTTCTAGCAAACCCATGAAAACTAGGATAAGTGAGTGGCTATTGGAAGTATCAGTAGGTTCCTAGTCAACCCATGAAAACTAAGATGAGCATTGAGATACTGGATAAGTCCATATGTTCCTAGTCAAAACATGAAAACTTGGATAAGGTGATTAGTTATTGGAATGACTAATAGGTTTGGGAGGACCAATGAATTAACTAAGCTAACTGGCAGGAGCCTACAGGTTCTTAGTGATCCCATGAAAATTGTGAATATGACAGGGTGTCTATTAGTTATAACAAGGTTATTAGTAAACCCCTGAAAACTAAAAAGGTAAATATTGACCCTAGAAACTATAATAATGACAGGGTGTCAGATTAAACTAGGAATGGGAAAATCTTATTTATTTTCAAGTATGCATGTCATCATAATTTTTTGAAACTTTTGTTTTAACCGTTGTGGATGCAGGAGCATAGAATTTGGTTTTATAAAGTTTTTAGGATAATAGTGAGGAGAAAACTTGTTCCGCTAAGTGATATGGTCCCACTAGATATCTAAAAGGATTGAGATGTTTGATTATTATTTATACCAGGCTTTATGTCTGACTTGAAGTTTTTGTTTTCCCTTAATTTCTAGGGTACTCAATTGATTTTGAGTAGTTTGAGATTTAAGATCCTCATGTTTTCTTCTTTGAAGAATAAGCTTCCGGAGACGTGTAGAAGACAAATATTAAGAGATTTTCCTTCCGTTATGTGTTTTGTTTGTAAAGGCAGATTTATTAGTCTTACTATATTCTCTGACCAACCAAGGGAGCATCTTCATATGTCGCTCCTGGCGCATTTGTAATAATTAAATTTTGCTGAACGTGGTTAACGTAATCTTGAAATTATGTAATGAACAAGAAATGTTTTGGATTGAATGTGGAAATATGTTTTTGAAATGTTAATTCTTTTTCATATTTCTGTGACCTGTGTACCAATGTACCTAACACCACCGTATTTGGTCGTCGAAGATTAATAACTATGGATGACTACGACATCCGTAGCAGTTATGTTGGGCCTCTAAGTAGGGGGATGTTACAAAAGCCTTTTGTTCGAACAAAGGATGCTGTTAAAGTCCAGAATTGGCTTTTGAAATGTGAGAGCATTTTTACTGATTTAGGCTTGGATAATGGAAAAAAGAGAAGCCTAGCCTCTAGACAGTTGCAAGGGTTAACGCTTCACTGGTGGAACAGAGTGACAGCCGGAGTTTGGGAAGAAGAGCTGACATGGACTGATTTTAGAAGAAGTTTGAGCGGAGGTTCTAATCTAAGGTTGCCAAACTGGCATTTATGAGGAAGTTCATGGATCCTGCTCAAGGAGAGATGTCAATGATCAAGTATGGTGCTAAGTTTGATGGGCTTTCCTGATATGGATGTGCTTTGGTAGACACTGATATCGGGGAGAAATCTATTCATTGACTAAGGCCAGAGCTAGGCATAATGACTATGGCTCATGTCAAAGTGCCTTGTAATGTGGTGGTGGATATGGCGATCTGCCACGAAGAGATGCCTGATGTGTTAGTTAGAGAGAAGTCGGCTGAATCCTTGGGTCCTCAGGAAAAGAAAAGGAATTTTTTTAAGAAGAAGGGAACCTAAAAAAGGGAGGATGCCAAGAAGGAAAAGGCTAATTTGGCGTGCTACAAACGTGATAAGAAGGGCAATTATGCTCATGAATGCCGGACGGGCAGGGAAGAAGCCCACAGAGATAAAGAATGTGAAATGCTTAGCATACGACCAAGTTGGGCAGTATAAGAACCAATGTCTGGAGCCGGTCAGGGCTATTGAACCACCATCTTCCTCTAGACCTACAACTGCAGAGAAAGGGAAAACACAGGGAAAGGGAAAAATACGATAGAAAGTATGCTTTTAATTCATAGTACTAGTCAGGGTACTATTTGATACTGGTACATCACATTCATTTGTATCAAAGTATTTGGTTGACAGGTTATTCATAGAACCTATATACCTTGTTACTTCCTTAAGGGTTGCGAATCCAATAGGACGATATGCAACTCTAGGAATGAGATGTAATCAGTTAGAATTTGATTTGTTAGGTCATAAGTTTGCATGCAGTCTATATGTTTTAAATTTCATAGATTTCGAGATCTTCTTGGGTATGGATTGGTTGGGTAAGTATGTGTAGGATCGATTTCACCCTAGAGGGGGGGGGGTGAATAGGGGGATGGTATAAATTATAAAAATTAATTGCGGAAGCTTATAAAATTATTTCAACACAGATCAGAGATTAATAGAAGCACAGAAAAATAGCAGAATAATAAAATGCAGAAATAGAACGACACAGAATTTACCCAGCTTCGGCAAAACCCTGCCTACGTGCTGCCCTCAAGGTTTCTACTAGAAATTAGATAGTCACACGCTTACACATGTAAAATCGCGACACCCTCTATCGACAAACCTAACTCTACGCTCAAAACCCTGCCACAACTCAGCCATTGAGTTGCGAATTCTCAAGCTACGCCACGTAGCTTGTCCCCTAGTCACACGACTAGAAAATTAAACGGTTAAAAAAGAAAATACAAATTAAAAACAATTTTAAATTAAAATAACCCTAATTTAAAACCAAAACCCTATTTTATCTTTAACAAGGTCGGCCTCTTTTTTTATATATATCAATTGGCCCGTTCTCTTTATTTCATTCCTTTGTGAAAAATGGCCACCGTTGTTAATCTCGTTCGTTCCTCTTTGCAACTGAATTAGGGCTTGCGTCCTTGATCCAAATTAGGGCTTTCGAAGAGCCATTATTACTTCAATCGAATCTATGGTTTTTCGAGAGTTGCCTTGCTCGATTGATTTCTCGTTGCTCTCTCTGGCTACTTCGAGTTGATGGAGTTCGACTTCGATTCGGTATGTGATTTTCATTTATGCTATTCTGTTATGCTTGACTGAACTCCATGATTTTGAAAATTGCCGATGATGATTGTTTATATAGGGTTTGTAACCCTAGATTTGCGTTCGTACGAATATATTCGAATTTGTCAATTATGTTTGATCGGCCGTTTGATTTCATTTTGATGCTGATGATTTTTCTGACTAAATCAAATGCGTATAATTTCGTATACTTGCTTCCCACGGCTTTGATGTTTAACTTGGTCAATTTCCTTTGCTACCACGGTTTCGAATTTGACTTGACTTCGGTATTGACTAACTTGATTTTTTCTTGATCCACCTTGATGTTGATTTATGAATTCAACTCCGTCTTCACTGGTTGTGTTTACTTCAGCCATTTGATTTCTTAAACTAAACTTCTGGATATTGATCGAACTGTACATTTTCTCGATTTTACTTGCTGTTCACAACCATTATATCTTTACTGCCATGTTGTTTGCATTGCATTTGTGTTGACTCTGTGTTTGCTGTATCATTTACTTGGTGAGTCTTCGAGCATTGTTGTGAGTAGTTTGAATCACTGTCATTTGTTTTCGAGTATGAAACTTGCACTGTTTCATGTGTGCTTGAACTCGAATACAGAAATTGCCATTCCATGACTCTGCATATATTCTCTGAGTTGCTTTGGCCCTGTTGCCTACACTCTAGTGAATTCCTGTATATGCTTTTCTTTTACTTGGTTCATGCCATGGTTTCACTACTTGTATCATTTTGATATTCCTTTGTGTCTTGGTTATATGCATTGTTGTGTTGGCTTGATGGTTTTCTTCTTTGGTTGTATATTTGGTCTCGTCTGCACCTTGTCGTTGTGTAGCCTGGTATATGATGTTGCTTGAGTCACTTTGTTGTAGCATGCACTCTGTTTATGGCCTGATCATTTGTATACATTCATGTGTATTGGTCTGGTTTCATATTTGTGAGTTGTTCAGTGCATTGTTGTTTGCTGTCCACCTGAGTTTGAGCATTTGCTGGTTGTTATGCATATGCAAGTTCATTCATATTGCATTTCCCATTCACTGTTGCCTTGTGCATATCACTGCATCATGCTTGGCTTTGTGGTCTGGTTTCACTTGGGCTTGTAGTTGATGTTTGTAATTGTTTGACCTGGCATTTGGTCTTGCTTGGTTTTTCCTTTGTTGGTTTGTGATGCACTTGTTATTTCTGAAGCTTGAGTTGCACTGTCTATTTAGTTGCGTAAATGTGGACAGTCTTGATGCAGTTGAGGTCGGGTTATGTGCATGCAGTTTTGTAGTAGTTGTACACTTGCCCTGTGTTGAATCTAGTTAATAGTTCGGGTTTGACCTTGTGCTCGTGTCGAGATTTTATTTATATTGCATTTGAGTTGAACCCGGCTTTTCATTTGGGTTTGACCTATGCTCACCTATCCCTGTAAATCAATCAAGTGTATATTTCGATGTGCACGGCCTTGTGGCATATACGGTGATACACTGTGTATGTCACAAGCTGTTCGTGTATGATGAATTCAAATTTAAATGATGACGATCAACCCAAATAACTGAGGCAAATAATATTTTCAAAATCCATATTTTATTTTATACCGCAAAAATATTTCTTTTTCAATTTTACTGCGTTAGTCAATATTCTTGCAGATTGCTCAGATGCTGGATTCTAACTGGAGTGAAGTTGAAGATAAATACGAGTGTGCACTACGCCATAAATGGCCTTCTGCAACACAAAAAATGTTGGGTCAGGCCCAAAAAATGTTTCCATAGGTCTATGGCAACACTTTTCGGGTGATGCAATTTTTGCCGTTGCCTTAGACCTCAAAGGCAACATTTTTACTATCTAAGGCAACATAAGTAATATTGTTGCTATAGAACCCTATTTGGGTCTATAGCAACATCCATATGTGTCTGTAGCAACATTCCAAAATGTTGCTATAGATATTAACTTTCTGAATTTGTGGGGCCCACAATGTAGAACATATTTGATTTTTTAATAGAAATAGATATTTATTTAATAAAATGCTATTGCACAGAATTTGATATTCAAAAAGTAATTTATTTAAATAAATATTTTATTTCAACATTTGAAATAGTACAAATTCCTGACTCCACCATTTTACAATTCAATGATATATAACACTGATATTCACATATACAGATATTCCTCACTACATCACTCAGTTCACTCATTACATATGCAGTTTCAATTTATACAGACACCGACACTGACAAATATATGACGAGCCGAGTGCCGAGCCGAAGGCGAGCCGAGTAGCAGGTCCAGTCTTCAAGCTCAAGCACATTTGATTTGACTCTGTCTTCAAGCTTGTATCCAGCTGTCCAGTCTTCAATGCCTGTCACATATAATTCAAAAGCAGTAATCTGGAAAATAATATTTAACTCGAACAGAAAATGAAAATATTTTTGTTATATTATTTGCCTCAGGTATTTGGGTTGTTTCTTTTCATATTTTTTTCTGACAGGGACCAAATATTTGCACGGACAACCTGTGAATGCACAAGTCAGCTGTTCACAAGTGCATAAGCCAAACATGAATGCAACACATGGATACAAGACAGTATGGAAGACAGCAAGCAACAGTTCAGGCAAAAATGCACAAAGGAGAAGCATTTATGTACTGGAGTTTTAGAAATGTACTGGAGTTGAAGCATTTATAAATTATAGATGTTATTTCTAATTCTGTATTTAAAACCCAAGTTGAAGCATTTATTAATTAAAAAAAATTCTATGAAGTATAATACTTCAAAGACCAAATTGGATTGCTCACTGAAATAATCATGTATATAACATAAAGGAAATTACTTGCTGAAAATAACTAAATAATATTATTAGTTACCTTTGCGTGATGAGAATTTAGGTTTTCGTTTGCGCCATCACAGCATGAGCCGGAGTCCCACACATAGGGTGAAGCAACACATCCAGCCCAGTAAAGACGCTTAACCAAAGTCCACAATCTTCAGATTACCTATGATATTGATAAGGCAAGAGCTAAATAGCATAAAATTTAGGAATCTTCCCAATTTTTATGCTATTCAACTATGCCTCATCAATATCATTTAGACCTAATACCATAGTGACAACATCTATGATTGATGTAAACGCACCTGTGTTAAAACTTATAATTCAGATTTTACCAAATTAGGATTATTTGTCGTAAACGCACCTGTGTTAACATCTATATTCATTCACCGAAAATATCATAGGTTCAGTCTCCACAGTCCAAGCCACTTGAGCACAGCAAACACACAATAGAAAAAAACATATTTTTTATTACTCAACTGTATGGTGAACTGAATAGCAATGTAAAGATTTTTGATGTTAGTATACATATTTTTTAACAATAGCGCAATTGTACAATAGTGATATAATAAAAAACAAGATGGGTTTTATAACAAGTTTTCAAACAAAATGGTGTTAGAACTATTTTTTATCATCTTAACAAGTGTTTTGAGAAATAAATCAAATAGCAGTAGATAAAACTTTATCATTCAATTCATCAGTTATCTTTACTTTTAGTGGAAATATTTGACAGAAAACAACAGAGTATTCATACTTGTAAACTAGTCCTTCATTTTTGACAATGTTACACATGCAACCTTCTTTTGTTACTCTATCAGCTGTAGTGGACAAATGATTCATGGCCAAAGATATGGGTTTCAAAAACACAGCCGGCCTACAAAAGCACCAAGCAGTAGCACATGGTAATCCCAGATTTAAAACCATGATAGTAATCAACAAATTTGATTTTCATAAACATTAAAATAAGCTTACATCAAATCCTCGTAGGACATAGTTGCTGTA
This sequence comes from Allium cepa, assembly GCA_030765085.1. Lineage (NCBI taxonomy): Eukaryota > Viridiplantae > Streptophyta > Magnoliopsida > Asparagales > Amaryllidaceae > Allium > Allium cepa. Next base: position 366,188,064 of record CM060938.1, on the reverse strand, counting down.
ATACCATGATAGTAATCACAATGAAATCATTAAATAACATTTAAATTCTTTCTTTTGAAATAATATCCGAATTACTTAATCATTAACTCACAATTCAGCACCTTATAGCAAATAAAATTAAAAGGAGAAATAGGAACAACAAAAGTAGGGAATGAAAATACCTTAGAGAAGTTAGTATGATTTCTAGGCAAAATCGAATCGCGATTCTTCGTTCCCAGTTCGAGCTTCCAGACATCACGTTTCTGTTCGAAATTCCTTCCAGGCAAAATCGATTTCGTGCTTTGAATTCGTGAAACCCATCTTGCAATCGAATCAGTTGAGGAGGAGACTACATCGAGTGGTGGAGGGTGATTTGCGAAGGAGGATGACTTGCGATGGAGCATTGGAGCGAGCCGGAGCCTGGATCGAAGCAAAATCGGGAACCCCTAAATCGAAGCCCTAACCAAAATCGACAGAGAAGAAAGAAAATAAAAAGTTACTTGCGGAGAATTTTTTTCTTCGCGGCTCTAAAAGATCAAGGAGTGGTGTTCGGATTGATGAGGTGTCACGTTCTCCAACGTAGGATTTGCCTTGGTAGATTGACGCGGATCGGTGCGAAAGATATGGAAAGGTCTGCTATAGCAACACTATAAATTTTTTTTGCATCAATTACACTTTTTTAGCTAGAGCAACACATTTTTATGGCTAAGGCAACATCAAAAATTCAATGTTGCATTAGGACCAAAATTGTATAGCTATCGCAACATTTTACCTGGCAACACCTTGCAAAAATGTTGCAGAAGGCCATCTATGGCGTAGTGGTGAGTGATATGTAGTGAGGTCAACTATAAATGTAAAATCGTGATGTAATTGAATTTGTATCAAAGTTGTATAGTGAATAGTGAAAGCTTGAATTTGTACTATTAAAAATTGCAATAAATATTTGTTTGAATAAAATTTCTGTTTGAATTCAAATTCTGTGTTATTTAATTTTATTCAGCAAATATATATTTAATCTATGAAAAATAAAATAGTACATTAACAAATACATTTAAACGAATGTATATATGTTTATTATCATCAAACAAAAATCATATAAGCGCATATTCAACAATCTCCCCCTTTTGATGATAACAAACATATATTTAAGATTTTGAATATGTTAAATGTATTTGATCATTGATATGCTCTAATTGCTCCCCCTATTTAAATGCTTCATCCCTACACAAAGCTCCCCTTACATATATGCATACAAATAAAAATATGCAAATGAGCCTAGATGCAAATGGAAAATATTTGACCTTTGCTTGATTTTATTTGACAAAATCTTAGCTTTTCTCTGCCTCTTTTATTATCAGCAAAAGAATAATAGTATTAGAGAAAATAGAGATAAAGTGATCGATATTAATTCAACATTAAAACTCAATTGAATATAAATATTAAATTTCAATAAAAAATCTAACAAAAATCATAAATATTTTGTTAGGCGCATATTCCACTTTTAGAATGATGGGAATTATGTCATCATATAAAACCATACAGTTATATCTATTTGTGGTATATTTATATCAAGAATTTGAATATCTACTAACCATGCATAACCGTTAGGACTTTTAAATGAGATTAGTAGTATTCCAATTTTATTTTATTTTAAAAAATGAATTCAAGTATCTTCTAACCACGCATAACCGTGAGGACTTTTAAATGGAATTAGAATCAACTTGTTTATTTTAAAAAATAAATCAACTTTTGATATGCATTTCATACATGCAAAACCGTGAGGACTTTTAAATGAGCATGGAAGCACATAACAAATTCCAAGTAATTCACCCATGCATAACCGTGAGGGCTTTTAAATGAGAGTGAATATTTTGGTATTTATTATTATTATTATTATTATTATTATTTATTTTTGTTTTTTTATGAAAGAAATATAAAATGAAAAACAAACGATTCCTCTCTAAAGTACCACATATCGACAAACTATATAGAATTTTGATGAGTGATGGTCGTTAGAAATATGATAGATATAGAGATGGTCATGGAATTTTTACCAACAAAAAGTTTTATAACTCTTGTTTAAATTTCTAAAGAAATTTACTAACTATACCATCTCGAGTCATAATATATGATAAATATAAACACTCATCACTTTTTCAATCACTATTTATCTTTTCGATAATTATTAGGGAGTCAGATTAGTCAAAATAGTCATTTGAAATAAAATTCAAAAATAATTATGAAATCAATTTTTCAAAAGTGACTAATCTGAAAATGTGGTCAAAAATGATTTTCTCGAGGGGATTTTATAAGAAAATTTTCTGCTATTTGAAAATTATTTGAAATGAAATATATGCAGATATTTTCTTTGAAAAACGATGCAGTTACTAAATGTTTCAACAAAAATCACGTTTCACTAGTAATTTTTCTATCAACTAGATTACCAGTGTAATCTGCATCTGAATTTCTCTTTCACTCAAAATTATCATCAATTGAATTTTATAGACCACAACATGAAGTGTGCACCAAAAATTTCAAACTCAATTTTAACAGCAATTTAAATGACATTCTTTTGAATTTGAATTCAAGCCGTGTAAATAATCAAAAACCGTGAATAAAGAGTTAGCCGTATTATAACCAAATGTATTATCATCCAACAAAACACTATTTTTAATCCAAACTGATGTATATGAAGTAATTCAAAGAATCTAGAGAATTTTATAGTGTTTTTGGCATAAGAATATAATTTGGCCAACTATGTTGAATAAGTCAGAATCTAAATCATCATCTCATTATTGGCTGATTTAATTTGGAATATGGTGCAGATTATCACATTTAATATATCGTTCAAATAAATATAGCTTTACCTGTTTTACCTTTACGATAATTTTTCGTGGTTGCCCGTTGTGATTCCGTCACTTTTATACTAGGCTAAGGAACTTTTCTTTGTCGCCTGTTGTGTTTCTGGAACAACCAAAATCCAGAGAACACTGTTGTTGTTCCTTAGCCTGCCACCACACCTACACGTTGAAAGATTTTTGTGACCTATTTGTTTTTATAGGACCATGATTGTTAGTGGAAGAATATTCTGAAAAATAATTTTGTGGAGACCCAAAGCTATTTATAATTGTTCCCTTCGGCACCCAAATTTGTTTAACTTTGAGAGATTTTTTATTTGTGCCTTTTGGAACCCAAATCGGTATAGTTTTCACATGTTTGGGTCTGTACCAACAATTATTGTGATTGTGTCCATATTTTCTACAAATTGTGCACATAGAACTAACTTGATTAATATTGCTTTTAACAATTTTAGAACTAATATATCCAAGTCCTTGTCTAACCGTATTAGTAGTTTGCTTTCCTAATAGCATATTCAACGATTTTTCACTTTTTGAAAATTTATCTAAAGTCGTTGATAATTGTTGGACTTGTGTTTTGAGAGACTCATTTTCGTTTAACAATTGCGTGCACTTTTTAATCGAATTCTCTCTTCTAGTATTTTCATTCTCTTTTAAAATCAGAATTTCATTTTCAAGCGATTTTATATTGATTTCTGACTTTCTAATTTCTTCTTCGAATGTTGGACACTTATCACACTTAGGGATCCTACTTTAATAGGTTTTAACTAATTGGTCAAGTTGTTCATTTAATTCTATCAAAGTAACTTTTTGTGATTCAAGTTTAGCGTATTTTTCCCTAAGTCGTTCAAAACAGCCATTTACTTAATGAAAATATATAAGCAACTCTAAATGAGTAAGTTTTGATACCTCACTTAGCTCATCATCATCACTGTCAGTCATATCACCTCGAAGGCACAAATCTGCTTTTTCGCTCTCACTGCCAGTGCTTTTATCATCCTCATCTATTTCATCCCAAGTGGCTGCAAAATTTTTCTTTTTCTGTTTCTTTCCAAAGTCGCGTCGATTTCGAGGACAATTGGGCTCGATGTGTCCGGGTTGGTTGCACCTATGACAGATGATCTCCTATTTTTCTGAGTAGTCCAGTGCTTTACCTATTCTGCTTTTCAATTCCTGATTTCGAGCTGGATTTCCATATTTGCGATTCCACTTTTTGAATTTCTTTATTAGTAGTGCCAGCTCTGCTGCTCCTTCACCATCATCGTTATCATCATCACTTTCGGTTGTTCCTTTGAGCGCTATTGATTTCTTTCGAGTATCTCCTCCTTCACGCTCTTCCTTGAATTTCATTTCTAGCTCATAAGTGGTGAGATTTCCGATGAGTTCTTCGACTTTCATTTGTTTCAAATCTTTTGATTCTTGAATGGCAGTCACTTATGCTTCAAATTTTCGTGGAAGGACTCTAAGGATTTTTTGGACTATCTCCAACTCTGTGTATGATTTTCCAAGAAATTTTGATTTGTAAACGATATTGGAAAGTCGTCCATGCATCTCTTTGACATTTTCTTCCTTCGCCATTGTGAAGTTCTCGTATTCGCTGCTTAGCATGGCAAGGCGAGATTCTTTGACTTGAGATGTTCCTTCGTGAGTCACTTCTAGTGTGTGCCATATTTCCTGTGCAGTTAGACAATGTGAGACACGATTAAATTCAAATTGATCCAATGAATAGATAATAGAATTCATAGCTTTAGCATTAGTATTTTGTAATTTATTCTCTAGTTCTGTCCATTGTTCCTTTGGTTTATCTACTTCCTGATTATCTACAGTTATAGTCGGTGTTCTATAACCTGTCTCAACAATATTCCAAGCGTTAATGGTTTTCAGAAAGATTTTCATCCTATTTTTCCAATAAGCATATTCACCATTGAACATTGGTGGTCTAACTATGGATTGACCCTCAGCAAAAGCAGTATTAAAAGAAGCCATTTTCAAAATTCAAATTTTCAAAACAAAAATTGATTTTTGAAACACGAATTTTTAAAAGCAAAAATTGACTTCTATTCCTAGCTCTGATACCACTTGTAGGATCGATTTCACCCTAGAGGGGGGTGAATAGGATAATGGTGTAAATTATAAAAATTAATTGCGGAAGCTTATAAAATTATTTCAACACAGATCACAGATTAATAGCAGCACAGAAAAATAGCAGAATAATAAAATGCAGAAATAGAACGACACAGAATTTACCAGCTTCGGCAAAACAATGCCTACGTGCTGCCCCCAAGGTTTCTACTAGAAATTAGATAGTTAGACGCTTACACACGTAAACTCGCGACACTCGCTATCGACTAAACCTAACTCTACGCTCCAAATCCTGCCACAACTCAGCCACTGAGTTGCGAATTCTCAAGCTACGCCACATAGCATGTCCCTTAGTCACACGAGTAGAAAATTAAACGGTTTGAAAAAGAAAATACAAACTAAAAACAATTTTAAATTAAAATAACCCTAATTTAAAACCAAAACCCTATTTTATTCTTTAACAAGGTCGGCCTCTTTTTTTTATATATCAATTGGCTCGTTCTCTTTATTTCATTCCTCTGTGAAAAATGGCCACCGTTGTTAATCTCATTCGTTCCTCTTTGCAACTGAATTAGGGCTTGCGGCCTTGATCCAAATTAGGGCTTTCGAAGAGCAGTTATTACTTCGATCGAATCTGTGGTTGTTCGAGAGTTGCTTGCTCGATCGATTTCTCGTTGCTCTCTCTGGCTACTTCGAGTTGATGGAGTTCGACTTCGATTCGGTATGTGATTTTCGTTTATGCTATTCTGTTATGCATGATTGAAATCCATCATTTTGAAAATTGCCGATGATGATTGTTTATATAGGGTTTGCAACCCTAGATTTGCGTTCGTACGAATATATTTGAATTTGTCAATTATGTTTGATCGGCCATTCGATTTCACTTTGATGTTGATGATTTTTCTGACTAAATCAAATGCGTATAATTTCGTATACTTGCTTCCCACGGCTTTGATGTTTAACTTGGTCAATTTCCTTTGCTACCACCGTTTCGAATTTGACTTGACTTCGGTATTGACTAACTTGATTTTTACTTGATCAACCTTGATGTTGATTTGTGAATTCAACTACGTCTTCACAGGTTGTGTTTACTTCATCCATTTGATTTCTTAAACTAAACTTCTGGATATTGATCGAACTGTACATTTGCTCGATTTTACTTGCTGTTCACAGCCATTATATCTTTACTGCCATGTTGTTTGCGTTGCATTTGTGTTGACTCTGTGTTTGCTGTATCATTTACTTGGTGAGTCTTCGAGCATTGTTGTGAGTAGTTTGAATCACTGTCATTTGTTTTCGAGTATGAAACTTGCACTGTTTCATGTGTGCTTGAACTCGAATAAAGAAATTTCCATTCCATGACTCTGCATATATTCCTTGAGTTGCTTTGACCCTGGTGCCTACACTCTGGTGCATTCCTGTATATGCTTTGCTTTTTAATTGGTTCATGCCATGGTTTCACTACTTGTATCATTTTGACATTCCTTTGTGTCTTGGTTATACGCATTGCTGTGTTGGCTTGATGGTTTTCTTCTTTGGTTGTATATTTGGTCTCGTCTGCACCTTGTCATTGTGTAGCCTGGTATATGCTGTTGCTTGAGTCACTTTGTTGTAGCATGCACTCTGTTTATGGCCTGATCATTTGTATACATTCATGTGTATTGGTCTGGTTGCATATTTATGAGTTGTTCAGTGCACTATTTTTTGTTGTCCACCTGAGTTTGAGCATTTGCTGGTTGTTATGCATATGCAAGTTCTTTCATATTGCATTTCCCATTCACTATTGCCTTGTCATATCACTGCATCATGCTTGGCTTTGTGGTCTGGTTTCACTTGAGCTTGTAGTTGATGTTTGTAATTGTTTGACCTGGCATTTGGTCTTTCCTGGTTTTTCCTTTGTTGGTTTGTGATGCAATTGTTATTTCTGAAGCTTGAGTTGCACTTTCTATTTAGTTGCGTAAATGTGGACAGTCTTGATGCACTTGAGGTCGGGTTATGTGCATGCAGTTTTATAGTAGTTGTACACTTGCCCTGTGTTGAATCCAGCTAATAGTTCGGGTTTGACCTTGTGCTCGTGTCGAGATTTTATTTATATTGCATTTGAGTTGAACCTAGCTTTTCATTTGGGTTTGACCTGTGCTCACCTGTCCCTGTAAATCAATCAAGTGTATATTTCGATGTGCATGGCCTTGTGGCATATACAGTGATACACTATGTATGTCACAAGCTGTTCGTGTATGATGGATTCAAATTTAAATGATGACGAACAACCCAAATAACCGAGGCAAATAATATTTTCAAAATCCATATTTTATTTTATACCGCAAAAATATTTCTTTTTCAATTTTACTGCGTTAGTGAATAATTTTGCAGATTGCTCAGAGGCTGGATTCTAACTGGAATGAAGTTGAAGATAAATACGAGTATGAGTGATATGTAGTGAGGTCAACTGTAAATGTAAAATTGTGATGTAATTGAAATTGTATCAAAGTTGTATATTGAATAGTGAAAGCTTGAATTTGTACTATTAAAAATTGTAATAAATATTTGTTTGAATAAAATTTCTGTTTGAATTCAAATTCTGTGTTATTTAATTTTATTCAGCAAATATTTATTTAATCTATGAAAAATAAAATAGTACATTAACATATATATTTAAACGAATGTATATATGTTTATTATCATCAAACAAAAATCATATAAGCGCATATTCAACAGTATGAGGCTATAATATTTTGCCAGGATAGAGAAATATCATTGAGGCACCAAGATAGTCATAATCGAATCATCTTCTCAGTGGAGAATTCCAATAAGAGTGTTTGTGCTTTGTTAAGTGCCATGGAGCTTGGAGAAGATATAAGTCAGGTTCGAGTGGCAAGGAAATTTGCAAATGTCTTTGAGCCAGTCATAGGACTACTACCGAAATGAGCTGTTGAAATTCAGATAGATCTTGTACCGGGAGCTGAACCTTTTATTAGACTATCTAGCGGGACGACACCTGTAGAGACGAAGGAATTAAAGGTGTAGCTAGTGGATCTTTAGGAAAGGAATTTTATTAGACCAAGTAGTTCGCCTTAGGGAGTGGTCATGGTGTTCGTGAAGAAACCAGATGGGTCTTTAAGGATGTGAGCCGATTTCCATAAGATAAATGAAAGGACAATCAAGAATAGGTACCGTCTTCCAAGGATAGATGACATATTTGATCAGTTTAGTGGAGCCAAAGTGTTTTCCTAATTGGATTTGGCAATGGGGTGCCATCAGTTGAGAGTGGTAGAGAATGGTATTCCTTTAACTACATTTCGGACTAGATATGGTTCGTATGAGTGGATAGTGATGCCATTCGAATTGACAAATGCACCTTCTTTCTTCGTAGACTTGATGAACTGGGTTTTCTGAGAGCATTTGGATAGGTTTGTGTTGGTATTCATTGATGACATTTTGGTGTACTCAAAAGATGAAAGTGAGCATGAGATTCATCTTAGAGTGGTGTTGGAGAGGCCGAGGCAGAATCAGCTGACGGCGAAGTTTTCCAAGTGTCATTTTTGGAAGAAAGAAGTTAAGTTTCTTGGTCATGTGATTTCAGAGAAAGGATTGTCATTCGATATAAATAAGATCGAAGATGTGAACAACTGGAAGAGACCAGACACGGTAGCCGAGATCAGAAGTTTCATTGGACTTGTTGGCTAGTACTAGAGATTCATCAAGGATTCCTCGCGGATAGCAGCGCCTTTGGCTAAGCTTATTAGGAAGGAAGTGAAGTTTGTTTGGTCCAAAAAATGTGAGGAAGGGTTCCTTAAGCTAAAGCATTTGTTGACCAATGCTCCAGTGTTAGTAGTTTTGGATGGTAATCAAGGGTTGGTAGTATATGCTGATGCATGTGGAAGTGGATTGGGAGCAGTGTTGATGCAAAAAGGCAAAGTTATTGCTTACGCATCTGGGCGGCTTAGACCGCATGAAGTAAGATATTCTACTCATGAATTGGAGTTGGCTGCGATGACCTTTTCCTTGAAGATTTAGAGGCATTATCTCGTAGGAGAGAGATTTGAGTTGTTCATCGATCATAAGTCATTAAAGTATTTATTCTTTCAGAAGGAGTCGAATATGAGGCAGCAGAGATGGTAGGAATTTTTGGATGCTTATGATATCGATATAGAGTATACTCCTGGGAAAGGAAATAAGTTAGAACACGCTCTCAGTATGAAATATCAGAATGTGGAGTTAGCGATGTTGGCATAATTGAATGATCTAGAAGCCTTGGCCAGTTGTGGTGTGCAATTGGGATCTACTACTAGTTTTAGTCTGGGTATCACCATGTTGTCTTGTTAAGAAGTTCGATCAGTGCTAATCGAGAGGATACCTTTTAAGCAAAGAGAAGATCTAAATTTAGCCGAGAGAATAAGAAGGCTTGAGGTAGGATCAAATATTGATGATCTTAAGTACTTGAACAAAGAAGATGGTTGAGAAAGAAGGGATGATTATGTGTTCCGAATATAGGGAACATAAGGAGGAAAGTTCTAGAAGAGTGTCATCGATCGAAGTTCACGATTCATCCTGGAGGGACCAAGATGTATCAAGATATGAAGAGGAGCTTCTATTGGGAAGGCATGAAAAGGGATGTTGGCTTGTTGGTCAGATGGTGTGTTAACTATCAACAAGTGAAGGTCGAACATCAGAAGCCAAGTGGATTACTTCAACCTTTAGAGATTCCAGTTTGGAGATGAGATTCGATATCCATGGATTTTATTGATGGTTTCCAAGGTCAAGGAGAGGACATGAAAGTATATGGATTATTGTGGACAGGTTGACCAAAAGTGCCCATTTCATTCTACTAAAGTCGACCAGAACGACACTAGTTTTGGCTAAATTGTTCATGAAGAACATAATTAGACTTTATGGGACTCCTAGTAGCATAGCCAGCGACATAGATGCTTTATTCACTAGAAAATTTTGGAGGAGTTTCCAAGAGGTATTAGGTAGTAAGCTTAGGATGATTTAAACTTATCATCCACATATGGATGGGCAGACAGGGAGAGTCAATAAGGTACTCAAGGATTTATTAACAGATTACGTATTGGAATTCGGTGGATCTTGGGAAGATCAACTACATTTGATTGAATTTTCCTATAATAATAGTTATCAGACTAGTATAGGAATGATGCCTTTTGAAGCTTTATATGGAAGACCATTCAAATAGTCAGCTTGTTGGTTGGAGGCAGAAGATAGATTGGTCTTATGTCCAGATCTAGTTAGAGAGGCATTAGAAAAGATTGAGTTAATCCGAAGAGGAATGAAGGAAGCTCAATCCAGGCAGAAGAATTACGTAGATAAGAGGCGCAAAGACCTAGAGTTCTTGGTGAGAGACATAGTTTTCATTAAAGTATCACCGATGAAGGGTGTCGTACAATTTGGAAAGTCGGGAAAGTTGTCCCCGAGATATGTTGGACCATTTCAAACTATAAAAAGGATTGGAAAGCTCGCGTACATAGTACAATTGTCGAGCGGTTCGCCAGGTGTCCGTAATGTATTTCATGTGTCTCATCTTCGCAAGTATGTGCATAATCCAGAGACTATTATTCCACAAAAAGTGTTGAAAGATTTGGTAACGGAGGCTAATTTAACTTTTAATAGACAACCAGTTCGAATTGTAGTGAGATATGGGAAATGATTGAGGACCTAGACAGTCAAGTTGGTGAAATTTTAGTAGAGCGACAATGAGTACGACTGTACGTAGGAGATAAAGGATAGGATTTGAGATACTTATCCTGATCTACTTTGAATGTATGTCTATATTAGATTTATGTATATTTCATAGTCAGATAGATTAGTATGGTTGTTAGGAGTCGTTACAGATGATTGCTATGTTTGCTAGTTAGTCCTTACTGAATTTTGAGGACGAAATTCTTTAAGGAAGGGAGCCTGTAGCACCACTATTTTTTAATAACATTATTGAGAAGATTCAATTAGAATAAATTAAATATAATAACGTAGACAAGGATATTGAGGTTGATTAATAAATATGTAGCGTCCGTGCTTATTTAAATTAATTGAACTTATAAATGCTTAATTACTAGCTAAATAAACATAAAGGCATTAGGGTAACTGCCGCCCACATTCTTCACCCTTATTCTATTTCCTTAGTCATATACGTTCATTTTATCCTAAACAAAAACATAAGAAAAAGAAAGAGAAAGGCCGATCATTAGGAAGGAAAGAAAAGAAAATCAAAGTAAAGCTTTGGATTCAAGCTGGAAGAAATCAATCTCAATTTGTCTTCAATTTTCTTATCAATTTTAAGGTAAATAATAATTACTACAATCCTATTTTTTGTTTTATAATCATATGTTTTTGGATTTAAGGGATAAATTCATTTTTATTATTTAGTGAATGATGGTATGCTTGGTTTATAAATTATATGGTTTAAACAAGGATGTTTAAATGGAGATATACACGGTTTTAGGTTAAAACCAAAGTTAAATGATTTTTAAATGACATGGGAAAAATTATAAGCTATGGAAAACATGATTTTGGAGTTGGGTTTCAGTTTCTATAATTTTCCAAGCCGTGGAGAATTAATTATGAATTTTCAAAGGAAAATATGGTCATTTAGGTTTACAAATTTATTTTGGAAAATATATTAAGAATTTGAGTCTGAAATTTTGAAATGTCAGATAGCATGATTAAAGTGAATTTCTGCAATTTTTAGGGATTTTTACTAGGTTGTTTAGTACGGAAATTAAATTATTTTGAAAGGAGGACCTAAATGATTCAATTATTTTGTTAATTGGAAGGGCTTAATTGTCAAAATTTATCATGTTTTTAGATCTGAGAAAATGTGGCAAATATTATTCGAATTATTTAAAAGTTTATGAAAGCCAATCAAATGTTTACAAGTAGGCAAGTTTGTTACAAAAAGTTTACTTTATTTGGTGAAAACAACCTTTTGCTCGGAAAAGGGGGTTCTGCCTTCTTTAGAAGGACCCTTTGACTCAGACCTTCCACCCCCAACCTAGTCGAGACCTTCTAGGTCGGAGCCAGCAAACCAATACACATGGTATCATTTAAATGGTACATAGTGTATTGAAGAAAGGCGGAAGGTAGGGTGCAAAAGGTAGCTTTCAAAGGGAATTGGTTCCTTTGTTTTGTTTTGTTGTAAACAAAAGTGCTTGCCTGTTTATAAATGGGTTTCGAAGTAGTTGAAACCAAAGCTTTCTAAAGGGTATTTCAAAGAGGCTTTCGAAAGAGAGTCACTGCCAATGTTTTAAAGAAGTAGCTTCTAAAGGAGTCACTTAGATTTTGTTTAAAGCTTTTGGAAGGGGTATTTTCGACCAAATCGAAACCGTTTTGCAAATTGATGACCTTCCATTGGCATTGAATACATCAATGTTGTCGAAAGGTTCAGTGTTTTTATAAAATACAAGCCAATTCCTTATGCTTTCGAAAGGGGTTAGGGATCTAGAAGGCAATGATTTCGGAACTTGTTTTACGTAGATGTTTTAATGCTTTTGAAAGGATGGTTTTGACACCATCAAGCTTCCCAAATACTTATTGAAATAAATAATAGTTTCGGAAGAGAGGCTTTCACTTATGTTCACTTTGACCCCAAAATGATGTTTTAAGTATAAACCCAATGCTTTCGAAAGAGGGACATTGAATGGTTTTAAAGTGTAACCTTCAGTGTTTTCGAAAGAGCGCTTTTAAATGGTTTTGAAGCTATGCTTCTGTGTTTATATGATCATACTTTAACATGGTCGAAAGGTTAAGAAAGTGATGTTTTCAAGTATTCGAAAGGCACGAGCCTTATGTTTTAAAGATAGATTTTTAGGCTTTCAAAGGAGGTCACCCTATGAGATTGAAAGTAGAGGTTTCAAAGGCTTCGAAAGGTTTGAAACCTAAAATCAAATTTTAAAGGTAAAGCCCATGGTTAAATAAATTAGTTTTGGAATGATTTCAAGTATGTGAATTTGAAGAAGTATTACCTTGATAAAAATATACGTTAAATGGACTAACTATATTCTATATGCAATTTATTTCAAGGAGCTAAATCACATGGGAGTGGTATTGCTAAATTATTATGTTTGCTTCTTCAAATATGATTATATTCACATGATAAAGAACCCATACCTGTATTTTAGGGATAAAGGGGTAGAAGAACAAGCTAGGATAACCCAGTAGTGAATATAATTTAATTAAACTCTTGAATGAGTATAATTGCATCCAAAGAGTCAGGGAGATCAAAATATATTATGCTTAAACTTTGAAGTTGTCCAGCAGATAGGTTCGTAGTAAACCCATGAAAACTAAGCTAAAGCAGTTTTTAGAGTTAACCAACATGTTCAAAGTAAACCCATGAAAACTATGTATTAAGGATAGTTGGCAAGGGCTAATTGGTTTATAGTGAACACAAGAAAACTATATCCGGATTAAGAATTGACATCGGTCAATAGGTTCCTACTCAATCCATGAAAACTAGGCTAAGAAAGAAGTAAATGGAAGCGTCGGTAGGTTCATAGTCAACCCATGAAAACTAGGATAAGAAGGGAGTTACTGGGTAAACCTATAAGTTCCTTGTCAACCCATGAAAACTAGTGTAAGGGATTAGTTATTGGAATGACTAATAGATTCAGGGTGAACCATGGATTAATTAAGTTAATTGGCAAGAGTCTATAGGTTCCTAGTGATCCCATGAAAATTATGAATTAGGAAAGAGTGTCCATATATAATGAAAAAGGTTGTTAGTAAACCCAAGAAAAATAATAGGTTAATAGTGACCCTAACTATAACTATGTCAGGATGTCATCCTAAACCAGGGATAGCAAATCCTAAATGATTTTATATATGCATACCATCCTAATATTTTGAAATGTATGTTTTAACCATTGTGGATGCAGGAGCACGGTATATGGTTTTAAAATGGTTTTAAGATACTGGAGAGGGGAAAACTCATTTAGCTAAGCGGCATGGCTCACTAGATATCTAAAAGGATTGAGATGTTAGATTATTATTCATGCCAAGTTTTATGTCTGACTCGAAGTTTTTGTTTTCCGCTTAAACTTACGGGTACTCAATTGAATTTTAGTATGTTGAGGTTTAGGGTTTCAGATTCTCTTCTTAGAGGAATAAACTTCTGAAGGCATGCAGGAGGCAGTTAATTACTTAGAATTATCATTTTTCGCTACATATTTGGATGTAAAGGCAAAGTTATTAGCCTTACTATATACTCTGATCAACCAATGAGGTATCTTCATATATCGCTCTTAGCGTATGTGTTATAATTATATTTTGCTAAACATGGTTAACGCTTTAGGATTCTGTAATGAACATGAAATGTTTGAATGGAATGTGATCAAATTAAACATTAATGAATAACTAACCGATTTCTTTGAAATATGGTTTTGAATTGTTAAATTTTTTCCATATTCTTGTGATTTGTGTATCATTGAATCTAGCGTACCATATTGGTCACCGAGGAGTAATAATTATGGATGTCTAAAGCATCCGTAGCCGTTAGTTTTGGGCCTCCAAGTAGGGAGATGTTACTAGTTTGTATCAGAGCATAGGTTTATGTAACTTCAAAAGAAAAGTAAAAACTAAAATATTTTTTGAAACATAATCCGAAGATTTCGAAAATATGAACGGGGTTTGGGTTAACGCTATAGTAACTTATTTGTATTAGATATATAGGTATATATCAAGTATGTATTCCTCACTCTCTTAGACCGTTCTTATATATCTTACTAAGGCTCGTATGCAGATTTATGAGAAAGAGGATACGGAAGCAGGCAATGGAAGATGAAATCTTAGTTGAGGAAGCACCATAAACAATGGAAATGCTCGACCTAATACTCGGAGAAACCAAGATCGACAGGCTAATGCTAACCAAAATGCTGAAGCCGATGTAGGTTCTTGAAATCTGCCAATAGATGCGGGGATGGTGTATTAGTTGTTAGTAAATCTTTTGCAAGCATGAGCTATTAGTAATGTTGAAGGAGCTGATCTTATAGCTCCAACTAGATATAATTATGCTAGGCTGAGCAGGGATTACATCAGTCTGGGTGGAAAGCCTTTTGTTGGAACAAAGGTTGCCGTTAAAGTCGAGAACTGTCTTTTAAACTATGAGAGGATTTTTACTGACTTAGGCATGGATGATAGAGAAAACAAAAGGCTTGCCTCTACACAGTTGCAAAGGTAATCGCTTCATTCGTGGAACAGTGTGACAATCGGAGTTCAGGTAGAAGAGCTGACATGGGCTGATTTTGAAAGAAGGTTTGAGTAGAGGTTCTTATCTGGGGTTACTAAATTGGCATTGATGAGGAAGTTCATGGATCTTGTTCAGGGAGATATGTCAGTGATCGAGTATGCTGCTAAGCTTGATGAGCTGTCTTGATATGGATACGCTTTAGTAGACACTGATATCAGTAGGAATGAGAGATTTATTCGTGGATTAAGGCTAGAGTTAGTCAGCATGACTATGGCTCATGTCAGAGAGCCTTTTAATGTGGTGGTGGAGATGGTTATCCGCCATGAGGTGATGCTTGCCGTGTCAGTTAGAGTGAAACCAGTTGAATCCCCGAGTCCTTAGAGAAAGAAAAGGAAATTATTTAAGAAGAAGGGAGCCTAAAAAAGGGAGGCTGCCAAGAAGGCAAAGGCCGATTTGGTGTGCTATAAGTGTGACAAGAAGGACCATTATGCTCATGAGTGCTGGAGGGCATGAGAAAGAAGCCTGTAGAGAAGAAGAACGTGAAATACTTCAATTGCAACCATGTTGGGCATTATAAGAATCAATGTCCGAAGCCGATCATGGAAGATAGAGGGAATGTTTTGCTATTGAACCACCATCTTCTTCTAGACCTATAGCAGTAAAGAAGGGGAAAATTGTGATGGAAGGTACACTTTTGATTTAGAGTATACCAGTCAGAGTACTATTTGATACTTGTGCATCACATTCATTTATATCACAGTATTTGTTTGATAGGTTATGCATGGAGCCTATATACCTTATTACTTCCTTAAGGGTTGTGAATCCAATAGGAGGGTATGCAACTCTAAGGATGGGATGTGATCAGTCAGAACTTGATTTGTTAGGTCATAAGTTTGCATGCAGTTTATATGTTTTTGATTTCTTAGATTTTGGGATCATTTTGGATATGGATTGGTTGGGTAAGTATGAGGCTAGGATATTTTTTTAGGATAGGGAAATATCGTTGAGGCACTCAGATAGTCATAACCAACTCATCTTCTCAGTGAAGGATTTCAACTAAGAGTGTTTGTGCTTTGTTAAGTGCCATGGAGGTTGGAGAAGAGTTAAGCCAGGTTCGAGCAGCAAGGGAATTTGTAGATGTCTTTGAGCCACTCCGGACTACCACTGAAATGAGCTATTGAATTTCAAATAGATTATGTACCAGGAGCTGAGCTTGTCAGTAGACCACCTAGCAGGATAACACCCACAGAGACGAAGGATTTAAAAGTGCAGCTAGTGGATCTTGAGGAAAGAAATTTTATTATACCATGTAGTTTGCCTTAGGGAGCGGCCGCGGTGTTCGTAAAGAAACCAGATGGGTCTATAAGGATGTGTATCAACTATCGCAAGTTAAACGAAAGGAAGATCAAGAATAGGTACCCACTACTGAGGATAGATGACCTATTTTATCAGTTGAGTGAATCCAGAGCGTTTTCCCAATTAGATTTGGCGAAGAGATTCCATCAGTTGACAGTGGCAAAGGATGGTATTCCTTTGACTGCATTTTGGACAAGATATGGTTAGATGAGTGGTTAGTAATGCCATTCGGATTGACGAATGCACCTGCTTTCTTCATAGACTTGATGATCTGGGTTTTTCGAGAGCACTCGGATAGGTTCGTGTTGGTATTCATAAATAGAATTTTGATGTACTCAAAAGATGAAGAGAGCATAAGATTCATCTTAGTGTGGTGATGGAGACGCTGAGGTAGAATCTACCGACGACGAAGTTTTCCAAGTGTCATTTTTGGAAAAAAGAAGTTAAGTTTCTTGGTCATGATTTCAAAAAAAGGATTATCAGTCGATCTAGATAAGATCGAAGTTGTGAACAATTGGAAGAGACCAAAGACGGTAACTAAGATCTAGAGTTTTTTTGGACTTGCTGGTTATTATCGGAGATTCATCAAGGATTTCTCACAGATAGCAATGCCTTTGACTAAGCTTACCAGAAAGGAAGTGAAGTTTTTTTGGTCTAACAAATGTGAGGAAGGGTTCCTTAAGTTAAACATTTGTTGACCAATGCTCCAATGTTAGTAGTTCCAGATGGTAATCAAGGGTTGGTAGTAAACACTGATGCATGTGGAACTAGATTGGGAGTAGTGTCGATGCAAAAGGGCAAAGTTATTGCTTACGCATCTAGGCAGCTTAGACCGCATGAAGTAAGATATCCTACTCATGATTTGGAGTTGGCTGCAATGATCTTTGCCTTGAATATTTGGAGGCAGTATCTCATAGGAAAGAGATTTGAGTTGTTTACCGATCATAAGTCATTAAAGTATTTATTCTTTCAGAAGGAGTTGAATATGAGGTAGCAGAGGTATTTTTGGCTGCTTATGATTTCGGTATAAAGTATACTCCTGGAAAAGGAAATAAGGTAGACTACGCTCTCAGTAGGAAACATCAGAATGTGGTGTTAGTGATGTTGGCAAATTGGAAGCTTCTAGAAGCCTTGGCCAGTTGTGGTTTGCAGTTTGGATCTACTGCTAGTTCTAGTCAGGGTGCCGCATGTTGTTTTATTTAGAAGTTTGACCAGGGCTGATTGAGAGGATAACTTCTAAGCAGAGAGAAGATCAAAATTTATCTGAGAGGATAAGAAGGCTTGAGGTAGGATTAGAGAATGATGATCTAAAGGACTTTAGTCTCGACCAAAGAGGATGGTTGAGAAAGAAGGGACGATTATGTGTTCCGAACATAGGGAACTTAATGAGGGAAGTTCTGGAAGAGTGTCATCAATCGAAGTTCACGAGTCATCTAGGAGGGACCAAGATGTATCAAGATATGAATAGGAGCTTCTATTGGGAAGGCATGAAGAGTGATGCTAGCTTGTGGGTTAGGAAGTGTGTTAACTGTCAATAAGTGAAGGTCAAACATCTAAAGCCAAGTGGATTGCTTCAGCCTTTAGAGATTCTAGTTTGGAAATGGGATTTGATATCTATGGATTTTATTGATAAGTTGCCAAGGTAAAGGAGATGAAATGAAAGTATATGGGTTATTGTGGACAGGTTGACCTAAAGTGCCCATTTCCATCCAATAAAGTCGACCCGGACGGCATCAGTTTTGGCTATTTTGTTCATAAAGAATATAGCCAGACCTTATGCGATTCCTAGTAGCATTGTCAGCGACGGAGATGCTTTATTCACTTGCGAATTTTGAAGGAGTCTACAAGAGGTATTAGGAAGGAAGCTCAAGATGATTACAGATCACCGACAGAAGGATGGGCAGACAGAGAGAGTCGCTAAGGTACTCAAGGATTTATCAAGAGCGTATGTATTTTACTTCAGTGTATCTTAGGAAGATCACCTACATTTTATTGGGTTTTCCTATAATAATAGTTATCCGACTAGTATAGGAATGACACCTTTTGAAGCTTTGTATAGATGACCATGCAAATTGACAGCATGTTGGTTGTAGACAGGAGACAGATTGGCCTTACGTCCAGATCTAGTTAGAGAGGCGCTAGAAAATATTGAGTTAATCCGAGGATGGATGAAGGAAACTCAATCCAGGTAGAAGAGTTACGCAGATAAGAGGCATAAAGACCAAGAGCTCTCTGTGAGAGACAGGGTTTTCATTAAAGTATCACCGATGAAGGGTGTGTACTATTTGGAAATTCAGGAAAGTGGGCCCGAAATATGTTGGATCATTTTAGATTATTGGAAAGCTTGCAAACAAGTAGAGTTGCCAAGAAGTTCATCTAGTGTCCATAATGTATTCCATGTGTCTCATCTTCGCAAGTATGTGTGTAGTCCAGAGGCTACTATTCCACACAAAGAGTTGGAAGATTTGGTAGTAGAGCCTGATTTGACTTTTGTTAGACAACCAGTTCAGGTTTTAACGAGAGATATGAAAAGATTGAGGACCAAGAGAGTCAAGTTGGTGAAATTTCAATGGAGTGACAACGAGAATGACCGTACTTGGGAACAGAGTACAGGATTCAAGATACATATCATGATCTGCTTTGAGGGTATGTGTATATTAGATTTATATTGATATTCCCTAGTCAGGTAGACTAGTATGGTTGTTAGTAGTCATTACGGATGATTGTGATGTTCGCTAGTTAGTCCTTAGTGAATTTCGAGGACGAAAATCTTTAAGGAAGAGAGCCTGTAACACCCCTAAATTTTTAGTAACATTATTCAAAAGATTTAATTAGAATAAATTAAATATATAATGTAGATAATGAGATTGAGATTGATTAATAAATATGTAGTGGCCGAGCTCATTTAAATTAAACGAACTTGTAAATGGTTAAGTGTTAACTAAATAAATATAAGGGCATTAGGGTAATTGCTACCCACATTCTCCACCCTTATACCATTTCCATAGTCACACACATTCACTTTATCCTAAACAAAAACATAAGAAAAAGAAAGAGCAAGGCCGACCATTAGGATGGAAAGAAGAGGAGAAAATCAAAGTAAAGCTTAGGATTCAAGCTTGAAGAAATCAATCAAAATCAATATTCAATTTCCTTATCCAGTCTAAGGTGAATAATAATCACTACATCTCTATTTTTAGTTTTATAATCATATGGTTTCGGATTTAAGGAATAAATTTGTTTTTATGATTTAATGAATGATGGTATGCCTGGCTCGTAATTTATGTGGTTTAAACAAGGATGTTTAAATGGAGATATACATGCTTTTAGGATAAAATCGAAATTAAATGATTTTTAGATGCCATGAAAAAAATTATAAGTTATGGAAAACATGATTTTGGAGTTGGGTTTCAATTTTTATAATTTTCCAAGCAACGGAGAATTAATGATGTATCATCAAAGGAAAATATGGTTATTTGCGTTTATAAATTTATTTTGGAAATTCTATTAAGAATTTGGGTATAAAATTTTGACATGTCAGATAACATGATTAAAGTGAATTTTTGGAATTTTCGGGGATTTTTAGTAAGTGATTTATTATGGAAATTAAATTATTTTGGAAGGAGGACCTAAATGATTTAATTGTTTTGTTAATACGAAGGGCTTAATTGTCAAAAGTTATCATGGTTTTAAACATGAGAAAATGCGAAAAATATAATCCAAATTATTTAAAAGTTTATGAAAGCCAATCAAATGTTTATAAGTAGGCAAGTTTGTTATAAAAAGTATACTTTATTTTGCAAAAACAACATTTTGCAAAGAAAAGGGGGTTCCGCCTTCTTTAGAAGGACCCTTCGACTCAGACCTTCCACCCCCAACCTATTCGAAAGCTTCTAGGTCAGAACCAGCCAACCAGTACACATGGTATCATTTAAATTGTACACAGTGGATTGGAGAAAGGCGGAAGGTAGGGTGTCGAAAGTTAGCTTTCGAAGGGGATTTGTTCCTTTGTTTTATTTTGTTTTAAAAGAAAAGCGCTTGCCTATTTATAAATGAGTTTCAAAGTAGTCGAAACCATAGCTTTCGAAAGGGTATTTCAAAAAGACTTTCGAAAGAGATCCGTCGCCTATGTTTTAAAGAAGTAGCTTCTGAAGGCGTCACCAAGATTTTGCTTAAAACTTTTGGAAGGGGTAGTTTCGACTAAGTCGAAACCCTTCTACAAATAGATGACCTTCCGTTAGCATTGAAGACATTTATGTTGTCGAAAGGTTAAGTATTTTTGTAAATACAAGCCATTTCCTAATGCTTTCGAAAGGGGTTAGGAGTTTCGAAGGCAATGGTTTCGGGAGAGGTTTCGAAGCTAACCCTCACTTTGTTCAGATGTTTTAATGCTTTTGAAAGGATGGTTTTGACACCATCAAGCTTCCCCAATACTTGTTGAAATAAAGAATAGTTTCGAAAGTGATGCTTTTTCTTATGTTCACTTTGACTAAAAAATGATGTTTTAAGTATAAATCCAATGCTTTCGAAAGGGGGACCTTCAATGGATTCGAAGGGTAACCTTCAATGGTTTTGAAAGAGAGCTTTCAAATGGTTTTGAAGCTATGCTTCTATATTTATATGATAATACTTTAACATGGTCGAAAGGTTTCGAAAGTGATGTTTTAAAGTATTCGAAAGGTAGGAGCCTTATCTTTTAAAGATGGATTTTTAGGCCTTCGAAGGAGGTCATCGTATGAGACCGAAAGCAAAGGTTTCGAAGCTATCAAAAGGTTTTAAAACCCAAACTCAAATTTTAAAGGTAATACCCATGGTTAAATAAAGGATTTTTGAAATGATTTCAAGTATGTGAATTTGAAGTACTATTGCCTTGATAAAACTATAAGCTAAAGAGATTAACTCTGTTCTATATGAAATGTATTTCAAGGACCTAAAACCCACAGGAGTGGCATTGTTAAATTATTATGTTTGCTTCTTCAAATATGAGTATAATCACATGATAAAGAACCCATAAATGTATTTCAGGGATAAAGGGTAGAAGAACCAACTAGGTTAACCCAGTAGTGAATATAATTTGATTAAACTCCTAAATGAGTAGAATTGCATCCAAAGGTCAGGGAGACCAAAATATATAATGCTTAACTTTGAAGTTGTCCAAGAGATAGGTTCATAGCAAACCCATGAAAACTATGCTAAGGTAGTTATTGGAGGTAACTAACAGGTTCATAGTAAATGTGACGGCCTGCAAATCCATACCCTTCGAATCGACAATAATCCACACATGTCCAACCCAAAAAGAATAGATTGATGGAAAGTCAAGTGAAATAAAAGAAGAGAGAAGAAAAGAAGAGAAGAAAGAGAGAAGATAGAACCAAATAGAACAATACAGAATCTCATATTGCAGCGAAAACATATAATATCATATCAGTGATCTTTACAAAGCAGAAAATGTATATACATGCATTAATCAGAGTTCAACAATCAATCACAAGTTATCAGCCTGAACAGTTATAATAATATGTCCTCACAATTGCCAATAATATACAACAATTAAGCAAATCGGATAATCAAAACAGTATATACGAGAATGAAGATCTCCAGCTCTCCTGCTGAAGCTCCAAAGCATACAAACCACAATAATCAGATACACGACGTCATATCGTGTAACGATATATTTAGAGGAGGATGATCATACCCTACTTGGGAGTGATCCACTTAGCCCTGCTGCATCTAATCCTGGTTTGGTCATTTTCGGTTGATGAGGCCAAAGGTAACAATTACCTTTCACATATCACATTTCACATCACTTTGAAGCCACACGGCCATTTTCGTTGACTACTAATTGCCTTCTATAAAAATACAACCCTTGAGCTCATACGTCTCAAAGAGGGTGTTAAGCTAAGAGAAGTTTCCTTCTCTGCCACCACTGATGCATGTTTGTAAAAACCAATGTACGTAATCTTTAGAAATGCAATGTCAGAAAAACATCCATACAAGTTGTCCAGGAAAAGGACAAAGCGAAGCTACTTTCCTACCACATCTTGTGGGGAAATCCGTGGGATTAGTAGCGAATAGTCCTTGCATTGGATATTTCATAATGAAAAGACCACTGCTCCTATATGTATATTGGGATTTTAACCCCAAATGATCAATAAGCAGTCCCCCATTATGAAAATTCAGAATAGCGATATCATCAATAACCTGCACAATTGAACGTATATACGTTGGTTCGAAGTGGTTTTCAAATAAATCTAATCCCGATCTCTTCGCACCAGCAACGCAAAAGCGTTTCTCAACCTCACATAAGAACTAAGTATCTTAGACTTATCACGTTTCCAACTTTCAACTTGCTATTCTTCGGGCTAAGAAGGAAGCTTGATAGATTGGAGTAATACTCCGCACTATAAGAATCAACATCCTCAACACAAACGACAATCGAGCCTACACAGATGGCTATGTGCTAAGTGTACGACTAAATAGTTCCCACATCAAGTCGAGGAACTAAAATGGCCAAATTTGATAGTCTGTTATTTAACTGTTAAAGCAAACAAACAAATATTTACCTTCATATGCAATTACTAGGCCCTTTTAATTAATTTTTTATTAATTAAATCACTTGGAAATTATCCTTTAAAAAGATATGTTCTCAAAATCATTTCAATATTGGAAAACATTTCCATATACTTATTTAATAATAAGTAAGTCACAAATCAATTTATTTCCAACACTTAGAAAACATTACATATACTTAAATCAGGATTAAGTATACATTAATTCTTTTAAGGAAAACATTATCTTTAAATATATTTATTTGCGTCAAAACGAATGTTGCATAAAACATCGTTACGACAACCCAAAATCACTAGTATATAGATTCGATAATTAGATGGATAATAAATTCCATATACTATACAAAACATTTCCTTTTGAAAATCATTTACTATAACAACGGTGTTATAGTCCATCATTTCCTTATTTCTCGAAAATATCTATTTCAACAGCGAATGCTGAAATCTATGTATTCGATACTCAACACATTTTAAAGCATCTTCAAATCATTTTACTCCATTTAAAATTTCACTTTCCAAAACATTCATTTAACTTAAAAGATTATTCACTATCCAAAATCATGAATGTACTTCGTTTACCACATCCAATAATTCTACACATTTATTAAAGATAATCCACTGTCCAAAATCGTGAATATAATTCATTTACCAGTTGCTTCTATATATTCATTAAAGGATTATCCACTGTCTATAATCGTGGATATATCTCCTTTACCAAATTCATCACTTCTACATATTTATTAAAGGATTATCCACTGTCCAAAATCGTGGATATAATACTTTTAATAAACTTCTATATTTAATTTATCCCATTCAATTGATTTCACATTTATAAAACAATATTTATAAGTCACAATTAATTTTAGTAAATACTTCCATGTACAAAATTCACTTATGAACCAATCTTATTTATATCTCGTTTATATGTCAAAATCCAAATTATAAGTTAATTTACTTATAATATTCTCATTTCCAAAATTCGTTCTTTTTATAACTTCATCAATTTATAAATCTTATTGACTTATAAAATCCATTTATAACTTCATTTTAACACGTATAAAACTCCTTTACGATTCCAATATTTTTGATTTCTAAAGTATCAATTTTATAAATCTTATATATAAACCGTTCATAATAAATTCAAAAATATCAATTAAACTATTTTACTAAATAGTTAACTTCATATTTCAAAAATCACACACTGATTATATTTCACAAAAATCATAATTTTTATAACATAAAAACTATAATATTTATTTATTTAAAATAAATTCATTTACATAACAATTCAAAAATTAAAAAAACATCTATATTCAAAATCACTTGGAAATCCTTTTTAAATTTGGAAATCATCACTTTAACATTTTAAATTCCCAAAAATAGGCCTAATGCTGCAACATCATCAAATACATCAATCATGACAACCAAAACATCATATATCATATGATAACAGTATATATCAGAATATCTGTAAATAAAATCAATACTGGTGAGGAATCCAATTGGATCTCTCCAACCTGTCATCTGCAACAAATATACATATTAGAATATGTGTATAATGTCTGCTCCGAGGCAGATACGCGTATAAAGGGTCATCCGCTCGTACACGAGAACATATAGGGTCTCATCTGCTCCAATAGGTAGGAATATATCCAAATACCAATCAATATATAGATATCATATATCATCCAAACAATCTCAGACATCATAAATAAAATATTTTCTCACTTATATAAAAATAGCAGTGAGTCAAAAAGATTGAGCTGTACTCACTTTGATTCCAATAGCAGTTGCAATGTTTTATTGCGAATAAAATTAATCATCCATTTAATTTTACCCAAAATTTACACTAGCTCCAATCAACTCCAAACCAACTCTAAATTGTAGTGCTCGTCAATACGGACTCAACGCAACTTGTTTCGTTAAAAGACGGACCTCGTATGAAGAACTTATAACATTTAAAGTTCATACGAATTTATAATATAGTAATTTCAAGTTCTGTTTTCATTTTAAAACCCTACGTTGCATCGTGGCCATTGATATCTCCACTTCAAATCTGGGCTGTGTATTTTGTTTCTTCCTCCATTGTTCAAGGCCGAACAAAGAAACCCAAAGCCACCGATCTTCCCTTAATTTTCACGCCACCATCTCAACGTGCTAGCTCGATCAACCATCTTCATTCGAAAGGCCATCGCCACCTTCATCATCACGGACAAAATGGATGAACTCGATCGCCTCCCTGCATCGGAAATCATGCACGAACCGTAGCCAAATGCTGCTATTTCGTCGACAATCCAATGCGTAATTTTTGATCACCACCGTTGATCTAAGAGACCTCGTCGCCCTCTTCATCTTTGTAGTTGAACATTTTTGATGAAAGTGAATGGATTAGAAGACATTGAGGGAAGAAGATCAGCCATTTTAGGCCATTGAAAATGAAGTGGCGGCCTGCCCTAGCAGATTTAAGGTTTGTGAAAATTAGAAAAACAGGTAGCCTTTTATAGAAAATTTCGTGACACTATTCACCCGAAAAATTTTCAAACTCGAAACAAAGCATGCCACCTAGCGTTTATAATGTTTTAGCCCTATTATGAACGTAATGGAATATATATCGGGAGCCAATTCGATCGTGTTTGGAAAATAGGTTTTCAAATCGAATTATTTAACTTTAAAATTTACTTAAACAGATTTCTATGCGTTTTAGCTTGCCTCGGAGGAACCGTAAATCCGATTGGCATGAAATTTGAAATCTTATAATAATATAACATTACAGATCCAATGAAACTAGTTTCGTTAAAATTCGAGACTGTTTTAAAAATGACTGTTTTTACGCATTCATTAAATATTCAAATATTCAAATTCTACAATTTAACTTTTAGTTCAATTTCAAAAGTTCTCTAACATCATTCTAATTCAAATAAAATTTAATACAACTTTATAAATCATTTTTATTCATATATAATTCAATTTTCAATTATTTTTGTAATTTCAACTATTAAATTAACAATTTAGTTATCCAGTTAAATCAAGATATTCGAAATATAGTTTATTCAGCTTATAAAATTAATTTCGAATATTTAAAATCAACCAAATATACGAATATCAAATGACTAAAATTCTGGTTTGTTACAATGAACCCATGAAAACTACATATTAAAGACAGTTGGTAGGGGCTAATTGGTTTGTAATGAACCCATGCAAACTATATCCATATTAAAAATTAACAGCAGTCAATAAGTTCCTAGTCAACCCATTAAAACTAGGATAAGAAAGAAGTTAATGGAAGAATCATTAGGTTCCTAGTCAAACCATGAAAACTAGGATAAGAGATTAATTATTAGAATGGCTAACAAGTTCAGGGGGACCCATGAATTAATTAAGTTAATTGGTAGGAGTCTATAGGTTCTTACTGGTACCATGAAAAGCATAAACTAGGAAAGGGTCTCCATGTATGATGAAAAAGGTTGTTAGTAAATCCATGAAAACTAATAAGTTAGCAGTGACCCAAAAAACTATAACTATGAATGGTGTCAATCTAAACTGGGCATAGCAAATCCTAAATGATTTTGTATATGCATATCATACTAATGTTTTGTGTAATGCCCCTGAATTTTAAATAACATTATTTAGGTTATTTAGTTGGATAAACAAAATCGAATAATGTGAATAAGTAGGGAGATGAGATTAATAAATCTAATAGTTGTGTCTAAATGAATGGACTAAAATAAGACATAACTAAATTTAGAAGGAGGAATTTCCTAAGGGGTAAACTTAAAAATAAGGCTGCCATTCTTTGTATATGTTTCCTCCTCCACCTTAATAAACTTCCACTTTTTTCATTCTTAACATCCATATACATCGGCCGACCATTAAAAGCTCTATGAAGAGTTTAAATTGAAGAATAAGCTAAGGACTTAAAGCTAAGAAAGTATGTCATTCACTAATCAACTAATTAAGGTGAATAATTAGGTTTATCATCTCATTTTTCTATGTTTGGATCGGTTATGGGTATACCCGATTGATGTTTATGATTTTGGTTAGGATATAACCGTTTAAACCATTGTTCGGAAAAGACATGGGTGTTTTAAAATGTTAATGGGCTAATTAACACGTTCTCCTTCAGTTTTGGTTAAAATTCTGAGTTTTTTTTATCTTCATATGCTTTGAAATTTTTATTTGTTGAAGTATATTATTTCTCTGATTTTTGGTGATTGCTGGGAATTTTTCCTTCGTGGTTTACTAAGGTAATTAAATTATTTAAGACCACTGGCTAAACTAAAAATTTGCTTGCTAAATTACTTAAATTCGAAAAGAAATTGCTATTGGAAATATTGGATGAACAAGTACAGTGTTTTGAGAGAAAGGTTGAATTTTGTATATTTTTCACTATTTGGAAGTATAGGAGAAGGCTCCTCAGCCAATCAAAATGAGACAAACAAGATAAAAACATCACTTCAATGGGCCCAGTTTTTACTTCGACTCCAACAGGACCGCTTTTACTCTTTCGATGATTTCGAAAGGTACCTTTCACCTAAGAAGGAAGCTAAACAGTTACCACTGCCAATGCCGAAAGGTAGACAAAGGGCCGAAGGAAAGAAAAAGGCAAAGGGATGGGGAGGCTGCTTTCAAATAGAAATATAATTGCTTTCGAATTAGTTGAAAGGGGATCTATCGATTTTAAAATTTTACAAGAGATTAAATTTTTTATACATTCAAGAAGGGATTTCGAAGGGGATCTTCAAAAGCTTAAACCTTAAAGAGTACTATTTTAAAAAATGTTTTCTAAAATGGTGTTTTAATACCTTTTGACAAGATGAAGGGTTAACCTTCCACCAAGTTCATAAGTATACTTTCGAAGGATTGGTTCCAACACCAACACTTCATATTTTTTAATTGATTTTGAAAGGTTTTGAAGGGGTTATCTTCAATGATTGCGAAAGGTTTCGATGGAATGGTTTGATTTCGAAAGTTTTTGAAGCGTTATCTTCAATGATTGCGAAAGGTTTTGATTTTAAAAGGTTTGATTCAAAAGGATTTGAAGGGGTTATCTTCAATGATTGTGAAATGTTTTGATTTCGAAAGGTTTGATTTCAAAAGGATTGATTTCGAAAGGTTTTGAAGGGGTTATCTTTAATGATTGCGAAAGGTTTTGATTTTGAAAGGTTTGATTTTGAAAGGTTTTGATTTTGAAAGGTTTTGAAGGGGTTACCTTCAATGATTATGAAAGGTACAATTTTACGATGCTTTCAAAAGGAAGGTTTCCAAAGGGACTAACTTCGGAGCGTTATTTTCTTTCGAATGGGACTTCATTCGAAGAGTTTAAAAGGGTTCTTTTAGCTATTTTCCTTGAGTCAAACTTTGCAAATTTGAAGGGGTTACTCCGAAGGGTTATAACATAAAATACTTATTTTGTTTGAAGATGTAAGGGGGAAGCCTTATATAAATTTGATGTTATTAAACTTTGGGGACAACGGGATGGGATTACTGATTTCTATACGTAGTTTGGGGTTACAAACAGAAATATTCTTTCGAAATTATACAATGGGGCTATTAATGTATCTTTATTTAATTTAAACTAATTTGGGCTACCAATGGGAATAGATTAAACATGTAGAATACATGGGGAAAATAAATAATCATGGGATTCATGAGTTTTTATAAATAATCATAGGGATCATGATATTTTAAATGGCCAAGTGATGGATTCTTGGTTAACCTAGTAAAACCATGGAATGTGCAGTGGATAACCCACATCAAATTTTAAATTTAAGAATGTTTTGCTAGAGGCGGTTAGCCTCGAGAATTGGGACCTAAGGGTTCATAGTTATCCAAGGAAAACTGGGGAGTGTGAGGTTGATAGACCATACCATCTTTTGTAAAATAATGTAGATGGATAATCTGCATTTATTTTAAAGGGATTTGGGATGGGCAGTCCTATTAAATTATGACGGATAGTCATTTTAAAGATTTTAGAGGGGAACTCTAATAAACTGATTTTAGATGGGATATCCAATAATTGTGTGGATGGGATATCTAATACATATGATTTGTGGCTTTATTTTCAAATTATGTTAAGACTAATCATTTTGGGTGCAGAGGCATAGTAAATGATTTGCATGTTTGTTTTGGATACTAGTGAGGGAAAAACCTATCCTACTAGCGGCATGGTCTCACTATCTCTCTATTTATGATAAGATATCGTAAGGGATTATTCATGCTAAACTTATTGTCTGACTCGAAGTTTGTGTTTCTCCACAAACTCTTGGGTACTCAAAAATTAATTTGTGTAGTCTGAGAGTGGAAGACTTTCAGGTTTTTGGACGAATAAGTTTCAGAAGACGTGCACGAGGCAGTGATATAGGAGCTATTTCGTGCATTCCGTTGTGATATACTAAAAATAGTAAATTTTCATATTTATTAGTTCTTTTGATCATCATAAGGGGACATCTTCATATGTCGCTCTTATCGTATTTTGTATATGTATATGTGATTCGAATGTGGTTAACATCTAGGATTATGTAATTAAATCTTAAATGAAATTAATAAGAAATGAGAAATTTTGTTTTGTCGAAGTTTAAATTTCTTTCATATTCTTGTGTTTCTGTATTGCCAATTGTTTCAAGACTCTGGCTTAGGTCACTCAGAAATAAAACCTATGGATAACTGCAGCATTTGTCGTAGTTAGTTTTGAGCTTCCAGAAGCAGAATGTTACAAGTTGGTATCAGAGCATGGTTTATTACTTAAAAGGAATTTAAACCTTAAAAGATTTTTAAAGCATAATCTAATGAATCTAAATATGGTTGGGCTTGGGTAAGCGTTTTAGTAACGTATGTGTACTTTTCTATAAATACCTAAGTATGTATTCCCCATCCTCTTTGATCGTTCTTCTGTATCTACCAAGATTGAATTTCAAGTAGTAGGGAAGTAAGATATGGAGGCAGTAAACGAAAGAGTGAATCAAGGTGGAAGATGCATCGCAACACGTGGAAATGTTTGACCTGATAATAGGAGTAGCCAGGGCCGATAGGAAAATGCAAACCCAGATGAAAATGCCAATGTTGGTGCTAAGATTCCGCCGATTGATATGGGGATGATATATCAGTTCTTCGTGAATATGATGCAAGCTGGAGCAGCCACGGGAGTGGCTATAGGGAACGATGGAGGAACTAATCCAGTGGCCACAATTGGCAATAATTATGCCAAGCTGAGCAGGGATTACACTAGTCTTGAAGGAAGCCTTTACTGAGAACCAAGGATGCAGTAGAAGTGGAGAATTGGCTATTGCATTGTGAAAGGATATTTGAAGATCTCGGCTTGATGGATATGTAGAAGAGGAGACTTTCTTCTAGGCAATTGCAGGGAGCAGCATTGTTTCAGTGGAACGAAGTTACCATAGGAGAGCCAAAGAAAGACATGACTTAGGCTGAATTTCGAAGGAGGTTCGAAGAAAGATTTTTATCAGAGGTTGCCAAGTCAACATTGCTCAGGAAATTTGCAGATTTAGTCCAAGGGGATAGATTGGTGATTGAGTATTCTACGGAGTTTGGCGAGCTGTCCCATTACGGATACGCTACTGTGACGAGAAAGGGCACTATGCTAATGAGTGCCGCTCGAGTGGTGGAAGAGCAATTACAGTGAGGCCGAGTGTGAAGTGCTACAAATGTGTCTAGATAGGGCATTACAAGGACAAGTGTCCTGAGGCTGCTAAAGCTGGAATGGGAAAGGTCTTTGCATTGAAACCATCATCCTCTAGACCAACGGCTACTGAGAAAGGAAAAGCTATGATGGAAAGTATGCTTATGATTCGTAGTACTTCGGTTAGGATACTATTTGATACTTGTGCAGCGCACTCATTTATATCTCAGTATTTGGTGGATTTTTTATGTCTGGAACCTTTATACCTTATTACTCCTTTAAGGATTGGAAATCCTATAGGAGGGTATGCAACTCTGGGAATGAGATATAACCAAGTTCGAAATTAATATGTTAAGTCATATGTTTACATGCAGTTTATAAGTTTTTGATTTTGTGGGATTGGGGATCATATTGGGAATGGATTGGTTAGATAGATATGGTGCTAGGATATTTTTCCAAGTAGGGGAAATATCATTAAAACATCCTAATAGTCATGAGAGAAAATGCTTATGCGTTATTGGGTACTATGGGAATGGAAGCAGAGTTGAAGCGGGTTTATTTGCAAGAGAGTTTGCGGATGTGTTTGAAACAGTTTCGGGCTTGTCGCCGAAAAGAGCAATCAAATTTCAGGTAAATCTCATACCAAGAGCTGAACCCGTAAGTAGACCACCTAACAGGATGTCACCAACTGAGATGAAGGAATTGAAGGTGCAACTAGTGGAATTAGAAGGAAAGAGTTTCATCCGGCCAAGCAGTTTGCCTTAGGGAACGGCCGCGGTATTTGTTAAGAAGCCAAATAGGTCGTTAAGGATGTGTAGACTATCGTATGTTGAATGAGAGGACGATCAAGAATAGGTATCATTTGTCGAGGATTGATGACTTATTCGATCAGTTGAATGGAGCCAGAGTGTTTCCTAATTGTATTTGGCGACAGGTTTCCATCAGCTAAGAGTGGTAGAGGATAGTATTCCTAAGACGGCGTTTAGGACCAGATATGGGTCTTACAAATGGTTGGCTATGTCATTCGGGCTTACTAGTGTGCTAGGTTTCTTTGTGGATTCGATGAACCGGGTTTTTTGAGAGCACTTTGATAGGTTCGTATTGATTTTTATTAATGACATTTTGGTATATTCTAAGAATGAGAAGAATAATGCGGATCATCTCAGAATAATGTTGGAGACGCTAAGGCAACATCAGCTGAAAGCGAAGTTCTCAAAGTGTCATTTTTGGAAGAAGGAAGTGAAGTTCTTTGGTCATGTAGTTTCCGAGGAAGGTTTAGCCGTTGATCCGGATAAGATCGAAGCTAATAACAATTGGAAAAGACCAGAGATGGTAAGTGAGATTAGAAGCTTTCTTGGACTTGCAAGTTACTACCGATGGTTCATTATGGATTTCTCACGAATAATGGAATCCTTGACCATGCTAAGCAGGAAGGACGTGAAGTTTGTTTGGTCTGACAAATGTGAGGTGGCATTCCTTAACTTGAATTATTTGTTAACCAATCGGCCCATGTTAGTAGTTACCGATGGGAATCAGGGGTTGGTAGTTTACACCAATGCATGTGGTACCAGTTAGGTGCTGTGCTAATGCAAAATGGAAAAGTTATTGTCTATGCTTCTAGACAACTTAGACCGCATGAAGTGAGCCACCCTACTCATGATTTGAAGTTGGCAACGGTAATCTTCGAATTGAAGGTGTGGAGACATTATCTTTTGGGAGAAAGGTTTGAGCTATTTACAGATCCGAAGTCTCTACGATGTTTATTCTCTCGGAAGGAGCTAAACACGAGACAACAGATATGGCGGAGTTTTGTTACAGTTTATGGTTTTAGCATCGAGTATAAATAGGGAAAAGGAAATAAGGTGGCAGATGCACATAGCAGGAAACATCAGAATGTGGTGTTAGCTATGTTGGCGAAATGGAAAGACTTAGAAGCACTGGCTGCTTGCAATGTGCTGTTGAGTTCGACTACTGGATCTAGTCGGAATATCACCATGATGCACTGTTTGGAAGTTCGACCAATTCTGATTGAACGGATTGCTTCTAGGCAGAGGATTGAGTGTTAGCCGAGAGGATTAGAAGGTTAGATGTTGGAACCAAGATTGATGATTTAAAGGATTTTATTTTTGACCACAGGGGTTGGTTGAGACAAAAGGAACGGTTATGTGTTTTGGATGTTGGAAAACTTAGGAAGGAAGTTCTTAGGGAATGTCATCGATCGAAGTTTACGATTAATCTTGAGGGAACCAAGTTGTAACAGGATATGAAGAGAAGTTTCTTCTGGGAAGGAATGAAAAGAAATTCTGGCTTATGGGTGAAACAGTGTTTGAACCATCAGCAAGTAAAAGCTGAACATCAGAAGTCGAGTGGGTTTGTTCAGCCTTTGGATATTCCAGTTTGAAAGTGGGACTCGACACCCATAGATTTTATTGATGGGTTGCCAGTTTCAAATCAGGGTAATGAAAGTATATGGGTCATAATGGACAGATTATCCATTTCATTTCGGTAAGGTCAACCAGGACGGCTTTGGCTATGTTGTTCATGAAAGACATCATTAGATTGCATAGAATTCCTAGTAGTATCATCAAGGATAGAGATAGTTTGTTTACTAGCAAGTTGTAGAAGAGCCTGCAGAGTATGCTAGGCACTATGCTCAAGATGAATATCGCATATCATCCTTAGACGGATTAGCAGACAAAGAGAGTCAATAAGGTATTGGAAGATCTATTGAGAGCTTATGTGCTGGATATTAGTGGTTCTTGGGAAGATCACTTGCACTTAGTGGAATTTCCCTATGATAATAGTTAACATACTACTATAGGAATAGCGCCTATCGAAGCTTTGTATGGAAGTCCATGCAAATCACCAACATGTTGGTTAGAGACAGGAGACAGGTTAGTCCTTGGTCCAGATTTGGTGAGAAAGGTGATGGAAAAGATCGAGTTGATATGGGAAAGAATGAGGGAAGCTAAGTCTAGGCAAAAGAGTTACGCTGACAAAAGGCGCAAGGACCTGAAGTTCTTAGTTGGAGATAGAGTTTTCATCAAGGTACCACCGATGAAAGGTGTGGTTCGGTTCAGGAAGATCGGGAAGCAAGCACCGAGATATGTTGGACCATTTCCTATATCAGAGAGGATTGAGAGACTTGCATACCGAGTAGATTTTCCAATCAGTTTGGCCGGGGTCCACAATGCGTTTCATGTTTCTCATCTTAGAAAGTATGTTCATGATCCAGAAACTACTATCACTCCGATGGCATTGGAGGACTTAGTGGTGGAACCGGATATGACTTTTGTGAGGCAACCAGTTCGTGTTGTGGCAAAAGATGAGAAGAGATTAAGGAATAAGACAGTGAGGTTGGTGAAAGTTTAGTGGAGCGTCAACATGAAGGACTGTACCTAGGAGACAGAAGACATGATTAGGTCTACTTTTCCTAGGTTGTTTTAGATGGAATGTTCTATATAGGGTTTATATAGAATTTGGTTGGTAGGCTATACAAGCTTTGCTTGCATAGGTTATACACCTGTTGTTGTGTCCTAACTAAAATTTTGGGAACGAAATTATTTAAAGGGGAGAGTTTGTAACGCCCCTAAATTTTAATTAACATTATTAGGGATATTTAATTGGAAAATTAAATGGAATAATGTGAATAAGTAGTTCATATGAGATTAATAAATCTAATGGCCATTTCTAAATAAATGAACTAAAATAAGACTTAAATAAATTTAGAAGGAGGAATTTCCTAAGGGGTAAACTTGAAAACGGGGCTGCATTTCTTTGTATATATCTTTTCTTCCACCTTAATAAATTTCCAATTTTCATTTTTAACTTCCATATACTTCGGCCGGCCTTTAAAAAGCTCCAGGAAAAGTTTAAACTGAAGAATAAGCTAAGGAATTAAAGCTATGAAAGTATCTCATTTTCCAATCGACTAATCAAGGTGAATAACAATATTTATGGTTTATTTTTCCATGTTTGGATCAGTTATGGGATATACCCGATTCATATTTATGGTTTTGGTTAGGATATAACCATTTAAACATTTGTTTGGATAAGACATGGGTGTTTCAAAATGTTAATGGGCTAATTAATATGTTTTCATTCGATTTTGGTTAAAATTCTGAGTTGTTTTAATCTTCATATGCTATGAAATTTTAATATGTTGAAGTATACGATTTATTTGATTTTTGGTGATTGTTAGGGATTTTTCCTTAGTGATTTACTATGGTTATTAAACTATTAAATCCTAAGGGATAAATTGAAATTTTGCTTCTGAAATTACTTAAATTCGAAAGGAAATTGCTTTTGGAAATTTTGAGGAAGAAGTATACTGTCTTAAGAAAAAGGTTGACTTTTTTATACTTTTTACTATTGGAAGTACAGGAGAAGGTTCTTCAGACAATCAAAATGAGACAAACAAGATAAAAACATCACTTTAGTGGGCCAAGTTCCGCCTTCGACTCCAACAAGCCCGTTTTTACCCATTTGGTGATTTCGAAAGGCACCTTGTACCTAAGACGGAAGGTAAACAGTTACCCTCCACCAAAGTCGAAAGGTAGGCACAAGTCGAAGGGTAGAAAAGGGCGAAGGGATGGTATGGCTGCTTCTTTTTCTTTTGGATAGAAATATAATTCCTTTCGAATTAGTTAAAGGAGGATCCATCGACTTTAACATTTTATAGGAGATTAAAATTTTTATATATTCAAGAGGGAGTTTTGAAGGGGATCTTCGAAAGCTTAAACTTCAAGAGTACTGTTTTAAAGCTGTTTTCTGAAATGGTGTTTTAATACTTTTTGGCAAGCCAAAGGGTTAACCTTCCGACAAGGTCAGAAGTATACTTTCGAAGGGTTAGTTCCAACACCAACACTTGTTTATTTTTGATTGATTTCGAAAGGTTTTGAAGGGGTTATCTTCAATGATTGCGAAAGGTTTTGATTTCGAAAGGTTTAATTTCGGAAGATTTGATATTGAAAGTTTTTGAAGGGGTCATCTTCAATGATTGCGAAAGGTTTTGATTTTAAAAGGTTTGATTTCGAAAGGTTTTGAAGGAGTTATCTTCAATGACCGCAAAAAGGTTTTGATTTCGAAAGGTTTGATTTCTAAAGGAAGTCAAGGGATTATCTTCAATGATTGTGAAAGGTTTTGATTTCGAAATGTTTGATTTTGAAAGGTTATATTTTGAAAGGTTTTTAAGGGGTTATCTTCAATGATTGCGAAAGACTATGATTTCAAAAGGTTTGATTTCAAAAGGTTTTGAAGGGGTTATCTTTAATGATTGCGAAAGATTTTGATTTCGAAAGGTTTGATTTCGAAAGGTTTTGATTTCGAAAGGTTTGACTTCAAAAGGTTTTGGAGGGGCTACCTTCAATGATTACGAAAAGTATGATTTTGTTATGTTTTCAAAAGGAAGGTTTCCAAAGGGGCTAACTTTAGAGGGTTATTTACTTTCGAATGGGACTTCATTTGAAGGGTTTTAAAGTGTCGTTTTAGATGTTTTCCTTAAGTTAAAATTTTCTAAGGGGTTACTTCAAAGGGTTATACATAAAATACTTATTTTGTTTGAACATGTAAAAGGGAAGCCTTATATAAATGAGATGTTATTAAACCTTGGGGACGCCGAGGTGAGACTACTAATTTTGATACATAGTTTGGGATTACAAAAAGAAATATGCTTTTGAAGTTATACATTGGAGCTATCAATGCGTTTTTAGTTAATTTAACCTAATTGGGGCTACCAATGGAAATAGGTTAAACATGTGGAATGGCTAGATTAAAATATACTATCACGGAAATCATGAGTTTTTATACATAGTCATGGGGATCATGATGTATTCATTGGCCAAGTGATGGGTTCTTGGTTAACCTACCAAAATGATGGAATGTGCAGTGGATAGCCACATCAAATTTCTAAAGTAAAGAATGTTTTGCTAGAGGTGTTTAGCCTCAGGATTTGGCACCTAAGAGTTCATAGTCATCCTAGAAAAAATATGGAGTGTGCGGTGGATAGACCACCATCTTTTATAAAACAACGTACGATGGATAATCTTCATTTATTTTAAAGGGGTTTGGGATGGGCAGTCCTATTAAATTATGACGAATAGTCATTTTAAAGATTTTAGAGGGAAACTGTAATAAATTGATTTTAGATGGGATATTTGATAATTGGGTGAATAGGACATCCAATACATATGATTTATGACTTTATTTCATATTATGTTAAGACTAATCATTTTGGATGCAGGGGCATTGTAAATGATTTGCAAGCTTGTTTTAGATACTAGTGAGGGGAAAACCCGTTCCGCTAAGGGGCGTTGTCTCACTAGCTATCTACTTATGATAGATATGATATAGGATTATTCATACCAGACTTATTGTCTGACTCGAAGTTTATGTTTCTCTACAAACTCTTGGAAACTCAAAAATTAATTTGAGTAGTTTGAGAGTGAGAGACCTTTAGGTCTTTGGATGAAGAAGCTTCCAAAGGCGTGCAGGAGGCGGTATTAGCTATATAGGAGCTATTTTGTGTATTCCGGTGTGATGTGCTAAGAAAAGTAAAGTTTATATTTATTAATTCTCTGATCATCATAAGGGGACATCTTTACATGTCACTATTATCGTATTTTGTACATGTATATGTGATCTGAACGCGGTTAACGTCTGGGATTATGTAATTAAATCTTGAATTGAAATTAATAAGAAATGAGAAATTATGTTTTGTTGAAGTTTAAATTTTTTTCATATTCTTGTGTTTCTATGTTGCCAATAGTTTCAAGATTCCGGTTTCGGTCACTCAGAAATAACACCTATGGATGAGTGCAGAATCTGTAGTAGTTAGTATTGAGCCTCCAGAAGCGAGATGTTACATTTTGAAATGTATGTTTTATACATTGTGGATGTAGGAGTAGATTCCGGTTTCGGTCACTCAGAAATAACACCTATGGATGAGTGCAGAATCTGTAGTATTTAGTATTGAGCCTCCAGAAGCGAGATGTTACATTTTGAAATGTATGTTTTATACATTGAGATGTTATATTATTGTTCATACTAGGCTTTATGTTCGACTAGAAGTTTTTTTCCCCTTAAACGCTTAGGTACTCAAATGATTTTGAGTAGATTTAGATATAGGGTTTTCAAGTTCTCTTCTTAGATGAATAATGCTTTCGGAGGCATGTAGGATGTAGTTAGTTATTTAGAGTTATCTTTTTCCGCTGTGTATTTGTATGTAAAGGCAGATTTATTTTGTTGAACGTGGTTAATGTTTTGAGATTACGTAATGAACATAAAATGTTTTGAATGGAATTTGGAAATATGTTTTAGAATTGTAATTATTTTCCATATTCTTGTGATCTTTGTATCAATGTATCTAGCACTACTGTATTCGATCGCCGAGGATTAATAACTATGGATGAATGCAGCATCCTTGGTCGTTGGTTTCGAGCCTCAAAGTAGGGGGATGTTACATGGATTTTTCTACGATCCTTGTGATTAGTATGAGTTATATCTCCTTCAGTCTTTGAGTTATGTTTCTAGGACTTTGAGATTTTGTTTTCATGGTATGGGCGATTATTGGTATCGGATCAGTAAGATAATACCATCTTTTTTTCTGTGGTATGAGTACGATCTTTGTGATCATTATGATTTTGGTTTTCCTAGATTTTGAGATATTATTATTTATTTTGGAATTCTAAATTTTTTGGTTATTTTTCGTTTTCATTATATCAATGCCTTGATATGGATTCGGAGGATTTATAATTTATTTTGTGTGTTGTGAATTAAGTATTCATGTGACTTGAAATGGATTCCATGTTAGACTATTCAAGTGACTTGTTATATATATGACAACTATACTTATCTATATGTCATATATCCTTGTATTATATCTTATTCTCACCCTTTTGAATATCTAGAGATAGCCTGACCTATTTATTTTATAATACTCAGGTTCGACTGAGACATTTTATGTTTAGAAACATTGACCATGGATTCATGTGCATATTTGGAGTTTGAGGGGATTTTGTAATATGCAGATTTTTATTATCTTGTCATTAGGCTTAGCGAGATATTCATTTGTTATTTCTTTAGTTAGTATGAGTCCTATATACATGTATGTATGTGTATGATACTTTGAACTTTGGTAGTGATGATACTATGATGTATATTTTTGGGTAGGGGGCTTTGCACTCTATTTTGAGACTCACTTTCCATTATGTGATGTGTATTACATTTTGATCCCTACGATGTGATTCTGAGTCTGTGTAAATTATGTTATGTATTGTTTTGAATTATACTAAACCGTTGTATTTTTGTTTGTGCCTGGATCGTATATGTCGAATTACCACTTGTAAGAAAAGAAAGGAAAATATATTCACATTATTCGACGTATTGATACTCAGCCAAAACAATTTTACAGAAGGTCGCTCCCAACCATCCTTATTCTCTATATTACTCGACAATATTTCTTATAATATTCTTCAGTAATATGGGTATAAAGGTGGGGCATTACATAATCTTAAAACATCATTCATTAAATGAATAGTTAATCTTAAAAATCATTATTAAAATATTTAATTAACCACAAAACATCATTAGTAAAATGATTTAATACATCATTATTTAAATTATTAATTAACCTTAAACATCATTATCAAAATGATTAATTGATTTTAAACATCGTTGATAAAATGATTTGCTAACTTTAAACCCATCATTGTTTAAACAATTTATTAATCTTAATCATTATTATAAAACGTTAATAAAATTTAATTATAATTATTAAAATGATTAATTAACTTTAATCACGTCATTATTTTTATAATTAATTTACTTTATAAAAACCCAAGCACAGAATTTAAACAAAAGATTTCAAAAGGGATGACATTTTTAAACGTGCCGATATAGCGATAGTCGCTATACGGACACTTCCATAACACGTTCATATGTCATTTTTTTAATCTAAGCATCACATAACATATGTATGGTATAAATATACAAAAGAAAATAATATTCATAAAACATGGAGAGTAGCACTTATATCATTTAGTTAAATTTTTCGACTAATCTCAAGTCACTTACTAATTACCAAAGATGTCGCCTTTTTGAAGTGGAAACCAAAACAACAATCATTGCTTTATACAACCATTATTATTAACAATAACAAAGCTTAAAACTTTAGTTTATAAAGGTGAGGTTTTACTCATCAAAAAGCAACCAAATCAAGTCAACCAAAATTTTAATTTTTGAAGCCTTGGGAAGGCTAGGTAGGTTCAACCATGGGTGTATGAGGCATAGCCTAGCTTGGTTTAGGCAGTATTGGGTCTTGAAGTGGAGTATAGGAAATGTAGAGAGGAAAGAAGGGTTTTTTACCATGTTTTTAAGGGCTTTAAAGTGGAAAGGAGAGGATTTTTAAACTTGAAATTTTATGGAAGCCATGGATATGAATAGGGGCTTGGAAAAAGCAGCGAAGTTTTAAAAATGAGGAACTGAAATGAAAATGGGAATTTGAAAAAAATAATTGTTTTTTTATAGAAAATGATATAATAGAATTGCTTTTTTGCCCTTAGTCCTTTTACCCTCCATATCTTTATGCCACTTCACCTCCTCTCCAACTCATTTCCATCATTACACTCCTTCATTGCATTACTTTATTGTTTTTGTGATGTTATTTACATTTTTTACATTTTCTTTTATTTAGAATTTTAAAAGAAAAGTCAACATTACTTTACTTACTTAAGTAAATATTTTTAAACCTATTCTAACTTTAACCATTTCATATGTTATCATATAAGTATGTGTATATCTACTTTCTAGTGTACAGAATGTTTTTTGACAACTTTTGGTCGATGAAAAGTTGAAAATCTGAAAAACAATTCTCAGTCACATTTTTTATTTTTCTCTAAACTAATTATTTTTGGAAACTAAATTTTAAAATAACTTTACCATCATTAGTTTTTATAAAAAGAGGTTTATTTGAGCTATAAAATTCACTATTTGAATATTCAAAAATATTTCAAATATTCAAATTCAAAGTGACTAAATTACGGATTGTTGCATCCCAAATCTGAATTCATCCCTTTAACTTGGCTCTTTTCCTTTTTAATCCAAAAGAGTGTGTATACTAAGATATATACATACCTTTAAAATTATAGATCTAAAATGAGATTTTGGGTTAAGGGGATTTATAATCATCGAAATTACCTTTTCTTTCAAAATATTGATTTTCTTCTTCTCTTCTTCTCTTTTCTTTTACGCCCTTCTCCGATTTGTGTGTATATAAAATATTTTACAATTCCTAGAAATAATGGAGAAGGGAAAATGGTAGAGCTCGCTACTTTGACCAGAAAATATGAGAAGAGAATTGAGGGGTTAGGCTTATATTTGTAGGTGCTGAAATCAATCGTATCCTTTAGATTAAAATAATTGAATCCAGGCTAATCGACCAAGGTTCAACCCTAGCCGCCACTTCAGGACCAGTCGATTGCTCCTCTATAAGCGGTCAACTGTTAGCGATCGACCGACCAAAGAAGGAGGTCGACCAATAGGGTCCCACATTTAATATTATTTATTTTCTATTTTTATTTTTATCTATTTTCGTTTTGAAAACTTCAAATGCTGATAACTTCTTCGTTTGAACTCCGATCGCAAAACTCCACATATGAAAGTTACTCAGAAAACTGACATGAACAATAGTGCATGTTTTGTGGCCAGATTCAAATGTTTGTACAAATTTTATTTTGGAGCCTTATAAATTATTTATAAATTACTGTTAATTTTACGGTGTGTTATCATATCCTTCCACCAATAAGTGAAAAATGAGGCCAAAAGTCCACATTCAACAATACGTAATTATTTTATCATATTTACGAAGACAATGTGATGCATTATGTAGTTCTATCCTTCTTATGTATATCATACGAACTGTGAAGTTAATAAGTAAAATACGGTATGTATTTTAGTATATATTTGACTGATTGTTTATATTTTTAATTTCTTTTACTACATACTGTTTATTTTATGGATTCTTGACTGTCAATGTTTAAGTTTCCAATATAACAACAAATTACAAGAATTTACTCATTGAATTATCTAATCATGTATTAAATTAATATAAATGTATAAGAATCCACTAAGGACTTTTACGTAACTGCAATATTAGTAATATAGACAAAAAATGTCATCTTTATTGCATTAGATCTATCTAACATTATATTTCAACTTTTGGACAAGAACTAATTTGCATTTTGAAGAGGTTTTTAAGAACAACAAACAATAAAAAAACTCCTTATTATCGATATTTTCCCTAAAACCTTCAAGGCCTGATTTATTATTTCACATGATCTAGAAAAGAAATATCCATAAACATTAGTTAGTAAATTATAACATGTTTATACGCACGGACATTAAAATTTATTATAACTATTTTACATGTTTTGAATCTAAAACTAACAATTTGAAACCTAGTTTTGCCTTACAAAAGAGTTTAATATTAGATCTATATTTTTACACAAAGGTCCTTTTATAAATATTGAATTAATATTATATATACATATACATATATAAATAATAACAAGCTATACTTAAATTTAAAATAACACACATAAATGTGTGTGTATATATAGCTTATTATTTTATATGTTTTAAAATTTAAAATTAATAATTTGAAATCTAGATTTGAATTACGAAGAAATTCAACATTAGCTCTATAAATAATATAAATAAGCATATGTATATAACAAGCAAAAGTATTTGATATTCAAAATAACACACACACACATATGTATATACTTATATTTAGTTTCATAAGATAATTTCAAACAGATTATGTATCGTTTCGCTTATATTTGTATAAATATATACAAAATATTTCAACTATTTAAATTTGGATCTAAATCTAAACAGTTTTTACCATTAAAATTTAGTTCCTAAAAAATAGAAAACTAAAGATTGGACAACATAAAAAAATATAAATTGAATAAGATATGGAATCTAGAGTAAAATAACATGGTGTAACACATAATAAAAATGAAAATGTAAGGATAGGGGATCTAAACCATTCTAACACGATATAACATATATTAAAAAAGATTGAAAAATACCGTTTGATGGAGCCAAAAATCACACCTCGAGTGAAGAAAGTATCTAAGATCCGATTGAATCATCTCCAAAAATTACAACAATCAAAAGCACCAAATTATGTTTATTTAGATTTTTTCGGAATTTTTATGGCTTGGAAGCCATGGATTTTAGGCTAAAGGAGAGAGGTAGAGAGCAGGGGAAAAGGAATTGTGAGGAATGAATGCTGAATGAAGGAAAGGAATTTTTTTTTAAAGGAAACATAGATACATTTTTCTAATTCCTTTTTGAAGACCTTCCTTCTTTAATTCCTCACTAAATATTGATCAAACTTCCTTCCCGTTATCATTTATGGGCGTCGAGATAGGAGCCATGTGGGCTCTTAAAATTTCCAAAACCATTTAGCAATTAATCACTTTAAATCATAGTTAAGTAATTTATTGATGTCGCATCGATACGTGCATGCATGACTTTTATATATACGCTTTTCATTACATACTAGTGGAATTAAAACATCAAATAAAATTAAAACCAATAATTAATATTTCATATATTTTAGTTAATTTACAATGATTATTAATTAACTCATGTGGCTTTTCGGTGTATTTATTGTTATGGTTATGTGACTCAAAGGTGTAAACTAATTAAGCGACTAATATTGAACAAATCGAATACTAATGTTCACATGCACCAAGCTAGCGGTGTGACATTTTGGATGAATTAATTGATCATACATCTTTTTAGCAAAATCTAATTTTACTGTTATAAGTGGTACATGGCAATAACAATTATTAAGGCCAATTATCTTCATCAAACTATATCGCTTTTAGGACTTACGAAATTTGGTTTTTGTTCCATATTCCAATATCATCCACATTCAGCTTGATTAGTCCAAACATAAAATCCTTGATTAATAATGAAATAATAATTAACTATATTGCTATGGCCAAAGACTTTGACTTTGAGTTGATTACAGTTGACTGTGATATCAAACCCTTATAACTAAGAAGATGAATTCTCTAATAAATATTCCAATTTTAATCCTTCAACCCAGGCCCAACTATATTGCTCAATGAATCATAATTCCATTCTTTAATAATAACCAAAGTGAAGTATCCACATCGAAGTTCCATAGTATTATCAAGACGAGGAACTTTATAACATCATCACTTTGAGGTTCTGTGTTTGACCATAGTTATAGTAATCAACAGAAAACTCTAGTATGAGTCATTCCATAGTTATCCAATAACTATCAATAAGTAACTCCTTGGTTCCTTCAGTAGCCACGAATAATTCACCGCTCAAGTTTTGGAAAGCGTTACGTATTCTGGTCTCAACAGATGAATCAATATCCTTTCTCAAAACATCTTGACTAGGAATATTTCAAATAATATGTTATTTTAATGTGATATATTTTTCATGATTACAACACATTTTAGTTACTATCACATTACATGCCACTTAAGGTATTCTATTTAATACTAAATTAATTTTATCGCAATATAGCAAAGTATATTATAGATATCAAACAGCTTTTTTATGAACAAGATTGGTTATCAAGTTAGTTATATGTGATATATTACAAAATTGCCACTAGGGCGTACCCCTAACTCTATCAGCCACTACTAGTAATGTAAAATCGTCACATTGCTTAGGGATAAAGAAGTAAGGCATATTTGGAAGCCAGTTATGTAAAACCCCTATATTAAATATGAACGAGGGTGCAAAGCCTACATGGCATCCTCTAATGTAAACTTAGATAATGTAAAACCAATGCTTAATCTCTAGGGTCTCAT
This sequence comes from Allium cepa, assembly GCA_030765085.1. Taxonomy (NCBI): domain Eukaryota; kingdom Viridiplantae; phylum Streptophyta; class Magnoliopsida; order Asparagales; family Amaryllidaceae; genus Allium; species Allium cepa. Next base: position 366,143,521 of record CM060938.1, on the reverse strand, counting down.
TTGGTATTATAATGTCATGATCATCCAAATGGATATATAGGGAAGAGATATTTTAAATCGAAATTTATTCCTCTAGTTTTATTTAGTTAGCTTACTTTGGTTGAGTTGATTGTACAACTCTTATGCTTGTTAAGCGATAGTTATGTGATGAAATTGTCTTGCTTATTTTGGCTATGTTTTTTTATAGTGTTATGACATGTTCGGTTATATTTATTTCTCCTGCTTGCAATGCCTTATTATTGTCTATTTCTCCGACTTTGATTTTGTTTTATTTGTTTCTTTTGTTACCTTATTCTGATTGTTTCCCTTACATGCTTAGTAAATTACTCACTTTATATGATAACGGTTTAACGTGGTAGTTACCAATGTTGACTTTTGATGAATCTAAAGTCCCAGCCATATAAGTGGATTGGAGTTGACTATTGACGCATCCATGACATGGGTAGATGGATATGTTATTTTTCAGGATGTATTGATGCATCCATGACATGTGTAGTTAGTACACCCATATTTCGAAAACGTGACTATGCGAAAGTACATTAACTGTCACGAGGATAGCCAATCATGAGTGATATATGTATTATTTGTTGATGTGTGGCCAGTATAGCGGTTAGTACGCATGTTATATTTGGCGATATACTAATGTGATGATAATACCTTATCACCATGAAGATGTGTGCTATGTTTTGATGGGATACTAATTGTTCCACTATGTGTCGGTGGAGCTTTAAATTTTGCATGTAATAGTTTTGGCAATGTAGTTTAGGGAATGGATGTGTTAATATATGTAACATCCACAATTTTGATGACATTGTTCTGGAAATTTAATTAGATAAATTAAATAGAATGACAATGATAAGGAGATTGAGATCTGAATAAATTATATAAAGGGTCATGCTTAATAATTAAACAAATGGGCTTTAAATTGGTTTAAAAGTTAATTAGTTTACATATTGACATAATAGTAGATAGCCATTTTTTTTTCATGGCTACACACATCTCACCTTATCCATTCACGTTTCATTTTCAGTTTTTTTACAAACGCAAATCTAAAACCTAAGAGTCAGCCATTACCAAGGAAGAAAGGAGGGAAATTTATCTAAAGCTAGGAAGGATTAATCAACAATAAATCTCAAATTTCTTATCATATCTATGGTGAATAATTATTTCATATCATGTCTATTTTATTCTATGGATATATATGTTTTAGGAATTATGGTTAAATTCGTTTTTATGATGTCGTGGATGATGATATGCTTGTGGTATATTATGGTTGATTTATTTTAATTCAATTATATATGAATTATCACGGTTTTAGGGTAAAACCGAGGGTTATGGTTTTAGAATGCCATGAAAAAATTATATGTTAAATAATACATGATTTTGGAGATGGGTTTTTATTTTCAAAATTTTCCAAGCTATAAAAAATTTGTTATGAATTTCTAAAGGAAAATATGATATAACTGGGTTTAAAATTTATTTCAACTATTTTAGGTAGAAATTGGGTCTAAAATTTTAATATGTTTGATTGCATGATAAAATTGAATTTTTCTGATTTTTGGGGTTTTTTCCCAATTGATTTACTAATGGAAATGAATTATTTCAAGAAACGAACTTATCTGCAAATACTGGATTTTGTAAATGGAAAGGCTTAACCGTTTAAATTTATTCAGATTTATATTTGATAAGTGTTGTGGTTTAATGGTAAAGAATTTGAAAAGTTTTAAAGTATCCAATTAAGGAGTTACAACCGGCAGGTTAGTTATAAAGTAATGGCTATATTTTTCTATAGATCAGCGTTTTCAGAAAAAGGACATTCCGCCTCTTTCGAAAGTGCCATTCGAATCCTTTAACTCCGCTCCTCCTCAGTCAAACCATCCTAGTCGAAACCCTCGTAGTCTAAACCAATGCACATGGTATCAAGGGTAAAGGTACGAAGTGAATTATTAAGCAGAGGAAGGTAGAGTGTCAAAAGCAATACTTTCTTTCATTAGAGTCGAAACCAAGGTTCACTTTTGAAAAGATAAGCGTCTGCCTAGTTTTTGAAGGGCTTTCGACTGAGTTGATACCCTGTAGAGTCAAAAAATTAGTTTGTTTTCTAAAGATAAATACCTACCTTATTTTACTTAAAGCTTTCGACATACTCGAAAGTCATGCTTTTGAAAGGGACTTTATAAATAGCTTTTGAAGAGGTACCTTTCTACTTAAATAAGATCTTTCGATAGAATTGGCTTGGACCAAGTCGAGACCCAACCGCTAATTTCTCCTTTCGACTGCGATGCCATCTATGTTGTCGAAGGGTTACCACTGTTTTAACTTGAGCTAAGCCTTTTTTATGAATGCTTTCAAAGGAGTTGTGGTTTTGAAGGCAATGGAGTCGAAAGGGGGTTTCGACTCTATCCTTTGATGTTTTAATTTAAAAGGTGGTTGCTTTCTACTAGATGGTTCTGAAGCTATCAACTTTTTCTCTAGAACAATTTTATAACTGGTTTCAAAAGAGGTACTTTTGCATATAATCATTTTGACCCAGAGAATGTTTTTAAAGGGTAAATCCAATGTTTTCGAAAGGGTGCTTTTATTTGTTTTGAAGCTATGTTTAAAGAATATCTTGATACCATCGAAAGTACCATTGGTTTCAAAAGGAATGTTTATTATGTTTTGAAAAGGAGCTTACGCTTTTGAAGGAGGTCATCCGGAGGTTTCGAATGTGAAGTTTTAAAGTTTCAAAACAAATAACCCATTCTCGCTTTTAAAAGGGAAATACCATGGCATAACTAAATAGTTTAGAAGTATTACTTCTTCAGATACTTATTCACATTGTAATTAACCCATAATAGTACTTTGGGAAAGGGCAGAATAACCAGTTAGATTGATCCAGTAGTGAATATAACTTAAAAAATGTTAAAATTTTAATTAAACATATTGGTAGGGCCAATAGGTTTGCAGTAAGCCGATGAAAACTGTGTATAACAAAAGATATTGGCAGGGGCCAATAGGTTCATAGTCTACCCATGAAATCTATGATTTGATACTGGTAGAGGCCAGTAGGTTTGTAGTTAGGCTATGAAAACTATATCCGGATTAAGGTATTGACAGTTAGTCAGTAGGTTCCTAGTTAACCATTGAAAACTAGGATAAGAAATAAGATATTGGAGTTACCAATAGGTTCTTAGTGATCCCATGAATACCATAATGTTGGACAGATATTCCATAAATATTTAATAGGTTAATTGTAATCATAGAAACTATAACTGAGACAAATAGTCCAAATGAATGGGGATGGGTTATCCAGATTTGATTTACTTGTTTTCATATCATCATAATGTTTTCAAAATACTATGTTTTAACCACTGTGGATATAGGAGCACGGTATATTGTTATACAAATGTTTTAGGATACCAGTGGGGGGGAATCTGTTCCGCTAACCGGCGTGGTCTCACTAGAATCTAAATGGTTTGAGATGGTAAATTATTAGTCATACTAGGCTTTGTGTCTAGCTCAAAGTTTTTTTCCCCTTAAACTCTTAGGTACTCGATTGATTTTTAGTAGGTTGAGAGTTAAGCTTTCGAAGTGTTCTCTTATGCGAATAAAGCTTCCGAGGGCGCGTAGGAGGCAAGCCTGTTATTAAAGTTCTTTTATTTTCCTTGTGTGTTTTGTTTGTAAAGGCAAATTTGTTTTCTTACCTATTTATATACTCTGATCAAACAAAGAGGCATCTACATATGTCACCATTGTCACATTTTGTAATAATTATATGTTATTTAAATGTGGTCTACGAACTGGATTATGTAATCAATTTGGAATATTTGAAATTGAATGTGGAATTTGTTTGCTTTTTAATTTTTTCCATATTCTTGGGTTTCTTTGTATCAATGTATATAATATCGTTGTATTTGGTTGTCGAGGATTAATAACTATAGAAGATGTAGCTGTTTGTTTTTGGCTTCCAAATAGGGGGATATTACAATATAGTATGTATGTATGTGAAAAATTATGAAAATAGGTATTATTTATAATAATTAGTTGTATACCTATTGTATACTTATTTTATGCTAATTCATAAGTAGTTAATTTATTATTTGTGTAAACCATCATATTCTATAAGTGTGTACACATTAAAATATTTTATATAACATTTTATTAATCGGCCTTAGAACTATTCTTTAGTGAACTACATGATGTAATACTTTAAAGGCGGGAAGACTATAACTACATGAAAATTTGAAAAATTTATTGTAATGTAATTATCAAAAGTAGGTTGATTTAGGTTGATGCTTAAACAAAATTCTGAGTAGATTTGACTTTTTGGAAATTTTGATATTTCCAGTACGTTCATAATATTCAAGGGACGAATTATATATATAATTGCAATGACCATAATTTTGAGTAACATTATTTAGAACTTATAATTAAATAAATAAAATAATGTGGATGGTTACGGGATTGAGATTTGTTAATTAATAATGGGTCGTGCCTAATGAATATACAAGCGAAAGAGAATTTAAAAATAAGTAAGAGGAATATAATAAGGGTAAAATAGGGATAGCCTTTTATCTTATAATTTAAATCCTTCTTACCTTCGTTTCTTATTCATTTCAACACTTACAAAGAAAAACAAAACCCCTAAAGAGTTCGGCTGGCCACCATTAAGAGATTTAGGAAAAAGAAAAGCTAAGATTCAAGTAGGAAGTTTAAGCAAATCAATCAAAGGATAGATCTCAACCTTCTTAACAATAAGCCAAGATGAATAATGATCTTACATCTCATTTTTATTGTTCTCAGCTTCTGGCTAGACCTGAATTAATTTTGCACACAATATGCCAAGATATGAATATTGAAATGGATATATATGCTTGTTGATGATTTACTTTGCTTCATATAGATTTTATGATAAGTTTAGATTTTTAAAACCTATTAAATGACTTGTATTTTTGATATATGGTCGAAAATATTTTTTTAGAAGTGGGGTTCAAATTTCATAATTTTGTAAGCAATTATGGATTTATTATGAATTTTTTAAGAAAGAAAATAGTTAAAAATTGGGTGTAAATTATTTACGGCAAATATATGTTGGTTTTGGATCCAAAATTTAAATATGTTAGAAAACATATTAGTAGTGAATTACGGTAATTTTTGGGGAAATTTTCTAAGTATTCTACTATGGTTATAAAATTATTTAAGCTAAAGGACTTAAATATTTTATTTGTTTATCAGGGAGAAGGGCTAAATTTTTAAATGTTTTAATTTGAAAATTTCTAAATTCGGCAGCACTTTTGTTAAACGATTTTTCGTAAAGAAACGGTAACTAATTGCATTTTGACAAATAAGGGAAGTTAGTTGAAAAGAAATTACTTTAAAAGATAATGTTATCCGAGTTTTTAACCCAACAGATACCAACAGAAAACTAGCAACCTTAAGCGGCGGGATGATTCGTGAACTAACCAGAGAAGTTATGACTAAAGTTCAACAAGGACCAAGCTATATAGTTAAGGTGACGACTGAAGTCAATGATGCCAAGAGACCAACATCCATGCAACGTAATAAGTGTCTGAATGTAAGCAGGTAGTGACTTGCCATCAGCACATGACGACAACAATGAGTTCTTGATAAGACATCTCCATTTTTGGAATCCAGGATAGCCCTCTACGGTCGGATCATCAGCAACCCATGCACTTCTTCAAAACTATGAACAAACAAGATATGGAATATGAATAAAGGAGGCAGAATTCGGTTGGCGAAATAAGCTAAGTCTATTAGTCGCTAGCGACCCATAGACCATGGGTCACCTACGACCCAAACATCATGGGTCGCTAGTGACCCTTGATATTTGCTAATTTTGTCAACCGAATTCTCTTAGGTCGCCTGTGCTCCATCTAAGAAACGATAGTGACGGGCCTGGCCAAAAACCCTCCAACCTCTATAAATAGCATGCCACCTACAACATAAAGAGGAACTTCTTCTGAAAACTATTTGCTAAAGCTCTGCTGGGATTATTCTTCACTTCCAACCTCCCTTACAACGATCTTAGAAGGAATACATCGTGATTCTCCAGTGGATTCTAACTCAAGAGATCCAATCTAGCCAGGGATTAGCTAAAGCCTTGTAATTAAATAGCTTTTGTAATAGCAATCTGCTTATAATAAAACTCTAAAGTGGACGTAGGCTTCGTTAATAGCCCAACCACTATAAAAATCTTTTGTCTATTTCCTTTTACTACTTCTTTTCTATATTCATGATCTGTGATATTGCTCTGTAAAGACAGAGCTGGTGCTTTCAAAACCAAACCAGGATGTTGGTCCATTTTATGGTCAACATTTTGGGCTTTCACTAAGAAGCTTGCAAACCAGGATCCAGATCTATCTGTCTCCTTTGGATTACATATCCAAAAGTTAGATCTCCACTTTCAACCCAGAATCCAGAGCTACCTATCTACCTTGGATTGCGTAGATCTAGAAATTAGATCTCCAATCTTTACTTAAATAGCTCTCTGTTTTAAAAATCAATAGCTCCCAGATGGAAAAGAACTAACTCTGGAAGATCTATATGGGCAGCAATAGCCACGAAAGGTGTTAGCCTCCAACAGGCTGAAGTAAATGTTGCTAACTTAGGAAATCAAGCACAAGGGTCCACTAGTCAGCATGAAGTTATCACCAGGGATGAGTTGGATAAGATGGCTGAAGAAATCAATCAAAGAATGGAAGATAGTCAAAAGGCTCTAATGGAAAAACTCAAAGCTCTGATAACTCTTCAGTCAAACATCGTTTAAAGAACTATCCTTGAACCAACTACTGCCATACAACAGGAAAACTTCTCTGTTTTCGGCTTGCATATGAGAAACAGAAAGCAGCTATTGAGATGGGTAACCATGGGGTGTAATTTGCAGGAAAATGAGAATACCCCATTGGACACAAGGAAGCCAAATTTGAATTTGAATCAAGGGGCATAAACCCCACTAGAGGATGTGGCTGTGAACCTCTCTGATTCTAAAGGCGAGGAGCAGGGTGATTAGGTAGAGGAGGATGCCAATGCGTTTGATAATGTTATAAACGTCCAGGCCACCCCAGTTAGGCTAAATGCAAGCCAACCATCTCCTACGGGAATAGCCGTCCCGAGGATAGGAGAGCCTAGGAATCAACCCACATGCCGAGATCGTTTGTTGAACCAAAGACTGTGCGCAATGACTAACTGCCGCTTTTAGGACCATCGGACATCAAGGCATATATAGTAGACATGGTCGTGCGGCTGATGGACGAGAGTAAGAGTCAAAAGGATGATGAGTGGGGATCTGCCACAAGTCGGACCCCTTTCACCGATGAGATCCTGAATGAAAGATACCCAGACAAATTCACCATGCCAACCATTCCCTCCTACGATGGAACTTAGGATCCAAAACCTCATCTGTACAAATATAGTTGGTATATGGACAGAGCCGATGCCCCCAAAAGCCGTATGCTGTCGATGTTTTCCCCTTTTTTTAGAAGGCGTTGCATCTATGTGGTTCACCAGACTTACCCCAAGATCTATCTCTACTTTTGATTAATTTGCAATAAAATTCCTTGACCAGTTCAAGCTTCATGCCGCATAACTAAAGGACATCATGTCTCTATTCGGACTGGTTCAAGGGCGCAACGAGTCATTAAGATTATCTTTGAGAAGATTCGAGACGACGATGATAGAAGTGAGAAATCCTAATGAAGACATGGTTTTTATGGCCCTAGTCCGTGCTATTCATCTGGAGATGGAGTTCGAGAAATGGATCAAGATGAGGAAACCAACTAACAAGAAAGATTTCAACTGCAAGGAAAGCCAGTACTTGAGGTTGGAAGGGGCATAGGAGCTAGAAAGAAAGGCTGTTATAGTGCAACAGATGAACGTCGAATAGAATCGCACGAAGGCTAATCAAAACACACGTAACCCCAGGAATAACCGACGAGCCATAGGGAAAAATGGAAACCAAAAGAGAGGAAATCATAACTCTGACAAGAAAAATGGTGGTGACCGCAACAAGAGAGTTGGGACCAGGAGACTATACCCCCATGAATGATACTCCAGAAAATATTTATCTTGCAACACAAGAAATTGAAGTGTATAGGAAACCCTTAAAACGGAGGCAATAGAAAAACATAAGCGCTCAGGGAAATTATGCCGCTTCGATGAGATGCACGGGCATAACATAAACGAGTGCTTCCACCTTAAGGACCTCATTGAAGGATTAATCATCGGCAATAAACTTCAACAATATGTAAAAGGACCATGAAAACCCAGCCAGGCTATAGTCCCTCTACCACCTAGGGAGCAAGGAAATCAGGCTGGAACTAGTGACCAAGAGTCGAAACGAACTACCCAAAGGCTCATTATCGGAATGATATCTGGGGAGTCGCATCGTGCACAAAGGAGGAAGATGTAGAGATATGCAAGCTCACTAAAACATGCCCCAAAGGGATCGTGTTCGAAAATAGATGGTGAAACTCCGGTCAAGCTGCAAAAGGTGCTGAGCAACGATATAGTATTTTGTGACCATGGCACCGAAGAAATTGAGGCTCCAACTCTTGATCCAATGTTGGTAACAGTATGAATTGGGCCCGCAGTTGTCCAGTCAGTGTTAGTTGATAGTAGAAGCTTGGTTGATATACTTTCCAAACGTACTTTCGATAAGATGAAGACATGTATGAAAAACATATTTGTGTGCCAAACGAAGATTCGGGGATTCACCAGAGAACCTAAGCAGCCAGTGGGAACCATCGACCTACCTGTAGAACTTGGATTGGGAGAACGACAGGTCGCCTCATTTAGACTTTTGTGATTGTGGATAATATGTCGGCATACAATGTGTTTCTATGGTGGTATGCATTAGCCGACTTCAAGATAACTTTGGCTCAATGGTGCCTCACAATGAAATTCCCTATTGAGCATGGAATTGGAACGGTGAAACGAGACCAAAGTGTTGCTCGAGAATGTTATATTGCGGAATTGGGTGAGTCTAGAAGAAAGGAGAAAGGATGTGGAGAAAGCTCTCTACATCCGTAAGCCCTCCGAATAGCAACTATAGAGCCGCCTCTAGCTTGGGAACCATAGCCGATTCGATAAGGCTTTGGACCCGAAGAAGAAGAGCTCAGGGAAAGATTGGGCGGCACCAGCTGAGCTGACGATGTCTGTCCCAGTTTGTATGGACGACCCCACGCGGGTCCTGAGAATCGGCTCACGGCTTGGAAACAAGTTGCGGTCGGAGTTGGCCAAATTCCTCCACACCAAATTAGATGTATTTTCCTGGATGCATGACGATATGTATAGGGTATCGCTCGAAAAGCCTGTCACACCCTTAACATTGACTCCAAATTCACTCCAATCAAACAAAAAAGGCACAGCTTGGCATGAGCGGTCCAAGGCATGAGAGAAGAGGTGGATAATTAATGGCCAATGGCTTCATCCAAGATGCAATTTGCCCCGAATGGGTTTCAAACCTGGTACTAGTCAAGAAGTCCAATGGGAAATGGAGAACCTTCATTGACTTTTTAGACCTCAACAAAGCCTGTCCAAAGTATAGCTTCTCGCTCCCAAGAATTGGTCAACTGGTGGATGGGACAACGGGACATGAATTTGTGTCATTTATGGATGCATACTCAGGCTATAACCAGATCCTAATGTATGAACCAGATCAAGAAAACACCCATTTCATCACTGATTTAGGATTGTACGCTATAGAGTAATGCCATTTGGCCTGAAGAACGTAGGGGCCACGTATCAAAGACTAGTGAATGCTATGTTTAAGCGCCAGATCGGGAAAATTATGGAAGTTTACATTGACGATATGTTAGTCAAATCCTGAGTAGCCACTAACCACCTGGATAATCTTGCTGAAATGTCGAGATACACTGCAAATACAGATGAAACTCAACCCGCTTAAATATCACTTCGGAGTAGCCTCTAGGAAGTACTTGGGGTTCATATGAGTGCCAGGGGCATAGAAGCGAATTCGGAGCAAATAACAACATTACGGAAAGTCTAGGCCCCTAAGAATAAGAGAGAACTTCAGATCTTGAATGTAAAAGTTGCTTCACTAGGTCGATTCATTTCAAAAGCCACAGACAAGTGTATAACATTTTCTACGTGCAAAAGAAGGGAAAGAAAAACTTTGAATGGAGTAAAGCTTGTTAAATGACCTACGAAGAACTACTACGACACATGGAAACTCTGCCAATCTTATCGAAACTAGTAGATGGAGAAGACTTATTCATCTAGTTGGAGTTTCCCCACACGCATTGAGCGCGACTCTCGTGCGAAAAGAAGCAAGAAGCCAACGACCTGTATACTACATTAACAACCGATTCACTGGGGCTAGGAAGAATTACCCAAAACTAGAGAAACTAGCGTATTGCCTTTTGATTGCATCCCGAAAGTTGTGGTCGTATTTCCAGGCCCATCTGATTAAGGTGTTGACCGACCATCCATTAAAACAAGTTTTTACCGGCCAGAGACGTCCGGACGATTACTTAAGTGGAACATAAAATTGAGTCAATATGATATCACTTACCACCTAAGTAAAGCAGTCAAAGGGCAAGCACAGGCCGATTTCACTTCTGAGTTCATGATAAGAGATAATGAAGAGAAAATTCAGCCGCAAGTGGGCGCACAATGGAAGCATTTCATCAACGAAGCATCAAAAAACTTCGGTTTGGGCATAGGGGTAGTGCTTGAAACCCTCAAGGGTCGAGCCATTAGCTATGCCCTACATCTGGAGTTCCCAGCTACGAGTAATGAGGTGGAGTAGCACTAATCGTAGGGCTGAAGGTCGTGAAGGAGCTCAAAATAAAGTTCGTTCATATATGTAGTGAATCCTAGCTAGCTGTATGTCAAGTGAAAGGAGAGTATCAAGCCTGCGGCGAAAATTTGGCCCCTATATATCCAAAGTGCAAGAGCTACTGAACGACATCGAACACTAAACCATAACACACGTACCATAGGAACAAAACACTTAGGCCGACTTCTTGGCCAAGTTGGCAAGCTTCGAAGAAGCACGGTCGCTGGGGGTAGTCCTATCAAAACTCTAACCAATCCAAGCATTAGTGAAAATGGACGTAGAATGGATACTTGAGAATATTGTGGAACCAGAAACGTGGATGACACCAAGAAAAGATTATCTCCTGGTAGGAACCCTTCCAACAGAATGAAACCAAAGAAAGAAATTACTTAGGAAGGTACCGTGATTCATGATATAGGATGGAATACTCTATCGAAGGGGATTCTTGACCACTCTTCTTAGGTGTGTGACCGATGATGAAGCACACCAAATCCTGGAAGAAGTGCATGAAGGTGAGTACGAAGACCACACTGGGGGCAGACGTTGGCAAAGAAAGTTCTTCGGTACAGGTACTTCTGGCAAGCAGTAAACTGCGATGTCGTAGATCTTGCTGGGAGATGCGATCGCTGTCAAAGATTCAGCAAAATTAGGAGAACTCCATCAACAGAACTGACGCAAATGGTCAGCCCATGGCTGAATGCGATATAGGGGATCGATTTGATTGGCGTTCTTCCATTGGAAAAAGGAGGAGCCAAATATGCTTTTTGGCTATATATTATTTCCCAAAATGGGAAGAAATGGAACCGCTGGCCACCATAACCGTAAAGAAATTTATTAACTTCTTTAGTAAAAACATCATTTGAAAGTTTAGCGTGCCACAAAAAGTCATCACTGACAACGGAACGCAATTCGAAAGCGCCAAGTTTAAAGACTTCTACAAGCTCTTCTAGATTGAAAAGTGCTTTTCTACAGTAGCACATCCGTAGGAAGATGGGAAAGTGGAGGCAATAAACAAGATCATCAAATCCACAATCAAAAAGCGAATGACAAAAGCAAAGGGAAACTGGGTTAATGAGCTTCAACTCGGACTATGGGCTTATAAAACAACACACAAAGCTGCAACTGGCCATACCCCGTTCGCGTTGGCGTATGATTCAGAGCGATGATTCCTGTCGAACTAGAAGTCCCCTCTCACTGAAGGCTGAATTTTGATCAAAAAATGGGCAATTCCTACTTGAATCGCTTGACATGGTCGATGAGAAGAGAGAGGAAGCGGAGTTAAGAATCGCCGCCTACCAAAAGAGGGTCGCACGATGCTTCAACTCCAAAGTTCACAGTGAAAACTTCAAAGTCGGCGATCTTGTGCTCAAGCATGTCTACCATATCGCTGGAGCCTTCAAACTAAATTGGGAAGGAACATTTGACATTCATCAGAAGCTTGGTGATGGGACTTTCAAGCTGATGATCGTCGATGGGATCGCAATTCCCAAAGCCTGGAGCAGCGAATCGCTCCGTCGATATTTCATTTAAAAACAACTTTATGTATTTTCTAATTTTCAGTAAATAGTCAATTATGGAAATGCCGATGGTGTTGTAAGCTGGCAAAGAATCTGCCATGCTTTCTTAATAAATTTGCGTTTTGAATCATCCAAACTGTGTTCGTAATAATTATTCGATGAGCCAGTGGAACTAAATCGACTCAAACCGTTGGATCGGTGGAACTCGGTCCTAGCCCTCTGAAATATGATGCTGCCCTTGCTGCATCAGGAGGGTTATGAACACAAGTTTCTTGCGTCGCCCAGAAATAGGCGAAGCAGAAAAACTCCAGATTCAAGTTTCTCGCATTGCCCAGAGATAGGCAATGCCGAGGAACTCCAAAGTCAAGTTTCTCGCGTTGCCCGGAGATAGGCAACGCCGAGGAACTCCAGATTTTGGTTTCTTACGTTCTTCGGAGATAGGAAATGCTGAAGAATCTAGATTTAAGTTTTGCACATTGCCCGGGGATAGGCAATGCTGAGAACTCTAGTTCAAATTTTTCGCATTGCCCGGAGATAGGCAACGCCAAGGAACCCTAGATTCAAGTTTCTCGCGTTACTCGGAGATAGGTAATGCCGAGGAACTCCATGTTCATGTTTCTCACACTGCCTGAAGATAGACAACGCCGAGGAACTCCAAATTCAAGTTTCTTGCGCTGCCCGAAGATGGGCAGCACCAAGATACTCCTGATTCAAATTTCATTCAATGCCTGAAGATAGGCAGTGCCGAGGAACTCCAGATTCAAGTTTCTCCCATTGCCCGGAGATAGGCAACGCCGAAGAATTCAAGGCTCAAACTTCTCCCGCTACCTGAAGATAGGCAGTACTAAGGAACCCCAGAAGCCGTGCACTCGAGCTTATACTTTTTGCATTGCTCAGAAACGTCGGATATTTGAATTTTGTTTAGAGTGAACAAACCTATGAACTAGGGGCATATATCTGTAAAAAGGCAGAATCACTTAAATGCGAAGAGTCCACAAGCCCTATCACCCCAACAACAATAAATGCATAAGTCTAATCTGAAAAGTCAACAAGGATCCCAATCAAAAGTTTAACTAACTAAGCAGGATTAAGTAGTTTTGAGAAGTGTCAAAAGTTTTGTGATTTTCTAGACAAAAATCAACTAAGTGATGTCAATCCCTAAGTTCCATTGCATTTCTATCACTTTGAATGAAGGACTTCGGCCATGACCATGGGACTAGCAAAATATGAAATGAAATGTACACATGCACAAAGAGTATGTACGAAAAGATAGTCAAAAATAAAGTCAAAATACCATTGTATTGCTTGAAATCTTATGAACGTAAAACCAAAATATAGGGATGTACCCACACAACAGTAGCCAACAAAGAAAAATTACAGACTCTACAACCAAAACATAAAGTGCTGACTTTGCACTTGGGCATAAGAATTCAAAAAGAAACACAAGTCAAGATTCCCGCAAACTATATGACAAAACACAGTCCATCCTTGTACCGGCCAATCAATGCTTTTTTGCCACCACTTCCTTTCCCACCTCTGGTTGGCAGCTTCTGCTTCTTTTCGGGAGAGATGTCACTGCTAGTAATGTCAACATGTATCTCTGTAGTGATCTCCTCCTCCTTTGAATTTTTTCCAAAGGAGCTTCTCGTCCCCTTAAACTTTCTAAACTTTCGAGAGCTTTTCGAGGCCTTAACCGCCTCCAGTCTCTCTTTCTTAACAGTAACCAAGTCGTGTTGAGTCTTTTGTTGTTGCTCCATTGGTGTCCCCAATTCCTTGGCCTCAACGGCAAAACTTATCACCTTTCAAGGATGCCGAGGGATCATCCAGATCATGAAGCACCTCAATCTTCTCGGCCTCTAGTCCCAGTTGTGGGATAGGTGTAGATATAGGAATAGGAGCAGGAACGAATACAATTTCAGAAGATGTAAAGATAGCAGCACGCACAAGAGCCGAAGCAACTCGTGTGCCAACAGGAAGAGTAAATGGACTTATAAGATCAAAAGGACAAGTATAAAAATCCTCTTTCTCCTGTGGTGCAAGATGGAGGCCCTCGAATTCGAGGAGGCATGAGCGTTATCTGCACCGAAGGATGGGTCATGAATGACAACCTCGAACTCATCTACTTTGCCTTCTTTGGAGGGCTCCACCACATGAGGCATAACATCGAACACTGAGCTCATCGGATGAACTTGGAGCTGCTCTAAAGGTTCACCCACGTCAGAGAATAAAGGCTTTAGCAGGCACATCGGTGGCAACCAGCAGAGCCGCTTCGGTTGTTTCCATCTCCTGTTGAACTCGAAGAATTTCTTAGCCTTTAAGCAGCGCCTTCTTGGACTCCTTATTAAGATAGGCATCCTGCAACTCTTGATCTTAATATACATCTCTGTTCACGGAAAAACGAGATAGAATTTCCTCCCAAACGAGGACAAGAGTGCTTGGGAACTTCGGGCCAAGATAAAAAGGCTCCCCTGATGTAGTATAGAATTGACGTAGAAATTCAGGATCATCTAGTCTAGTTTCTCCATTTTCTGGTAAAAAGTATGCAGGAGCTCTAGATAATTTGTTGTCACCGTAGCCTTCTCCATCTCAACTGCAGTTTTGTTGACAACAAGTTGTGCGACTTGAGCTTGTAATTCTGCAATTTTCCCTTGTAACTTTTAAAATCTTGGCTTGATCGGAAATTGTTTATTATGCCCCTCGAAAGTCAGATTGTGGTCGGAAATTTTCTTCCTTTGGGCTTCAATAATAGCATTCCAAGCGACCGCATCTTCCTTCAACCTAGCTTCTTCGGCATGATTCATCTTGATTTCGTCTCTCTAGACGATTTTGACTCTCTCATGCACACTTTTCATCTCCTTCATTATGCCGGCAGTACTCTTACTATCCCGAAGCACTGCCTCTTTCTCCTCCTCCAATTGTTTAATTTTAGTGTCCCGTTCAGTTAACGCCTTTTAAAAATCATCTTTTTCGACTTCGATAGAAAGGATCTCCTAGTAATTATTGTTATTGGTGTCTGCTGGTTGCTTGTAGAGCTTCTCCCACTTCTCACCCTGCCCCAAGTCATCTTGAATACCTTGAAGATGTGCCATATAAGTGTTCTTGCAAATGGAATGAATATCCATATCAAACTTAACGCCTCTGAGGAACCAACCTGGAAGAGCCGCCTCAAGCTTAAGAGGGCCGGCGGGAAGAAGATAGACCAGTCTTCGGTGAGGATGAGAAGTGACCGGGGTAGTAGCAACGATTGAAAATGATGAAACATGCACTAGAGGCGAAGGTGGGGCGGAAGAGATAGAAACCTCTTGTCCTACCAAAGTATGCTTCGAAACGGGCTTGGAAGGATGGAAGCGGTGATCAAACTTTGAATTCTTTGACGACTCTTCCCTTTCATCATGAGACTATCTTTTCTCATACCGCCTTTGTGCGAGCGAAAACTATCTCTATCCTCTTGGCGACGAGTGCTTGCCTCGAGTTCTTTCCTTCGCCTATATTCATCTTCCATCTCCCGAACTTGGTGACGGCTGAAGGAACGCTTCGGGTACTATTGGGAATTGGTATAATACTCGAAGTCTTTGTAAAGACCACACCCTCTTCTCGTACCTAGAACAAAGCATACACAAAAAACTTCAAGAACACATAAGGAATTGAGCAAGCATATAAGAAAATGAAAAATATGTATGAGTGCAATCCTAGTATGTCATGTCATGCATTCTTAATATGGGCCTAAGGCGTCGTCACAAACCAGATCAAACAACTGTCGAAAGGGGAACAGGACTGGCTTCGACTGTCTCAAGTGGAGTTGGGCTGCTGGATGGCATGATATCGCCTAAACAGGGCGGCGTCACGTCAAATTTGAAGTCGTCCTTCATAAGGGCATCGAAGTCGACTAATACATCATTGATATCTCCAAGATCCACGATGGTAGCCTTGCCAGGACAATCTTGATGTTTGCCAGTCTCTGGGGCCTTGTCTTTATCATCAATGTCAGAAAGGGGTGAACCCGAAAGAACAGAACTCACGACCGTTGTCTCGTCGTACGACTCTGAATCTTCACCTTTAGATTCTGATAAAGAGTGATCACTAGTCGTGGTTTCACTACCACTGCTTTCAAACTCCTCCTCCTTCTTTGAGTCTATCATGGCTTTCCCTTTTCTGCGCATGGGCTCAACTTCCGGTTCCTCCTGGATTGGAGGCATTCTAGCAAAACCACTTAAACCGACCATGGCATCCTCCTTATGATTCTCGTCGGGCATGATTTCGAAGGGGACTCCTATTTCTTGATCCTCATCAGAACCATGTAAAGAAGAATAAGGCCTTGCACGAACTTTGGCTTGGCCACAAGAGGGAACTTCAACCTGAGCAACGGATTTGCCTAGAGCTAATAGTCCAAATTAGCACAAATTCTCATATGTAATAAAAACTCTAGTGCACCGCTCCTCGGCATCAATGGCCTTTAGAGTTTGACAGGTCTCATTAGGAGCCATGTCTATGTTTGGCCTTGGAATAACTGCAAAGAGCACGTAACCAGTTAGAAACTCTATCACATCAATTTAAAGCTCGGCAGTGGTGAATGAGGAAACTTACCCCACGTCGTCCATTGGCGATCAAATCCTTCGGGTCATGTAACGAAGAAGTACTGTATGTAAATTGCGATAAGTTGCTTTGCAAACGCAAGATGATCTTTCAATTTTGTTGGGCCTCGGTTATGATCAAAGAGGGGAAATCATCCCTCCTCTTAAAAGCCAAGAAGTACCGCAACTCGACGAAACTTGGAGCACGACAAAACGTCCGCATAAAAGGAAGTGCAGGCAAGTGAGGATGGCATAACCATTCGGATGGAGCTGGAATGGGGCAATCACCAAGTTCGAGAGTGTCTTGCGAAGGAAATCATTGAAAGGGGGATGCATTCAAACACATATAACGATGTAAGCTGTGAACCTCAGGAAAGCATGTAAGAAAACTCATCTTCCTTTGGCAGGCGCACGTCATCTTCGAGAATTCTGTATTGTTTATATATATTAGGGAGGACCTTGGTGGAGACCATCGATGGGGCTTTTTCAGCCGGATTGAGTAGGACTCAAAAGTTAGGAGGCATGCGATCGACGATGGGCCTAAGTAGAACTAATTGACTAAACTTGGCTTGTGACGTGGATGTTCACTCTGTTCAGAAAGTGCCGGACTTCATCCACTCGGCTTGCGATGCGTGGATGCCTGTTTCATTCTATATGACGAAGCTCGCGTTCATAAAAGATCAGGTAATTCTATTGGCAAATCTATCCTATTTTCCCCCCATCACACTTAAACTCCGAGGCAACATTAACTCGATATTAAGGCGTCGGACCGGAGCAAGTGCATGTGCTATCTATATAGGGTAAACTCGGTGTCCAAAGTGTCGCGAATGGCCTATCCCATGTAGATAGTTCACTTGCAATGGAAGGAAAGAAGAACTTCCCATGAAATTTCACTTTCTACTTCTAGTTATATTGCTTGCACGCGTCTATGATCGTTAATGGATTCGACGTCCGAAGTGAAACGAAAATTTTTTTCATTACAGGGACACCAAGCATGCAATGGGTAAAACAAGATAAGCCCATGATCACAGAAGCATCAAGCTCAACTGATGAAGTGTTATGCAAGTAATGTCCACAAGATGGAAACAGGTTAAATCTGTTTCGATTGATGAAGATAACAAAATCAAAATGCGTCAAGCCTTGGGCCAAAGCTCGAATGATATTCCAAGAGAAAACTCAAGACCCGATTTCCTATCTTCCTCTATGGAACCACAATCAGCACGAAATCTTATAGTTAACGTGACAAGGTAAGGTTGAGCATTAAACCATCATACCAATATAGTAATTAACAAACTTAAACATGCAAATTCACCTTAAAATTGGTTCAATGGAATAAGAGGAATCACGAATTAAGCTTGGCAAGCTATGACTTAGGTCATGAGCAAACTAGTAATTGACCGGCTTGGTTACCATAAGAGGATGGATCGGCTACAACTTAAACTTGAGCAAAGCAAAGGATCAGCTCGGGTATAACAAGAGGATGGATTGGCGGCTGCTTAATCTGGAACAAAGCAATGGATTGATTAGATTCTTGGCTCGAACGAGATGATGAGGCGATGGTGAGGAAGGCGAATGGATCAAGCAAAGTATGATGGATCGCAGAAGCAATTGATTTGAAACACTGATGAATCACTGGAACACACGATCGCCTGAAGGAATGAAAGTGGATCGGGTCAAGTGAGTGGCTTAGTCGGCTAAGGGATATAAGTAGGTAAGGATAAAGGCGAAAATTTCACTAAGCATTCGGGTCGCTAGCGACCCGACCTTCCATGGGTCGCAAGCGACCCGACCTTCCATGGGTCGCAAGCGACCCGACCTTGGAGCCTCATTAGTTGGGTCGCTAGCGACCCATCCCCCATGGGTCGCTAACAACTCATTGAAGAAAAGAAATTTGCATACCTTTTGTATCTACATGTTTGAAAAGGAAAGCTTCATGCAGCCACTTCAAATTCGCTCAATCGTGACTGCTCGTCACTCCAAGACGTGCCAGAAGACCGCAAGCAAAAACATGATTGATTGAGGCAAGCAACAACAGCTAGAACAAAAGGAAGATAACTAATAACGTTGGGCTAACCTATGAGTAGAGCTCCAATGCAATCACTTGAAAGTCAACAAATGGATATGGAAAAAGGTAACTTCCAAGAGCCCGCCTTGTTTGCAACAAAGACATACTCTGGGGGGTAAATGTTATCTGGCTTTTTAACCCAGTAAATACCAAAAGAAAACTAGGCAACCTTAAGTGGTAGGATAATTCAAGAACTAACCAGAGAAGTTACGACTAGAGTTCGACAAGGACCTTGCCATACGGTTAATTTTTATACTAGAGTCAGCGAAGCCAAGAGACCAGCATCCCTGCAGTCCAACAAGTGTCTGAATGTAAGCAGCTAGTGACTTGCCATCAGCACATGATGACAATAATGAATGATTGAGAAGGCATCTCCAATTTCGAAATCCAAGTTAGTCCTCTATGGCCGGATCATCAGCAACCCATCCACTTCTTCAAAATAGCGAACAAACAAGTTATGGAATATGAATAAAGGAGGCAGAATTCAGTTATGGAATAAGCTAGCGACACATAGCCCATGGGTAACCTGTGACCCAAGGATCATAGGTCGCTAGTGACCCAAACACCATGGGTCGCTAGCGACCCATGGAGTTTGCTAATTTTGTCAATCGGATTCTCCTAGGTCGCATGTGCTCCATCTAATAAATGATAGTGATAGGCCTGGCCGAAAAGCCTCCAACCTCTATAAATAGCATGCCACTTGCAATATAAAGAGGAACTTCTTTCGAAAACTGATTGTTGAAGCTCTACTGGGATTATTCTTCAACTTCCAACATCCCTCACAATGATCTTAGAAGGAATACACCAAGATTCTTCAATGGATTCTAACTCTAGAGATCCAATCTAGCCAGGAATTAGCTAAAGCCTTATAATCAAATAGCTTTTGTAATAGCAGTCCGCTTATAATAAAACTATAAAGTAGACGTAGTCTTTGTTAACAGCCGAACCACTATAAAAATCTTCTGCCTATTTCCTTTAACTGCTTCTTTTCTATATATGTGATTTGTGATATTGCTCTGTAAAGACAGGGATGGTGCTGTCAAAACTAAACCAATGTATTGGTCCATTTTTTGGGTTAAAAGTAATAGTCAGTTTTGCTTGAATTTATTGCTTCACCACTTCCATTTGTTACCTTTCGACACCATACCTCTGATAGAATCTTTTCGAAACCAATGCACATGTTATCAAATAATTGATACGTAGTGAATTGGAGAAAGGTAGAAGATACGGTATCAAACCATGCTTTCAAAGGGGTACAAGCTGCTCTTATTGACTTTGAACTATTTTCGTTTATTAATGATGCTTTTGAAAGGGTTAGAGTTAGATTTCGACTTAATCAACTTGCCTATGTTTATATAAAAGAGTTTTCAAATGAGTTGCCGCTTATTTATGTTCAAAATGGAGCTTACGAAGGAATAATCACTTTCAGAATTATTTAAAACCTTGTGCCACATTCGAACCTTTCAAATCAATGCTTTTGAAAGGCTGCTTTCGCCTTTACACTCTGAAGCGCCTTATTAGTGCTTTTAAAAGGGTAGTTTAATTGCTTTTAAAATAGTTTCGGAGCAATGGTTTTGAAACTATCCTCTTTTTTTTACTTGGGAAAAATGCTTTCAAAAGTAAAACTTTCTCCTTTGTTCTTTTATGACCATTAGTTTGTTAAAAGTTAAAACCAAAAGGATTTGAAAGGAATGATTTTAAGTGGTTTCAAAATAATGTTTCCACAAACTTTTACTTGGACCTAATACTTCCGAAAGGTATATTTTAAGTGAAGAATTTCAATGCTTTCGAAAGGTATATAATATGGGTTTCGAAGGGGAGATCCCCAATGTTTTCGAAAGGATTATTTTGAGTATTTAAATGGAGGGTTTCCAATGCTTTCAAAAGGCAAGTTTAAATGGCTATAATAAAAGTTGTCTAAGGTTTTAGTAAAGCTTTCAATAGGGTTGTCCATAATGATTCTGAATGGCATTGTTTAAGGTTCAAACAAAGGTTTTGAAGGTTTTGTTTTGGCCTTGTAGCCTAAAACATTCTAGTTAAAAAGTGATTTTAACTTATATGAAAGGATAGATAATTCCATTGATTAGATTTCATCAACATTGTTTTGTAAAGTATATATATCATGGCATCAATGTTTTGAGTAAAGCAAAGTATATTATTTCCTTGTTTTATAAAGGTATGATTTCTAGGGTAAATCATTTGTCAATACTATTTACAAGGAAATGAAATTTTGATAGCGAAGTTAACCGAAGATGGGAAATGAAACATGGATAGGGTAGTTGACGCTGAGTATATGAATTGGATATTAGAAGACCAGATAGGACTAGTGTAGGGTCCCACCATATACTTTAGCTATTAGCCCCTAGCTAAAACAAATTCAGTTGCAACGTATAGGGCTTGTCATAGGTGGAGTAAATTGAGGTTACACAAAGAATGGAATATACAAAGAAAAGGTGGGTTATTGGTGAGCCCATAAAACTATACGTTCAGTTAACCCTAGATAAAAGATAGTTAAGGGAAGTTAGCAAAGTATTACGTCTAACAGAAAAAGTTGGATTCTTGATCATGTCTGGTAGGCCCGAGTCAACTAATGGTTAATAGTTAGCTAAATAAAACTATAGTGTAGACAAATAGTCCATTGATTCCTGTTTATTTTTCATATATGTTTTTGTTATTACTATTATAATCAGTTTGATTGCAGATTTTGATTTGCAAAAGATATGTTTTTTAAAGGGATGTTAATAAGGGGAAACCCGTTCCGCTAAGAAGCACGGTCTTACTTAATATCAGTAAATCGAGATGTGATAGTATTATTCACACCAAGCTTTATGCTTGACTCAAAGTTTACGTTTACCCTTTAAACTTGGGTGCTCAAAATTAAATTTGAGTAGATTGAGAGTCAAGGTTTTTCGGGTTTAATAGGTTGGACGAACAAAGCTTCCAAAGTCATGTAGGAGGCAAAGTTAGCTATATTGGAGCTATTTAGTTTTATTTCCACCGTGATGTATTAATGATGGATATGTCTATCTAGTACTCTGGTCATCCAAGGAGACATCTTCATATGTCGCTCTTGGCATAATTTGCAATAATTATATTTGATTAAAACGTTGGATTCGTTTTTAAATTATGTAACTGAATATGAAATAAGGATTTGGAATGTAATAAGAAAAGTTGTTTTTTTAGAATCTGTGATTTATTTCACGTTTATGTGCTTCTGATATTATGGATACAATTAACATTATCGTATTTTATCACCGAAAGTAAGTATTATAGATGACTGCAGCATCTGTAATGTTTAGCTTCGGACCTTAAGATAGGGATTTTACAATAATATGTTATGGTATGGATCAATTAATCGAATTGAGTATGTTAGTGTCAAAAACAACTTTAGACCCAAATATCTAAAATACTCACTATAAGTATGAATTACCTTAACTGTAACCATCATCAGACTAGTTATTCTTTATAGTTCAAAAATCCTCCCTAATGACATTATAAAGTAGGCAATTTCCTTTGGTTATAAATTGTTCTAGATATTCATAACATTCAAACCTCATTAACAATTATATATCGAATCCTCCTCCTCAAAAAGATGAAGAGATAATAGTAAATTAATTTTTGATTTGAATCACGAGATGATTAGAAGTCTTCGTCAAAGTTCAAGGGCGGAATTAGGGAAATTGCAAAATAGGGAGTGTTTGATTTTGATGGCAAGTGTTTGATTTTGATGGCAATTGCAGAAGTTGAAGATGTTGATTGGCGTTCTCGTCGTGCTGAGTTCAAAGGTGATCTCAATTGTTTGAAAAGAGCTCAAAGGTGGCCATAATTTGTAAACTAGGGTTTGCAAAACCCTAGGTCATGATAAAGAGGGAGTCAGGGTTGGTGGATGTGGTGCGGCCTTATAGAGTGCGTGATGACAAGAGTGGTGGAGATTGTCACATAGCTTACAGTAGGTATAGGAAGGAGATCCAACAGTCAAAGGTTGGGGTCAGCGATGTTGTGTTGACTTGGGTAGAAGGTAACTTTACATTTAGGTCCCTATAAATTAGATAATAGCATATTAATCATTGCAACTTTTAACTCGTATAAATTTTTCATATGACCTCTATTTCATGCACGATTTATTATGTTGGGGCTTGGATAGATTCTAAAATTTTTGGCGTAGTTTTCTAATTTTGGGACAATTTGTGGGAGTGCTTTGTTGAGATTCAATGGTCGTAGGTATTTGTATTTTAAAATATTAGATATAGATTCAGTGGGTTGTGTGTATGCATTCATTAAGATTTATCATACCTATAATGACGATTGTTTAAATGTTGTGATGCTTTTTATATGATATATATTCTAGTTTGATTTTTTATCTATTTAATTGCTGTGTGTATGCATTCATTAAGATTTATCATACCTATAATGACGATTGTTTAAATGTTGTGATGCTTTTTATATGATATATATTCTAGTTTGATTGTTTATCTATTTAATTGCCGCATTAGTAGATAATGGATACTTTATATTAATTATTCATAGGTTTAAGAAAATTAATTAAGAAAAGTAACAGTGTGTAATTATGTAGTAAATAATATTGTTTATGAATTTAGGATAATATTTGTAAACAATTGCAGTTAACAATTTTTTGTAAGATTATGTGGAAATTTTAGTAAGATTATTATTTATGAATTTTTTGGAGAAAATCGTAAATAGAAAGAAAAAAATTACATTGAGGCGAATTTTGAAGAAGTTATTATTGTTTATAAACTAAAGTAGAATTTAATAAAAAAAATATGATTTTTAGTAATTTGTTAGTATTTTGAGTAAATAATAATACGATTGCATTTAGGGGTTTATGGAAAAATGATATTATTATTTTCAAAGAAGAAGCAATGAAAGATGGAATGAGAATAATAACAATAATAATAAAGAAGTACTTTTGATAAGTATTTTTATTGAATTATTACTATTTTTGAGATAAATAGTAATAAAGTGATTACTAAGATTGAATGCTGAACATTATTATTTTTGAGTTGAATAGTAAAATAGTGGTTGTGAAAGAAATACGATGATTTAATGTAATATTACCAATTTGACATAAAGCACTAATATTCTTTTTTTGACAATAATTAGACGTAAATTACTATTTTAGACTAAATAACGATGTCTGAGATATGTTATCAACATATTTTCTGACATTGTGTTAAGAGAATGAACAAAAGGATGTGGGAGCAATGGAAGATAGTGTTGTTGAAAGTGCTAAGGATCGTGTAATATGAAATATTATCTTAAACTATTTATTTGTGTGGAATATAAATATAAAAGTGAAAATAATAAAGTAAATGACACTGGAGATTTTTATACTGGTTCGAAATTCTTGTTCATCCAGTCTCAGACTCTTTCTGGATTTAATTTATACCCTTACTTAATCCGGAGGAACAGATGTTACACCACCTGAGCAACTAAATAGGCCTTTAACTGTAGCATCCCCTTATTTAGAGGCCTAAAACTAAGGGCTACGGATGCTGCAATCATTCATAGTTATTATTACTCGGCAACCAAATATGGTGGTGTTAGATTCATGATACATAGAAACTCATGAATATGGAAAATTTTAAACTTTAACAAAATCGCACTCCATATCAAAACATTTCCAATTTATTTCATAATACCACATTTGCAAATCATGTTCAGAGAAAATATATTTATTACAACATATGCCCAGAGCGATATATGAAGATGCCTCTGAGATAATCAGAGTATGTACATACAAAATAAAAGGTTTGCCATTACAATAAACACAGCAGAATCAAAAGAAAAGAGAACTCTAAATACCTACCATGCCCCCTGCATGTCTCCAGAAGTTTATTCGTCTTAAGATGTACCTGAAAACCACAACTCTCAAACTACTCAAAATCAATTGAGTACCCTAGAATTTAAGGGAAAAACATAAACTTCGAGTCAGACATAAAGCCTGGTATGAATAATAATCTACCATCTCAAATCATTTATATATCTAGTGAGACCATGCGGCTTAGCGGAACGGGTTTCCCCTCAGTAGTATCTCAAAACCTTTATAAAACCATATACTGTGCTTTTTCATGCACAATGGTTAAAACGATTCAAAACAGTATAATATGATCATATGCAAAACAAATGAATCAATTCTAGATTACCCATCCTCATTAATTTTAGACTATCTATCTCACATATAGTTTCTAGGATTACTATGAACCTACTAGTTTTCATGGGCTAACTAATAACCGGTTAAACATTTATAGACTCTATGTCCAATTACATAGTTTTCATGTGATCACTATGAACCTATTAATAACTCCAACACTACTCTTCTCCTAGTTTTCATTGGTTGACTAAGAAACTATTGGTAAACCCAATATCCTTTCTCTTATCTTAATCTTCATGGGCTGACTAGAAACCTATTGACATCTACCAATATTACATCCAGATACAGTTTTCGTGGGCTAACTACAAACCTACTGACCCAGCTAGTAACCAATCATTGTTTTTATGGGCTTAATATGAACCTCTCCATCTGACATCTTCCTTTTCACATAGTTTTCATGGGATAACTATGAACCTGTCTATCTGACTTTTTCTTTTTACATAGTTTTCATGGGCTAACTATGAACCTATTGGCCCCTACCAATATCAAATGGTTTTCATAGGCTTACTGTAAACTTATTGGCCCCTGCCAATATCTTTCCTTTCTATTTTAGCATCCTATATTCTGGTCTTCCTGACCTCTTGGATGAAATTCTACTCAGTCAAGAGTTTGTTCAATTTATATTCACTACTGGGTTAACCTAACTGGTTCTCCTACCCTTTTTCCCTAAAATGCAGTTATGGGTCCAATATAAAGTGAATATAATCATATTAGAAGAAACCATATAAAAACGTAGCAATACCACTCATGTGGATTTAAAATAAAACATAATTAATTCCTTTAACCTATTTCTTTATCAAAGATAGCTTCTTCTTAAAACCATTATAAAAACACCTTTAATATTGCAATGTGTTTTTCCTTTAAAAATAGAGTTTGGGTTATAAAACCTTTCGATACCTTGAAAACCTAGCTTTCGACTTCATAGGATGGCCTCCTTTAAAAGATCTTAAAACATTAGTCTCCTGCCTTATAATACTTTAAAAACTACTTTTTGAAATCTTTCGAATACATTAAAGTATTATCATTTATCTTTAGAGGCTTAGCTATAATACCAGTTGAAAGTATGCCTTTCGACACCATTGGAAGTAACCCTTACGAAATCATTGAAAGTACGCCTTTCGAAAGTATTGGGTTTATTCTTAAAACATTACTTAGGTCAAAGTGAATATAGGCGAAAACATATATTTCGAAACCATCCTTTATGATATAAGATAATGGGAAAAAATCGATGGCGTCGGCATCATCTCTTTCTAAAGCATATAACATCTGGGTAAAAAGATTAGAAGGTTGGTGTCAAAACCCCTTTCGAAACCATCAATTTTGAAACTCTAACCCCTTTCGAAAGACTTAGGAAGTGGCTTAAACTTTACAAAACAAGATACCTTTCGACAATATAGATATCTGCAATGCCATCGGAAGGCTATAAAACGGCATTAGGGTATCGACTAGGTCAGAACCCCTTCTTTCAAAACATTATTTTATAAGTAAGGAACCCAGCCGAAAGCAATTGTAAGTAAATGGCAACCCGTTTTGAAACCTCTTTAAATCCTCTTTCGAAACCAAATGCTTCGACGCTATCAAAGGCTTAAAACAAAACATAGGTAGGCGCTTTTCATTTTGAAAACAAACCAAGGTTTTGACCCCTTCGGAAGCTATGCTTTCGACGGCCTACCTTCCACCTATCCCTAATCTAATGCGTACCATCATAGTGATAACTTGTGCATTGATTTTGGCATAGTTTCTTTTGACAAAGATGAAGGCGGAAGCTACTGTGTCGAAAGGTGATTTCCTAAGTAGGCGGAACCACTTTTTCTTAGTTAACCAGGTTTAATTCTTATTTAAGTAAACTTTCTCTAACAAACCTGTCACGTGTCAAAACCATATTGGTTACCTTAGCTTTTTCAAAAATAACTGCCGCTAATTCAGGTCTAAACCATGGTTAAGTTAATCAATTAAGCCCTTCCAAATTTTGCAAAGAAGTCCCTCTTCTAAAACAATTTATTTTGCATAGATAATCACTTGAAAAAAATCCCCCAAAATTCCATAAATTCACTTTAATCGTGTTATCTAAATATCAAAATTCCAAATCCAAATTCTCAATATATTTTCCAAAATAAATTATAAACCCAAATAACCATATTTTCCTTTGAAAATTCATAATAATCTTTTCACAGCTTGGAAATTTCTCAAATTTGAAACCCAATTCCCAAATCATGTTTTTCATAAAATCAAATCTTCCCATGGCATTTAAACATCATTAGATCTCGGTTTTAGCCTAAAACCTTGCAAAAATCCTTTAAAAATCTTGTTTAAATTGAATAAATCTTATTCAAGAAATCAACATCCAATATATCATAAAAACAAATTTACCCTTAACTTTGAAAATATATGAATTAAAACAAATTAGAGATGGAATTATTATTCACCTTGCTCTCGATAAGGAGATTGGATTGAGATTGATTTCCCCTAAGCTTGATTTTTTTAGCTTTAATTTGAATTTCTTCTTCTTCCTTAATGGCCGATCATTCCTCTATATTTTGGTTTGCGTTTCAAAATGATGTGGATAGGAAGAATTGGGAGGAAATAAAATATATATAAGGGTGGAAGCTAGGGGTAGCGATTCCTTATATGCCCTTATGTGATTTAATTAACCAAAACCCCATTCTTGAGCCCATTAGTTAATTTAGTAGGCACGACCTTAATTAGTTAATTCAAGTCTCAATCCCCTTATCACTTACCTTAACATTATTCTATTTAATTTAACTAATTAAATCTCTTAAATAATTTTGTAAAAAATTAGGAATGTTATTGGCTCCCCTCCTTAAAGAATTTCGTCCTCAAAATTCAGTAAGGACTAAATACTAAACATAACAAACATCTATATCGACTCCTAAAAACCATACTATTCTACCTGATAAGGAAATATCTATATAAATCTAATATAGACATACCCTCAAAGTAGATCAGAATAAGTATCTCGAATCATATCCTTTGTATCCCAAGTACAGTCATTCTCGTTGTTGCTCCATTGAACTTTTACCAAATTGACTGTCTTGTTCCTCAATCTTTTCTCATCTCTCGCTACAACCCAAACTTGTTATCGCACAAAAGTCAAATCAGGTTCCACCACCAAATCCTCTAACATTGTCTGAAGAATGGTAGCCTTTGGATCATGCATATACTTGCAAAGATGAGACATATGAAATACGTTATGGACACATGACATACTGCTCGGCAAATCTATTCTGTATGCAAGCACTCCAATCCTCTGTATAATCTAGAATGGGCCAACATATCTCGGTGCTAGCTCCCTAACTTCCCAAACCGTACTACACCCTTAATCGGTGATACCTTAATAAAAATTCTATCTCCCACTGAGAACATTATTTCGTTACGCCTTTTGTTTGTGTAACTCTTCTGTCTAGATTGACCTTCCGTCATTCGTTCTCAGATTAATTCAACCTTTTCTGATGCCTCCCATACCAAATCTGGACCTAAGACCAATCTGTCTCCAGTCTCTAACCAACATGCATGGGATTTGCATGGCCTTCCATGCAAAGCTTCAAAAGGCGCCATTCCTATACTGGTCTAGCAACTATTATTATAGGAACTCGATCAAATGCAGGTGATCCTCCCAACATCCACCAAAATCCAGCACACAATCCCTCAACAAATCCTCGAGTACCTTACTAACTCTTTCTGTTTGTCCATCTGTCTATGGGTAATATGCGGTACTCATCTAGAGCTTAGTGCCTAACAGATCTTGTAGACTCTTCCAGAATTTTCTAGTGAATGAAGCATCTATGCCACTAACTATGCTACTAGGAACTCCATGAAGTCTAACTATGTTCTTCATGAACAACCTCGCCAAAACTAGTGCCGTCCAAGTTGACTTTACTGGAATAAAATGGACATTCTTGGTTAACCTGTCCACAATAACCTATATACTTCATTTTCTCTTCTTTACCTTGGAAACCCATTAATAAAATCCATAGATATTGAATTCCATTTCCAAACTAGAATATCTAGAGGCTGAAGTAACACTCGGCTTTTGATGTTCGGCCTTCACTTTCTAACACTGCCTAACCCACAAGCCAACATCCCTTTTCATGACTTTCGAATAGAAGATCCTCTACATATTTTGATACTTCTTCGTCCCTCCAGGATGAATCGTAAATTTGCATTGATGACATTCCTCAAGAACTTCTCTTCTCAAGTTCTCCACATCTGGAACACATAATTGTCCCTTCTTTCCCAACCATCCTCTTTGGTCAAGATAAAAATCTTTCAAATCATCGACCTCAGTTCCAATCACAAGCCTTTTGATCCCCTCAGCTAATAATGGATCTTCCTTCTACTTAGAAGTAATTCTCTCAATCAACACTGGTCGAACTTCTAAACAGGATAACATGGCAATACCCTAACTAGAACTAGCAGTCGATCTTTACCGCACATCACAACTTACCAAAGCTTCCATATCTTTCCACTCTAGCAACATAGCCAATACCATATTCTGATGTCTTTTGCTGAGACCATCTGTTACATTGTTACCTTTCCCTGGAATATACGTTGTATAAAAATCATAAGCAGCCAAAAGATCTAGCCATCTCTTATGTCACATATTCAACTCCTTTTGAGAGAATAGATGTCTTAAAGACTTATGATCGGTATACAATTCGAATCTCTCCCCTAGGAGACATGCCTCCAAATCTTTAAGGCAAAAATCACAACAACAAACTCTAAGCCATGAGTAGGGTATCTAACTTCATGCGATCTAAGCTACCTAGATGCATAAGCAATTACTTTACCCTTCTGCATTGATACTACTCCCAATCCAGTCCCACATGCATCAGTGTATACTTCCAACCCTTGGTTACCATTTGGAACTTCTAAAACTGGAGAATTAGTCAACAAATGCTCTAAATTATGGAATGCTTCCTCAAAATTTTCAGACCAATCAAACTTCACCTCCTTCCTAGTAAGCTTAGTCAAACGCGCTACTGTCTACGAGAAATTCTTGATGAATCTCCGTTAGTAGCCAGCAAGTCCAAGAAAACTTCTGATCTTGGTCACTGTCTCTGGTTTCTTCCAAATGTTCACAGTTTAATCTTATCTGGATCGACTAACAATCCTTTATCCGAAACCACATGACCAAGAAACTTAATTTCTTCTTTCACAAATGATACTTGGAAAACTTCGCCTTAGCCGATTTTTCCACAGCGTCTCTAGCACTACTCTAAGATGTTTTTCATGCTCTCTCTTATCATTAGATTATAAAAAAATGTCATATATAAACACCAACATAAATCTATCCAAATACTCTAGGAAGACTCAATTCATCAAATCCACAAAGAAAGCAGGTACATTCGTCAACCCGAATGGCATCACTAACTGTTTGTACGAACCATATCAAGTCCAAAATGCAGCCAAAGGAATGCTATCCTCTGCCACTCTTAGCTAATGAAACCTCGTCGCCAAATCCAAAAGGGAAACACCTTGGCTCCAATCAACTTTTCAAACACTCTCAGCAAAGGTAACTTATTCTTTATCGTATTTTCGTTCAGCTTACGATAGTCGACACACATCCTCAATGACCTATTTGGTTTCTTCACGAATACCACAGCTGCTTCCTAAGGCTAACTTCTTGGTCTAATAAAATTCCTTCCTTCTAGAACCACTAGAAACACCTTCAATTCTTTCATCTCTGTCGATGTCATCTTGCTAGGTAGTCTACTCACCGGTTCAGCTCTTGGCATAAGATCTATCCGAAACTCAACTGCTTGTTTCGGTGATGGTCCTTCAACTGGCTCAAAAACATATGCAAATTCTCTTGCAATTCGAACCTAACTTTTCTCTTCATCCACTTCCATTGCATTTAATAAAGCACAACTACTCTTATTAGAATTCTCTATTAAGAATATAATTCGTTTATGACTATTAAGCTGTCTTAAAGATATCTCTCCATCCTAGCAGAATATCCTAGCCTTATACCTCTTCAACTAATCCATACCCAAAATGATTCCAAATTCTACGAAATCATACACATATAAACTACATGCAAACTTATGACCTAACAAGGTATGTGGGTTCTAAGCATAACCAATCATCAAACGCTGGAATATAAATGAATGTGATTCAACAGTATCAAAAGGTATCCTAACTGGTATACTTTGAATCATAAACATTCCTTCCATCATAGTTTTTCCCTTATCAGTTACAGTGGGCTTAGCTATTGAACCAACATTAAAAACTTTCCCTTATTCATCCCTAGCTGGCTCTGGTAATGCCCAACTTGATCATAATTAAAGAGTTTCATATTCTTGTCTGCAGCCTTCTTCCCCTTGCCTGATCGACAATCATTTGCATAATGAACCTACTTTTCAAATTTATAGAAAACCTAATCAGCCTTTGCCTTCTTGGCAGCATCCCTTTTTGGGTTCCCTTTTTCTTAAAGAGTTTCCTATTCTTTCCCTGAGGACCTTGGGATTCAACCGGCTTTTCTCCAGCTAAAATAACAAGCATCTCTTTATGGCGAATGACCATCTCCACCACCACATTAGAAGGGTCTTGAATATGGGTCATGGTCGTCCTAGCAAGCATAGGTCTCAGTCCTTGAATGAATCTTTCATTCCTTCTGACATCGGTGTCAACCAAAGCATATACATATTGAGACAGCTCATCAAACTTAGTAGCATACTCGAGAAATAACATCTCTCCTCGAACTAAATGCATGAACTTCCTCATTAATGTCGACTTAGCAACTTCAAACAAAAACCTCTACCGAAACCTTCTTCTAAAATCAGCCCATGTCAGCTCTTCCTATGGAACTCTGGTAGTCATACTATTCCACCAATGAAGCGCCGCCCCTTGCAACTACCTAGAGGCTAGCCTTCTCTTTTTCCCATCACCCAAGCCTAAATCAGTACAGATTCATTCACAAGTCAAAAGCCAACTATCAAATTCAACCGCATCCTCCGTTCTTACAAATGGCTTTCCACCCAAATTCGTGTAGTCTCTGCTTAGCTTAGCATAGTTATTTCCAGTTGGAGCCACAAGATTAGCTTCTCCAACGCTACTAGCTACTCCAGCTTGCACTAGATTGGCTAACAACAGATACGCCATCCTCGTTCTGGTGGATTTCCAGCACCCACATTGGCTTCAGCATTTGGATTAGCATTAGCTTGTTGACCTTGGTTCCTCCTGATATTAGGTCGAGAATTTCCATTTGTTGTGATGCTTTCTCCACCTAGATTTCCTCTTCTGTTTCCTGCTTCCATATCTTCTTTCAACTAAATCTGCATACAAGCCTTAATAAGATACAAAAGAACAGTCTAAGAGAGTGGAACACGTACTAATATATATATATATATATATATATATATATATATATATATCCAATACAAGTACATTAATATAGAGATAACCCAAACCCCGATCATATTTTCAAACTCATTGGATTATGTTTAAAAATCTTTAAGGTTAAACTTTCTTTTAAAGTTTCATAAACCTCTGATTTGACACCATAAAACATACCCCTACTTGCAAACCAAAAACTAACGGCTATGGATGCTGCAGTCATCCATATTATTATTCCTCGACGACCAAATATGGCTATGTTAGATTCATTGATACATAGAAATACTTGAATATGGAAAATTATAAACTTCAATAAAATCATACTTCGTACCAAAAATTTCCAATTTAATACATAATCCCACATTCGTAAATCACGTTACAAGAAAATATATTTATTACAACATATACCCAGAGCGACATATAAAGATGCTCCAGATATGATCAGAGTATACACAAGCAACAACTTTGCCACTAAAATCAACACAGTGGAATCAAAAGAAAGGGAACTCTAAATAACTGTCATGCCTCCTACACGTCTCCAGAAGCTTATTCGTCTTAAGAGGTACCTGAAAACCTCAACTCTCAAACGACTCAAAATCAATTAAGTAACTAAGAGTTTAAGGGAAAAAATAAACTTTGTGTCGGAAATAAAGCCTGGTATTAAGATAATCTACTATATCAAATCATTTAGATATCTAATGAGACCACTCGCTTAGCGGTACAGGTTCCCTTCACTAGTATCTCAAAACCTTTATAAAACTATATATTTTTCTCTTGCATCCACAATGATTAAAATAATTCAAAACAATATAATATGATGATATGCAAAACAAATAAATCAATTCTAGGTAACCCACCTCCATTCATTTTGACTATCTGTCTCAAATATAGTTTTTAGGAATACTATTAACCTATTAGTTTTCATGGGCACACAAATAACCGATTAAACATTTATAGACCCCCTATCTAATTACATAGTTTTCATGGGATTACTATGAACCTATTGGTAACTCCAATATTGCTCTAATCCTAGTTTTCATGGGTTGACTACGAACCTATTGGTAACCCCAATCTCCTTTATCTTATTCTAGTTTTCATGGGTTGACTAGGAACCTATTGACATTTGTCAATATTACTTCCGTATATAGTTTTCATAGGCTAACTACAAACCTACTAGCCTTGCCAGTATCCAATCATAGTCATCATGGGCTTAGTATGAACCTGTCTATTTGGCATCTTCCTTTTCACATAGTTTTCATGGGCTAACTATGAACATGTCTGTCTAACATATTTTTTTATACATAGTTTTCATGGGCTAACTATTAATCTATTGTTTCGTGCCTGTATCATACAGTTTTCATGGGCTTACTGTAAATCTATTGGCCTCTACCAATATATTCCTTTATATTTTAGCATCCTATATTCCGGTCTTCCTGACCTCCTGGTTGCAATTCTACTCATTCAGGAGTTTGTTTAATTTATATTCACTATAGGGTTAATCTAACTTGTTCTCCTATCCTTTTTCCCTAAAATGCAGTTATTGGTCCATTTTAAAGTGAATATATTCATATTATAAGAAGAAAAATAAAAACATAGTAATACCACTCCCGTGGGTTTAAAATAAAACATGATTAATCCATTTAACCTATTTATTTATCAAAGATACCTTCTTCTTAAAACATTATAAAAACTCCTTTAATATTGCCATGGGTTTTTCCTTTAAAAATAGAGTTTGGGTTATAAAGCAGTTTGATACCTTCGAAACCTAGCTTTCAACTTCATAGGATGACCTCCTTCGAAAGATCTTAAAACATTAAGCTACTGCCTTATAATACTTTAAAAGCTACCTTTCGAAACCTTTCAAATACATTAAAGTATTATCATTTATCTTTAGAATATTAGCTTCATAACCAGTTGAAAGTAACACTTTCTACACCGTTAGAAGTAACCGTACAAAATCATTGAAAGTACCCCTTTCGAAAGCATTGGGTTTATTCCTAAAAAATTATTTAGGTTAAAGTGAATATAAGCGAAAGCATCTATTTCGAAACTATCCTTTATCATATAAAGATATTGCGGGAAACTCGATGACGTCGGCACAATCTCTTTCGAAAGCATTTTACATTTGGGTAAAAACATTAGAAGGTTCGTGTCGAAACCCCTTTCGAAACCATCACCTTCTAAACCCTAACCCCATTCGAAAGCTTTAGGAAGTATCTTAAACTTTACAAAACAAGATAACTTTCAACAACATTGATATCTTCAGTACCATCGAAAGGCTATAAAATGGCAGCACGGTGTCGACTTGGTCAAAACACCTTCTTTCAAAACATTATGTTATAAGTAAGGAATCCAGTCAAAAGCTATTATAAGTCAGTAGTAATCCTTTCTGAAACCTCTTTAAATCCTCTTTTGAAACCAAATTCTTCGACACCGTCGAAGGCTTAAAACAAAACATAGGCAGGAGCTTTTCATTTTAAAAACAAACTGAGGTTTTGGCCCCTTCGGAAGATATGCTTTCGACCCACAACCTTTCACCTATCTCCAATCCACTGCATACCATCATAATGATACCTTGTCCATTGATTTCATCATAGTTCCTTTCGACAAAGATGTAGGCGGAAGCTACTGCGTCGAAAGGCGCTTTCCTAAGTAGGCTGAACCACTTTTTTGAGCAAACCAGGTTTAATTCCTATTTAAGTAAACTTTCTCTAACTAACCAGCCACATATCAACACCATATTGGTTGCCCTAACTTTTTAAAATCCTTTTTCAAAAATAACTATCGCGAATCTAGATCTAAACCATGGTTAAGTTAATCAATTAAGCCCTTCCCATTTTTGCAAAGAATCCTTCTTCTAAACCAATTTATTTTGCATAGCAAATCACTTTGGAAAAATCCTCAAAATTCCAGAAATTCATTTTAATCGTGTTATCTAATATATCGAAATTCTAGACCCAAATTCTCAATATATTTTCCAAAATAAATTATAAACCCTAACCATATTTTCCTTTCAAAATTCATAATAATCTTTCCATAACTTGAAAAATTCTCAAATTTTGAAACCTAGCTCCAAAATCATGTTTCTCATCACTAAAATTTTCCCATAGCTTTAAACATTACTAGATCTCGATTGTTACATAAAACCGTGCAAAACTCCTTAAAACAATCTTGTTTAAATCAAATAAATCTTAAATCAAGCATATCAACATCCAATATATCATAAAAATGAATTTACCCTTAAATCTGAAAATATATGATTTAAAACAAAATCAAGATGGAATTATTATTCACCTTGCTCTAGATAAGGAGATTGGATTGAGATTGATTTCCCCTAAGCTTGATTTTCTAGCTTCAATTTGAATTTCTTCTGTTTCCTTAATGGCCGGCTATTCCTCTATATTTTGGTTTGCATTTTAAAATGACGTGAATGGGAAGAAATGGGAGGAAGGAAAATATATATAAGGGTGGAAGCTAGGGGTAGCAATTCCTAATATGCCCTTTTGTGATTTAATTAACCAAAACCCTATCCCTAAGCCCATTGGTTAGTTTAGTAGGCATGACCTTAATTAATTAATTTACGTCTCCAACCCCTTATCGATTTCCTTTAAATTATTCTATTTAATTAATCTAATTAAATCTCCTTAATAATGTTATCAAAAATTAGGGGTGTTACATCATCTACCTAAACAATCGAATAGGACTTCAACAGCCTAAGGAAACTGTAACGAGACTTCAACTATAAATAGTAGATTAGTACTGACTGGGTATGCTCTTGAATAGCACTGATAAGACAATAACGTACACCCTTCCTATAATCCTCTCCTTTGTGGTATGTCACATAGTTTATGAAGAAAGGAAGTAATTTTACTCACAAGAAAATTTTCTTTAATGATCATGTGATCA
The DNA here is from genome assembly GCA_030765085.1 of Allium cepa. NCBI lineage: Eukaryota > Viridiplantae > Streptophyta > Magnoliopsida > Asparagales > Amaryllidaceae > Allium > Allium cepa. Next base: position 366,107,136 of record CM060938.1, on the reverse strand, counting down.
AAAATGTAAAGCAGTTTGCAATTGAATGCTTGAGAGTTCAATAGTAAAGGTAGAAAGAATTGAGAATACAATTGACTATAAAAATAATGAAATGATTTGTCTTATATAGAGTTTAATAGTTGCAATATTTTATGAGAAGAAACGGTGAAAATTAAGGACTGTAACTTTTGGTTTTAAAGATGTAACTCTTCACGAATAAGAGGTACCTTTCTAAAAAACTAGCTATTATACAGATTCAGCTAGTTGAATAAAGTTTTGCAGCCATCTGAATCGACAAAATTTTAATTCAGTAAGAAAGAAGTTTATTTTAGGCCATTTTCAGCTGGTTGAATATTGTTAGGCATTCGGTTGAACATTCATAAATTAGTATGTGCATGTGCATAGATTTAATCGGCCGACTTGGGTATTTCAACTGGCTGAATTTCAATTTTTTTAGAATGTTTTATAAATTTTAGTAAAAGATCGTGTGTGTGTGTGTATGTATATCACATAGGAGAGATTTTAACAACTTTATACTTCTAGACATAGACATTATAACTAATAGTACACTGTAGCGTTAATTTGATCTTAATTTTGATATAGTTGTCCCTTTGTAAAGTTGATTTTCCTGCAAAAATGTTTAGTATATACCATATATACTTATACAGTTGTCACTATCAAAACATCAAACTATTAGGTTCTAACATTCTCCCCCTTTTTGATGATGACAACTATATAAGCTCGATTTTAAATTGAGCTCCCCCTATCGGTATGGCCTTACTTTATTCTCCCCTTTTGTCATCGATAAATAGGAAATAGATATCAGTAGAAGAAATAAAAAGTTCTAAAAATAAACAATAAATGAGAAGCAGTATAGAACTTACATCATAGATCAATTTATATCAAAATATAATCAAATTATTATACATATATATACACACTTGTACATGATTTATTCTCATGTTAAATAATTTTAAACAATTTTGTACAACAAACATACTATTTACTATATGGAAACCATATATATATATATATATATATATATATATATATATATTATGCAGATATTCCACCATATATGGAAACGGTATTTATTTATTTTTAGAAGGATCAGATTCTTCTAATGAGTAGCCTTCAAATGAATCTGGTTCAATTTTAGTTTTCTCCATCAATGGTTTGATAGAGGACAAATTTTTTTAAGAACAGGGATGAGTTTGGTTGATGGGTCTTTTTCCCATGAATTATGAGGGTATGTTTCCCTGGATGGGGCGATTATCTCTGGATGTTATTACTTTTAGGAGAATGACCCCAAATCTAAGAGCACATTTCTTAAGGAAACTTAAACGAGCTCCTTGATTATTCTGTTCATAGTATATTTCGCGTTGAACACTTATTATTTGTTGTTGAAAATGATGTGTATCATTTATTTGATGTTGAGTAGAAGGTGAACCAAAATCTATGTTCCTTATGGCTCGTTTTCCATCTGGAGTATAGCCAATGTGATGCTTTAGAGAAGGTGTAATGCATACGAGAACATATATAGGCATTGAGTTATTAGAAGGTGTTGCAGTGGATGATCTAAATCATTGGAAGAGTACGGAGAATTATCTTGTGAGGACATTCTTATCTTGAAAAGTTAATTGTAGTTTTTATATTTATTTCTTCTACACCTATTCTAATCTTATATATATATTAATAATTTCTATTTTTAGAAAAATATGGATAGTTTAAATCCTACGAACGGCACTGCAATGGGCTAAAGGGAAAAATATAATTTCCATATCATACAAATGGTTTTCCATAGAATTAAAAGGGAAAAATATGCTAAAGGAATTATACACAATTTTTTTGGAAATTATATAAGGCTTCTAAGCTAAAATGCATCTTACTGGAGGGAAACTTCATTGGCTCTTCGTAGTGTATATTTAATAAATTGTGCATGCATGTGATTGAGTCTTTGCAACATAAACTAAGGAATGAAAGAACCGCACTGCAAAGGATTAAACAATATAAGGACAACGCTTTGAAAATGGACCATGTGTAGGATACTTACGGTGGATATATGTTCCATGCGTAGTCTTAACTTTTACTTGTTGATGATTGCTTTTATAACGGATGTATGTACTAGTGAAGGGAAAATCCATCCTGCACATAGTGATGTAGTTTCTAAAATATAATGCTTTTGGTTAAGGAATTATCATATCAGACTTTATATTTGTTATCCCGCCTTTTTCAGCAAGGTTGTGATATCAAAAGATCGACCAAGAAAAGCGAGATAGCCCGTCTCAAAGATTGGTCAACTCAACATCTCAACAAAAGCAAGTTCTGTTGAATGATTTTTCATCTAAGATCCCCTACGGAGGGGGTCCAAGGGGGGGTGCCAACCCCCTAAGGTGGGGGTGCGGGGGCAACGCCACCGCTACGGTGTTCGACCTGCCCGGTCAGGTCGCAGGGGTCCAGGGGGCAGCGCCCCTGGCGGGGTGCAGGGCAGCGCCCCGTCCAAAACGGTATACGACTTAAAGAGTGAAGTAATCCAGCGACTCAACTAGTAATGACCTAACCAATGAAGCGACCTAGCGACCTAACCAATGAAGCAAGTTAGCGACCTAACTGATGAAGCGGGCTAACGACTTAACAGAGTTCACGACTTAACAGACCTCGCGACTTAGTGACCTAAGACTTCACGAGTTAACAGCTCACAGGAAAGTTCGCGACCTAATGACCTATAAATCCAAGCGACCTACGACCTAGAGCAACTCAGCAGTCAGTGACTTAACTACTCAATGACTCAAGCGACCTACCTGCTAAGCGACTTATGCTTCTCATCAACAAAGTTAGGTCGCTCACGACCTAACTCTTCTCCTAAACCCATAGGTCGCTCGCGACCTAACCCACCATCACCTAGGTCGCTCGCGACCTAACCAGTCATAGGTCGCACACGACCTAAAGCATACCCCGCCTTTTCCCTTAGGTCGCTCCAGGCCATACATTCTAATGCCGTTATCCCTTAGGTCGCCCTCCTTCTTCTGCCGCTCCTCTAGGTCGCCAACGACCCACCTTAGGTCGCTCCAACCGGCTTACGACCTATCTTAGGTCGCTCCAGCCGACCTAACTCCGAAGTCGCCTATAAATACTCCACCAACTCCACATTCGAGGGGGACTTTTTTGGATTTCAAGGCGCCTATACTCTGCTGATTTCTCGACTCTCCAAACACTTCAAACACTGAAGAATCTTCATCTAGAGATCAACCTCATTAACCATGAATCCAAAGAGCAATTCATCATCAAAGTTCAAACTTCTTTTTCTGATCGTGTTGTAATTGTAAGATCGTGTTGTAAAAGTGTTGTGATCAAGAGATCGTGTTGTAAAAGTGTGGTAATCTTGTAAAGTGAGCTCGAAAAGCATAATGGAGGATGTAAAGTGGATGTAGGCTTATTAGAAGCCGAACCACTATAAAAATCTCTGTCTCTTTTACTTTTTCGGCTATTTTCTTTTTACTTTAATTCCCGTGCAAACGGGTGGTGCTTTCATTTCATCACGGCATACAGCGGGTGTTAGCGTTAAAGCCATTTTTACCGTTAACAATATTTGACCCATGTTTTTATTATTCTTTTCCTCATAGCTCACGGGTACTCATTTAGTAGGCTGAGTTTATGGATTAGGCAAGTTCAAGTTACGAACCGAATGATGCAGATCGAAGATGAAGTAGGAGGCTTTGCTAGATAATAAATAATGGTAATTTAAAATAATTTAAGTTTGCAGGTAGCATCATTTCATGTTGACCTCACTCTCTATCATTTGATTTTGATGTTGTAATTAATCCCTTTATGGGCATGACTTTGGAGGTCAAATTTGAAAAGCGTATGTAATGGATAATAAAGTAATTTATATATGATGTAAATTTTTAGCTACTGTGCTTACTTAGATTCATATAAACTAAACGTACCTATGTCGCTTGAAAATAACTTCGATGATGACTGCATTGATCATTAGAGTTCATTTTTAGGTCTCGAACTAGAGGATCTTACAGTTTGGTATCAGAGCCTACGCTAGGGGGATACCTAAATAAAACTAAACTAGATAATGGGAATGGTACTTATAATAAAACGAACACAAAATGAGGGTATATGCAATTATATATAACGTACTTGTATTTTGCTGTATAAATATACATAGGAAGTATATCTACCCTTCTATTATTGTTCCACTCCCATTCATTTCGTTGCTCTCGAAAACTTGCTCAACAAAAAATGCAAGATGGATTTGAAAAGCGGGCGAGGTGAAATATAAGGAGAAAATGCAAGGAGGGAGACTAAGAGTATGTAATCCAATAGAAGGAATGAAGGAACGATATCAAGTGAAGTTTGGGCTAAAGCTATTCAACCCGATAATGTAGCAGGCATGAATGTGAATGACTTATTCAAACAATTCATGTTGTAGATGATGAGATAAGCCACACCAGAGGTTGTTTAGCCAAGGCCTGCTATAGTGAGGAAAGACGTCCCAGAGATGAACCAAGATTTCAAGAATTTGAGAGGGAAGATATTTACAGGAAGGTACTCGCAGTTGAAATGTTGAATTGGCTGAGAATCTATAAGTGCGTATTCAGAGAGTGAGGGTTGAATGTTGCACAAAAGAGAAGGCTAGCATCAAGGAAGTTGCAAGAAGATGCACTAGTGCGGTGGGAGGTAGTAATTGTAGAAACTCTATAGGAATAGATTACCTCGGTGAATTTGAAGGAGAAGTTTGAGGTTCAGTTAGTATCAAAGTCCCAGCATGGTGCAACATTGCAAGAGGTCATTGATCTGAAGGAGGGCGACCTTATTAAAGAGGGGTACATCTAGAAGTTTAATTATTTGGCTAAGTATAGAAGGGATATCATTAGTACCTTGATGAAGAAAAATGAGAAGTTCATTAGGGGATTGAAGCAGGGTCTTGATCACATAATGATGGCTCACTTAACATTTCCTTTTTAATTCATAGTTGATATGGACCAAAGATATGCTAGAATTTATAGTAATAGAGGAGAGTTGAAATGAAATCTAAAGCAGTGCAGTAGAGGAAGTTCATCCTATATACCAAAGACATGAAGGGAAGGCTGAAGGGAAGGCTGAAGGGAAGGGGCATGGAAGTTGTTACTGTAGAGGTTGTTTTTTTAAACTATGGACAGAAGAGGAACTATGCAACAAAGTGTGAAGTACGAAAGAATCTTGGAAGGGTGAAGTGCTTGTGACAAGATGGGGCATCTGAAGAAGGACTGAACAGAGCTTAAAGCATAGGTTTATACCCTAGAGGGAGCAGGGGAAGGACCATGTACCAAGAGGAAGGCAAAGGAAAGATCATAGAATTTACGGCTTTGATTTATGGTATTTCAGTTATATTACCGTTTTATGCCGAAGCTACATACTCTTTTGTAGCTAAAGATTTGGTTGATGGACTTGGGTTAGGGGTTACCTATTTAGTCACTTCCATACATATAGTAAATCCTATAAGGCGTTATGTTACTCTCGGGTTGAATGTGCTAATCTAGAAGTAGAATTAGGTAGTGTCAGATTTTTTGTAATCCCTAAATATTTGACATCATAAGCTTCATAGGTATTTTAGTGATGGATTATTTAAAGAAATACACCTCTATAATGTACAACAAAGAGAGGATAGTAAACTTGAGTCACCCAGGCCAGAATGAAAGAGTATTTGTAGTTTCAAAAGAATTTAAAGTTGGGTGCAAAAGTGGATTGTTTGCTTTAGCTTCAAAGGAGGATCCTAGAGTAGTATGAGTGGTGAAGGACTTTCCTGAGGTGTTTAAACTAGTTTCAGGCATGCTACCTCAAAGGCCATGTATTTTTTATAGATTTGCTACCGAGAGCGGAAACGTTTTGTCTACCTCTTAACATAATGCCTCCGAAGCAGATAGAGGAGTTAAAGAAGCAATTAGTAGATTTAGAAATAAGAGCTTCGTAAGGCCTAACAACTCACTTTAGGGAGCTGTGACGGTATTTGTGAAGAATTTCAATAGGTCATTAAGAATATGTGTAGACTATGAGAAGTTAAATGAAATAACTGTGAAGAATAGGCATCCTTTTCCAAGAATCGATGGCTTATTTGATCATTTGAATGGAGTTGAGTGTTTTCGCAACTAGACTTAGCTTAGGGGATCCATCAGTTGGGAATTTCGAAGGAGAGCATTTCTTTGGCTACATTCAGAACAAGGTATAGTTCATATGAGTAGCTAGTAATGTTATTTGGACTAACCAATGCAGCTGCGTTCTTTGTAAACTTGATGGATAGAATTTTTCGAGACCAACTGGATAGATATGTTTTGATTTTAATAGATGACATCTTAGTGTACTCGAGAGATGAGGAGGAGCACATAGTTCACTTAAGGTTTGTACTAGATATGTTGAGATGGCATAAGTTAAAAGTGAAATTTTATAAATGCCATTTCTGGAGAAGGGAAGTGAAGTTCTTGAGCCATGTGGTTTCGAAAGAAGGTTTTATAATAGGTCTTTTGAAGGTTGAAGCAGTAAATGGATGAAAGAGATCTGAGACTGTGATTAAGCTGTGTAGTTCCTTAGTTTGGCTGACTACTATAGGAGATTCATTATGGTTTCTCTCGTGTAGTTACACCAACGTGAAAACTAGCTCGGATGAAGAGAATTTTCTTTGGATGAAGGAATTTGGAGCACCATTCTAGAAATCGAAGCATCAACTGACGAATGCTTTTATATTAGTGATACTAGATGGGAATGATGATATGACCATATATATCGACGCATCAGGCAAGGTTAGGAGCAGTGTTGGTATAGAGGGCCAAGGAAATGAAATATGCATCTTGGAAGATGTGACCCTATGAAGTTTGATACCCTACTCATGACTTAGAATCAGTTGCTGTCATTAGTGCATTAAAGATTTGGAGACATTACCACTTTGGAGAGAGATTCGATTTATTTACAACTGTAAATCCTTGAGATATTCGTTCTCTCAGAGTGAATTGTAAAATACGTATCGAAGGATGGTAAAGTATTTTTATTTTATTCATATGAGGTTGTATGACTCTAAAATTTGGGAGAATCATAGGGACATTTTCCATATCTATGATTTTACAGAATTTCTATGTGACTACTTTAACCTTTAAAATATTGTTTGGACGATAAGTTTTGAAAGAATTGAGTTATGGTCTCAAACCATTTCTGTTGCTTCAGGGTGATGGTTTCTTATTCCGTGGATTGATCATGATAGTAAAATAGACTTACCATTTAAAAGTTATAGCAGCGTTAAGTTTTGGTTGTTGACCTACATTAGTGGTAACTAACTAAGCCCTTGCTTAGACCCACCAACCCATCTCGAAAATTATGCTAAGGGGAGGATGATGTAGGAACTGATCTAAGTCATTTCCGTCTTCCCTAAAATAGCTCTAAACATCTATTAACCTGAATTTCATTGTTATCTACATAAGTTCAATATCAAAAGTAATGCTATAGGTGATAGCATCGTAAACGAATAGGTGCCGCAAGATTTCACGTCGATAATTAATGGTGTTGCATGGGATAAATAATGTGTAAAGCCGATGTCGTATCTCTTTGGCGTCTCCCCTCATCTATATCGCACTTCATCATGATGTATTCCACCAACAAGAAAAAAGGAGAACAACGCATTTGAATGAAGCCGCGTAGGTCTCACTCCAACCATCATTATAGTCAAATGGTTTGTAGATGCCACATCTCATTGGTGTTGATTTCAAGTAACATCACACATAATCGTCCATCAGAAGATATCATTTATGACAATGTCGCCAATCAATCAACATCATTGATAGACCGTGCTGCAAGTCCTCAGATCCACTTCTTATTGATGCCAGTCCATCAATGATGTTGATTCTCATTAGAATGAGTCACTATCAGTAATTCGCTTTAGAGTTCTGTCACCATCAATCTTTGCGACATCCATGATGAACCACAAAGGTGGGATGATGGTCAATGTAGCTTTAATTCAACACTACCGTCAACCAACGAAAAGCGCCAATCATCAAAACTGAGAGTCATCAACGTCGAGAGTTATCAGCGCTCGATGCTGCCCATTACCAATGCCGCTCCCCATCAATGTTTAGTGCAGCCAATGATCAAAAGCGTCTCAATACATAAGTTGGTTGATACCAAAATCTATCAACATTCATAGGTTCTATTAAGGACAAAGTTCTAAGTGACATTGTTGACGCTTTCAAAGTCAAGTCTAGTGAAGACATGAAAGGCAGCTGCACAACCCTTATAAATATGGACCAGGGATGTGCAAAGGGGATGATTTTCTTTTCTTGCCTCTATGTCTCGAAATCAAATTCTTGTAACCCTAAATCAAATTGGGGATAAATTGACTGTAATCATGCATAATTAATATGAACATGAACTTGGACTCGCCTATCATTTTTATTATGCCTTTTTGAACATTATTGACATAGTCGATCATATGATTGAACCTTTAAAATCCAAAACTTGATAATGACAATTTCAAAGGAGTGTTGGACTATAATGGTCAATGATATGCATGATATTGCCTTGCCTACTATATAAACACGTTAGACCATGAACATAAGAACAAATCACATAGTCCATTGTCGAACTTAATGGACTATTGCACAAATTTTTTACTTGTCTTCTTCGCCACTTATGAACATATAACATGACATGGAACTTTTAGAAAACGTCACCATAGAAGCACATATTGGGTCTTGAACATATTATCTCCAATAGATCTTCGAGGATCTCGAGTGTAATGTTCCAAGAAAACTAGTGGATTTTCTAATAACTCACTTCAAAGGCCATTGGTATTATAAATCCATCTTCAAATGATTCCATATTAATTAATTAGCAAGTGGAAAATTTTTCCTTAATAATATTATTGAGTCAACATTGATTGAGCTATGCTTAATTATATACAAATCAAGGATTAATTTACCGCGGTCGGCATCATGAGTGTTACACCAATTTTTGGTCTAATATTCATCAAAATGCCTGCCTTTTCCTTACTAATTTTTGCCAATCATCAACTAAAGTGGGTGATTAGCATATAGAAAGCTTGAGATTATTATTTTGACTGATTTGCATTCCTATTCCTTGTTGTCTACTTTAGATCTAAGGGGATGAATTGGTATTTTAGGTATGAATTAGTATTTTAGGTTTTTGGTGAGTGGCTCTTGACCTCTCACTCTAATATGCATATTTATATAGTTAAAAATGATTTCTTATTGTGATTTCGATCCAAATTGTTTTCTGACTTTAACTACATTTTATAGACGTTTATGGCTAAATTTTAGTGGTTTTAAAATAGTTTGTAAATGATTTTGCAACCCTTTTATTCAAGCCCATATGCTAGCGTAAAAGTAATATTTGGATTAAATTTTTCTAGATTATCATGTTCTTATGTATTTCATGTACGAATGGATGTTATGTATGATATTCCATGTTTGTATGTTGTTCTTTGATGTGGTTTGCTAATGCTTTTATGTAGTCAGGAAAGGAGGGGTTGAATTAGGAAATTGAAAACAATGAAGGTCGGAATTGGATGAAACTTGGAGGAGGGGCTCTAGAGCATGAGAGAAGCTCATGATTCAAGTCGAATAGAAATTGGAGCTAAGTACAGGAGTCGGTATGAAACACCCCACCTCTATACCTATACTATCCAAGATTAGTACAGAGTAATACCATCAGGTAATATGGAGAATAGGGCTGTACGAGGTACGCACGTGAATACTCCCTTGGACTAATATGTATTATAATATCAAATAAATAACTTATATTACGTACACAGTATCGGTACAAAGAAATAAACATGTGTGCCTCTAGGACAGAACAATACACAATATATGACATATCGCAGAGAACACAAAGTCAATTGCAGCCGTAACATATAGCATAAAAATCTATTTAAATACAAAACATCTCCATACAAAATGATGAACAATCGATATACAACTTAATATCATCTACATACAATGAATTAATTCCATGTAAGTATCATATAACAACAATAATGTAAATCTCCTCTAATCCCAATAAAACACAAGCTGGTTATGTTGTCCTTGTACCTAAAATGTCTCGGACTGACCTAAGTATTATAAAATAACATATGGGTCAGAATATGTCTAATCAAGGGAATATAATAATGGTAACACAATATAAACATGGAATAATAATATAATAACACTAACATTGATAATCAAATCATATAATGACATGCCAAAGGATGTATGTATAAATATGGTAATGTATGCCTAAAATGTAAATAATGCTATAAATAATCATCAACGCATCACACTACCCAAATATCTCAAATCCATCTGAAACAAATAATCTTTCATATTAAAAGATATCAACACCCATATAGAACATATCAAATTAGAAATCACATCATCAACATAAATGGTCGAATCTTATATATTCAGGAAACATCATCAAATCTAGAAATATCAATAGAGGTGATATCACCAAGTATAATCAAGCTAGCATGAAGTCCACTATACCATGGTCATATAACGCAGGTACAATCTCATCTCCTTACATCTATACAATCAGAGAGTATCGTGATGGGAAATGATTGTACAACATACATGAAGTCCCAAATAGAGCCACATACACATACACACACAGATATATATATATATATATATATATATATATATATATATATATAATATGCGATAGAAGGCCCACATCAATGCCATAGTGAGGAGTATCAATCGTATATGCTGTTAGTAACAGAATGGAGACTAATAGCACTAAGTAAGCTCCTGAGACACTAAGTCTCTTAAGTCTTTAAATACCTCACAATCATTGTGACACGTATCTATCGGTGTGCTCGTCAATGCGAGGAATTTAAGTCATGGCATTACAAATGCCCTTATAGGTAATAGACTGCTAGCTTAGGTGTCACAAGGGCATACACACAAAGAAAAAGCACTAAGCTATACATACACGAAGCTCCATAAATGTAGGGTGTCATAGATCCGGGGTGCGACCCCATGCTCTGGCCACTAGGGTGGATAGTAGCCATCTAGTCCTCCCTAACAAACATAGTAGGAGTACACCATAATATTAGCAAATAAAACAAGTACATGTAGGCCTGAAGTCTCACTAACTATAGGCACGGAACCATAAATCACTACATAACACCTCACTCTATCTACTATATCCCATCATGTAAGTGTCATCCACTTGCAATGAATAACCGAATAAATATCACAACTGCGTCCCATACCACAGCGTGGTACGCATATGTTTATTCACTGCTTATAAACTCCACTCAGTCTACTTAATATTCTGTATAACGAGTCTAAAGAATAAGTAAAGAAATATTACCTAATGCCCTATCCCAAATGGTGTTATAACTCGATTTATTTAGATTTCTTGTTACATAGAATTAAATATTATAAAACGATATAGAAGGATGTCGACAACGTATCATACCAAATCATTAAACTAAACCAAAATTAATGGTGAATCATTCATATTATCTGATTTAATTTTGGTAAGATGAGAAGTTAAAAAACTTGGTAAGCTAATAAAAATATATGTTTATATATATATATAATGAAAAATTAATAATTTATAAGAAATTTAATTCTAGAATTCCATAAATAATAAATTTGAAAACTCTTGGTCAATAATTACTTATTTTCCAAATATTATGCAAATGTTAAAGAGATATTTACATCCTTCAAATTAAACACTGCGTTCAAAATATTTCCAAATCTAATAAAATGTTACGTGATGTATTCCAAATAAATCTTTAAAGAAAAATTGAGCAGGAAACCATGGAGTAGATTATCCGACTAAATATATTCACAATTTAACTAAGCCGACGGCTACCAAAAATCATTCACACCATTTTATCCTAAATAAGAACATAAATACTTAAGAATGGCAATACTTACATATTCTAGAATTAACAAAATTTGAATTCTATTTTAAGTTTATATTTTACAGTAAATAAATATTTTATTATTCTTTTAAATATATATAGACATAAACATACACAAATCATTAATTAAAATTTCACTAATAACATTTGAAACTCAATTCTTTCATTTAAATTTATAAAATAAATTATAAGTTAAATATTAAATGTAGGAGTTATTTCATAATTTACTTTAATCAAATAGTATTTTAAATAATCATAAATTATCCAGTTTAATTTAAAATATACATAATCAACAAAAGATATTTTTAAAAATTTGATTTATATTCTAAAGGTTTGTAAATATATTAATATATTTGCATTGAAAGCTATAAAAGATTAGTTACAGACCTAATCACCTTTCTTTCCATTTTTAAATATATTGTTGGTTATGCTTTATTAATTTATTAATCTTTTAATTATATTTTCATTTATATATCTATAAGATATAAATTGTGTATATATATAATTTCTTATATACATACATACATAATATCACAAAACAATAAGTAGTTTATACAAGTATGCAAATAAAACTAAGGTATAAACAAGTGCAACAACAAAAGTATTTCACATAAGAATATAACCAAATATTAGTTGAACAAATAGATAAGGAAGACAAGATTAAAAAGAAAAAGCACAATACACTCAACACACCCCTACAAATACAAATACGCATGCACAATTGGCATAATCATAATCTCACATATGTCACGCACATGCCAAAGTGAACACACACAGTACACATGAACTGGGACTCACATATATACATAAAGCCCTTACATTATCACACATGCACGATCACACATTCTTACATAAATATGTACACAGCACATGCACAACCCTAGCCAGACACACTCACCACACCCCGCACTCATACATATAAACACATGAACACATGCCCCTTAACCCAAACACGCACACACAGAGGGAAATACACACCCAGCTACAACACTCGTGTAAAAATATGCAGACATCCGTCGACCGATCATCTTCATAGGTTGACCGATCGGAGATCGTCCAACAAACATCGTTTTCTTGAGAATGGCAATTACCCTTCCTACTTTCATTCAATTCTAGCTTGAAGTACATGAATCCACTCAATCACCACTCGAACACACACATAAATAATCAGACCATAGATATGTGAGTGAGAGAAGCACATACATGAAAGTTGTGGTAACATTTTGTTATGCTTTTGTATGCACGAACACACACAAAATGAGAACCCAAAGTCTTAACAAAACCCTAGTCGCCTCCTTATGCATGCAAATGTTAGGCATCGATAAGCATGAAATTGAGTTTGGGAATTTGTATTATATTTCTTGAATGTTTATTTAATTGTTCAATGAAAATTATACTGTTGTTTTTTTCCTTTGCATTCAAGAAGAAGCTCCCCCTATGTATGAAGTGTACCAGGATGTATAACAGAAGATAGGGAAAAAATCTAGATAGTGAAAGATCGAGACGTTTGGTAATAATCAGGTTCTGACTTTTTTTGGGTTATTAAAACTTGGGCTTGGACTTATAAAATTAGCTTTGGCCTAAAATTATATATAAAATATAACTTTATATTTTTATTTTCTTTTTCTTTTATAACTACATTATTTTTAACTTAAGTGAATACTAACCTCTGTTTAAAATTACTTCTTTTCCAAACAAAATTGCATTTTTACTATATAACTTTAGCAAACCGTATTTTCAAAATTTTAACTTATTCAAATTTAGATATCACATTTTCAAATTTTGAATCTTATTGTTCAATAATTTTGAAATCTATTTCCAAATAAATTCCCAAGTTCCAATTTAATTAATTAAATTACTATCATTAACTTTAGTTAATTATTACTTAAAAATTGGGTTGTTACATTGTACCGAGAGGTCTGATTGGTATCTAGAGCTTTTTCTTTGTGGAAACCACTCTGAAAGATTGATACTTTAAGTTGTGGCTTAAGGTGATTAGTGAAGGCCAAATGCAAGAATTTAGCTAATATTAGACTTGGCACCGAAAGCTTTAGAGGGCATGGAAACAAGAGCTTTTACAATTAGCACCAAGAGCATTGGTGTTGATGCCGAGAGCTTTAAGAGGAATGTTCGAGGTCCAAGCACTTAGAAGATGGAACACTAGAAGAAGAGGAAGGAAGTCGGCCAAAATTGGCTAATTACCCAACTCGATACCAAGAGCTTCTACTCAGTACTTTATAGGACAATTTTGATAGGATCAGGTGGAACTTTCAAGATGGGGAATGCAGGCTCTACAGGTCATGCTAGAGATGTTTGTTTGTTTGTTTAGGGACTTCGACGATGGCAACTTGATGGTGAATAGAGTCAGGTTTCGATGATGGTAGCTCAAAGTTGAAAGGGGTGGTGAGAATGTTTGTCAACAAAGGCCGGGTTCTAGGAAAGGTACCCATGGATAAAATGTGAGAATGGTTCTATCGTGGAGTGGTTCCCCGATAATAATGGAAGCTGGATTGAGCAAGGAAAGGGCTTGGATGCATATGCTAAGGGATCATTGAAACTTGGAGTGTTTTATGATTTACTTGAAAGCAGGGGTATTATGGGGACGCTCATAGGTACATTGTTCAGCTTTCTCGGTTCGGTTGTTTGGATCCGTAAATCCTGGACAAGTGTATTTGGGTCTAGTACCAGCTTCGGGCTATAGACAAGTACATTGAAAACTAAGATTTCCATTAGTCCCTGGCATAGGAAAGGCCATATGAGTTACACTATATCTAGAGCATATTGAGTGACAACGAGGATTGTTTGATGGATATTGTGGTTGCTTTGATTATTTTCTTCCATGGTGTACCACTATAGCGATGTCACTTAAGATAGGTATTGATTATAGGAATATTTGAACACCTGTGATCATACTTAGTTTGTAGTATACCCTTATGATATTCGTATAGTAGCATACAATGTTCGTTACGTGCTAAATTTTTGGTTGCAGGGATAGTACAGTTATGATTCGCATGCCCATGTTCTTTACTATATTGATTTGTATAATATTTGAGATTCATTTAGCCCTCACATTAGAGTTTTGTCTAACTCGAGGTTTTATGATTTGCTTATTTTTATCTATGGTACTCATAAATGAGTAGACTAGATAGTAAGTCTAGAGAGACATTGTAGATGTAAAGAGGACGAGTTGGATGAAGCTATCTCATATTATACATAGGGATTTCTATGCTTATCCTCTGTGCAACATTGTAGGGCCTCGACATTTCTTGCTTATTACTATTATTATGAGGCAGTTATTTGAGTTTATTTCTATTCCGTGCAAACTCTATTACATGTTGTATAACTCTGTGGATCTATACTTGGATTACTTGGTTATTATTGTCTCTTCTATTTTATATCTATGATGTATTCTCTATTTTATTTCATGCAATGTGAGATACACGAAAGGTTCTAAGATACTTTACTTATTTTTCAACCCTTGATGATCATCCTACATCTGTTGGGTATGTCAGCGGATTGGATGTCAATGGTGTAAGGTGGTTGTCACATTTGGTATCTGTTTGCAACTAAATTGATCAAAAACACACAATAATAAAATTTTGTAGAGAAATAAGTGAAGAAAATAAAATTAAACCGAGGAAATGATTAAGATAATAATAAATAAAAAGCAGTAATCGAAAACACGAAGATTTATAATGGTTCGGCATTGTATGCCTACGTCTACTTTAAAGATTAATTTTATTGATCGCTTCTAAATTTGATTACAGCAATAGGGAATAGTGAACACTTGATTACATTAGTGTATATAGTAGCAATCCACATAAAAATTCCTTAAAATTACCCATTCAGCCAGTATTTATAGGTGAAGACAACCACCAATCTCTTTGGAACTTCGGCTGAAAGACCTTCTAATCCACATGGTCCCACTAGAGGAATCGCTAGGTCCAACTGCCAATGAGGAAGGATAGGTACCGATCCCTTGGTTGGTCGATTTTTGGGCAGCGACCCCTATGGTGGCTTCTACAAGTTTTCCCTTCAACTCTCGTCTCATTTGGACCATTGGAACTTGGTGATTTCCTGATCTTTGACTTGATATCATTTATGCACTACTTACAACCAAAGCCTATAAAGGGATGTATGTCGATCCCTCGAAGCATGTTCTTATGACATGTGATCAATAGGGTAGGTTCCCTAAGGGCCATTTACCTTTCCCTCCAAATTTCATAGGCGTTGGACTTGTAGATCCTGATTTATTAATTGTTGTATGAATGAATGCTCTTGATCCTTGATGGATGCCGATCCCACTCCAGTGAAGCCTCCCGACCCCTCTTCATCAAGCCCGCCGACCGCTTCCAATGTGCCATGCTATGCTGAACTCTTCCATTCGTCAAATCATATTCCACTCTTTGAGAACCTACATTGTACATATATCAAATCCATTCAATTATGACTTTATATAATCATCTGTACTTGACTTCCTAGCCTCACAATTATCATTCTAGAACCATCAGCCTTGATGGCAGTCATATCAAACTCATGCAATTAATTTAATATGGCCTGGCTAGAATGCCAGGTAATAGTTTCCCCCAAAGTACGTCTTGTGATTAACATTATGTGCTTTGAATCGTTGAGAATGAGATCCATCTAGATTTTTGAATAATTGTTATTCCTTATTGATTGTCATGATGCTTGGTCGATTTACAATAATATAAATCCAGTGCTATATTTTGTCAATTGATATATATAAGTCCAGTTCTACAAGACTAATAAGCTCTTGTTGCCTAGTCCAGCCTTGAACTAGAATGTTTCAGGTTTCAACTTAACCTTCTTTCAATTTCAAAACTCGAACTCTTGAGTCATTCATGTGCACATTCATGTACACTTTTGTTGTTGGCTCCTAGACATGCTCGCACGTTCATGAGTCATCGCCAACTTTCATAATAATTTTCGTGTACATGCCTTCAATAATTTTTGTGCCATTATGTATTTACGTATGTACATGTGGCCAATCCCCATCATTCATTCTTTATTTTTCTTTTATTTCTCTACTAGCGAGGATTGGCATGAGTTTAGCTAATCCTCTCTCTCTCTCTTTTAGCATTTGTAGGGATCGGTACATATTATGTTGATCCTATTTTGGATGCATGCTAATAGGGATTGAAATGACTTTGATCGATCCCTCCCATCCTATGCCAAGTGCACAACCGACCCCCACTTCCTTGTAAAAGCTCACTGCACCCTTCTCCTCTTCCACATTCTTTTGCTTTTCATCTATACTTCTATCTTCGAACCCCCTCTTTGCTTAAAAAAGGAAAACCCGATCCCTACTTTTCCACCTAACCATCGCTCTAACCAATTAACCTAGACAATCATTCCACCTTCCAATCAAGTCGTAGCCTAATCCTTGTCCCTTTTTACAGTTCACCTTCGATAAATTTAGTAAGCTTTCTTTTTCGCTTTCGATTTTAAGATGAGGCAATGGATTCTACTTTGTTGGTGATAGTTTGATACATGACGAAGGGGATGACAAATGACATAGGTTTTTTGGGGGAGACAAGGTACGGAAAGGAGTTGGGTTCGGCAGAACAAGGAAGAAGAAGAGGGAGCGGAGGAGGGATCGATGTCAGAGGCTTGGGTATAGATCGATCCCTCGCTTGTTGACAAGTGGCCGGTATTGAGGCCGGGCGTGAGGATGGTTAAGTAGAGGCATTGGCATGGTTAGGATCGGCAAACATTTGTTGAATAATGGGATTGGTGGTTTAATGAAAGAGGGGTCGGTAGGATTTGTAGAAGGAAAAGGATCAGAGTTTTTAGTGGAAGATGGTAAAGCGAAGGGTGAAGCGAAGGGATCAGTATGACCTGGGTGAAGAGAGAGATCGGTAGGTAGGCTTTGGGATAGGGATCGGTATGTAGGGTTGGCGAATATAGGAATCGGGATAAGAACTTGTAAGGGTTCTTTAAACTTATAAACTAGTTCAACCTTACTTATTTGAATAGTTATTGCTAATTCATCCAACGAACTCGGTCACATGATGACAATGAACACGAAAACATGTATATTTATTACCACACTCGAGATTGAATAACCAAAACCATGGAACTTTCAACATATATAAAAAACTTTCATATGGACTTGAACGACAAACTCTACAGTTTGGCATGCTGATTGTTGATCCTAAAGCTTTCGCAGCCGATTAATGTTCTTGCCAGGTGTGGTGGTCAACGACGAAGGTCGCTCTGGTCGAAATCCAAAGTCTCATCATCTTACTTTGTTTTTTATTTTAAACTGTTTATATCTACTGTACACTTTAATACACTACATTGCACTAGCTTACACTTAACACGGAGGGAGTTAGTAAACTTTTATAGCCTCGATTATCTACTAAGTATAGATAATATAGACTACAGAATCTCAGAGTGTTTAGTAGGTATGTCTTTCAAACCGGCCATGAAAAAATCGATCCTGAAAAAAAATCAAGTTCTGCGACTATATTCGGCAGGCCTTCTCCCAGTCATCAAGCAGATCAGATGAAAGTTTTTGGCCCATCGGTCAACCTTTTCTTAGATGTTCGGTCCTTCTAGTGGAGGATATAAGTCCTACTCCCGATCCAATAGAGTATGCCATTCTTTTAAATAACCCAATAGATTCTCAAGCCTCCCGAAATAGCGCGGCTGCCCTTCGTCGACTGTGTTCTATACATGGAATTCCATTTGTACACGTCTTGGTTCCTTCAATAAATGATGGGCCTCATTTTCCCTTGGAGAGGTACACGGCGTGTAACAAAATTATGTGCTGGGCCGGATGCGTACCGCCCTTTGATTTGTTTATTCAAGAGACACTAAGATATCTTGGAATAGCTCCCACTCAGCTTCATTCAAACAGTTATGCCTTCCTACATGGAACCTTTCTCCTATTCATGAGCATTCTATTTCACCCGCCAACTCTCGAAGACATAAGATTCATTTACAACTTCAAACGACAGTTAGGAAGTTTCTTCCTATGTTTTTCTTGAACCTTCTCCATACTGCCAAGTCTTAACAAGCGCTTGGAATAAACTCTCTCTGTTTAAGCACGAGTGGTTTTATGTTCGATGTCCACTTGGCTTTGTGAGGCGATGGTCTGAAGGATGTAAGTGTTACTTTCATTTCATTCTTATGTCTGTTAATCCAAGCCATATTTTCGAATCTACTAACATCCAAGATTCTTCCAGGTGTCCGCCTACGTCTTGAAAGGGTTAATTTTTTAAGAGCGGTCGCCACCATTCGCGCTACCTTTGTCGAAGACAGAGACATAAAAATTCTTGTAACTGATGAGTTCATCTTTTTTCGAGTTATTGGAGGAGGTTCATAGCATCGAGCTCGCCGAAATTGCAGCATTGCCGAGAAATATCATAAAGCAAGAAAGGATGCCATTGATCCTATCGTGCCCCAAACGAAGGAATTCGGGATGATATTGAAGAAGGTGAGATTAGGAATTCCTAGGCTAATAAACCCGGTGACGCTGATGCGGACCCAGGCAAGGCACCTGCGGTCGAACCGCCACAAGGCACGCAATCTGAAACACCCACCAAGAGAAAGAAAAGGCTGGCATATAAAGATCATTGAAGAAAAATTGCCATATATTGAATTACTCATTACTTATTGAAGAAGAATTATCTTCCCAACAATTAGAACGTTCACTGAAGGGATTTCCAGATCTCCAATTTTGAGATTATATTATATCCTACGACTTTCCAAATATCAATATCAAAGGGCATAGTTCTCCTACTGGGAGCAGTGAAGGCATTCATCCTGCTGGTAAAGAAGATAGAACACCTATGTGCAAGGCTACAGCCACCATTTGTCAGGGAGGAACACCGAGATGCTCAGACCATGTGTACTTCACTACACGCTCTTCATTAATCTTTAAAAAAAATATTTAGTCACATGTTCTCATTTGGCTTTGCAAGTGCAATGACTCAGTCCTGGTCCTTCGATCGCTTAAGAGGTTCTTCAACATATCATCGTTCTAGCCACGACTCAAAGTCTGGCAGGCGTAGGGAGAAAGGCAATGGACGGGAAAAAAGCCATCAGTCAGGTAATCCTCCTCTTCTAAGTGCAAGTCCCAGTCTAGACATCTCGCCAGAGAGATTAGCCTAATTTTTCAGCTTAGAGCGAAGAGTAGCCTCCCTACCGCGGCCCTCAAATTGCCACATCACATGCACAACACTCCAGCTATTCGAGCTCTAAGCAGTCTCGTGACTATAGATCAAGCAAACATCCAATTGTTGCTTCTGATCCATCCTTGTTGGCTACACTTCTAACATTTCTACAACAGAGAAACTGGGTGAGATAAAGGCCACTTTTCCAAAAATCTGTTTCAATGGGCTTAAATTCCTTCCCATGGTATATATGATTCTGGGGCATGCCAAAGCTCTCGCATGTGTCAATGACGTGTTCGTGTAGCATGAATCTCTTAAACACATGGTGGAAAAAAAAATCTATGAAGTTTCAGTTGAGCGATAACATGAAATAGATTGTCTCAAGCTAGAAGCAATACATGATAAAGACATAGTTAAACATCAAGATGTCGAATTGTCGGAATTGACAACAAAACTTGCCAAGGCGGAGAAAACTGCCAGGGAGACTTTGTAGGCAGTAAGCCGTTTAGAAGCTTCTCATTAAAAAGAACTTGATGCTACCCTCAATTACAATAGGGCATTTGCTTTAGTCCTTATAGGAGGAAAAAGATATCCTAGCCCCCTGCGTCGAGGAACCTAAGGAGCTTCTCAAGAAAGAAAGGGAAGAGAAGATTAAGGCTTAGGAATAATCAAAGAAGTACTGCGAAGAGGTTGTCAAAGCTAGGAACCTAAAAATTAAACTTGATGAGGAGTTCACCAAAATAGAAGCCGTTATGAGGAGGCACAGGAGGAAGTTTGCAAGAAGACGATGGAGCAATTTAAACTCAAATAGAAGAGGCTAAGGAGTCTGGTCGGAAAGAAATCATGACTTGTTTGATCCACTGATCATAGTATACGACACCAAAGTCCTCATCCACCGCGAACTGAGCTTTCTTGGTGAAGGTTATCTCAAATTACATGGTGAAGTCTAGGAGCACATCATTAAGTTGAAAAAGAGGGATTTGGATGGAGCTAAATTTGATGAAGAAAAATTTGTGTGGGAGATCCTCCGCGAAAATGAACCCTTAGATTCGGCTGCCACGAGGTTCTTTTACTTTAACGTTTTTACGCCTTCTGACAAAGGGAAGCATATTGCCGGATCATAAGAGGCTTATCCTAAGGGTCCCTCTTCTTTTCAAGCAGTTGAAGCATCGATCTCCTTTGGTCTGGAGCAGGACCTCGACTATGATCCAGATAAACTTAGCTATCAATCCAAAGTGTTGTCCCCTATTTTGGAAGGAGGTGCCCCAACAACCTCTGAGAGCCAACTGGATAGGGGTATTAAACTTTACTCTCTAATTATAAAAGTTTTTGCACTTTGCGCCCAATGATTTTAAACTTTTTTCCCTGTTTTAACAAATTCTGCAGGTCTTTTGGGTCTCGGTCAAACTCCTAAAAGTGATACTACTGTGGAGCAACAAGAGAAACCAGTAGAGATTTCGGTGGCTGTTGATGCACCGGGGCAGAAACTTAAGTCATCGGAGCTCTTGATGATTATACGGTCAAAGAACTGCTCCCAGCGGATGAATCTACAATATTGTGATTACGGGTGCCTCCGAACGCACCATGGAGATTAGCCTGAAAGAGAAAATTGAAAAGGAGGAGTTGCTTGAAAAAAAGGCTAAAGTTGACCCTATCGAGGTAGACATCAACGATCCACACCTTGCGCCACTACAAGTTATTCCACCTAGTGGGTTGATTCCTAGTGAACTCCCTCCCACCTCTGTAAAGCTCCCCTGCAAAAGGTGGTAAACGATCCAGGAGGAGAAGCATCGGGGGCTCAAGTGGAACTACTCTTGAAAAATTCAAAATAGAGAGGAGGTCAAAGAAATAGTCGTCTCTTCGGCTCAGTGTGTATATAGTTTGCATAGTTGTTTGTTCGTCGTTTCTTTCATTAGTTGTGGTAGTGCGGGTTTGGGTCCCAGTTTTTTGAAATAAGTTGTACCACAATCTTGAAACCTATCATGTGAATAAAAGTTTTTGTTTTATATTGAGCTTTTGTGTGAATTTCTATTCAAGTAGTTGAACTACTACTTTTCATTCAATGTACTTGTAATTCGTTGTTCATTAATTTTGGTAACAATCCACTAGCTCTATCCCAAGGCCTCCATGTGGTCATTGCCTTGAGTCATATCAAACACTAGGCTCGAGCCTTAGTGTTATGCCATCAAGTTTAGTGGATTTTGCGTAAGAATACTCATGCCCCCAATCGTAGGTTAGTGGGATTAGACATTGGATGGTCGAACTCAATCGTTAGCAAGTTTATACTACTTCCGCCGATTTCAGGCTAGAGTTCATGGAATAGTGGATGGTCGAACCTAACTCATCTATTCATTTATACTCATATCCGCACTCTGGGATAAGAATTAATTGATGGGTGGTCGAATTGCACCCAATCTATGTATATACTTTAGTCCACACTCTAAGGACTTAGAGTTATTTCATGGGTGGTCAGTTCACACCCAATTAATGTTTATACACCAGTACACTATAGGGACTTAGAGTTATTTCGATGAGCAGTCGGATCGCACTCTCCTTCACTGATTGAATTCCCCCAAGGATCTAGGGTTTGATTTAGCGAGTGATCAATCATGTCGTGGTATCCCTTATTTTATTTCAGTTCCATGGTTTGGCAGGAGTTATTTGATCATTAGATGGTCGGCCATATTTATTCCTTGTTGTGTATCCTATTCATTGGATTATAAATGGGGGTTATCAAATGAACAGTGGACCAAGCTCATCAAGTTTGGTCTCATGGGGAACTAGCGTAACTGATTAATTTCAAACTCTGGATACATGTTTATACATATCAACATTAATCAGTTTCGCCATGTAGCTAATACATAATGTTATAGCTAGCATAAATATAAAGGATGTCTGAAATTTTATTCATTAAATGAAAAGTAAAAACATAAATTGTCTTATTACACATTAGAAAAACCAAATTATAAAGCAAATTCTGAAAGTAAATACATCTGAAATGAAAAGGAAATAAACTAAGTAAAATAGCATCGTATATGCTCGTTATTCCACACCCTTGGACATGTGATGCCATCGATAGTCGCAAGCTTGAAAGTTCCCTCTCTAAGCCTCTGCTTGATGACATGTGGTACTTCTCAGATTAGATTCATGTGCGACATGGTAGGAAAAACCCGTTTCAGGATGACGTCGCCAATTTCAAAGGTTCTAGGTCAGACTTAAATGTTGTAATACCAGGCAACTCGGCGTTGATTTGCAACTGCCCTCAGATTGGCTTCCTCTTGCTTCTCATT
Organism: Allium cepa; assembly: GCA_030765085.1. Classification (NCBI taxonomy): domain Eukaryota; kingdom Viridiplantae; phylum Streptophyta; class Magnoliopsida; order Asparagales; family Amaryllidaceae; genus Allium; species Allium cepa. Next base: position 366,083,815 of record CM060938.1, on the reverse strand, counting down.
TATAAAGTCCAAAGATTCTGAGAAGAGAAATTTAGTCATTTTGGGATCGTAGTAAGTCACTTGATGAGAAGGAACTTCGAGCTCAACAGGAATAACGGCTTCAGAACTATAAGCGAGGATGAATGGAGTTTGGCCAGTCGTGGACTTGATGGGTGGTCCTGTAAGCCCACAATGTTGTGGGGAGTTCATCCACCTACCTGCCTCTAGCCTTAGACTTTATGATTTTTTTACATCTTCAACCTATCCATTTGCTTGAGGGTGACGACCACTGCAAATCCCTTTTCAATACGATATCTTCGACAAAAGTCTTTGAATTCAACAACATCGAATTGAGTCCCGTTATTTATGGCAATAGTTCGTGGAAGACCGAAGCGGCATATGACGTTTCAAACAATAAAGTTGATTTCTTTCTTGGTTGTGATTGTGGCTAAAGGTTCTCCTTTGGCCCATTTGGTGATTTGTAATCAACTGTGACGGTAGCTTAGTTTGCACCACCTTTAAAGATCGATAAAGAACCAATAACGTCTATACCCCATATGGCAAACGGCCATTGGCTAACCAATTTCATGGTTTCTGTCAGCGGAGCTCTCTGGACTTTTGATATATCTAGCACTTATCACATCTTGTTACATAACCAATGGCATCTCGATTTATAGTTGGTCAATAATACCAATAACCGAGTATTTTCTTTGCTGGAGTTTTCTCTATAGTGTGATTGCGACATTCCACTTAATGAACTTCTCTTAGAACACACTTTATTTCATCATGTACGACACACCAGAGTAGAGAGACTGAAAACCTTTTCTATACATAATTCCTTCCTGCATGACATACCGCAAAGCTTTACAAAGCACTTGTCCCTTTTCATTTCTTTTATTTGGTAGGACTCTATGTAGAAAATAGACTTTAGTCGAAGTCATTCATAATTTCCTCTCAGGCTTTTCTTCTAGTGTCCGATCAATTTCAATTATGTTATTACATAGGGCATTGAATACTTTGACCGGGACCAAGCTTGTCTGTTGTGCATTACCGGTGAAAGCGAATTTGCCAATGAATCAGCCTCTCTATTTCGATCTTGGGGAATATGCGAAATGTCATAATATTCAAATTTTGCCAACAATTCTTGGACATAGGCAAGGTATGGGGTAAGTCATTGTCCTTTAACTTGATAATCTCCCCTGACTTGGTACACTGCTAATTGCGAATCACAAATGATTTCAGGAGATTTTGTTCCAAGTTCTCTAGTGACTTTAAGTCCAGCAATCAAAGCTTCAAACTCGGCTTCATTGTTTTTCTTTGGGAAATCTAGCTTTTGAGCATAATAGATTGACTAACTTTCAGGAGTTACAAGTGCAATTCCAACTCCAGAACAATGATCATTAGACGCTCCATCAGTATACAGTTTCCACCGTACGGTAGGGATTTCACTGCCTTCTGGAGAATCATCCTTCATAGAAACTCTACTATAAATTCTGCTAGTTCCTAACCCAGGATAGCCCTCCTAAGGAGATAAGTAATATCATATTGACTTAGCGTGATATTTCACTTGTCTCAGGTTGCTGTAGGACCTTTCGTAATGGCTGGTCGATGTAAACGTTGATCGGATGTGCCTGGAAGTAGGGACGATGCTTTCGTGTTGCAATCAACAAGCAGTATGTTGTTTTCCCTATTTTCGAAATAGTTCCTTTCAGTTCCCGTCAATCGCTTGCTGACGTAATATACCGACTTCTGGATCCAATCCTCCTCGCGAAGTAATGCGGCACTTAAAGCATGTACCGATATGGCCAAATAAATGTAAAATCCTCATGATCCACCGGCACTTATTCATTTAGACTCTGGACTTGTTTAGTAGTCCTTGGCACTTGGATATCGTAAATATTATGAATCTTCTCAAGATTAGATTCTATTCCATAGGCATTAACAATAAAGCCCAAGAATTTCCCTGAAGCAACACCAAAAGAACACTTCAAAGGATTAATTTTCATCCTATAATGTCAGAGGATGTTAAAGATTTCCACCAAATCTCTAATGTGGTCGCTTGAGCGTCATGACTTTACGAGAATATCATTCACGTACACATCCATAGTTTTTCTGATCTGATCTTCAAGCATCCAGTTGACTAGGTGCTGATAAGTACCTCATGCATTCTTCAATCCAAACGACAATACCACATAGTAGTACAATTCAACATCGGTAATAAAACTAGTGTGCTTATGATTGAAGATATGCATCGGGATTTGGTTACGTCCTGAGTACGCATCTATGAAAGATAACAATTAGTGTCCCATGGTTGAATCCACCAGTTGGTCGATCGTCGGAATAGGAAAGCTGCCTTTTGGGCATGCCATATTCAAATCTAAATAATCAATGCATGTTCCCCATTTCCCATTCACTTTCATCACAAATATAGGATTCGATACCCAATTTATGTAGAGGACGTCGTAGATAAACCCGTTGTCTTTTAGTCTATCCGCCTCCTCTTTGAGAGTGGCAGATCTCTCCAGATCTATACTGCATCTTTTTTGCTTCACTGGGACATGCCTCAGGTCAATATTTCATGCGTGGCTCGCAATGGTAAGTGAGATTCCACACTTGTCAAAGTGTGTCCAAGCAAACAAGTCTAGATTCGCTTGGAGAAAACCAGTAAATTCTTTCATCGGGGGGCTGAGCTGTGATCCAATCTTTAGGACTCGTGATGGGTTGTCATGGCTGATCGTAATATCAATTGCCAGCTCAACCAGTGCAACATTGGTCTCTTTGATCTCCTCTTCATCGTCTCACAGATCTATATCTCTATAGAACTGACTATGGTGCCCGAGCCAAGGCTTTGGCACTGGTTGTCAATCTTTGGTAGCTTGTATGCGGACAGTCTTGTCCAAAACCTTACCTTTTTCATTGTGTTGAGCATCCCTCAACTCAGCTACATAACAGGCACGTCTAGTCACCTAACTGCCATGAATAACTCCAACACCATTATTCGTTAGAAAAATCAAATTCAAACACCAAACGGCAAGAGCTGCCTGGAATTCAGCTAGGGCCGGTCGACACATAAAAACATTGTATGGAGAATCAACATAAAAAACAACAAAGTACAAGATCCGCGGTCTACTTTGTTTACCTTCTTCCAACTCTATAGGTAATTCCACATAACTAATAGCTTCAGTTGCAGTGCTGTTAAAACTGTGTATACGAGCTTTAGACAGTTTTAAATCTTTGGCTTGCATCCTCATCTGATCATAAGCCTTTTTGTAGATTATATTTACTGAACTTCCGCAATAAACCTATATCCTTCTCACCAAAGCAGGGCCAATCATGATCGAAATGACCATTGAGTCAATCATTTGAGTCTCTACTTATCTATATATCAATTCCTAAACACAATATCATCCACGATCGTACGTTGTTGTATTGCCAAAGATCCATCTTTCGTATTCAAACAACATTCAAAATCCACATGCCTAATGGTGCTAGCATAGCGCTCCATCTCTTGCCAACTCTTATCTGCAGGGTATGGTCCTTCGACTATCGTATTTATCACCAAGCTTCCTCTAGTCTATGTATGTTCCTCGGCACTACAAGGTTCTTGTCAACAGTTGGGATCAGAAGTCCTCTGGCTACTATCTACGAGGCTTTCACCAACTGTCGTGACTTCCTTTTCGAATCAGATTTTCTGTAACATCTAGGAGATGCATGCATTAATTTGTATTGTGCCCATAACACTCGTGAAATCCATAGTATTTTCTAGTATATTTCTCCTTCTCTGTAGATTTTTTCGAAAGCGGCTTCCAATGTGGTATTGCAAGCAGACAAATAGATATTCTCTAAGGATGTGTCCAACGGCGTGTAGGTATAATACATTGGAATCCTAGGCTTCAATCTTCCAAAATCCCTCTTTTGTTCTCAGTTCCTATGTCTTCCTTTCTTCTGATGATTTGGTTTATTCTGGACATTCACTTGGTCTTTCTTAGAACTATCATCGGATTTTTTTATTGCAATGTTACTCTATACTTCCTTTCCTCTATGTCCCACGACATTCTTTTTTTAGAAGGACCTGGCTTCCTCCTTTCTCAGATACTAAGCTGCCTTTACAAAAAGCACATCAACGTTGTGGGAAGCTTACTGGCTAACCAATCGCCAAAACTAGACTCTAGATCAACCCATTTTGTCATGGCCATGAGTATCATGTAGTCATTTGGATTACCAACATTCATAATAGTTGTATGAAATCTCTCCAAATAATCTTTTAACGACTCTCCTAGAGCCCGAATCACACTACAAAAGGGGCATCACATCTTTGGGACAAGTCGCATGCATTCGAAACTGCTCCATAAACTTAGTTGCTAAATCGTCAAAGCTAGAAATTGATCGTGGGGGTAGTCTCATGAACCACATCATTGCTATTCAAAAGAGAGTTATGGGAAAGCATCTGCATTTGATTGCATCATCCTCTCATGCAGAATCCATCATCCATTCGTATCTTATGATACTAATCCTGGGGTCGGCTTTTCCCTCTTAGGCAAACATTTATGGCATGTTAAATCCCCTAGGGTATTCAGCCTATAGAACATTATCAGAACGGGGTATGGCTTCTCGAAATTCCCCAGTCATCGTTAGTCAAGCTTGGCTCTTTCTCACTAACTATCTGTACATTGCCGATAATCTAACGTTTAGATGGTTGGTCCCAAGCGGTGGTCATGCTCCACCTCATATTAATAGTCCAGTCGATGTCTACAGGTCAGTACATGCCTTTTTGGTTCACCATCTTCCTAGTGCGCATCTAAAATGCTCATTCCATCATCATACTGAGGAGGTACCTGATTAACATTCAATCGAACTCCATCATCCAAACCAGTAGAAACATTTCCACCTCGATTCCCAAGATGTATGTGAGGAATCCCTCCTTTGGAGGAAGGATCTGTATCCATCCCTATGGAGGGATTAGCACCGATAGTTCCTGGGAGACCACGATGGTCTACTAGGTGATGCTCTAAAGTTTTCGTGCCATATTATTCTACCCTGCAATGCCTATACCTGTGATATTCGTTCGATGAGCTAGAACTTTCCAATGCCAAGTAAGGAGTAGGATCCCTCCTAGCTTTCCCTCGTTGCTGCCGAGTGATTTGATTCATCAAGTCAATATTGATTTTAATTTGTTGATTTAATTATGGACGGCTCTCCATCAGCTCTTTCAGTTAATTATGAAATTCAGCTCTAGTAATAGAATCGGTGTGATTCTGAACTTCAACCCAATCAGCATTCACATCTCTTAGTTGATTGTTAGGGTCTCCTTACTGAATGCTATTATTAACATTGCCCTCCACATTTTGAGAAGTAGATCTAGTATGTCTTACCATTATTAATTGCCTTGCTTAGATTTCTATAAATTCGTGTAGCATTAACAACTTCTTGAAGATAGCTGCAAATCACCTTTGGACTATTTATCCAATCCAATAGCAACAAAGGGATCCTGGCAAGCTAAGAACAAAGGTTCTTAGTGAAAGCACCAAAAAAATTTCAACTAAATTGGTCACAAACACCCAAGAATAGATTTTTTTGGAGAAGTAAGTGATAAAAATAAAATTAAACTAAGGAAATGATTGAGCTAATGACAAATAAAAAGCATTAACTAGAAACATAGAGATCTATAGTGGTTCAACATTGTATGTCTACATCCACTTTGAAGATTATCTTTATTGATCACTTCTAAATTTGATTACAACAGTAGGGAATAGAGAACACTTGATTATAATAGAATCTAGAGTAGCAAGCCGTGAAAAAGTTCCTTAGAATGACCAATTAAGCCAGTATTTATAGGTGAAGACGACCACCAATCTTTCTGAAACTTCGACTGAAGAACCTTCTAATCCACATGGGTCCACTAGAGGGATAACTAGGCCCAACTCCATATAAGGAGAGATTGGTACCATTCCCTTCATTGATTGATCTTTGGACAGCGATCCCTATGGTGGCTTCTGCATGCTAAAATATATTTACTCTTCAAATCTCATGTCATTTGGACTAATGGAACTTGAGTGATTGCTCGATCTTTGACTTGATTTCATTTATGCACTACTTTCAAATGAATCCTTTATGGAGATGTATGCTAATCCCTCGAAGGTTGTTCTTATGACCTGCGATCCTTAGGGTAGGTTCCTTATGGTCCATTTACCTTGTCCTCCAAATTTCATAGGCTTTGGACTTGTAGATCCTGAGATATTGATTGCTGTATGCATGATTTCTCTTTATCCTTGATGGATGCCAATCCCTCTCTAGTAAAGCCTGCTAATTCCGCTTCATCAAGCACGTCGACCCCTTCCAATGTGCCATTCCATGCCGAACCCTTTCATTCATTGAGCCATATTTCATGCTTTAAGCATTCTACATTGTACATCTATGAAATCCATTCAATTCCAACTTCATATAACCATTTGTACCTTACTTTCAGGGCCCACAATCATCATTTTGGAACCATCAGCCTTAATGGTAGTCGGATCTAAGTCATGCAATTAGTTCAATATGGCCCGACTAAAATGCCGGGTAATAGTACCAAAGCGAGCTTACATGATTAACCTTAGTTGATACAACGATCCATTAGAGATGGGAGAAGAGTCATCATCCTAGATTGGATTGAAAGTACATATATTTAAGAGAGAGTGCGCACTTGTTATATATTTTGATTTTCAAAACTATATAGTAGTATATAAGTCATATGCACATACGAGTACCATCAACACAGTTTCCTTTATTGAGAGACTGATCATTCTTGTTACTGTTCAAGAATGAGCCAATAAACAAGAAACACTATGAGGAACTCCATCTCTATAGGTGAGGAAGCAGCAGGTTCGAGGGTTGCTAACCCTTACTTCAATGCTATGATAGTAAATATGCTGTAGAAAGCCCAAGCAACTACTCCAAATAAGGTTGTTAGTAGTCGTGCTTAGGTGTCGGCATCGAAGGCTGACATTGCCAAGCTATGCAAAGATTACTCCACCTTAGGAGGCAAACCGTTTCTTAGAATCGGGTCGGCCATCAAAGTGTCAGATTGGTTGGACACCTACGAGCGTTTCTTTGGTGACATAGAAGTAGATGATGCCACGAAAAATAAGCTAGCCTCTTGAAAGCTTCAAGGGCAGGGTAAGAACTGGTGGAATGCCATTATTATTGATACATCTTAGGATTGATTCACTTAGGACTAGTTTACGGTGACGTTTGAGAAGTTCTTTCAGGCTGCCTAGAAGTTGGTGCTATTTAGGAGATTTGATAATCTAAAGCAGGACTATATGTCTGTCACTGAGTATATTGCTGAGTTCAATGCTTTGTTGAAGTACAAGATGTCTTTCATTGACATTGTGTTAAGGAAGAATGGGAAATTTCTAATTGATTTGGGCGACTATCTGGTGGAGAATTTGGTGAATCATATCAATGAGCCGTTCGAGTGACTTGTCGAGAAAGATATTCACCAAGAAAGTTTAATCCTAAGTCTAGATCAACTATTACTGCTAAAAAAGGGACAAAACTGAAAAAGGGCCATGGAGACAAGGAGAAATGAAATGGAAAAAGAAAGCAGATTTAGGGGAAGAATGCTCAGAAGAAGGCTAAATGGGAACCTGCTTGTTTTGGTTATGGATACAAAGGTTACCTGATCGGAGAGTGCAAAACTAATAGGAAGGAGAACTGTCACAACTGTAGCAAGTTTGGACATTTGCAATAGAGTTGTTTGGAACCAGCACAGTTGAAGCAGTTTGTGATGGCATATGCTCTGGACACTATTGCGACTTCGTCGAGTGCTCCCTCGAAGAGGAAGAGAATTTTTTGTTCAAGGTATGCTTACCATTTATGATGTTCACATATATATTTTATTCGATACTAGGGGTTCACATTTCTTTATATCTAGTGACCTCGTAGATAGATTAGGATTGAAAGTCGAAATAGTTGACCAACCTTTGATTGTGATCAACCATGTTGCAGGCTCTACTAGCTTGTGTATGGTTTGTCATGGTTTGGTCTTATCGAGTCATAAATGCTCTTTTATTTGTGATCGCTTTGTTTTGAAATCGTTTATTTAGGATTATCTTGGGGATAGACTGGCTAAGGAAGTATGTGGTGATAGTGGATTGCGCGTAGCTGTTATTGATGAAGGGGGCTATGGAAGGGCGGACGGTAGTCATTGGCTGCCTATTGGAGGATGGGATTGTGGTTAGCTTTCTGTATTCCCCAAGGTTGCACATAATAGGTTGTCATCTATGCCTATCATTAGAGAGCACATGGATGTGTTCTAGGAGGTGACCGGATTACCGTTGCATCGGAAGGTTTAGTTTCATATAGACTTAGCAAAGGATGTAAGAACGATAGTTATGCCTTTAAGGCGTATGCCTAGAGATCAAACGGTGTTGGAGGTGCAAGTAAATGACTATTGAAGAGAGGGTACATTCGTAGGGGTATATCCGGGTAGGGTGCATGTTGATGTCAAAAAAGGATCAACACCCAAGAATGAGTTGTAGAGAACCTATGAGACCTAGATCTAGCATATAACATTGAGAATAACATAAAATAAACGAGGAGACATAAGATTTTTATAATGGTTCGACAATCCTTGGCCTACGTCCACTTTATAGCTTTTTGATTGAAGATTTGATAAAGTGTGTATGAGACAGATGATTAGAGAGAGAATAAGTCACTAGGACAACGGTTTGACAAGTTCTAAGTTATGGATTTAGCCAAGAGTAGCTGTCTTTGTAAATATTATGAGGAAGGAAGAAGTTAAAGAGTAACAAAGTCTTGGATCCAGAGTAAAGAAGGTAGAGTAGGGAGAAGATCATGTTTTGGTTGCTTCATGGTTTTTATTTATAGGGGAAACATGCGTATTAGGTTAAAAGTCCAATTGTACAAGAGTCCAAACATCGACACAAAGTCACGTGAGAAACCTTAACTTTTACCAAGTTACCAAAATAAGTCGGTACTAAGTTAAATAACTTGATACTGAGTTATTTCCATAGTTAGAAATGACTCCAACTCTTTTGCATCGCTCTTCGTACTTGATTTTGATGTGTTCCATGCAGTTTCCAATGATCTTTGGTCAACTTTTGTGATCTTTCCTTCATTACTTGGTTTATTTTATTGTTCTAGTTATTATCTCTTCAACTCTTTGAATAGGACGTCCAAAAATATTGGAAATCACTTGGACATATGTGAACAAAATAGATAATAACTCATATTAAGTTAGAGTGGGGAAATGGACGAGCAAAATAACTCATCACCGACATAAACAAGTGGATGTCAACTTATTTCCTTATGGAACTTTTTAGTGAAACTACACCAAGTTATTTCTATACTCCATCTAAGCACGCTTCCCAAATTTTAAGTCATTTCATCTTCATCTCATCATTCTATCTTCCACTGACTTCTATAGTGTTAAAATCTCGGTTAATAGTGCACCTATAATATACGCTACTATGGCGGATGGCTCCTTGAGGTTATGTATAGGCTATCGTGGGTAGAATAAGGCGAAGAAGAAGAATAAATATCCACTCCCACATATTGATAGCTTATTCGATCAGCTCTATAGTGTGAGGGTGTTCTCTAAATTGAATTTATGGATGGATTTCACCAGTTGAAAGTAGTAAAAGAGAGTGTGTCGATTACCGTGTTTTTCTACCCCATCTACTTTTTTTTGAGTGGTCGGTTATGTCATTTAGGCTAACCAATGCTCCGACATACTTTATTGATCTCATGAACCGCGTTTGTAAGGATTAGCTAAACAAGTTCATATCTAAGATAGAGGAGGAACAGGAGATGTGTTAAGGACCGTGCTTAAGGTGTTGACGAAGCATAAGTTAAAAGCGAAGTTTTCGAAATGTCACTTCTAGAGAAGGAAAGTGAGAATCCTAGGACATGTCATGTCTAAGTAGGACATCACAGTAGATCCTATCAAGGTGGCAATGGTTCAGTATTGGAGCCAACCCAAGAATGCTACGATATGAGGAGTGTCCAAGGATTGGCAGGATATTATAGACCTTTTATCAAGGACTTCTTGAAGGTAGCAGTAACGTTAAACGGTTTGATGAAGATGAATCAGATCTTTATTTAGGATGTGAAATGTGAGCATACGCTTGTAAGTATGAAGGAGAGGTTGATGAGTGCACTAGTATCGACCATTTCGAGTGGAAATGAGGAGCTAACAGTATACAAAGATGAATGTGGTACTGGATTAGGTGCAGTATTAACGCAGAAGGGAAAATTTGTCACATACGCTAGTCAATAGCTAAAGCCACATGAGGAAGTATCCAACTCATGTGAAGTTGGCAGTGAAATTGTTTGATTTGAAGATTTAGAGGCATTAGCTACTAGGAGAAAGGTTCGAGTTATTCATGGACTATAAATTTTTGAAGAACCTTTCACCCAGAATAATCTCAAATTTCGCCAGCAGCAGTGGTCGGAATTCTTGGCCTCCTACGACTTTGACATTTCCTATATGTCTTGTAAGGGAAGTGCATTAACCGATGCATTAAGAAGAAGACACGCCAGTATGAGAGAAATATTCATAGAGTGGAAGCAGTTGGACTATATTGTTGTCTATGACTTCAGACCTCGTTGCGAGTTAGAGCCAGAGATGTTGGCAGGTTTGAAGATCAAACTTATTTTGATTAAGCATATCAGTACTAGTCAAAGGCAAGATCCTAGACTAGTAGATATCATGGTAAAAATAGGAGGAGTAGAGTCTAAAGACTTGAAGTAATGCAGACTTGATTGAGAAGGTTAGCTTCGTAAGGATGGGGGATTGTTTCTCCCTAATGTTGGCAAATTGCAATATAGGTGCTATGAGAGTGCCACCATTCTAGATTGTCTATACATCCCAACAAATAACAAATGTACTGTGACATGAAGTAGACCTATTATTGGAAGGGATGAAGAAGGATGTTGGGCGTAAAACCCTTATTTTAGTTTAACATTATTTAGGAAATTTAATTGGATAGATTATATAGAATAATGTAGTGAGAGATGGGGATGAGATTTGATAATTAAAAGGTTAAACCTTAATAATTAATTGATAAGATTGTTTTAAACTTAATATAGAAGGGAAGAAATGAGAGGGGGCAAAACTGGAATAGTCGTCCTTTTATCCCTTAGACATCCACCCTATCCCATTTCATTCTAGTTTTTCATAAACATAAACGATTAAAAAAACAGAAGAGCTGGCCATTACCAAGCTATGAAGGATCGAAAATAAAAGGGGAACTCAATAAATAGCTTTGGAAAACTGAAGCAACATCATATCTCAACTCTAACACAAAATTTAAGATGAATAATATGTAAAACATCTCTATTTCTTATTCTTGAATTCGGCTATAGGTAGTATCCGAATTTTTTGATAGATTTTGCCAAGTTATGGTTATATAATCATTGTTTGGATAGAATAATGATTTATGGAATTTTTATAAAATTATTCAAATGGGTTTTAAGGGTAAAACCTAAGTTTTTAATCTTCAATTGCTTTGATTTTCTGGTATATCATGCAAAATATTAATTTGGAGATGGATTTTTAATTTCATAATTTTCCAAGTTAAATTGAATGTTTTATGAATTTCCTAAGGTGGAAATAGGCTTTATTTCGAGTTTTAGTTATTACAAATAATTAAATATAGTTTTGGCCCTGAAATATTTATATGAAAAGGAATATGATATTTCTTAATTTTTGGGATTTTTTGGGATTTTTCCCAAGTTACTTCGAATTATTATGAATTTATTTTGCTAGATAAGCATTTAACCAATAACTAATTAAGAATATTAATTAATTAAGTAAACAATGATTTTTGGACTTTAAACCGAAAGCGGTAGTATTTCTGAAAAGATCGTAATAAATATGTTTTCATGATAATTATGACAATGCCATGGCGAAGCTAAGACAATGCCGCAACTATGAGAGTTGGCATTAATATAGAGGGAAACTTATGAGAACTACTTAAGCAGTTATGGAATGATTCCAACCAGGTCGAAGTGGACCTAGTTAGCAATCTAATATTTACTGCATCATAGCCTCGTAGTTCATTTAAGTTTTAAAGCTTAATGACGCAACCAATGATGCCACATGTTTCACCATTGTTTTAAATGATGTCGTATACCATCGTTTTAATTTTTTCTAATATCAACTATATAAGAGGCAATGATGCCATCTGCTCTAATATCGATTTTATATGTTATACGATATGGTAGCTGAAGTATTATAAGTTATTGTTTTCGGTAATGTTGCCGCCTAGTTTCATTGCTGCATTTCTTTGATGCCATCAATAAGGCTATTAGGCCGAGAGGGCATATTAATTACAAAGTTAAGATTTATAAAGCGGATATCATATATCACAAGGAAGACTGTAACCTTGTTTTCGACATAAATTTTATACTTGAAAGAAATTTATGCTTTGGTGTTCAAACCTTGGGTAAAGGTTCATTATGGTTTTATGTGGCATGGACGCCGCATCTCTTCATTTTAATGCCAATGAGGCTACGTTTTATGCAAATTAAAACTATGTTTTAAAAGGACGATATAGCCAATGTTTAAGAAGGTCGATCAGCATATGATTTTGGCAGTTAGCCATACGATTTATAAATATCAAAAATATTTTATTTTCTAACCTTGGATAAAGGTTCAACCTTATAAACTACGACATGAATGATGCATATCTTCTATATTGACGGTGGATAACTATATGTTTTCATTTTAACATTGTTTATTCGGATACCAAATGTTCTATTTATAATTCTGACATAGATAATTGAGTATACCAATGCATATCGTTTTGAGATGTGATAAGTTTAAAGGGTGGCAACCAAATTAGGGATACCAATAGGCATAGGCTGAACATTTGGATCAAACAAGATTTAAATTGATACGTAACGAGTTCATAGTTATCCTAGGAAAACTATAGGATGTGAGATTAATAATCCACATCATGCCAGAGATGGATATTCCCTAAGCATTTAATAAAGGGTTCATATTTATAGTCGGAAAACTATAGGATGTGTGATGGATGATCCGCATCATTTTAAATAAATGAAACCATATGTGATGGGCAATCCATGTGGGAGGGGATAGATAATCCATATAAATGTTTGTATGTGAGATGGAAAGTCCACATAACTTTGATAATGAAACCATGTGTGATGGGTAGTCTATATGGTAAGGGATGGGTAATCCAAATAATTACATGTGAGATGGGTAGTCCACATAGATATAAAATAAATAGTCATTTGTAGTTAAGATAGATAGTCAGATGTGAATTAAGATGGATAGTCTTATAAATTAGGATGGGTAGTGTTATCTGGCATATTGAACCGACAATATCCAAACTGATTGGACAAATTAGATTTGATTATCATCCAGGCTAGTAAATCCAGAGCGATGATTGTAGGGTCCAGAAGTCAAGTATAGATGATAGTATGAAGTTGTGGTTGAACAGATACAAGAGATATGCTATATAAAAAATTCTAAGTTATGCAATTTAATACAATCTGGAAGGCTATAATCCCTCTCAATCATACGGATTGGCCTGCTTCAGCAAAATAAGTACAACTCAATGGAAAACAATCAAATATCTCAAAACCCATAATCCAACGCATACAAAATTTTGGGAACAAGATGTGAGGACCCTAAGGAGACTACCACAGGGATTGCACCTCAAAAGGACAAAGCTAAAGGGATCGGCCCTTTTTCCTCAGTAAGGTCGGCCAGAATCAAGTAACAGTTCACATTGCAGCAAAGATCGAGCAATAACTCAAGTTCTACTAATCCAATTGGCATGAAACTTGGATGATAAGCATATTATAACATGGGAAAGCCCCAAAGGAATCGCACTCCCAAATTCCTCCAAAATAGGGATCAGGACGGATCATTATTCCTTGGGATTTGGGCTATGCAATCCCTTTTATGGGTCCATATGATTTTGGAGATGCATCTACCGAATTTCTAGGGAGATATTTCACCATCTTCCTTTATAAATACAGGCTTGATTGTTCATTTTTGGAATTTTTACGCTTCTTGTTGCTTTGCAATCTATTATAGCTAAGGATTTTCATCCGACCCCTATTGTACTTGGTTTACAAAGTGAATAATAAAGCCATCTAATCAAAATGGACGTAAGCAAACAACGCTGAACCACTATAAATCATTGTGTTCTTGCTTTTGCTTTTATTTTCTGTCATTTATTTGCTTGTTTCTTATGTTTTCATTTTATACTCTTCATTTATTTCTCTATAAAAATTCTGCTGGGTGTTTGTACCAATTTTATATGCGAACATTTTGGGCTTTCATTAAGAACAAGATTCATAGCCCTATTTGGATCCCTTTGCTGCCAAATGATTTCATAAATCCCTAGAAAAGATCCAGAATTATCTTCAAGTAGTTTATCTATTCGATTTTCGAAAGTCCAAGGAAAACTATCAATAATTTTATGAACGCCAGGTCTACCTCTCAAAATGTAACAGGAAAGGATAACACTAGCATCTAGCAAAGAGGACGAGAAATCTACCAGTATATGTGAATGCTATTAATCTAGTTGATGTCCAAAATCTCGTCGATTCCATCATAAGAGCTGATTTCCAAAATCTGATGGGAGAGCTCGCGGATAGCCGCCAATAGTTGAACCAGCTGATTCAAGCCAATATCGATCTAATAAATCAAATCAAAGATCAACAACGCAGGAAACCTTGGATGGAGCCTACCACTTATTCTATTCCAAAGAGTTCTAGTTAATCAGATTATTATCAGATATGCAAATGCCGCATAATTGACGGATATCACGCAGAAACTTTTGGACACTCACTGGCAAACCAATCTGGCTTGCCGAGACCGATCGGTGCCGATCCTTCTATAAAGATCGGGCGAATCACCCCTCTAGAGGAGGAAGCTTTCCTTTTCATGTTGGAGCACAAGCTGGATCCGCTGCGATTGATTCAGATGCTGGAATTCAGGTGGATGCAGACAAGTTACCTCCCTGAAATGATGATGAAGTAAACGCACATGATATACATCCTGAGGATACTAAGCTAAGATGGTGTGGAACGACCCATAGACATCGATCGAACCATTCATGTGAGATGGAGCACAACTATCCCTTGGCTCTAACTATCCGAATACTAGACTTATCAGCTATGGCTAGACATCTAAGTTAGGAAGAGCCAAGGCTTAACCAATGATGATTGGGGGATCTCGAGAAGTTATAACCCATTCACAGAAAATATCTTACATGTGGAATATCTAAGGAGGTTCAACATGCTGTCGATGCCGGCCCACGAGGGAGAAACCTACCTCAGGCATCACATCATGAGATATGAATGGCTGATGGATTCTGCATGAGCTGATGATTCCGCAAAATGCAGATATTTTCCTCTTACTCTTTCTGGCATGGAAATGATGTGGTTTACAAGATTAGCCCCACGGTCAATTTATAAATTTGATAATTTAGCAATAAAGTTTATAGAGAAATTTTGTATGCAAATAACTCACTCTAAATATGTAATGTCCCAATCCAGCTTGATCCAGGCTTCAGGAGAATCGCTGAAAGATATTTGGAGAGATTTCATATGACCATCACAGAAGTCGGTAATCCTATTGACTATTCAATATTGATGGTGTAACAATAGGATTGACTTAGAATTTGACTTTGGCGATTGGTTAGCTGGAAAACCATCTACAATATTGGAGCATTTCTATGCAAAAGAAGCTCATTATTTGAGGAAAGCGGAAGCTAGATGATCTTGGAAGAAGAATATTGTGGGACCAAGTGGGGAAGGAGCACAGAGTAACATTGCGGTGAAACAGCCTGGGGAGAGCTCTAGAAAACTTCAAGTAAATGTCCAAAATAAACCGAATCAGCAAAAGAAAGGCGATGATCGAAACTGTGAACAGAAGAGGGATTTTGGAAGAGGAAAGCCTAGGATTCCAATGTATGATAGCTACACACCACTATATACATCTCTAATGAGCGTCTACATATCTACATGTAATACCATGCAGCACAGGAAGCCACACCCAAAAGAGTCGACAGAGATGCAAAAACAAACTAGAAAGAATTGTCGGCTCCATAAATGCTATGGTCATAACACGAACGAATGTAGGAATCTCCACGGTGTTATTGAGAAACTGATTTGGGATACAAAATTATAGCAGTTTGTTAAATTTCCGTAGGATGACAGCTGGGGACATCCGACCCCAATTGATGACAAGCACAGCATAATGCCGAGGTGCCTGTGTAGATTGGTGGAAGATTAGCAATCAATACAAAGGATAGTATCTAGCTGATAGGAGCTGGCATGAGATGGAGCGCTATACTAGCGCAATTGGGCATATGATTTTGAGTATTGTTCGGGTATAGAAGATAGGCTTTGGAAAAACAGCAGCGTACAATAACTGACAACATGATATCCAGAAATAGAGATGCAGACAAGGTAGAGGCACTGACGATCGTCCAATGGTCATTTAGGCCATGATCGACCCTGTCTTAGTGAGGAGGATCTTGGTTGGCTATGGAAGTTTCATAAATATAATTTTCAAAAAGGCTTACAAGATGATGAGGATGGAGTCCAAGGACTTGAAACCATCTAAATCCTGCATTCATGGCTTTAATGGTGTTGCGACCAAAGCTGTAGGATATGTCAAATTGCCCATGGATTTAGGAGATGGAGAACGCAAGAGAATGCGGATTTTTCCATTTGTTGTTTTGGATGTTGACTCTACATACAATGCTTATCTCGGCTGATCAGCCCTAGCTGAATTCTAGGTTGCCCTGGCTCCATGGTTTTTGACTTTGAAGTTCCCAACTAATAACAGTGTTGGAGTTGTGCATAGTGATAGGGTGACCAGACGTGCCTGCTATGTGGGTGGATTGGGAGATGCTCGATTGAAGGAGAAAGATAAGGGTTTGGACAGATCTCTCCACATTCAAACCGTCGATGATTGACAACCAGTGCCTGGGCCTTGGTTCGGGCGCCACTATCGGTTCTATAAAAACGTAGATTAGAGGGATGGCGAGAAGGAGCCAAAGAGACCACGACTACATCGATTGATCTGACAATTAACATCACGGTCAGCCATGACAACGCATCATGGGTCCTAAAGATTGGATCACAACTCAGCCCCTCAATGATGAAAGAACTTACTAGTTTTCTCTAAGTGAATCTTAATGCGTTCGCTTGGACTCATTCTGAACTGTGTAGGATCTTTCCTGCCATTACGAGCCACGCATTGAATATTGACTCGAGGCATGTCACGGTGAAATAGAAAAGGCATGGCATGGATTTGGAAATATTATCTACCCATAAAGAGGAGGTGGATAGGCTCAAAGGCAACGGGTTTATTGTCCTTTACCCTAAATGTGTATCCAATCATGTACTTGTGAGAAAGGTGGA
Source organism: Allium cepa (assembly GCA_030765085.1). NCBI lineage: Eukaryota > Viridiplantae > Streptophyta > Magnoliopsida > Asparagales > Amaryllidaceae > Allium > Allium cepa. Next base: position 366,066,418 of record CM060938.1, on the reverse strand, counting down.
TGAAAAATGTCATACATGCATTGATTACTCGAACTTAAACGAGGCATGTCGAAAAGGTTGTTTTTCCCTTTCGAGGATCGTCCAGATGGTCGGACATGAGAATCTTTCTTTCATGGATGCATACTCAAGATATAACCAAATCCAGATGCACATTCCTAATCAGGAGCACACTAGCATCGTTATCAATGTTGGGTTGTATTGCTATGTGGTAACGCCATTGGGATTGAAGAATGCTCGAGTAACTTATCAATGCCTAATTAACCAAATGTTTAAAGGTAAGATTGAAAAGACAATGAAGGTATACTGGATGATATGCTTGTAAAGTCACGACGATCAAGTGACCATATTACAAACTCAGCAGAAATGTTCGATATCCTCCCATATTACAAAATAAAGATCAATCCTCTGAAAAGTTCTTTTGTTATTGCATAAGAATGTTCTTGGATTTCATGGTCAATGCTCGCGAAATTTAAGCTAATCCAAAGAAGATTCGAGTACTCCATAAAATTTAGGCACCAAAGACTATTAAACAAGTACAGAGCCTAACTAAGAAGGTTTCCACCCTAATTCGATTTATTTCCACAGCCATTAATAAATGCATTCCTTTCTTTGATTTGATTAGAAGATGGAAAAGGAACTTAGAATAGATTCAGGATTGTGAAGATGCATTCCAAGCTTTGGTGAACCACTTGGAGAGGCCTCCCATCTTTTCAAAGCTAGTGGATCATGAAGACTTATGTCTACATGGTCATGTCGGTACACGCTATAAGTGTCGTTCTACTTCATGAGAGAATCGAATCCGGAGACCGGACTATTACACAAGCAAGCGATTAATGGGAGCTAAAAGGAACTACCCAAATATAGAAAAATTAGCAAACTACTTATTTATTGCTTTGCGAAAGCTCCACCTCTATTTTCAGGCTCATCCTATAAACTTTTACACCGATCAGCCATTACGACAGGTCCTACAGCAAAATGAGACGTTTGGAAGGTTGCTAAAGTGGAACATTTAACTAAGTCAATTCGCATCACTTGTCTCCCTTCGAGAGCCATCTAGGGATGGGCACTGGTGGACTTCATAGCAGAATTGTCTGCACAAGACAATCTCCCAAAAAACGGTGGAGCCTCTAACATTCAATAGAAAATGTATACGGATGGAACATCCTATAATCGTTATTCTTCGGCCAAAATTGTGCTAGTAACACCGAAAGATCGGTCTATTTGCTACATTTTGAAGCTTAATTTCCTTGCCACGAACAATGAAGCTGAGTATGAAGCTCCGATTGCTCGACTCAAACTTTCCAGTGAACTAGGAATAAAATCTATTGAAATGTTTTGTGATTCCCAATTGGTTGTATACCAAGTCAGGAGAGATTACCAGGCTAAAGGGCAATGACTCGCTTCGTACCTTATCCAAGTCCAAGAGCTATGACAGACTTTAAGTATTATGACATCACGCGCATTCCCCGGGATCAAAAAATAGGCTAACTCATTGGTAAAGTTTGCTAGCACCGAAGATGCGCAACAAACGGGCTTGATTCCAACCGAAGTACTAAATGCATCAAGCATAAACCAGATAGAAATCGACTAGGTACTAGAGATAAAGCCTGAAAAGGAGTCGTGGATGACTCCGATTAAAGACTATTTATGTTAGCGCCAAAATTGGTCACTAACACCCGAATTTAAGCGAAAGCACCGAATAATAGTCACAGGTAATAGACAAAGTGTATGTAGTAAGTAATAACGTGAAGAACAGTCAAAACTAAAATGAAAGCAGTAAAGAACAACAGATTTTATAGTGGCTCGGCTAACTTCGGCCTACGTCCACTCTAGAAGTATCTTTTTTATTGCTGCAATAATCGATTACTTTTACAAAGTGATAGACTAGCCTTAGCCTTAGAGAATAGAAAGTTAGAGAACCGAAGAGAAGATCCCTTTTCTGAACCCCCACACGTTGTATTTATAGGCAAAACCAGGTTGTTGGGCTCCTGAGTAGTTTGGGCCCACCAAGGCCATGACCGAAACCTACTTCATTTTGCCGACTGACCCTGAGTAGTTGGTATGCCGAACGAGGGGAGGTGCACCGAACAAAGGGATGTATGCCGACCGAGGAGAGGTGCGTCGAACGAGGGGAGGTATGCCATCCGAGGGGAGGTGCGTCGATCGAGGGGAGGTGTGCCGATCGAGGGGAGATATGCTGATCGACGTCCAATGCCGAGCGAGGTACGGTGCCGAATGACATCCAATGCTGAGCGACATCCAATGCCGAGCGAGGTACAATGCCGAACGACAATCAATGCCGAATGACTTACAGTTCCGAGCGAGGTACGATGCCGAACGGCATCCAATGTCGAAATACTTCGAATGCCGAGCGAGGTACGACAACGAACGACATCCAATGCCGAAAGAGGTACGATGTCGAACGACATCCAATGCCAAAAGACTTCCAATGCCGAGCGAGGTACGATGTCGAACGGCATCCAATGCCGAAAGACTTCCAATGCCGAGCGGAAAAGCCGAGCCGCAACCAAACGAACATCTTGAACTTCCATACCTCGACCGGACATTGCCATGCCGAACGGCCGACCCACAAGGTCGAACTCCAAACACTTCGAACCACTTCATTCCGACCGAACGACCTACCATCTATCCAAGTGAACATCATCCATTTGAACAAAACCCATCATATTTCAGCCTCGATAGTCGTGAAATTGTTTTTGTGAAATCCGCATGTCCGTTGCCTTGCCAAAAGGCAGGTTAACATTCTCCCCTCAAAACATGTCTTGCTATTGGAAGGTGTATTTTGAATAGCTTCAAATCCGATATCCAAAGTCCATATCCTGTTTATAACCATATTATTAAATCCATGACCTTTCTGGGTTTAACCTTGAATACGTTGACCTCGCTGGGTTGCATTATCCTGTTCCAACCTCGACTTTCTTATGAAGGGCTTGTGTGTTATCCGGCCTCGACTCTCCGGCTAAGAGCTTGCGTATTCACCGGCGACGGCACTCCGACATGGGGCTTTGATATTTTCCGGCCTTAGCACTCCGGACAAGGACTTTTATATTCACTGGCCTCGGCACTTCGGCTAAGGACTTTGATATTTTTCAGGCTTGGTGTTCGTCGACGGAAATTCTATCGGTTTAGAAAACCGTCGAACGAATTTAAATTAAAAATAACTGCAAGCGCACGGTGTACGAATGTAGCACGCTGCGAATACGGGTCGATCCACAGGGAATTGTTGATTTAAAATTTCCTACTCAATCAAATTAACCCAAAGTTGAGAGTGTGTTTAGCTAGAAAATGAACTAACTAACAAAAAGAAATGCAAATATGAGAGTTAAATGACAATTTAGAGAATAGATCCACTCTCTAGATCATGTAGTTCAACACATGAAATCATGATCTCTCTTTTATGGTCATTAGTGTTTTAATTGATGTGTTTATTATAAGTATGGCATATTTGAGCTATTGATTAGCCAACATAAGCCATCAAACTATAACATGCCCCTTAAAACACTTACTAACTTTCATGAAAATTGATAAAGAAAATGAGAATGAAATCTATTTTAAGTATGGCCTATTAACTATTGATTAGAAACATAGACCATCAAATTTAATTTCAAATCACTTTCTTATGCCATAATCATATATTCATGAAGAGGCATTTGTGTTAGTTATTGTTTAAGCATATCCTATTTGGTGTCAACAATATAGGCTGTCAAATTCAACAAAAAAACAACAAATAAAACACTTCATTGATCATCATTAAGCACAAAAAGGGAGCATGAATTAACAAATAGTTGGAGCTACATAATTGGAGAGCTTCATTACCTCCTATATTGAAGGGGTTTAGCCTCTCATATTTATCATTTTATTAACAAATGTAGCTAACAACATGAAAGCAAAATGAAGAGGAAAAAGAGAGCAAAATGAAAAGATAAGCTAATTAACTTGCATAAAAGAAAAGAGATCTACACTACAACATAAAAAAGAGGCATGTAAAAGGAAAGAGCGTGTATTAATAACATAAAAAAAAGGAAAATTACATGAAAATAAAAATGGCTAAGTAGCCATGAAAAGAGAAAGAGAGCTTTCTTTTATTTGATCTAAACTAATGAAGAGGAAGAGGAAGAGAGGAGGCCTAAGAGAGACTAAGAGAAGAGAGGGGAGGGATTACATGAAACATAAGGGTTATATATACAAGTTTTAAAACCCTAATTCACTTTTTGGGGAATGACCAAAATGCCCCTTAGGAAGTGTGGAGGACAAGTAATCATTAACATGTCTTAATCCCCCATTAAGTGGACATGAAACCATTAACTCCATAAGCATGTGAATTAGCCTTTAATTTGTACATTAAGGTAGGTGGGTAGGTGGGGTCCTCCATGATCTTCACTTTGAATTATTTCCATCTTCATTCTTTTGTTTCTTCTTTGTGCATGCATATTCCTTCATGAAACCACTTCTATTTGAGACAAAATTCCTATAAAAATATATACAAATTTCCAATTAATTTTTTCTCAAAGAAATATATGCACACAAATGACCGTTTTGCACTTGATGAAGATGAATATGTGGTAATTTGGAATTAATATGAATTTTGGTTAAAACAAGTTAAAATACCCAATATGATCATTTATTTAATTTAATAGAATAAATATGGTGGTAAAAATATGTACATTTACATGCACATCACTTGGCACTCCGGCCAAGGACTTTTGTATCCACCGGCCTCGGCACTCATGCCAAGGACTTTGACATTCACCAGCCTTGGCACTCCGGCCAAGGACTTGATATTCACCGGCCTTGGCACTTCGACCAAGGACTTTTATATCCACCGAACTTGGCACTCCGGCCAAGGACTTTTATATTCACTAGCCAAGGACTTTTATATTCACCGGCCTCGGCACTCCGGCTAAGGACTCTATATTCTCCAGCCTCCTCGGCACTCCAGCCAAGGACTTTTATATTTTGTCCGAGTCCATTCCATTGCTCTCTGACGAAGGGACACGTAACTTGCGGTCACTGCCTCGTCTCTCCGGTCGGGACAGTAACCGCAAAACCTGAACTATATGTTACATTGTTCCGAATCCAATCAAAAAACCAGAAATCCGTGTCAAAAATCAAACATACAAGCCAACATAGCAAACCAAAAAACCAACCGAACCGAGAGTCCAATTTAAACTCCAAAACCATACGAAGAAAAGTAAATGTCCAAAGTACCAAAGTTTGTAGAGAAACGAAAAGAAAACAGGATTTCATGGACCTAAGCGGCACGGTTTTCCATCATCTCAGAGCATGCCTAGAGACCATCCTCGATCCCGTACGTGTGTAAATGACATAGTCGTATTACTTTAGGTACTATTACTTATTCAGGACCATCAAAATACTCAGTTTATAACAAGCCGACGCTGATCGGACCTAGTTCCACCATCGCTAGAGTTAGGTGGTAGCCACTCCCGTTCCACTGCTACAGCTCGATTCCTTATGTATTGCTATAGATGGCCATTCCTTTCATGCTCCTCGATGATAACCCTCAAATGCCTACAGTCGTTTGTGTTATGCCCATCCAGCTCATGGAATATGCAATGCTTTCCCAATGCCCTCTCGTATTCAGAAGGCTCTCTCCATGCCGGCCTTGGATACTGGAGGCGCGCTCGAGTGTCCAAGTAATCCTTTCTAGAATCTCGGTTAAATCTGTGTAATAAGAAAACTTTGACTCCCTTCGTGGTTTCTTCGAAGTGCCACCGTTGCCATTTGTTTTCCCTTTTCCATTATCGTCTTTACTTGGATCCACGAAGGGTGAACCACCACCCCTCACTGCATAAGCTTCAGCCTCTCTCCTTACTCTCTTAGCCTACGCATCCTCCTGTGTTAGGAACCTTTCCGCCTCATGGTAGAACTCCCCGATATCCCTGGTGGGTCCTTTTCCAACGATATCTTTAAGTCCGAATTATCCACAATTCCAGAGACTGCTTCCATCAAAACCATTGACGGATTTGGTCGATACACTGAGGCTACCGCTGCGTTGAACTTGGTTAAGAAGTCCCTAAGTGATTTCCCGTTCCATTGTTTCATAGATGTCAGAGTCATCACGTGCTTGAGTCTAAGTATGTGTACTCGAAATTGTCTCATAAACCTCTCGATCAGCTCTGTCCATGTGCCGATAGAACCACTCTCCAGTTGTCTGAACCACATAGCTGCGATATCTGACAAGAACAATGGGAAATATCGAGCCATGACCTCGTCTGATGCCCCCAGTACCTCCATATGCCTCATGTACCTTGTCAGGTGAACAGTGGGATCCGTTCTTCCATCATAAATATCCAACGTTGGTAGAATAAAGTCCGATGGATTCCTAGCTTTCTTGATAGTAGGAGTAAAGGGACTCCTATTCACATCCTCTAAGTCTTTGTTTACCAACCAACCTCTCACAGCCCGTCTGACCATCTCCGCTAATCTGTCGTTGTCCTCGAGCTGTAATCCTTGTCAGTTGGCTCTGGTCTGCCCACCGAGTTCATGAGGGAACTCTGGCACATACTCCTCATCTCGTACTCCTGCATTCCTGTTAATGTCGGGTTGCATAGTGTCATCTGGTATCCCCGTACGGATTGGTCAGGCGTTTCTTAGTGGTATGCCCCCGAGTCTAGATCCATCCAAGTTGATAGCCTCCGTTGATTGGGGGCTGCCCCCTGCTGAGCCATTCCCTCTACTTGCTGGTTGAGCGCTTCTGACCCAACTCCACGGATCTGAGCTCCTGCGTTTCCTACTTTTGCAAATTGCCTGATAAGAGCCTGCATCATCTCTTCTTGTCTTTTCAACATTGCTTCCATCTCGTCTCTGGTGATGTAGATGGATGCTTGACCTGCTCCAGCTCCAGAGGAAGCCTCTTGACTTCCCTCCTGATTGCTTCTTTCTGTCACTTGCTTTCTTGTCGAGGGCCTAGCCATTGCTTTCTACAATCCATGTTCCTAGCCCCAGAATCCACGAGTGCTTGCCTTCTCGGTGAAAGCACCAAAATATTAGCGTCAAAATTGGTCACTAACACCCAAATGTAAGCTAAAGCACCGACTAACAATCACATATAATAGATAAAGTGTATGTAGTGAGTAATAATGTGAAGAACAGTCAAAATTAAAATGAAAGCAGTAAAGAACAAAAGATTTTATATTGGTTCGACCAACTCCGGCCTACGTCCACTCTAGAAGTATCTTTTTTATTGTTGTAATAATTGGTTACTATTACAAAGTAATAGACTAGCCTTAGCCTAATAGAATAGAAATTTAGAGAACTGAAGAGAAGAAGATCCCTTTTCTGAACCCCCACACATGATATTTATGGGCAAAACCAGGTTGTTGGGCCTCCTGAGTAGTTTGGGCCCACCAAGGCCATGGCCGAACCCTACTTCATTTTGCCGACCGACCCTAAGCAGTTGGTATGTCGAACGAGGGGTGGTGCGCCGAACAAGGGGATGTATGCCGACCGAGGGAAGGTGCACCGAAAGAAGGGAGGTGCGCCTGCCGTCCGAGGGGAGGTGTGCCTATCGAGGGGAGTGTGCCGATCGAGTGGAGGTATGCCGACCGAAGGGATGCATGCCGATCGACGTCCAATGTCGAGCGACTTTCAATGCCGAGCGAGGTACGATGCCGAACGACATCCAATGCCGAGCGACTTCCAATGCCGAGCGAGGTACGATGCCGAACGACATCCAATGCCGAGCGACTTCCAATGCCGAGCGAGGTACGATGCCGAACGACATCCAATGCCAAACGACTTCCAATGCCGAGCGAGGTATGATGCCGAATGACATCCAATGCCGAAAGACTTCCAATGCCAAGCGGCAATGCTGAGCCGCAACCAAATGACCATCCTGAACTTCCATACCTCGACCGGACATTTCCATTGTTAGTCCGTGAGATGAATATTTTAATGAAAACAACCTTAGAATAGATTATAAAATATAAATACTAACATTATAAGTTTAGATATATATGTATATGCAGGATTTAACCATGCAGGTACTAAGAATGAAGACTGTACAGTATAGAGGTTCAAGATATCAAGATAGAAGACTAATGAGTATCAAGATTATCAAGAGTTCAAGATTTCAAGGTTAAGTATTTTTGTTAGGAATTTTGTTAAAACTCATAGAAAAGCACTGGCATCTTAAAATCCAATTTATTCGTGGAATGGAATCCACGTCGAGCCTGTTAAAGGGATGGGACCCTAAGTAGGATGGAATCTATAAAAAATCTAGTGGAACATTGTTTTGTATCCGCTAACTTTTTATTCAAAATGATTTTTCAAAATTATATCCTGTTTTCAAAATGTTTTCAAAACTTTCCTTTTAAAAGATTCAAAACCCTCTATCCTGATTTTAAATAATTTTAGCCTCAAAATTATCTTTAATTTCAAAGTCAAATTACTCCTGATTTTAAACTATCTTTTAATATAATATATCTAAATTTTAAATATTTATACTTAGATTTAAAATATAAAATTAGAATTAAATTCTATATACATTATTCTCTATATTTACTTATGAATTTTAATTATATTTAAGTATATTTATAAAGTTTAAATTAGTTTTAATATAAGATAAAGGTTATTTTCAAAGAAAATCAAAACATCAAAAAATGCTTTGGGATGTCGACGTGCCTATGTACCCCATGTCGACATGGTGTCAGTTGAGTTTAAAATTTAAATTTCAAAAGAAGTGTTATTCGCCATAACTCTTCATGAATGGACATGGTGGTTGTTCTTCTATAAATAGGGGTTAGTTTCAACGAATTTTATATCAAATTTTCTATTTTTTCACTCCTCTTCTTCTTCTTCCACTTTTATTAATACATATTCTTATCATTACTCTGCCGAAATCAACATTGAATCGAATTCGATTACTTCTAGTTTGATTCTCTATCACTCTCTCTACAAGATTCTCAGTGCTATTCAGAGCTATAGACTTCTTTGTAATCTATTAAGCGAGAAAAGGTGTGATTGTAGCCTTAAAAATCAATCAAGAAAGAAAAGGTGTGATTGTATCCTTGGTAAATCAATTGGGTAAACTTGTGGCCCGGAAATCAAGTATCTCTACCCAGAGGATCGAAATTCTGGAGGGTGTACCTCGTAGCCTTGAAACCAATGGTGTAATTGTACAATTGCTTTTGAAAGGAAATCTGTACTTGTGTTGCGGGACTGGATGTAGGGTAACTCCGAACCAGTATAAAATCCGGTGTGTTCTTTCCTTTACTGCTTTTATTTTATTTCTGCATCTGTGTTTGTTTCCGTGATCATATCTGTGTCTGTATATTGCATACATCGGTGTCTAAATTAACATAAATCGAAATAGATTTAGTAATTCTTTATTAACACTATTCACCCCCTCCTCCTCTAGTGTTAATCCTAGCCTTAAGATCCGTAATCCACATTTCTCGCAATTGGTCACAGAGCAAGGTTTTCAAAGTTTCATAATCTGATTTTTGAAAAAGTTTTTAAAATGGCGATATTTGTTAATACTAGTTTAGTAGCATTCAAACCATCATCGTTTCTTGAGTTTGCATATAATCAATATTCAAATTCAAGTTATCTACCAAGATTGTTTGATGTGCAGGAATCATGCTTTATGGGTATTGAGGAACCAATCCACAATGGACAAATTGTGCAGATCGGAAAGAACAAGTGGATACTTGATAGTGGGTGTTCTAGACACATGACTGGCAATCCAGATATGCTGAATGATATAATATACAAAGACGGAGGATTGGTTAACTTTGGAGACAATTCAAATGGATATTTGCTGGCAATCCAGATATGCTGAATGATATAATATACAAAGACGGAGGATTGGTTAACTTTGGAGACAATTCAAATGGATATTTGATTGGCATCGGCAAAGTCGGTAATTCTGAAACTCCTACTATTACTAATGTTTTGCTAGTTAAGAATCTGAAACATAATCTGCTAAGTATAAGTCAACTGTGTGATAAAGGATATAAAATTAAATTTGAAAAAGATAAATGTGACATTGAAGATAATAATTCAACTATTATATTTGAGGGAGTGAGGAAAAAAGAATATTTATATTCTTATTATGAAAGTTTCAAATGATAACATGTGCCTGGCAAATACAAGTGACCCTTGGATTTGGCACAATAGATTTGGGCATTTGTATTTCAAACTCTTATCTGGACTGTCAAAACATGATCTAGTAAGAGGTCTCCCTAAAATGAATTTTAAAGTAGATAGTTTATGTGATGCTTGTCAACCAGGAAAATTTAGAAAAAGTTCTTTTAAGTTAAAAGATATGATTTCAACTTCAAAACCTCTTGAATTACTTCATCTTGATTTATTTGGTCCATCTCAAATTCTATCAATAAATCATAGTAAATATGTCATTGTAATTGTAGATGATTATTCCAAATTTATACGGACAATATTCTTGAAACATAAAAGTCACACTTTTGAATGTTTTAAGACATTCTCAAAAAGAATTCAAAATCAATTTTCACAAAAAATTATAACTATTCGAAGTGATCACGGTTGTGAATTTGAAAATGAAACGTTTGAGGAATTCTGCAATAAAAAGGGAATAACTCACAATTTTTCATTTTCGAGAACTCCATAACAAAACGGAGTAGTAGAACGTAAAAAAAGGACGATTCAAGAGTGTGTGAGAACTATGCTTACAGATATAATTTACCAAAGTATTTTTGGGCAGAAGCAGTTGCTACCGCCTGTTATATTTTGAATAGAATTTAATTAGACCTTTAACTGGTAAGACATCTTATGAACTTCTTTATTCAAAGAAACCTAAGGTATCTTATTTCAGAATTTTTGGAAGTAAATGCTTTATTTTAAATACAAAAGATAATTTAGATAAATTTGATCCTAAATCCGACAAAGGTATCTTTATCGGTTATTCTAATAGAAGTAAAGCATATAGAGTGTTTAATTTAAAAACTAACTCCACTAAAGAAACAATGCATGTTTCATTTGATGAAAATTTCAAAAATTTTGAAGATACAAATGATGAAGAGGATTTAATCACTCAAAATCAAGAATCAGTTCAAACTAATAATGAAATTAGTCATCCTAATAAAAGGACTAAACTTTTAAAAGATCATCCTATAGAAAATATACAGGGAGATATGCAATATGTTGTTAAAAATAGAAATCAACTAAGTCAAATGAGTAATGTAGCTTTTATATCAACTATTGAACCCAAAAATCCAAAAGAAGCATCAATTGATGATTCATGGATTTTGGCTATGCAAGAAGAATTAAATCAATTTACTAGAAATGATGTTTGGGAACTTGTTCTTAGACTAGAAAATAAAACTATAATTGAAACTAAATGGATTTATAAAAATAAAATGAATGAATAAGGAGAGGTGGATAGAAATAAACTCGATTAGTCGCTCAAGGTTATTGTCAAGAAGAAGAAATAGATTTTGATGAAACCTTTGCTCCCGTAACAAGATTAGAAGCCATTAGGATTCTACTTGCTTTCGCAAATCATAATAATTTAAAATTATTTCAAATCGATGTTAAAAGTGCCTTTTTAAATGGATTTGTAAAAGAAGAAGTATATGTTGAAAAACCACCACTTTTTGAAAATGATAAATTACCAAATCTTGTTTACAAACGTAAAAAGGCATTATATGGTCTAAAACAAGCTCCTAGAGCCTGGTATGATAGACTAAGATCTTATTTATTGCAATCTAATTTTGAAATTGGTAAAGTAGATAATACTCTTTTTATTAAAAGAAATAAAAATGATATTCAACTAGTACAAGTTTACGTAGATGACATCATTTTTGGTTCAACTAATTTTGAAATGAATAAAGAATTTTCTGAAATAATGACAAAAGAATTTGAGATGAGTCATATGGGTGAATTAAATTTCTTTTTAGGATTACAAATAAAACAATTAGATAATGGTATCTTTATTAGTCAAGAAAATTATGCTAAAGACCTAATTAGTAAATTTGGTTTGACTACTGCGAGTGAAAAACCCACTCCCATGGCAACCAATGAGTACCTTAGTAAAGAAGATCTCTCGAAAGATGTAGATCAAAAACTATATAGAGGAATGATTGGATCACTACTCTATATTACTTCCAGTAGACCTGATATCATGCATAGTGTTTGTCTCTGTGCCAGATATCAATCCCAACCTAAAGAGACCCACTTAAAAACCGTAAAACGAATCATAAGATATGTTAAACACACATCTGATTATGTTTTATTCTACCCTAAAAATGATTCTTTTGACTTAATATCTTACTGTGATGCTGACTATGCTGGTTGTAAATCAGACCGAAAAAGTACAAGTGGGACTTGTCACTTTTTGGGGCATTCTCTGATTTCTTAGCTTTGTAAAAAGCAAAACACAGTTTCTTTATCAACAACTGAAGCAGAGTATAATTCTGCTACTTTGGCTTGTTCTCAAGTAATATATATGCAACAAATCTTAAAAGATTTTGGTTTAAAATTTTCAAAATCACCAATTTATTGTGACAATACAAGTGCGATAAATTTATCCAAAAATACCACTCAACATGCTCGAACTAAACATATTGATATCAGACATCATTTTCTCAGAGATAATATAAGTAAGGAAGTAGTTACTCTCGAGTATATCAATTCTGAGAATCAAATTGCTGATATCTTAACAAAACCCTTAAATGAATCAATATTTACTAAATTAAGAAGAGAGTTAGGTATTTGTTCTATAACTAAAATTTAAAATATAAATAACAAGTATAATTAATAATTAATATTAAAATAATTCAAAGAGTTAAAATAAAAAGGACCATGTCGACATCCCCCATATACTCATGTCGACATGCAACGTTTTTAAATTTTGAAATTTTTCCCACCAAAATTCAAAAAATAATAATTATATATTCTTTTATATCTCAAATTTTTGTTCATTCTCTCTATTTTCTCTTTAATCTATCTTCTGAAATAAATAAAATAATGGCCTCCTCTTCCAAATCAAACATAAAATCAACATTTTCATTCCCCTCTCCTACGTCGGGTCCATTTCAGCATACTACTCTCGCTCGTGTGACTAAAATGGAGGAATCTATAAAGGATGTATTTCAGATAATGACTGAAATTCAAGTTACTCAACTTCGTATGGTAAAGGAACAGGAGAGGCAAGGCAAGATTCTTAGGAATTTGAAAAAATTCCTAATGGATAACTAGGCTAACACTATCTTGATTGATGAAGACTCTTCACTCAATCAAGAACAAGAGGCCAGCAAGGAAGAAGAAGAAGAACCCATGGAAGGCGCACGAGGAGGATGATGACCAAGTCATGTGTGTTGGAGAAGTGTGTTTTGACAAGAATGGTAATCTTGTCGAACAACGTGGAAACTTATGTTTCCACTATCCAAACTGTTCGATTCATAGATCTCCTATGTTTAATAACACACAATAGTTTCTTTTCTTTCTTCTCCATTGTTGTTTGTGTTTCTTTATGTTTTCTAAACGTTCATGTATATACAACTTCATACGTAATAAATAACTTGTATTCTTATATGTGTTTTAATTATAAATACTATCGTGAATTCTTACTTAGGATAGTTGATGGTTTAGGACTATGTTTTAGTATTAGATTTAAGTGATGATTACTTATGATAAAACTATCATTATAATCACATGTCATAGAGTATTAGTTTTAGGAGAGTTATATAGTTTGGAGTTATATAGTTATATAGTTTGGAGTTGTATAGTTATATAGTTTGGAGTTGTATAGTTATATAGTTTGAAGTTATATAGTTTACATTTAGTTTTTTGTTGATGACAAAGGGGGAGAAATATAAAGTAGGGTAGTTAGGCATAGATTAAGGGGGAGTTATTAGTTTTAGGGGAAGTTATATTTTATAAACAAAGGTTGTCATCATTAAAAAGGGGGAGATTGTTAGTCCGTGAGATGATGGTTTTGATGACAACAACCTTAGAATAGATTATAAAATATAAATATTAACATTATAAGTTTAGATATATATATATGTATATGCAGAATTTAACCATGCAGGTACTAAGAATGAAGACTGTACAGTATAGAGATTCAAGATATCAAGATAGAAGATTCATGAGTATCAAGATTATCAAGAGTTCAAGATTTCAAGGTTAAGTATTTTTTATAACGAATTTTGTTAAAACTCATAGAAAAGCACTGGCATCTTAAAATCCAATTTATTCGTGGAATGGAATCCTCTTCGAGCCTGTTAAATGGATGGAACCATAAGTAGGATGGAACCTACAAAAAATCTAGTGGAACATTGTTTTGTATCCGCTAACTTTTTATTCAAAATGATTTTTCAAAATTATATCCCGTTTCAAAATATTTTCAAAACTTTCTTTTTAAAAGATTCAAAACCATCTATCCTGATTTTAAATAATTTTAGCCTCAAAATTATCTTTAATTTCAAAGTCAAATTACTCCTGATTTTAAACTATCTTTTAATATAATATATTTAACTTTTAAATATTTATACTTAGATTTAAAATATAAAATTAGAATTAAATTCTATATATATTATTCTCTATATTTACTTATGAATTTTAACTATATCCAAGTATATTTATAAAGTTTAAATTAGTTTTAATATAAGATAAAGGTTATTTTCAAAGAAAATCAAAACATCAAAAAATGCTTGGGATGTCGACATGCCTATGTACCCCATGTTGACATGGTGTCAGTTGAGTTCAAAATTTAAATTTCAAAAGAAGTGTCTATTCGCCATAACTCTTCATGAATGGACTTGGCTGTTGTTCTTCTATAAATAGGGATTAGTTTCAACGAATTTTATATCAGATTTTTTGGTTTTTCACTCCTCTTCTTCTTCCACTTTTCTTAATACATATTCTTATCATTACTCTGCCGAAATCAACATTGAATCGAACTCGATTACTTCTAATTTGATACTCTATCACTCTCTCTACAAGATTCTCAGTGCTATTCAGAGTTATAGACTTCTTTATAATCTATTAAGCGAGAAAAGGTGTGATTGTAGCCTTGAAAATCAATCAAGAAAGCAAACGTTGTGATTGTAGCCTTGGTAAATCAATTGGGTAAACTTGTGGCGCCGAAATCAAGTGTCTCTACCTAGAGGATCGAAATTCTGGAGGGTGTACCTCATAGCCTTGAAACCGAGGGTGCAATTGTACAATTTCTTTTGAAAGGAAATCCATACTTGTGTTGCGGGGCTGGATGTAGGGTAACTCCAAACCAGTATAAAATCCGGTGTGTTCTTTCCTTTACTGCTTTTATTTTATTTCTGCTTCTGTGTTTGTTTCTGTGATTATATCTGTGTCTGTATATTGCATACATCGGTGTCTAAATTAACATAAATCGAAAAGGATTTAGTAATTCTTTATTAACACTATTCACCTCCCCACTAGTGTTAATCCTAGCCTTAAGATCTGTAATCCGCATTTCTCACAGCCATGCCGAACGGCTGAGCCATAAGGTCGAACTCCAAACACTTCGAACCACTTCATTCCGACCGAACGACCTACCATCTGTCCAAGTGAACATCATCTATTTCAACCAAACCCATCATATTTCAACCTCGATAGTCGTGAAATTGTTTTAGTTAAATCCGTCTATCAGTGGCCTTGCCAAAAGGCGGGCTAACAATTTACTATAGGGAGTCCTTTTCGAATAAAGGAACGAAAGGCAATAAGTCCTTCGCAAAGATTCATCGAATATCATTAAGGATGGAGTCATGTATAGAAAGGGTTTTCGCATTCCCTTGCTCCGACATATCATTCATAATGAAATACAATGAGTCCTAAAGGAAGTTCATGAAGGGGAATGAGGGGATCACATAGGAGATTAAATCCTAGCAAAGAAAATACTCCATTGTAGGTATTATTAGCCGGTTGTCAACCGAGATGCTGCTAATTACGCTAAGCGATGCGATAAGTGCCAGAAGTATGCAAAAGTTCCGAGAGCTTCGATGGTGGAAATCATACAAATGGTGGGTCAATGTCCATTTTCCATATAGGGCATAGATATTGTCGATTCCTTATCGATCTCTAAAGGTGGTGCGAAGTACGCCATCATCGTAGTTGATAACTTCACTAATCGGCCAAAGCGGAACCTTTAGCCATGATCACAATAAAGAAAGTAATCAACTTCATTGTCCAAAACATCAACTGTCGTTTTGGCCTTCCACAAACTATTATAACGGATAATAGAACCAAATTCTATAGTGTTGAATTTAAAGACTTTTTCCATCTACATCATATTGAAAAGAAACTTGTGGCAACTAAACACCCTCAAGAAAATGGACAAGTTAATGCTGTGGATAAAATTATAAAGTACATTCTAAAAGAAGCATTTGGAAAAGGCTAAAGGAAAGTAGGTGAACGAACTCCCAATGACATTATGGGATTACAGGACCACCTACAAGTTCGTGACTAGCCATACTCCATTCGCCCTTGCTTATGGCTCTGAAGCCATCATTCCTGTTAAACTCGAAGTCCCATTTCATTGAGTGACCTACTATGATTCCGGAATGAATAGCGATCTCCTCTTAGAATCTGTAGACTTGATAATGAGAAGCGCGAAGAAGCTGATTCGAGGGCAGCTGCACATCAATATCGAGTCGCTCGATACTACAACACTAAAGTCCAACCTAAGACCTTTGAAATTGGTGATCTCGTCTTGAAATGGATTTTTTCTGTCCCATCACATATGAATCCTATTAGGGAAGGACTTTACATCATTGAAAAGAGGCTTAGACAAGGAACTTTTAAGCTAGTGACTGTTGTTGGTGTCACACTCCCAAGGGCATGGAATAGCAATCAATTACGATGCTATTTCACTTAATTTATTCTTCCTTCATTTATTTGAATTTAATTTCAGAATTTTCTTTAGCATTTGATTTTCCAGATATGTTATATGGAGAGTGTGTCATTTCTTCCCATTTAGCAAATAAAGTTTGACGAATAAAGATGGCGACACACTGCCAAGAGCATTGAATAACAAGAATTTACGATGCTATTACACTTAGTATATTCTTTTTCATTTAATTGTATTCAATTTTTGATTTTTCTTTGCCATTCGATTTTCCAGATATGTAAAAATACAAATTATGTCATTCCTTTCCATTTCGCAAATAAAGTTTGAAATTTCCTTCATACTAGTTGTTATAGCATTACATATTATTTACGATAACCAACTAACTAATATTGACATGTCCAAGTAGGTTCTTGAATTGGAGCTAGCTGATTACATGAGTTCACGATTGAACTAAACAAAATAAGCATGGTCTGACTGTTTATTTGACGATTCTCGCTCATACCTCCATGGACGGAATACCTAATGAGGAATGGGTGTGACTCGACCATCCGATAATCAAACTAATCCTACCGAGCAAAAGGACAGACATGAATCAAAAGTGATCGTGGTACGACCGACCACTCATTACGTTAAACCCGATACTTGGTGGCAAATCAATCACTTAAGTAAAGTACAATCTGACTATTTTCCAAAATAACTCTAAATAACCAGAGTGTGGACTGGAGTATAAACATGAATTAGGTGTGATCTGATCGCCCCCCAACTAATTCTTATCCTCAAAGTATTGATATGAGTATAAACAAATGTGTGAGTGTAGTTCAACCACTCATTACTCCATAAACTCCGACCTAAAACCGACAAGAGGAGGATAAACTCGCTAGGGATGGAGTTCGACCATCCATTATCTCACCTGCTAACCCGAGACTAGGAGTAGGAGTATAATCACTCAAACTGCTAAATCCAATGGCGTAATACAAGGGCTTGAGCCTAGTGTTTGATACAACTTGAGGCTACGACCACATGAAGGCCTTGAGTAGAAACTAATGGATGATTATTCGAATTAAAGAGCAACAAATTACAAGTATATTGAATGGAAAAGTAATAGCTTGATTACTTAAGCAAAATTTTCATAGGACTTCGACAGAAAATAAAGAAATTTTATTCGCACATTAAACTTGATAATCATGGTACAAGTTTATTCAAAAGCAAGGGTTGTATCTACACAATCACGACAAACAAAAAGAAAAATAGCTATACAAGTTACATACAAACTTAGCCGAAGTGATGGCTATTTCTTTTGCCCCTTTTCTCATTTGGATCTCTTTGGTGGCACCACCTGAGCTTTTGCTTGTCCTTCTCTTTGATCCTTTAACACCCTTGGCACGAGAGCTTTCAGTGGTTAGAGGAAGTTCCTTGAGGACCGACCTGTCGGGTGGAATGAATTGCAGTGGAACGATATTTGGATCGTCAACATCCACATCAGCATGTTCAGTCTTAACTTTTTCTTCAATAACTCCTTACTCTTGATAAGCTCCTTTAGGCTAAGCTCAATGGTATGTTCGAATGCACTAGTGATCACAACGTCATCCGACTTATCTGGCAGTTGCTGCTCGCTAGCTTTTTCATCCTCAAGTGCTCCGATAACTTAAGCATCAGGCCTTGGAATGTTGATAGCCATTAGAATTTCAGTAAATGTCAATTATTGCTCCACAACGGCACCGCTTCCTCGAGTTTGATCGCGATTAGGAAGATCTGTAGATTCGTAGTAACAAGAAAATAAACCTGTAACTATTGGGCATGAGGAATGAAATCTCTTGAATAATGGAGAGTAAGCAAAAAAGCTGTCTCCAGTTGACTTTTGGTTATTGTCGAACTGCTACTCTATAGAATAGGAGTCAGCACCTCTGATTAATAACTGGGCCTATCCAATCATAGCTCGAATCCTTTCCCGAGCCAAGAGAAACTGATGCTCTACTATTTGAAGTGAAGGGGGATATTTGGGATCAGACTTCAAAGCTTCAGTGATGTATTTCCCTTTGCTCGAGAGTGCCAGAAAATCAAAATATCGGAGCCTTATAGTGGTAAGGTCTAAAGGTTCATCTCCATGAGGGATTTCCCATACCAATTTCTCTTCAGCTAAATCAGCTTCACCAAGGGCTTTCTTCTTCATTTCAACAATACATTCCCAAGCCTCGGTAAGCAATTTGAGATAGCCCTCTCCAAGAAAACTCAAATCATGATGGATTAGGACTTTAGCATTATATTTAACAACTAAAGGATCGAACATATCCTTAATCTCATTTTGACCAGCTTCCTTGGCATCCTCCAACTGGGCCTCAGTCTTCTGTCTAACTTCATTATGGTCATTACGGCCGGGTTCATTTGCTTCTTCCTTAAGGACTTCGATTAGAATGAAATTTTCATCAAGTCTAATTTCAGTCCTAGGTTTCGACGGCCTCTTTACAACAACTTTGAGATTCCTACTGAGCTTCGAATTTTTCTTACATCTCTTTCTTAAGGAGTTCTACGAGTTCCTCAACGTGGTGTATTAGATTTTTTCTCTTTTTGCAATGTGTCCTTTTCCAAAGCAAGCATAACGCTGCAGTTGAGGGTAGCATCCAACTCCTTTTTGTGAGCCATTTCTAGACAACTAACTACCTCGGATGTTTCTCTAGCGCTCTTTTATGCCATGGCTAGCTTCATTGTCAACTCCTAGATCTCATTATCCTAATGTTTAATTATGTATTAATCATGGACCGCCTTTAGCTTGAGGTAATCAATTTCATGTTGTCTCTTGATAGACACCTCAGAATTTTCTCAGCTAAATGCTGGAATGCTTCATGTTGCATGAAAACATCATTGACACGTGTAAGTCAACTCGCTTTAGCACTTCCTGGAATTTTATGGATGAAAGGAAGGAACTTAAGCCCATCAAAGTAGACTTTTATTAAATTGACCATAAGTTTAACAAATATTTCCACCTAGAGGCCTCAGGAGCGGTAGTAGCTAAAGCTGGATCAAAAGTAGAAATTGGCATCTGCTCGACTTACGATCGCGGGACTATTTAGAACCAGATGAACCCAAATAATACTCAGGTGACACACAGTTCAGGGAGCATGGGAAGAGGTCTGATTGCTGCTATGTACAGGAAGCTTAGCTTAACTTCTTGATGAGACGGTTGAGATTAGGACTTATGTTTAGAAGATGAAGACTCTCTCGAATGATGACTTCTTTCCCGGCTATCATCTCTCTCTCGACACATGCCTAAGTATGGTCCGCGACTGAATCCATACTTTATTGAGGAGCCCCTCAAGAGATCGAAGGCACAAGATTGAGACATAGCACTTGCTGACCAAACAAGAGTGTATAAATGGCCATTAAATAAAAGATAGATGAAATGCATGTAGTGAAGGACGTGTGATTTTAAGTGTCCTAGTGTCCCCCTCCCCCCCTCCGCAGTTATTGTAGCCTTGCTCATAAGTGTGTTCTCCCCTTTGCTAGTGGGAGGAATATCATCACCAGTCCTAGCTAGAGAATTGAGCCCCCAATACTGATGTTGGGAAAGTCGTAGGTCATGATATCATTAAGGATCAAGAGAATTGAGAGCCGTCCATTAAACTTTCTAAATGTTGAGAGGAAGACTCTTCTTCAACTGAGGTGATAATGAACTCTAACACTTTGGCAGTTTTTCTCCTAAGGAGTTTATTGGCAATCTTTCTTCTCTCCTTATTAGCATATGAGATTGTACGCCTTACAATGGTTTGACCATGGTGCACTGCCCGGACCTGCATCAGAATCGTCAGGCTTGTTGGCTTCATCACCTCTAATTTCACCCTCTTCGGCATCATTCTAAGTCCCCTCGATAGGGGGTAGAACAGGGCTATTAGTGACTCCTTCTGGTTCTGCCATATTTCTTGGCGGTGCTCATGCTTCTTAGAAGCCCGATGCTACGACCTTCTTCTAGCAGGCTAAAAGGTGGTAACATTTATCGGTTACAAGGGATTTGATGTCTTGGTCTTCAATTGGGTGGCACGATTTGCAGAAACTACCCTTGAAAAACTATCGCCTTCTTGATGTGGATGGACAGCTATAAATTTTCAAAGTATTAGTTAGTTCGGGATATGACTTGGGCTAAAGAATTTGAGAATAAAGTGAAGATAACACTTACGTCCTCCCAACCATCGCCTCATGAACCCAGGCAGACATTGAATGTAGAACCATTTATGTTTAAAGATGCCGAGCTTGTTCTAAGTGCCAATTAGAACTTGGTAGTTGGGTGAAGTCTCGAGTAAAGTATAAGAAAGGCTTCCCATCCATAGTTTAAAATTGTAAATAAACTCGATGTCCTTAGGAGATGGCTGGCGGAACAGAACATCCATAAATAGTAAGAAGTTCCATGAAGAAAAGCATAGCTGTTAGGATGCAGCCAAGTTGTAGCTATTTCAAGACAATTTAGCATCTCTTGGATAAAAGAACTAAAAGGCTGCACATATCCGGCCTCGCGCATGAATTTATTGCATGCCGTATAACCCTCTAAGGGCAAGTGAGCTATGGCATTCACTAAGGGGACTAGACCATCTCCAAATGGAATTCTATGTTTAGAGCATGGTCTACGGAGAGCAACCTCAACAATTCTAAAGGCTTGGGAATCCATCAGGTTATCTAAAAAAAAAACACCTTCTATAGTGTTAGAGGTAAGAATTATCTCTTCCACCGGAAGGATATGAACATTAGAGAATAGGTCGACCAATGGGCCAAAAACCTTCGGTTGCTCGGTTTAATGGTCAGGGGAAAGTCTATTGGATATAGTTGCAGAACTTAACTCGACTTTGGGATTGATGTATTACGGAGGTTGCCAGAAGGCATTACTGTTACATGCTCTAAACGTCTAGAGCCTGTATCAACTAAACTCAATAGATAATCGAGATTAGAAAAAATTTACCTATCCTCACGTGCTAAGTGTAAACTAGCGTGGTGCAGTGTTTTGCAATTCAATAATAAACGGTTCAAACTAAAAGCAGAAATATGTGAAGAGACTTTGGATTCCTACCAGAGTGACCGTAATTGCTGACCATCTCAACTAGCGTTTAGATTGATCGGTTATATAAACTTTGGGATCGACCATCGACATATCAAAGTGAGAAGTCCAATATTGAAGTCCATATGTTAATTTTTAGTTAATATTCTAAGTCCCAAGAGTTTAATCATTCAATTTCTAGTTCAATATTGGATATGCAAGTCCTGTTGTTCATTATCATTATATGTTCAAGTTCATTAAGATAGGATTGGTTCTAATTGTTCATGCAAGTGAATTTGGATTGGTTTGCTAAAGTGTTCAAGTTCAATTCAAGGCTAAGGATCGGCTAATTTCCCATAGCCAACCATTCTACACAACTGATCCCTCTCGAAAAACTTATAACTAACCTCCTTAAACACTCTGCCACCGATCCGTATGCCCAAACCAATATGATTGAGATCCCTTGCGAAGTACACCAACAACCGATACCTCTTTCAAGTGATACTCCAACCGATCCTTATACCACATGATCACTAAACTGATCCCTCCTCTTACATCCTTCAGCACCATTTCTAGCTGATTCCTCTCCCTCATTCAGTAACTGATCTACTCTTTATCCACTACAAACCGATCCCTACAATCATCTTAACCATTATACCGATCGGTCGTGCCCACATGTTACTCCAACATCCACTACCGATCCCTCCATTTTACAATCTCACTTCTTCTTCTCCAATTCAAACTAAACATGCAGTTTCATAACCCCTAAAATCACCAAGCACATCGTCGCGTCACTGATGTTAATCCAAAATCGTAAACAATGAAACCTACACTGTGATCCAGATTGCTAAATTGATAGGAAAGAGGGGTTCAATTAGATATTGGAATTAACAAATGGGGCAAGGTTAATGGAGGCGGCTGAGCAATTGATGACGATTCAAATGAATAGGGATGGAATTTATCACCCACGTTGATGGATCGAAGATGGTTAAAGGCAATAATAGGAAAAGAGGGTTCGGAGTATTCTTAGAAGCAGAAGCGAGATAAAGTAAGGAAGAAAGTCAAATGTTGGTTTATATATATAGAATCCAAGGTGCCAGCTAGATTTCCTTATTTACAAAGTGAAAAATCGATTAAGTCCATCAAGTAATGGAGATTGGAAATGATCCCTACCCTAGAGAACAAAATCTGATCCTATGTTAAAAAAGGAGGGTTCGTCTAAAAGAATGTTGATCCTTGTAAAAAAGGAGAAAGGGGGATCGGCTTGAGGAATGCCGATCCTTATAAACATAAAAGAAAGAGAGGGAAAGGAGGAATCAATTACGAACCCTATGAGCATGCAAACATGTACCTAAAAGAATATGTAAAGTAAGTAAAAATAAATGCAATGGAATTGCATATTATTCAATGAAAATTGGCGACGACCCGTAAGCCAACAACAATAACGTATACTTGAACGTGCATATGTATATTATAAAAGTTTAATTTTTTGAATCAACAGAAATTGCATTTAAACCTAAAGTTTCAAGGTCGAGACAGGATCAGATAGCTAAAGCTTACTAATCTTGTAGAACCAAACATAGATATCAACTGATGGAATATAATCCTGAATTTATACTATTGGAAATCGACCAAGCATCATGACGATCAAACGAGAGATACGACCTTTGGGAAAATAATTCGACTGAGGGATAACGACTATTCAGAAAAGTGGATGGATTTCTTGTCGACGACTTTAACTTTTTTCGATTCAAAGCACATTATGTTTAGCACATGATGAACTTTGGAGGGTTAGTGTTATGCGCCATTTAGACTCGACTATATTCGAACTAATTGGAAAAATTAGATTCGACTGTCATCAAGGCCAGTAAGTCCAAAGTGATGATTGTGGGGCCTAAAAGTTAAGTATAGATGGTAATATAAAGTTATGGTCGAACGAAATCAAGAGATATGTTATATGAAACATTTTAAGTATAGAATATAATTAAATGTGGAAAAGGGATGGGCTATAATCACTCAATATCATCGGGATCGGTCAAATTTAGCCAGACAAGTGCAACTCAATGGATAACAATCAATATCTCAAAATCGGTAAGTCCAATGCATAAGAAATTTTATAAATAAGATATGGGGATCTTGGGGAGCCTACTCTAGGGATCGCGTCTCAAAAGGAGTAAGCAAGAGGGATCGGCCCTCTTCCCTTAATAGGGATATTCCAGAATCAAGTAGCAACTTACGTTGCAGCAAAGATCGAACAATAACTCAAGTTCTACTAATCTAATTAGCATGAAAGGCCAAGCATATTACAACATGAGGAACCTCTTATAGGGATTGAACTCCTCAATTCCTCTAAAATAAGGATCAACGTTGATCCAACTCCTTGGGATTTCACTATGTAATCCCTCTTATGTGTCCATATAGCTATGGAGATCCTTCTGTCGAATTTTCAGAGAGATATTTCACTATATTCCTTTATAAATACAGTCTTGATTGTTCGTTTTTGGGACTTTTACGCTGCATATTTCCTAGTACTCTATTATAACCAAGGATTTTCATCTGATCTCTATTACACACATTTTACAAAATGATTAAAAGAGCTATCTATTCAACGTGGACATAGGCAAACAACGCCGAACCACTATAAATCGTTGTTTTCTTACTCTTGCTTTGATTTTCTATCATTTAATTGTGTGTTTTCTATGTTTTCATTTTATACTCATTTATTTCTCTACAACATTCTCCATTGGGTGTTTGTGGCAATTTTTTGTGCAAATAGGTAGTCTAAGGTATGTTGCATGACTACAAATGCTTTTTTTATGTTCTAACCATTGTAGATGCAGAAGCACAGTATATGGTTAATATGTTGGGATAAGATATCAGTGTGGGAAAAACACATTCCGCCCAGTGGTATGGTGACACTAGATATCTATTTTTGGATCGAAATGGTAGGTTATTATTCACACCAAACTGTTTTCTAATCTGAATTTTTTGTTTTTCCCCTTAAGCTCACGGGTACTCATTTGAGTAGGTCGGGAGAAAGGGATTTTAGGTTTTCCAGTAAGATGAACAAGCGTTCGGAGACATGCAGGAGGCAATCTAGTTATTTACAAGTTCTATATAGTCCACTATGTTATTCAATTTTGTTTGTATGGATGTAATGGCTAAGTTGTAAAATTGCAAAGTATTAGACTTTGGTCAACCAAGGGGCATCTTCATATGTCGCTCTTAGAGTAATTTGTAATAATTATATTTTCCCTAAAAGTGGGATTGTGAATGGGATTATGTAATGAATATGAACTATTATTTATGAAATAAATGTGAAAGTTTGCTATTAGAATTGTGCTAAAAAAATCATATTCATGTGCTTCTGATTATTGATATGACCAACATAGCCACATTTTTTCATCGAAATTCAATATTATGGATGTTTGCAGCATTTCTAGCGCTTAGTTTCGGGCCTCCAAATGGGGAATGTTACAAGGTCGTATTAAAGCATAGGTTTATGTAAAACTTAAAAGATTATAAGATTAAAAGATTTTTGAAAACATAATTCTAATGAATCAGAGGATAACATTGGGGTATAGATAACTTTATAGTAACGTACTTGTATTTTTTATATATAATTCTCCCCTCTCTTAGACTATTCTTCTTTATCTTATTAAGGCTCGTATGTAGATCAAAAGAAAGTAAGGTATGGAAGAAGGAAATGAAAGAGTGAATCTAGGTGGAGGAAGCACTACAACCAATGGAAATGTTCAACCCAATACAAGAAGGAACAAGGTCGATAGGAAAATGCTAATCAAAACATAAATATTAATGTAGGTGATAGAACCCCACAAGTAGATATGGGGACATGCATGTTGGAGCAGCTGTAGGAGTAGTTGGAGGAAATGTTGTTAATGCGCGAGGAGTTAATCCCATGGTGCCAGTTGGTAATAATTATGTCAAGCTGAACCAAGATTACACAAGTCTTGGAGGAAGGCCTTTTCTTGGGACTGCTATTGAAGCGAGGAATTGGCTATTGCATTGTTAAAGAATTTATGATGATTTGGGTCTGAATGACGAGAAGAAAAGGAGGTTGGCGTTGATATGGTTGCAAGGAGCTTCTTTATTTTGGTGGAACGTGGTGACCATAGGTGTACTAAATGAGGAACTGACTGGAGCAAAATTTCAAAGGACATTATAGGAAATATTTTATTTATGGTAGCCAAATCTACCTTGCTCAAGAAGTTCATAAAATTAGAGAAAAAGGAAATGTTAGTGTTGGAAAACTCTATTTAGTTTGATGAGCTATCTAGGAATAGATACATTACTATTGATACCTTGACCAAGAGGAATGAGAAGTTCATCCGGGTGTCGAGGTCAGAGATTTCTTAGGCCACTATGTCACATCTCAAGGATCCATAAAATGTAGTTGTGGAAAAGCTATCAAGAATAAGGAAATGCTTTTGATCTTCAGAAAGGAGAAGTCAGTGGAGACTCAAGGTTCCCGGAGTAAGAAGAGGAATTTATTTAAAAAGAATAGAGCTCAAAGGAGTGGAGCTACCAAGAAAGGAAAAGCTGGTATTACCTACTATAAGTGTGATAAGAAGGGGCACTATGAAAATCAGTGTCGATATGGTGATGGAAAGAAGGCCATGGGAAGGCGGAATGTGAAGTGCTTTAACCGCGAACAAGCATTCAAGAACGAATGCCCAAATGCGACCAAGGCTAATAAAGGAAATATATTTGCTTTGGAGCCATCTGTATGCAGACCTATTGTTGTAGAGAAAGGAATGTATGTGATGGAAGGTATGCTTTTGATTCGTAGCATACTAGTTAGAGTATTATTTGATACTAGAGCATTGCATACATTTATCTCTTAGTGTTTGGTAGGTAAGTTTAATTTACAATCGTCATACCTTTTTTCTTCCTTAAGGATAGCTAATCCAGTAGGAGGTTATGTAACTCTTGGGATGAGATGTGACTATTTAGAAGTTGAGTTGCTAGGATATACTTTTACCTGCAGTTTGTTTGTGTTTAATTTTATGGGTTTTAGAATTACTTTGGGTATGGATTAATTGAGCAAATATGTTGCTAGGATATTTTGCCTGGCGAGGAAAATATTATCGAGACGCCCTGATAGTAGTGATCAAATCATATACTCAGTCAAGAATCGAGTTCAGAATTTTGTGTCTTATTGGAGGCCATAGAAGTGGAAGATGAGTTAAATTGGGTTTGTGTTGTGAAAGAATTTACAGTTGTTTTTGAGCCCATTACATGACTGCCACCGAAACGAGCTATTGAGTTTCATATAGATCTTGTACCTGGAGCTGAACTCGTTAATAGACCACCTATTAGGATGACACCTACTGAGGTGAAAGAGTTAAAGGTGCAGCTAGTGGACTTAGAAGAAAAGAGTTTTATTAGATCAATTAGTTCTCCTAGGGGAGGGACCGCGGTGTTCGTAAAGAAACTGGATGGTTCGTTAAGATTGTGTATTGACTATCGTAAGTTGAATGAGAAGATGATAAAGAAGATGTCCTTTGCTAATAATTGATAATTTATTTGATCAATTGAGTGGACCCAAAGTATTTTCCTAGTTGGATTTGATGATAGGGTTTCATCAATTGAGAATGGCGGATAATAGTATTCTTTTAATAGCGTTTCAAACAAGATATGGTTCACGTAAATGGTTAGTAATGTCATTTGGGTTGACAAATGAACCTTCTTTATTTGTGACTGGACGAACCAGATTTTTTGAGAGCACTTGCATAGGTTCATGTTGATGTTCATTGATGACATTTTGATATATTATAAGGATGAAAGGGATCGTGAGGTTCATCTGAGAATAATGTTTGAAGCATTGAGGCAGCATCAAATAAAAGAGAAACTTTTGAAGTGTCATTTTTTGAAGAGAGAAGTGAAGTTCCTTGGTCACGTGGTTTCATAGAAAGGGTTATCTGTGGATCCAGCTAAAATTGAAGCTGTTAACAGTTGGAAGATACTTAGGATGGTGACCGAGATATGAAGTTTTCTTGGACTAGCGGGTTATTACCAAAGTTTTGTCAAGGATTTCCCATGAATAGCAGCACCTATGACCAAAAAAACTAGAAACGATGTAAAGTTTATTTATTCTGATGAATATGAGGAAGCATTCCTTAAGTTAAAGCATTTATTAACCAATGCACCTATGTTAGTTGTTCCAGATGGGAATCGGGATTTAGTGGTGTATATAGATGCATATGGAACATGATTAGGAGCTGTGTTGATGGAAAGGGGTAAAGCAATTGCTTATGCATCTCGATAGTTTAGACTATATAAAGTTAGGTATACAGATCATAAGTCTTTAAGGTATTTATTCCCTCAAAAAGAGTTGAATATGAGACAACATAGGTGGCTGGAGTTTTTAGAAGCTTTTGATTTTGGTATTGGGTATACACTAGGGAAAGGAAATAAAGTTGTGAATGCACTTAGCAGAAAACATCATAATATAGTGTTAGCTATGTTGATAAAATGGAAGGATCTAGAGGCATTGACTACTTATAGTGTGAGTTAAGATCGGCTGCTAGTTCTCGTCAAAGTACCGCAATCTTGTCTTACTTGAAAGTTCGACGAATATTGATCGAGTGGATTGCTTCTAAGCAGAGAGATGATCCATGATTAGCCGAAACGATTAGAAGATTGGGAAGTGGAATTGAGATTGATGATTTGAAAGATTTTAGTCTTGAATAGAGAGGATAGCTAAGGAAGAAGAGACGGTTATGTATTCTAGATATTAGTGACCTAAGGAAGGAAGTTCTTAGGGAGTGTCTTTGAAGTTTACAATTCATCCTGGAGGAACTAAGATGTATCAGGATATCAACAGATTTCTTCTTGGAAGGTATGAAAAGGGATGTTGCATATGGGTAAGGAAGTGTTAAAATTGCCAGCTAGTGAAAGCTGAACATCAAATGCTGAGTGGGTTGCTTCAGCCTTTAGATATACCAATTTGGAAGTAGGATTTGATATCCATGGATTTTGTCGAAAAGTTGCTAAGGTCGAATAGGGAAAATGAAAGTATATGGGTCATAGTGGATAGACTAATCAAGAGTGCACACTTTATTCCCGTTAAGTTAACTAGGACGGCACCTTGATTGGCTTTGTTGTTTATGAAGAACATTATTAGACTGCACAGGATTCCTAGTAGTATAGTCAGAGATAGAGATGCTTTGTCCACTAATGAATTCTGAAAGAATCTACAAGAAGTATTAGGTACCAAGCTGAAGATGAGTACCGCTCATTACCCTCAAACAGATGGGCAGATAGAGAGCCAACAAGGTACTTGAAAATTTGTTGAGAGCTTGTGTACTAGACTTTGGTGGGTCATGGGAAGACTATTTGCACTTAGTTGAGTTTTCTTATTATAATATTTATCTGACTAGTATAGGAATGGTGCCTTTCGAAGCTTTGTATGGAAGGCTATGCAAATCACAGTCATGTTTGTTGGTGACAGGAGATAGGTTGGTCCTTGGTCTAGATTTGGTGAGAGAAGCCATAGAAAAGATTGAGTCGATCCAAATTAGGATGAGAGAAGCTTATTCTAGGCAGAAAGTTATGCAGATAAGCGGCATAAAGATTTAGAGTTCTCGGTTGGATATCATGTTTTCATTAAGGTATCATCGATGAAGGGTGTGGTACAATTGAAAAGTAAGGGAAACTGGTACAAAGATATGTTGGATTGTTCGGTATTATAGAGAGGATTGAGAAACTCGCGTACCCACTAGGCTTTACCAAGTAATTTTGCAAGAGCCCATAATATTTTTCATTTTTCTCAACTTAGGAAGTATGTGCATGATCTAGAGACAACTATTGTTCCTTAATTAGTAGTAGAACCTGATCTAACTTTTGTTTGACAACTAGTTCGTATTGTGGCTAGAGATGAGAAGAGGTGCAACATCCTCTATCTAGAGACCCAAAACTAAGCGCTACAGATGTCGTAGGCATCTATAGTATTAGCTTCCGGCGAGTAAATATGGCTATGCTAATGGTATCTATAACATCAAAACACTTGAATATAAAACAAAACACAGATTTGAAATAACTTTTACTTCATTACATTTAAAACAAATGTTCCATATTCAACTTACATAATCCTATTACGTTCCCAGGCATAGATAAAATATACTTGTTACAAAATACACTAAGAGTGGTATATGAAGATAACCCCTTGGATGATCAGAGTCATAGAGTCATAATAGACTTAATACAAAACATAGCGGAAATACATCAAAACATAAAACAAGAGCGACAACTCTAAATAGATATCTGTTTGCCTTCTACAAGCTTCTGGTAGCCTTACTCGTCATCCTACTAAAACCTGAACAGACCTTAACCCCTCATCCTACCCAAATTAATTTTTAGCATCCAAGAGTTCAAGGGAGAAACATAAACTTCAAGCCAGACATAAAGCTTGGTATGAATAATACTATACATCGGGGAATATATACGTTAAGTGAGATAATGCCGCTTAGCGGAACGGGTTTCCCCTCACTAACATCCTTTTAAAACATATCTTTGCAAAACCTATTGGTGCAATCAAAACTGATTAAACATTATAAGCATCATTGTGTAAACATACATAAACATTAGGTAATAATGAACTATTCATTCAAACACATAAGTTTTCTTTTGATAACTTTTAACCTTTGGCTGAATCGGGCCTACCAGACAATATAATCAAAATTAATCTAACACCTATTAGCTATTCTTCTTTTGGATTATCTATCCTTAACAATCTGTTAAATACTTCATTTCTGGACGGTCTATCCTTATCTATTTGTTAAATACTTCTCTTCTGGACGGCCTATCCATAACTTAATCATCTCCTAGGTCTTTCTAATCCTAATAGTTTTTCGGGCTCACCAATAATCTATCTGTATACAAACAAATATTCCTTTCGGTTTGTAATCATAATTTTAGTCTACCTATGACACAGCCTTACACAATGAAATTTTGGACAACATTTAGCTGGGGCTAATTTAATGTATAGGACACGACCTCTTACTAGTTCTATCTGGTATTCTAATATCTGATTCATTTTTACTTAAGGACCCCCTCCCATAATTTTCCTCGAAAGCATTTTCAGTATGATTTAAAACCTTTAAATCAAACTTAAACAAGGAAAAGTATATAATCTATATGCTTTACTCAAATTATGTAACCATGTTATGTATATCTTCTTTACTCAAATCTTAGTTGATGGAAACATTTGAAAGTACCACTTTCCAAAACCAAGTGAAAACCTTTTAATTATCTAGGCCAATATGCCAAAACCGTACCATCTGAAACCATTCATCAAACCTTTCGAAACCATTAAAAAGTAAACCTTTCTAAAGCAATGAAACTTTAGACATTTTTCTTTAAAACATTGCCTTAGAAAAACCTTGGAAAATCTTCCATCTCAACCTTTCAAAACCATTGAATAAAAACCTTCCGAAATCATTCATCAAACCTTTCGAAACCAGTGGACCAAAACCTTTCAAAACCATTCATAAACCTTTCAAAATAATTCAACTAAAACATTTCAAAGTTATTAAACTTAAACCATTCGAAATCATTCAACTAAACCTTTCAAAATCATTGAACTTAAACCTTTCAAAATCATTCAAAGCAAATCTTTCAAAGACTTACTTGGTTCAATTTAAAACAAGTGTAAAACCATCTTTTAAAACCTTTCGACTTCATTGAAAGCATCCTTTCAACTTTGTCGAAAGGTCTGCTTCGAAAAATTAAAAGCTTAAATTTTAATTAATTGGTTTCAGCCTTTAAAACAACTCCTTTGAAAGCTTTGGGCTGTAGATCAATTTATAAAACAAGGGTAAACCACCTAAGTCGACGGCTAGTTTTAAAACAAGTAAACCGT
This sequence comes from Allium cepa, assembly GCA_030765085.1. Classification (NCBI taxonomy): domain Eukaryota; kingdom Viridiplantae; phylum Streptophyta; class Magnoliopsida; order Asparagales; family Amaryllidaceae; genus Allium; species Allium cepa. Next base: position 366,034,687 of record CM060938.1, on the reverse strand, counting down.
ACGTCTTTGTGAAAAGGTTCAAAACAAAACCAAACAAAAGCGGCAGTAAGCCTTCGACTGTGTCGGAAGGTTTCAAAACAAAATAGTGATAAAATAGCAGTAACCTTTCGACTGTGTTGAAAGGTTTAAAACCTTTATTTTAAACATTTAACCTAGTCAAAAGCAACCAAGTCGAAAGCTCTAATTAAAAAGCAAAGCAGGCTATCTTTGGTTTATAAAACAAACACACTTCAACCTCATTGGCAACCAAACTTTCGAATCAAAACCCTTCGACTTTGTCTAATTCATTACGTACCAAGTAACTTGATACTGTATGCATTGGTTTGACCTTGTCAAAAGTAACGAACCTCTCGACCTTGTCAGAAGGTCTGTGTCGGAAGGTTAATACCAGAATTGCCTAAAACATGCCAAAAGTATGATTTCTTTGTTTTTAACTTAAAAAGGATAATTTTCAACTAACCTACCTTTATTTATCAAATTCTCATTGGTTAACAAAAACTTTCTAGAAAAGGGCTACCGCTATTTTTCATAATTAAATAATCATTTTATTGTATAAAATGCCCATTCTCCTTAATTAAATATATAAAATATTTAAGACTCATAACTTAAATAACTTTATATATTCATCAAATTACTTAGGAAAAATTTGGAAAAAACCCAGAAAATCTATTTCAATATGTTTTCCAACATGTAAAAATTTCAAACCCAAAAATTATTATTTTAGCGTAAATAGTTTATAACCCAATAAATGATTTTCTTCACTAGAAAATTTATATAAAATTCAAATTAAATCAGAAGATTATGAAAATTGGAACTTATCTCTAAATATCATTTCTGGCCTATATTTAAATTTTCAAGGCATTTGGATGTTATTTAATAGGGTTTTCATGTCAAACATATCATAAAAACCAACATGAGCATATATAATTCATCAACAAACATATATATAACTTTAATCATCAAAACATGGCATATACTTGCAAAAACATTTCAGATCTAGTTAAAAAACCCAAAACCATTTGAAAGTGGGATATTGTAATTATTCATCTTAGCTTTGAGATTAAAAGATGTGAGATTCGATGCTGATTATGTTGATTATCTTCTTTTACCTGAATCCTAGCTTTTAATCTTCTCTTGAGTACAAATAATGGTGGCAGACCTTAGATGTTTTAGTTCGCTAAAATGAAAACGAACATGAGTTCTATTTCCTACGTTTTAGGGTATATGCCCTTCTCCTATTTCCCACATTGCCCTTTCCATATCCTAACACATTAGCTTACGTTATTTCATTTTAGTTTGTACATTAACATGGCAAGGCTACACTTAGCTAATCAATTCTCAACTTATTAATATCTACATTATTTTATTTTATTTTGTTAACCAAACCTTCTAATGGTGTTATAAAAATATGGGGTGTTACAGACTCCCCACCTTAAATAATTTCGTCCTCAAAATTACGATATGGTATACAATCAAAACAATCGGAGGTAAAACATACCATCAAACAACTCTGGATAAGAATCTCTAATCCTGCTCTCAGTCTCCCAAGTACAGTCTTTAGCATCATCATTCCCCAGAACATTTACTAACTTGATTGTCTTGTTTCATAACTTCTTCTCATCTCTAGCCATAATCCGAATCTACTTTCTAACTGTTAACCAGCATTTTGGCAAGGCCATGGACATGTAGATTTGAATAAAATCAATAGTGTTACCCGACTATAAGATGATAGTTGTAGAAGATATGATCGGGCTCGAACGAGTAACGAGTTAGGAAATGATTAGAGATATGAAGGCTAGTATGGCTCGGTCAAGGGTGGAAAGTCACGAGTAGCTCAACCTGAGTGGATCAGTAGATGTGGCTCGATGATGATCTGGATCGACATATTTGGATCATCATTTCTAGGTCGTCATTTCTAGATTGTTATGGTCGTCATTTCCGGGTTGTCATTTCTAGATCATCATTTCTAGATTGTCATTTCTGGATCGTTGTTTCTAGGTCCTCCTTTTTGGATCATAAGTTTCTGGGTCGTCGTTTCTAGGCCTGTCATTTCTAGGTCATCATTTCTGGGTCATCATTTCTGGGTCATCATTTTTGGATCGGCATTAATGTTAATGAGTCCAGATCATTCAGGAAGCCCGGTAACTCAGGTCTTGCCTATAAATATAGCATCTAGGGTTTTAGAAAAGGGATCTGATTATGTTTCCCTTCCTCTTCTCCACTAAGGCTACTCTTCCATTATTATTTTAAAACTTCGGGTTGTAATTGTAATTGATTCTCAAATCAACAAAAAGGAAATTTCTAGAGCAGATGTAGGCCCGAGTTAGCTGAACCACTATAAATCCTGTGTTATTACTACGTTCTTTTTAATTTTCACTATTCTTCACATTCATACTCTCTACGTACATTCTATCTGTGATCTATGACTGTGATTTGGTGCATTCATTTGGATTTGGGTGATAGTGACCAATTTTACACTAACATTTTGGTGTTTCCATTGAGAAAGCTAGCACTCGGTGATTCAAAAGCTTGGATTTTCGATTTAAAGGCCTAGGAACTTGGATTCTAGAGACTATGGCAAGGCAGTCAACTTGGAGACAAAGGACGAAAAGGTGTCAGCAAGAGGAAAGTCAGAAGGCTTCCTCTGGAGCTAATCAAGCCTCGATCTATATCACTAGGCATGAGATGTAGGTCATGATGAATTCCATGCATGATCAGTTGATGAAAAGGCAAGAAGAAATGATGCAGACCCTTCTCAGACAATTTGGACAAGGAGGAGCTGCATGAGCTCAGATCCATGGAGCTGGATTAGAAGGACTCAACCAGCAAGCAGATGGAGTGGTTCAGTAGGGGTAGCCCCTGATCGAAAAACAGATGTCAACCCGGATGAACCAAGACTTGGGGGCACACCGCCACGTAATGCAGGACCAATCCATGGAGGGATACCAAATGGCATGGCACAACCTGACGCCAATAGGGATAAAGGAGTGCGCGATGAGGAGTATGTACCGAAATTCCCTCGAGGACTTGGAGGGCGGTTAGGAAATGTAGATGGAGGAAACCCTTGGTAGGTAACACTGGATCAACTGACATTATTAGGCGAACTATTCGCGGAGGTCTGACAAACAGAGATTTGGAGGTTGTCAACAAAAGTCTATTTACCCATAACAACAGGATTGCTAGAAATCCACCAAATTTCTACCTACTTACTCTTGAAGTATACAACGGTAGGACGGATTCCACTGATGACTTGATGAGGTACACAAGACATATGGAAGTGCTGGGGGCATCAGAGGAGGATATGGCCTAGTGTTTCTCCCTATACTTGGTAGATATAAACTACTATGTGGTTTAGAAAGCTAGAATATGGATCTATTAGAACATGGATAGAACTGGTGGATATATTCTTGAAGTAGTTTCGAATTAACATAAAAGGGCCAAAGAATGTGATCACACTGACGTCAAATAAGCAAAGGGCAGATGAATTGATCAAGACTTTCTTAACTCGGTTTAATGCAGAGTTGCTTCGGTGGATCGAATAGATCCATCAATGGTTCTCATGGCGGCAGTGTCAGAGTCGAGGATGATTCGGATTTCAAAGTATCATTAATACAAGATCCACCAATGGATCTTAGGGAATTCTTTCATGAATCTGATAGATTTCTTCGACAAAAGGATGCATGTTTGGATATGAAGTCAAAGGAAGTAAACATGGTTAAGGATGGAGAACCGTTTGGTGAAAGATTGGTAAAGATAAGAATAAACGAAAGAGGAAGCGCTAGGGAGAAACAAAATTCTCCAATTACACGGGACTGAATGAGACATCGGAACGGATATACTTGGACACTCGAGATCGCCTTCCTTATCGAAGGCCGGCAAGGAGGGAACCCTCAAAATGCAAAAGGCCGTCGGGAAGGCACTGTCCCTTTCATGACCTGGACAGGCATGATACTAACACCTGTCGGTATCTAAAGGATATAATCGAGGAGCATGTAAGGAATGGTCAGTTGTGGCAATATGTCGAAACTTAGAATATGTCGGTGGAACATGAGCAGCCACCGCATATCTAGAATGACAATGGCACGAGGACTAGGAATGGTGGTTAGTTGGTCATCAACTAATCGTGATGGTTTGGAATAAGTAGCAAACTCTAGGAAGACGGCTAAGTCACTTACTCATGTACAGGGACAGAGACAACCCCTAGGCATGCTCTGAGATGATGACCAACCATGACACTTTGGTTTGTAAAATTTGTTTTTTCTTTTTGGCTTGGACACTTGCTTTTTCTGGTTAGGTTTTGGAGTTCTATTTGAACTCCTGGTTTTGTTTGTTTACTGGTTTGGATTCTGCTTTGGGCATTTTACTTTTGGTTTGGACTTTTGATATGGGTTTACGGTTTTCTGGTTTGAATCTGGATTTTGAATTAGATTTTGATTGACTTTTGGTTTGGTTTTTGGCTAAAAGGTCGTCGAGCATGGACTATGCTCAGCAAGGGTCCGGAGAGACCAGGATTATTCCTAGGATTTAGGCCCTATATTATCTATCGGTTACAATTTCAGGTCGTCGATTGTGGACTATGCTCGGCAAAGGTCCTGAGCGACCAAGATTCGGCTTAGGACTTGAGCCCCAGCATTACTCAACGTTCAGGGACACTGAACCAGGAATACCATGGCATTACTTAATATAGGTCATCGAGTGTGGAGTGCGCTTGGAAACAACCTGGAGACGTTACGGATTCAAATTTTGGCTTTAAATGGCTAAGGATTGGTTATGATTCGAAGCAATCCTAGATTTGTATATCAACCAAAGAGGTCATGGATTTGGTTATTAGTTGTTGGATATGGATGGATTATAACTTGGTTATCGGGTTCGAATGGATGTGGAATCTAATAGAAATTTGGTTACTGGATAAGGATCGAACATCGACTCGATGTAGTCGCGGATTTAAATAAGGACAAGGCAATGGCACTAGGTTAAAATGGATTAGATTACGGATCAAATGGTATGGTTATGGATGACATATAGACTTTGGATGCCTGATCAAAAGCTATTCAAAACACGTCTTCCTAACACAAGGCATGTTTTGGGAGGCAAATGTTAAACCGCATTTTGGCAAGGCCGTGAATAGGTGAATTTAACTAAAATCAACAGCGTTACACGGCTACAAGACGATAGTTGTAGAAGATATGATCGGGCTCGAACTTGTATCGAGTTAGGAAAGGATTGGAGGTATGAAGGCTAGTATGGCTCGGTCAAGGGTGGAAAGTCATGAGTGGCTCAGCCTGAGTGGGTCCGTAGATATGGGTTAGTGGTGATCTAGATCAACATTTATGGATCGTCATTTTTGGGTAGTCATTTCTGGATCATTATTCATTTCTGGATTGTCATTTTAGGGTCGTCATTTCTGGGTCATCATTGGTGTTGATGGGCCCAGATCATTCAGGAAGTCCATTAACTCAGGTTTTGCCTATAAATACAACATGTGGGGCTTTAGAAAAGGGATCAGATTCTGCTCCCCTTCCTCTTCTCCACTAAGGCTACTCTACCATTGTCGTTTTAAAAACTCTGGATTGTAACTGTAATTGATTCTCGTATCAATAGAAAAGAAATTTTTAGAGTGGATGTAGGCCAAAGTTAGCCGAACCACTATAAATCTTGTGTTATTACTTCTTTCTTTTTTATTTTCATTGTTCTTCACATTCATACCCTCTACATACATTCTATCTGTAATCTGTGACTATGATTTGGTGCTTTCATCTGGATTTGGGTATTAATGACCAATTTTGGCCTAACACTAACTATAGTCAAGTCCGGCTCTACTACTAAATTCTCTAATATTGTAAGTGATATAGTAGTTTACGGGTCTCTAATATATTTTCTAAGGTGAGAAATATGGAAAACATCATGGACTCTTGTCAAACTATTTGGTAACTTCACTCTATAAGAGAATTTCCCGATCCTCTTAACAATATGAAAAGGTCCCATGAATCTAGGTGCTAACTTTCCTGACTTCCAAAATATAATCACACCCTTCATCGGTGAGACTTTAATAAACACAGAGTCTCCAATGGAGAATTCCATGTCTTTCCTTCTTCTGTCATCAAATTTTTTTTACCTAGATTGAGCTTTCTTCATTCTAGCTCGGATCAACTCAATCTTTTCTACGGCTTCTTACACCAAATCCGGACAAATAACCAGTCTATCCACGGTCTCTAACAACATACGGGAGATTTGCATCGTCTTCCATACAATGCTTCAATGGTGACATCTTAATACTAGTCTGATAACTATTGTTATACGAGAATTTGACTAAATGAAGATGGTCTTCCCATGATCCTTCAAAATCTAATACATAATCTCTTAACATATCCTCCATGATTATGTTAACTATTTCCATTTACCCATCAGTTTGTGGATGATAAGCGGTACTCATATCAAGCTTGGTTCCTAATGCTTCCTGCAGAATCTTTCAGAATTCACTAGTAAACAAAGAATCTCTATCATTGCCAATACTACTAGGAATCGCATGCAGTCTAACCACATTCTTCATAAACAACTTCCCCAAAATAGGCATCGTCCTATTTGACTTCACCGAAAGGAAATGGGGACACTTTGTCAGTCTAACTACTATGACCTACATGCATTCATTACCTCTACTAGACTTTGGCAACCCATCTATGAAATCCATTAAGATAAATTCCTGGTTCCATAATGGAACTTCCAACGATTGAAGCAATCCACTTGGCTTTTGGTGTTCAGCTTTTGCTTGTTGGCAATTCAAGCACTGCTTAACACATACACCAATGTCCCATTTCATACATTCCTAAAAAAACTTCTCTTAATATCCTGATACATTTTCGTTCCTTATGGATGGATAGTAAACTTCGAACGATAGCATTCATCCAAAACTTCTTTCCTTATGTTTCCCAAATTTAGAACATATAACCTTTTTTCCTCTCAACTGCCCATTCTGGTCAAGAATGAAATCCTTTAAGCCATCGCCCTATGCTCCTTCCCTTATCCTTCTGATCCGTTCGGCCAAAACTGGAACCTCCTCCTATTTAGAAGCTACCTTCTCAATCATTATCGGTCGAACTTCTAAACAAGACAACACTGCACTTCCTGCACTAGAACCTGCCTTGGATAAACTGCACTCTGCAAGCTGATAGTGCTTCTAAATCTTTCCACTCAGCAATCATATCAAATATTGCATTCTGAGGTTTCCTGGTGAGTGCATCCGCTGCCTTATTTCCTTTCTCGGGTGTGTATTCAGTTCCAAAATCATAAGCAGCAATAAACTCCAACCATCTTCGTTATCTCATGTTCAACTCCTTCTGAGAGAACAAGTACTTCAACGACTTATGATCAGTATAAAGTTTGAATTGCTCTCCCAAAAGATAATGCCTCCACACCTTCAAAGCAAATTTAATGGCAGCTAACTCTAAATCATGCGTAGGTACCTCACTTCATGTGGTCTGGGCTATCTAAAAGCATAAGCAATCACTTTACCTTATTGCATCAACACAACTCCCAATCCAGATCCACACACATAAATATAAACAACCAAATCTTGATTCCCCTTCGGAACCACTAACACTGGTGCACGGGTCAATAAGTATTTCAAGCTCTGGAATGCTCCTTCACACTTATCATTCCATACAAACTTTGCATCTTTTTGCGTAAGCTTAGTTATCGGTGCAGCTATCCACGAAAAATCCTTTATAAATATTCGATAATATCCGGCTAATCCAAGAAAACTCTTTATCATGGCCACCGTCAATCTTAGTTGGATCTACAGACAACCCTTTCACTAAGAATATATGACCAAGGAACTTCACTTCCTTCTTCCAAAAATGACACTTCGAAAAATTAGCCTTCTACCGATGTTCCTTCAATGTCTCAAGCACAACTCTAAGATGAACTTCATGCTTTTTCTCATCGTTAGAATATATCAAAATATCATCTATGAAGACCAACACAAATCTATCCAAGAACTCTTGAAAAATTCGATTCATCAAATCTACGAAGAATGCCGATGCATTAGTTAGTCCGAACGACAAAACTAATCGTTCTATAATTCATATCTTGTCCCAAACGTCATTAAAGGAATACTATCCTCTGCTACTCTAGGCTGATGAAATCTAGTTGCTAAAATCTAATCGAGAGAATACTTTGGCTCCACTTAACTGATCGAACAAATCATTAATTCTAGGCAATGGGTATCGGTTTTTTATCGTCTTCTCATTCAACTTATGATAATCGGTACAGCCTCAACAATCCATCCGGCTTCTTAGCAAACACCGCGGCAACTTCCTATGGCGAACTACTCGGTCGAATAAAATTCTTGCCTTCCAAATCCAGCAACTGCACTTTCAACTCTCTCATCTTCATAGGTGTCATCCTGCTTGGTGGCCTACTCACCGGTTCTACTCTAGGTTCCAAATCAATCTAAAACTCTATGGCTTGTTTCGGTGGTAATCAAACTACCAGCTCAAACACATCAGCAAACTCTCTAATCATAAAGAGTCGACGCAACACATCCTCTAACTCCATGATACAGTAAAGGATTTACTTCGCAACTAGGATTCTCTATGGTATAAACTATCCGATCACCACAATTCGGGTGACTAAGTTATGTTTTCCTATCGTGACAAATAGCATCATATTTACTTAACTAATCCATCCCAAGGATAATACTAGATTCCACAAAATCAAACACATGCAAACAATAATCAAAAGTATAACCTAGAAAATCAAACTCTAAATGGCCACACCTTATCCCAAGTGTTGTACGCCCTCCTATCGGATTTGCAATCCTTAAGGAAGTAACTAAGTATGAGGGCTCTAGGTTAAGCTTATCTACTAAATGCCGAGAAATAAATGAATGTGGCAAACAAGCTAACGCCTCTTCCTGCCTCAGCGCCATTTCTGCCACTACATCACCGGGATCTTTTAAGTGCAGAAAAGTAGCACTAATCAATTCTGGCCTCAAGACTCTTCTAAACTATTCATTCCTCCTGACTAATGTATCAACCAAAGCATACCCATACTGGGCCAACCCTTCAAACTTTCTTGCATATTCAAGAACAGACATCTCCTCTTGCTCTAGTTCTACAAACTTCCTCACCAATACCGATTGCGCCATCACCGACATAAACCTTACTTGAAACCTTTTCCTAAACTCTGCCAAAGTCATGGTTTCCTCATCAATACCAGCTACAACAGTATTCCACCAAAATAGAATAGCTCCTTGAAGCTGTCTCAGAGATAATCTCTTTTTTTGCTAGTCATTCATTCCTAAGTCAGCAAAAATCCTCTCACAATGTAACAGCTAGTTTTCTACCTCGATCGCATTTGCAGCCCCAATGAACGCTTCCCTCCAAGCCTGGTGTAATCTCTGCTCAAGTTAGCATACTGGTTAACCATCAGAGCTTCCTAAACTCCACCTCCAGTAGCATTTCCTCTGATAACTCCATCTGTAATTCTAGCTTGCATTATGATTACAAAAAAATGATGCATGGCTCCCATGTCCACTTGGGGAACCCCACCACCAATATTTTCAGCTTGAGCCTGACCTCGATCTCTTCTAACATTTGGTCGGGCATTTCTATCGGTGGTAGTGCTATCTCCTCCAAGATTAACTTCGCCTCTTCTTCCTTCCATATCTGTATTCAAACCCCGTGAGATACAGATGAATAGCCTAACTAAGATAGAAGTCCTGAAATATAGAGTATACTTATATATATAGCAAATACAGTTATGTTACTATAGCCTTATCACATAACCTGATCTTAACTTTAACTAATAAGGATTATGTTATCAAAACCATTTTTAGTTAAAGTATTTCATACACCACGCTCTGATACCAAGCTGTAACATCCCATGTCTAGAGGCCCAAAACTAAGCACTATAGATGCCACAGTCATCTATAGTAATAGCTTCCGGCGACTAAATGTGGCTATGTTAATGGTATCTATAATATTAGAGCACTTGAATATGAAACAGAACATAGATCTCAAACAACTTTTATATCAATACATTTAAAATAGATGTTCCATATTCAACTTACATAATCCCAATACGTTCCTAGGACAGATAAAATATACTTATTACAAAATACGTCCAGAGCGGTACATGAAGATACCCCTTTGGATGATCAGAGTCATAATAGAATTAATACACAACACAACGGAAATACATCAAAACATAAAACAACAACTCCTAAATAGCTATCTGTTTGCCTCCTACAAGCCTCCGATAGCCTTATTTGTCATCCTACTAAAACCTAAGAAGACCTTAACCCCTCAGGCTACTCAAATTAACTTGAGCAACTAAGAGTTTAAGGGGAAAACATAAACTTCGAGTCAGACATAAAAACTTGATTGAATAATACTGTACATTCCAAAATATATATGCTGAGTGAGACCACTTTGCTTAGAAGAATGGATTTCCCCACACTAACATCCTTTTAAAACATATTTTTGCAAAACTTTCCCCTGCAATCAAAACTGATCAAAAATTGTAAAGCATCATTATGTAAACATACATAAATGTCAGGTAATAATGATCTATCTATTCAAACACATAATTTTTGTTTGGATAACTTTTAAACTTTGGCTGACTCGGGCCTACCAGACAATATAATCAAAATTAATCTAACACATGTTAGTAATTCTTCCTTTGGATCATCCATACTTAACTATATGTTAAATAATTCACTTCGGGCGGTCTGTCCTTAACTATCTGCTAAAAACTTCTCTTTTAGGTAGTCTATCCCTAACTTAATTACAGGTCTTCCTGATCCTAATGGTTTTTCGAGCTCACCAATAACCTACCTGTGTACAAACATATATTCCTTTCGGCATGTAATCATAAATTTAGTATACCGGCGGCAAAGCTCTACACACTAGAATCTTGGACAACAATATGCTGGGGATAGAAGCTAATGTATAAGGCACGACTCCATACTAACCCATCTAGTATTCTAATAGCTGGCTAATAGTTAATGTATAGGGCCAATAGCTGCTTCGTATCGAGGATTTTGTTACTTGGACTAATCATGGACTATTGAGGACTCCGCTCCTTAGACTATCCTATTCGCTTGAAAGACCTTAACCAAGGGTTATCTAGCCTTGCCTCCTAACAAAAAACAAACTAACAAACAACCATGAAGTGGTACATGTCCAAAAAATGATCTATACTAGTAGGAGGTGTAGTCCCTTTAGGAGTAATCCTAGTCTTTCTATGCTCAAGGATCGATGACGCTTTCATCTATGTGTACAACCTTGCTATCCCGCCTTTTAGCAAGGCCGTGAAACCATAAAATTAACTGGAAACCAAAGACAGATCTTCTCGATTGTTAGTTATACGCCGGTTCAATGTGGATATTGATGAATTTTGTCCGGGTCTGGATCAAGCTACAATTGATAAGACATGACAAGCAAAGCTTTAAAAGCCAACATTTTAGATTTCAAGTAAAACGGAGTCTTTTTGCTCAAGATATTGATGGATGCACGCATAAGAATATCTCACATTCGTATCGATACGAATTCATATTCATCAGCATGGATACGAAAGCGCCGTTCATATCAATCAGGGAGAAAGGAGAAGTGGACTTCGACTCGATGGCTATGAACTTGGATTGAATAGATAGGTCTGTGATGATTTGTTCGATTCGAGGCTATTCGACTCGGTGTCTTTGTATCCATTCAAAACATGTAGTAGGTATCCATCTCTTGGCCTTTTTCGTATCCATGAAAAACCATATTTCGTATCCATCCTCTCGCACCTTCTTCGTATCGATCGAATCACTTAACGTTACTTCCTATCGATCAACACATATAGGATTGATACAAAGTACACCACTGACACCCACGCGAAGCAGCTGATACGAATCGGTGGATGCGAATAAGACCGATACGAACAAATGAATGCGAAATAATGGTTTCGAAGCACATTTTGGACACGAATGAGAAGCAAGCATTATTCGAAGGAAGAAGCATTCAGTTCAGCATGGAAAATGGATCGAGCCTTGAAAATAGATCCACGTCACCAATGAACATGTGCATGGTATTGATACGAACAAGTATCGATACGAAATTTATAGATACGAACCGAACTACTCAGGGATACTCTAATTCGTATCAATCATAACTTGAAATTTACAAGTCCAAATGCTACCAAATTTTCACAGAAGCTTACATACAACCTAAAGAATGTTCCTGCTCAAATTCCACTCGATTGGGCAAAATCTTGATCGATACGAAACTGGTTTGTGTCGATCATGGATCGAGTGCAAATCACATGGGATCGATCGCGTAGGCCCACATACGTACTAGAAGAGGTCTTTCGGGATCTGAGCGAGATATTTGCAGCCTACGCCTATAAATTGCATCTCAAAGGCTTCAGAAGAGGGTTCTTTTGGCTCTTCTACGTCTGGACCCTGTTGGAATCATCATTGTACTCGAACTCTATTGTTGTAATATGTTGTAACTCATTGTAATCAGCGAGTAAACTCCAATAAAGTGATCAACTTCAAAGTGGACGTAGGCCGAATTGCCGAACCACTATGAACTCTGTGTTCTTTACTTCTTTCCTATTAATTTTCTAAGAGATCTTCATTTTCTATTCTCTATATACTTGTCATCTGAGATCTGTGATTATGTATTGGTGCTTTCATCGGCAATTGGGTGTTTGTAACCAATCTTGGCGCAAACAAACCTTACTCCTCATATATACGGTACCAACCTTGTTGACATAGCATATAGTCTATGCTCACTGTCTCGTTTTGATTTCCTAATGCAATCAAGGAAATGCCAACTTGGTAACTTAACGTATACCCCTAAACGGAATGATGTAAACCTTACTTGGCCCTTTAGGACTTAAAACCGAGGCAATCCCTATTTATTAAATTCCCTTCACGTATACCTGAACATATATTCCTAAGAATCCTACAGTTGGAGATGTATCACATCCGTACAATGTACACAACTGCTAATAGCCCCTTTCGGAGGGTAGACTTTTGTTTTGTAACCTTACTGACCTCTCATCCTAATTTGTACTAATGACCATGTCATTTATACCTAATCTAAGTTATTGACTATATTCAACAATTCACACCTGCCATAAACATATACTTAAGGCTATATAATTTTATATAGTTACTATACCTCTTATAATTAACAATTAATATTTTGTTGTTTTTATATAATTCGCTTTTTATTTCATCAACATAGTTTAATATCATTTACTAGTTTCTGCTAATTTAATGGATAAAATGTCTTTTATTGCTTAGCTCCCACTTAACACTATTAGGCATAGCTTACTGCCCCTTTTCAACTGCTAATTACCTTTCTATGATTATTATAATTTCTTAGTTCCATATTGCTTTATCTATGTTTCTTTTTTAATTGTTTATTTTCTAACTTATATAAAATCGATATATCAGATTCACAATTAAATCATTGTTATTATGACTACTTACAATACATTGGTTTATACTTAAGGATTTCTGCATTTTAATGCATTAGAATTACATATTCCCAAAAGGAAATGTTAATATAGTAGTTTTCCATAAATTATCTAATAGTGGACTTGTTTTATGTTTGGAATACAAGGAGTTATCTTTTCTTTTGTTATTGAACTCAATGGTACAAAACAAGGTAAACATCCATATTTTGTACATCTCTTCCTTTTGGCATATTCGTTATTATTTTTAGACAATACACTTTATTCTGATTCATAACCGGATAATTATAGAAATTTACATTGCAACTCACTTCATTCCAATGAATTAAAATACTACTTAAGCCTCAATCCAAATTATAATGAATTCTAATGCATGTTTACTAACATTTATAATTCAACCAACAAACCTGGAATTATTATACAATATTATAAGTTTAGGGATAACTTTCTCCCTTGCTTTCGAGATTCAAGCATATGCAATGTTAAATCAAAGTTAACAATTCATAGCATGCAGCTTGGTTTTCAAATTCATTACATGTATATATTTAAGACTATAAATGTAAAATTATTTTCAGGCATACAAAGAACATATTTGCAACGATATAAATCTAGTATTATGTAAACTATATGATTCCCTACTCACCTTCATGCTTACAAATCTCTAGATCTAAATCCTAGTATTCATATTTTACTCCCTTTATTCCTACCAAAATATGTAATAAAAGCATATACGTATTTAATATAAATTTAGATCCGAGAACATATTTAAATTTAATTTAGATTTGGATTTAGATTTACAATTTACCTTAGCTTTGGCGATTCGTTTTGATCCTACTCTTCTTGTATATTGTTCTTCGCTATCATCAACTTATACATACATACATACATACATACATACATTCTTTTGTATATATACACAAATATATATATGTATGTATGTATGTATATTAGTTTATATAGATTTTATAATTTGTAGAGAAAAGAAATAGACAGTGATTCATCGTTGCTTCAGAAATCATGAGAAGAAATGTAAGAGGTTAGGCCTGTATTTATAGGGATTCAAATCGATGTTAGTTATTAGAATATATTATATTCAATCCAAGCTTCAGCCTACATTCAATATACATCCACCAGCCTATCAGCGATCGACCGGTCCCATTAAGGGGTCGACCAGTTGCCTATTTTTGTTAAGCGTTGATTAGGTTTCTCTTACATGTTATTTTTAAATTTTAACCGATCCGATTTAATGTTAATTCTACTTAGACTTTAAGTAACCATTAACATTAATTAACCAAATTTATTTCCTTAATTACATATATAATTGTTTCTAATCTGAAATTTTCAAATGTTAATTACTTTTTCATTCGAACTTTGTTCGTAAAAATTTATATATGAAAATTGATTAGAAAATTGCCACGAACACAATGATGCAAGCTTTGTAGCCGAATTTTGATGTTTGAGAAAATTCCTTTTTTGGCTTTTAAGAAATTTTAGTAAATTTATTTTTATTAATTATTATTCAATTTATGAGTTGTTACATTGGGATAGAGTATACACCAGAGAATGGAAATAAAGTAGCCGAAGCCTTAGGCCGAAAATAACAAAATTGTATTTTGGCTATAATGGGAGAGTGGAATGTCTTATAAACATTGTCTGCATGTAACTGTGTTCTAGTGCAGGCTCAAGCAGCACAAACAGAATGTTGGCATCCTTGGAAGTTCGGCCTGCGCTAGTAGAGAAAATTGTAGAATTGTGGAAGGGTGATCAGATCTTCATAGACAGAGTAAGGTGCTTAGAGTCTGGAAATGAAGCAGTAGAGTTGAAGGCGTTCAGTGTTATAGAGAAGGTAAAATGCAACGGAATGGAAGGTTGTATGTCCCGAGCATGGAAGGATGATGGAAGGAAGTGTTAGATGAATGTCATTGTTCAAAATTCACCATTCACCTAAGGGGTACTAATATGCATCGAGACATGAAGAGAAGTTTCTTCGAGAAAGGAATGAAGAAATGTGTTAGAGTGTATGTGGGAGATGTCTTACATGCCAACAGGTCAAGGCAGAGCATTATGGGCCAACTTGGCTTTTGTAGCCTTTGGAGGTTCCAATTTGGAAATAGGATTCGGTGTCGATGGATGTTGATGGGTTAGCAAGGTCTAGGGAAGTGAATGAAAGTATATGGGTCATATTTGATAGACTAACTAAGTGTGCTCATTTTATCCTAATAAAGGCCTTATGAACTGCATCAAAGTTGACTGAGTTATATATTAAGACAGTAGTGAGACTACATGGAGTGCCTCATACCATTGTTAGTTACTAAGACCCATTATCCTCTAGTGAGCGTAGTTTACATAGTACTTCAAGATTAGAGTTGTACATTAGTACAGCATATCATCCACAAACTGATGGACATGCCAAGAGGGTCAACAGGATTCTAAAAGATCTACTAAAATCATGTACATTAGAATTTAAGGGACCATGAGAAGATCATTTGCACATGTTGATTTTTCATAACAATAATAGCTATCAGAGCGGTATTGGGATGGCCTTATTTGAAGTATTATATGAAAAGCCATGTAAGTCGTCTATATTTGGATTAGAGATGGATATAGGATTGTATTAGGACTAGATATAGTTAAGGAACTACTAAGAAAGTGGTCCTAATTTGAACTAGAACAAAGATGGCGTAGTCTAGAAAAAATAGTTGTGTCGACATAAGAAGGAAGGAACAAGAGTTTAAAGTCGGCAACTAGGTATTCATGAAAGTTCTTTTGATGTGCTTTGGGAAGGTTGGGAAGCTAACACCTAGATATGCAGGGCCATTATTAGTTATTGGAAGGTAGAAGGTTGCTTATAGGATAGAACTACTGGGTGCCTTTACAAGGACCCATAATGTGTTTTACATATCATATTTGCGAAAGTGTATTAGAAATCCAGGTAAAATATTGAACCAAAAGGTAGCAGAAGACTTGGTCATGGAGCTAAACATGACTAATATAAGGAGGTTGTTTCGAATAGTGGATCCAGATGAGAAGCTACTTCGAAAGTAAGTAAAGCCGATATGTGTCTAGTGGAGCGCAGACACGTGGGAAATAGAGGATAAGATTAAGTGAACCTATCTAGAGTTATTTGTTTCATCTTAGCTTATGTTATCTATGTATTGTACTAACATAGACCATATACATTATTTTTATGGAAGATTTGCTGTATTAGTATATGGCACTAGTACGCTTTTGATTGTGTTATATGAATTGGGAATTCATCGGTTTATGCTAAGGGTGGGTATAGGACAGATTGGTAATCACTATCATGTCAGTTGAATTTCGAGGAGAAATTCCATTAAAGGGGAAGCCTGTAACACCCATAATTAATAATTAATTAATCAACTACTTAAACAATTAGGATGAGCATGAAATGTTATAAAAGACGAATTAAACAAGGAAATGGGTAATGGATTAATGAAAAAGGGTATGAGGTCCAAGGCCCAAATTATTATGGGACAATAAGCATGCCTCTTTTCTATTATTTCATTCCATTCTATTAAAAAAGCTTGAGAGGAACATTAATGGTGGTAGCCTAAAAAGAGAAAATAAGAAGAAGAAGAAGAATACACAAGCTAAAGAAGGATTGAGAAGATTAAAACAAGTTATTTCAAAGATCTAAGTGAGTAATACTAGATCCTTTTTATTGTTTTCTATATGTTTGATTTCAATTTTGACTTAATATGATGGAGTTCAAATGGGATAGTGCTTTTAATGAGGCAAATAATATTTTAAAGAATGTTTTAGGGAAATATAGATGAACATGGGATATTTAGATGTATTTTCTTGCACTAATGTTTTGGAAATATTATGAAATATATGATGTTCAACTCATGAATTAGAAAGGTTTTTAATTTGAAGAATTTTCAGTGATGAAATAAATTGATATAATTTTTGTAGGAAATTACCTAAAATACATATATATATATATAAGAAATAACTAAAAATGGAATTAAAAGGGTAAAATATGCAAAAGGAATTATATGTGTATTTTCCAGAAATTATATAAGGTTTCTAAGCTAAACAGCATTTTATTAGAGGAAAACTATGTTGACCAATGTGAACAGTGCAAGTAATTGGAATTTGCTTTAATATTAGGTATAAACATTAAACTAAATAGGGGACAAGATACACAAAAATACTAAAACATTAAAGAAATGACATTGTTAATAACTAAAAGTGGAGTCTCAATGAATCAGATGGCGACACATGTAAAGACGGCGACAGTTGTGTCCGACTTTGTTCGAGGCAGAGTGAGAATTACGTGAGAGTTGGGGAGATAACTGAGTATTTAAGGTTAGAGTAGTGAATTTCTAAGGGAACTCATAGACCTTCAGGGAGAGATTAGTACTGCACTAAGGAGCGCTATGTTAAAGGATGCAACATAGGTGAAGGCCTAAGGCTGGGAAGTGTAAATGGGAACTATGCCAAGGAAGTGAGGTCGTGCAAACTAAGAATACTTTAATGTATGCTGCAAAAGCAGAAGGAAGGCATACTCTGCAATATAAGTAAGTGGAAGCCTAATATGTAATAGTTAGGCTTATCTCGGGGAGTTGAGGGAACTAAGTAAGGAATTGTACTAGTCACAATGAAGTACTACATAAATATAAAGTGAAATCCATACAAATGTATGATAATTAGAAGAGCTTGGGGAGCTAAAATCAACTAAGAAAGAAATAAATCCAGCATATGGTTTGAGTTCGGAAGGGCTATTGATGTTGAGTGGGGGTGCTCACTCGAATGCACGCCTTGAGAAGGTGAGAAGAGGGATTCAACTTCCAAAGGATATGGGTTGTCCAAACATGGAACTATATGTGGTTATTTCTTTGTAGTATGAATTAAAAGTAAACTTGAATTGCATGCGGTTGTATCTTTGTTATTTGAACCAAACAAAATGAAATGAAACTGTGTTTCTTGGTTCTCTGTGTTGTAAATTTAATAAAATAAAATGTGGATGCATGTGACTAATCCTTTATAGCTTAAATTAAAATAAAATGGAACTACATGTGGCTG
This sequence comes from Allium cepa, assembly GCA_030765085.1. Lineage (NCBI taxonomy): Eukaryota > Viridiplantae > Streptophyta > Magnoliopsida > Asparagales > Amaryllidaceae > Allium > Allium cepa. Next base: position 366,016,171 of record CM060938.1, on the reverse strand, counting down.
ATAAGTTATGATATAAATTAAATAAAATGGAATGGAACTGCGTGGGGATAGTTCTTCGTAGTATATATGGAATAAAACATGGTTGCTAGTCTGTTAGTCATTATATCATAAACTAAGGAAATAAAGAACAATGCCAGGAAGGATTGAGTAATTTTAGGATATTGCTTAGAAATAGGACCGTGGGTAGGGTACTTGCGGCAGTTATGTATTCTATGTGTAGTTTTAACATCTACTTGCCGATGCTATCTTTTATTATGGATTTATATACCAGCGAAAGGAAAACCCGTTCCATATATAGCAGCATTGTTTCACTAAATATTATGTTTTTGGGTAAGTATTATTCACGTCAGAATTTATTCTGGCCCATGTTTTTACTTTTTTCCCCTATGAACTCTCGGGTACACGTTTGAGTAAACCGAGTTTATGGGTTAGGCAAGTTCATTTTAAGAGCTGAAGGATGTAGATTGAAGACGAACCAAGAGGCTTTGCTTAATAATAAATAATGGTTATTTCCACTATTTTAATAGTTCAAGCAGCATCATCACATGTTGACCTAACTCTCTGCTATGTTATTTGTATATTGTAGTTTGACTCTTGCATGAGCATGACTTTGGAGATTAAATTTGAAAAGTGTATGTAATGGATATTAAAGTAATTTCTATGTGATTTGAACTTTCGGCTACTCTATTACTTAGATTGTTATTCATTTATTTTAAACCCACTTATATCGCTTGAAATAGTTCTAGTGATTGTTGCAACACCATCTATGTTCATTTTCGGGTCTTGAAGTAGGGGATGTTATACTTTTATATTAGCTCTTATATAATATACATTTTTTAACATTATCTTCCATTATGGGGTTATCTATATACCTAGTTGTTATATTTAATTTATTCACCAAATGATTCACCATCTTTAGTGCTTGGAATTAATAATTCCAGAGTTAATTCTAGGCATTGATATATCAGGTCATTTCATTTGGTATCAGAGCTTATATATAGCAATTAAATGACCCTTTAGTGAGTTGAACCCATTTAGTATTGACTAGTTTACACTTAGATTGGGTTGAAGATAGGATGAGAAGTACTTGCTTATTATTACATGCTTTGTGCGTGCATGTGCATGTGTGCAGGCACGTGTGTGCATGTGTGTACGATGCATGTATAACAACCACTACCCTACCTTAAGATGATGCTTGTTTAAGATGATCTATATGTGGGCAATTGATGAAGTGGGAGTAAGGTAGTATGTGCACTTATAGTAAGGATTGAGTGTTGGTTGTAGTCCGAGTAATAAACGCATATCATTAAGATGTGTAATTAAAATGTAAATTTTAGTAAATGAATGTATTACTAAATTTTGTAAAGTGTTTAATGAAAAGTATTTTGTTGGCAAGCAATATAAATAAATGAAAATATACACTATTGATTTTAAAGATATTTTATTGGAAGGTAAGGGTAAATATTTGAATTAGAAAGGAAGTATAAGTATCTTTTTTGGATTAAAGTAATTTATTGAAAAGTTATACATGCGACAAAAAAAATTTGACTTGAGGAATGACACATTTTCTAATATATGAAGATATTTTGTAAGAAAGATGATTAGTTTGTGAAATATTACTTATAAAAATTTTGTGAAAGAATATCTAGTTTGAAATATTTGGGAGATATTTTGGTGGATATTTTTTACTAGAAGGCAAAAAGCAAAATAATCTAGTCTAAGGAAACTTTATTATAAATACTACTTGATTTAAGGGACGTTTATTTCAAATATATTTTATTAGAAAACTATTTTGTTTGAAAAATAAATAAATATTTTGTTCGGAGATGAATTTCCGTAGTCTTGAACTTAATGTTGTAAGGTCTATGCGGCATCCTTCAATGTAAACCTAAATAATGTAAAACAATACATTCGCGATGGGGATGCTTTGGGTTTTATGATGTTCTGGCTGTCCATATGGATGGTTATGGGAGAGATATTTTAACTAGGAATTTATTTGTCTAGTTTAATTATATTCACTTACTTTGGTTGAATTTATTGCGTATAGCTCGTATGCTTGTTAAATGATTAGTTATGTCACAAAATTGTTTTGCTTGGTTTGACTAGGGTTGTTTTATGGTTTTGATGGTCCACCTCTATACTCACGCTAGCCAAGGACACTACGGAGTAATGCCGTTAACTAGCACGAAGAATAAGGCTGTATAGGAGCGACCATCCGTGTAATTGCTTTATACGAGCACCAATATGTCAGATAGTATTACATGCATTTCATTTCAAAAGGGAATCCAACTTGCCGATACAAACTCAAAGCTACTACACAGTGGCTATGTGGTCTTCGGAAACAAATATAGAAATAAACATAACATATATTAGTCACAGATATCCATATCACAAAGGCGGAAATAGATATGAATATAACACATAGAAGTGTACATCGTAGTAGTGGTCAAACAAGATCCACAATATCACAAAAGGATAGATACAAGTGCTAGACGAAAGAGTATGTATACATCAAGGAGTCTCTATCTCAAAGGTATAACAACAAAAACTACCAATCTAATGTAGTTAGACAAAAATCAGATGATGATTCCTGATAAGGAGTCAAGAAGAAGAACCTGTAACATCTTGATCTGACCCGAGTACTATTTAGTAAGAAAATAATAAACGGATCAGTCTAGCTATAAAAATCACCTAAAATGAGATAGAATAAGAGATATGACGAAAATGTATGATAACAATTATGACATACTACGAAAAGTATACATTTAACAACAACAAAATCATACAATATCTTAAAAATCTCATAACATCAAAAAGAATGTCATATTCTTTAACAAATTCACTAAACCACAAATATTGGCTAACATATCAATGTCAATCATAAAAATAGGTGAAACTCAAATTCTAGAAATCATCAATTAGAAATCCAGAAATTACAAAAAGGGGGAGGCCTATCATAAACGGGAGCATGAAAATTGTCCAACACGTGTATCACAAACGAGATGCTATCCCATGGTCGCTAACCATAGAGCCGGTGCAACAACGTAGTACAACAGTACGCCTAAGGAACCTGAAACTCAAATAATTCTGAACTGCGACGTAGTACAACAGTATGCCCGATGACCCTGATAAGCTGGAACAATGACGTAGTAAAATGGTACGTTCGATGAGTCGAACTTCATAAAAGAACATGGGTCGCTAACCCAAAAGAATGAGTCGAAACTCCAACGAATGCTACGTTGTTATCCGATAAAAGAAATGAGACGAAACTCAATAAAACGAGGTATAGTCCCTTGCATGAACAAAGAGGCATCACATATCGCAAGTCTAATCACAAAATGATCATCAATGATCAATAAAAAGTGTGGTTTACAGTAAGCTAGTAAAAAAATGAGTTTAGCTTCATGTCCTATAACCACTAGCTTAACTTAATATTCATGAACAAATTGTAGATCTCCACTCATAAAATTATCACAAGAGTTTAAATCGAACAAGTCCAAAAATTAACCAATGAAGTAAAAGCAAGCGTTTCATACCACTAGTTTTACTAAGCCATTTAATTAGATTTCACAAAAGAATTAGGTAAAGGTTTGTGTATACTAATAGATTGGAAACGGTTTTAGAAACAAGCTTTGTGTTAAAAATAGAGTTGAAATCATCTTTGAGAAAGAGTTTGCATATTTACTACTAGTATAGAACCTTTGTATTTAAAAGCGATAAATCATAGAAATGATTGTAAACACAATCAATCACCAAAATTCACATTCGAAGACGTGAATTAAATCCAAAGAAATCGATACCAAATCCATCAAAATGGATATTCCCCAAAAATCTCGAAATAGAAGTCATCAAAGGCATATAAATGATAACAACAACTCGGATAATCATGAATCGATAAAAATTGGAATTTTAAGAAAAATAGGCAATTTGGGATGAAGCAGCAGGTCAGTCGACTGGACACTGAGTTCAGTTGACTGGCCCAATGCCTGAAAAACTCTCGGGATCCAGGTCAGTCGACTGGAGTCAGAGCGCCAATCGACTGGAACCTGTTTTTCAGTATTTCCAGCCTAGTCCCCAAAGGAGCAAGAATCCAAATGGAGCCGATCGATCAAGCAATTACAACTAGGGATTTATGCCACGCGACAACCTAGTCCTATAGGCTCTTCGACTCACCCAAAGACATGTTCAAGCATCAAAGCTTGGATTTTTAAAGATTTAACTTCAAAACACCAAAAATTGAAATGTTCATCAAATCAATTCAAATCAAAAGCAAATGAACATGAATAGATGTTAGGAATTCATACCTAACAATAATGATAGTTGTAGACATAGATGTGAGATAAAAATCTCACCCTTTTCTCAAAATAATGAAGGAGAAGCTTAAAAACAAAGGAGGATCAACCACTCTTCAATCCCAACTCTAAAAGCTCCAATCTAAGATCATAAGCCAAAGTTTTCCAAATTTGGTTATAGGAAATTTTTGAAATTGGAGAGAAATTGAGATGGAGAAGAATAAGGAGATGCTTACCTAAGCTTCTCTTTGATTTTTGGAGCTAATACTTGGATTTGCTAAAGAAACTAGGGCTTAGGATTTTAATTTCCAATCTCCTCCACCATTTTTGCTAAAGCTTGAGTTGTAGGAAATATTATGAAGGAATGAAGAGGGGTGGAGTGGAGTTGGGTTGATATGTTAGGTTAATGGGATGAAACCCAAAGCCCTAAGTGAAAAGGTCGAAATTTTAGCTAGCTCCAAACATATCGATGTTTATACTCAAAAAGGTCGCAAACGCCATTTTGAACTCAATGGAAGTGGTCTCGAGTCCTAATTTGACTGTTTGCAAAAAAATAACCTTTCAGACATAAATCCGACTAACTATGCTACATTTAAATAAAATATTTAAATATACAATCGTAAAATATGTGGGTTGTTACAGACTCCCCTCCTTAAAGAAATTGTGTCCTCGCAATACTTAAGAAGAAAATATAAAAAGTAACAACCATAAAAGCATGTCAACACAAAAGAAATTTGAAATAAGAAGTTCACCTCAAAGAGCATGAGAGAGTAAGTCCGAATGTGTCTGATCGATGAATTCTCTAGATTCCCAAGAACAATCCTTAGGATTTAAGGACCATTGAACTTTCATAAGAGGGACATCTTTATTTCGAAGCCGTTTTACCTCCGATGCAATGATACGAATATGATGTTGCTCATAAGACAAATTAGATGAAACTTCAATTTCTTCCACAACACCAGGCTCAAGAATAGAACCGGAATCCCAAAGGCATTTTCATACTTGAGAAACGTGAAACACATCATGAATAGTAGAAAACTGAGCCGGTAATAAAAGGCGATAAGCCATGGGACCAATACGTTTGGTGATGGAAAATGGACCAATATATCGAGGTGCTAATTTTTCCGATCGAATGAAAAGCACAACACCCTTCATAGGTGAAACATGAGTAAACAAAAAATCTCCCATAGAAAATTATAATTTCCTTCTTTGGTTATCGACATAGGATTTTTGCCTACTTTGAGCTTCTTTCATCCTATGACGGATAAGGCCAATCTTTTCTGTGGAATCACGAATAAAGTCTGAACCTAAAAACCAGCTTCTCACCGGCCTCAAGCCAACAAGAAGGAGATCGACATTGCCTTCCATAGAGTGCCTCAAAAGGTACCATACCAATACTAGATTGGAAGCTATTATTATAGGAAAACTCAACAAGAGAAATGTGATCTTTCCAACTTCCACCAAAATCAAGAAAACATGTATGAAGAAGATCTTCAAGAGTTTGATTCACATGCTCGGTTTGTCCATCGGACTGAGGGTGATAAGCGGTGCGAAAATTAAGCTTCGTTCCTAAAGCTTTTTGAAGACTCTTCCAAAATCCACTAGTAAACAATGGATCATGATCGCTAACAATAGAAGTAGGAAATCCATGTAATTTAACAATTTCTTTAACATATAGTTTGGCCGAAAGAGGTACGGTCTAATTGGACCGAACGGGAATAAAATGGATGGATTTTATTATTCTGTCAACTGTCACCCATAGGCTATCATGACCCGAATGAAAACAGGGAAGACCATCAATAAAATCCATGGAAATTTGATCCCATTTCCAAATTGAAATGTCCAAAGGTTGCAACAACCCACCGGGCCTTTGATGCTCGGCCTTAACGAGTTGGCAAGTCATGCAACGCTTAACAAAGTTAGCAATATCGGATTTCATTTCATCCCAATAATAAAGTCGCTTTATATCCACGTATATTTTACTACTACTGGGATGAATGGTAAATTTAGAACGATGAGAATCTTCTAAAATATCTTTACGAAGATCACTAATATTTGGCACAATAAGTCTACCAAATTTTTGAATATCGCTACGAGCATCAATATCAAAGTCTTTCAAACCTCCAATATCAATTTTATCCCTACAACTTTGGCTAAGAGCCAATTCGAGATCTAGCTTTTGGGCTTCAAGAATGTGGTCTAAAAGACAAGGATGAGCCTCAAGGCTACATAAAACAAAAGATGAACATAAATCGGATTCACGTTCACGAATCTCACAAGTGGACAAAGTCTCGAGATCGTTCCATTCGAATATCATCATAGAAACAACCGCTTATTGCTTACGACTAAGGGCATCAGCAACACAATTCCCATTTCCCGGAAGTTTAAAGAATATCAAGATTATAAGATGCAAGGAACTCGAGCCAACGTTGTTGACGCAGATTAAGTTCCTTTTGTGAAAACAAACACTTCAAAGATTTATGATCGGTGTAGAGAACAAATTTTTTTCCCAAAAGATAATGACGCCAAATTCTAAGGGCGAAAACACTAGCCGCGAGCTCTAATTCATGAGTGGCATATCTAGTCTCGGCTGGCTTTATTTGCCTAGAAGCATAAGCAATAACATGATCCCTTTGCATAAGAACGGCTTCCAAACCAACACGATTAGCATCGATATAAACAATAAAATCTTGGTTTTCATCGGGAATCGCAAGAAAAGGAGTAACAGAAAGGAGTTCTTTTAATTTCTTAAAAGAAGCTTCACATTTGTCCGACCAAATGTATCCAACTCCTTTCTTTCTCAAGCTAGTAAGAGGCACGACAATTTTAGAAAACTCCTTTATGAACCGACGGTAATAACCCGCCAATCCAAGGAAACTACGAATTTCCGTCACACTCTTCTGTCTCTTCCAATCTTGAATCGCTTCAATCTTTGAAGGATCCATGGAAATTCCGGATTCGGAAATGATATGACCAAGAAATTTCACACGAGATTGCCAAAAATGGCACTTAGAAAATTTCGTTTTCAATTGATTGCTCCTAAGAGTTTCCAACACAATCCGAAGATGTTTTTCACGCTATTCCTCGGTTTTAGAATAAATAAGAATATCATCTATAAAGATAAGAACAAATCGATCGAGGAAGTCTTTGAAAACTCGATTCATAAGGTCAATGAAATAAGCTGAATCATTCGTTAAGCCAAATGGCATAACAAACCATTCATACGATCCATAACGAGTATGGAATGATGTCAAAGGAATGCTATCCTCTGTAATACGAAGCTGATGAAAGCCGGTTGCTAAGTCTAACTGTAAAAAGACTCTAGCACCGCTAAGTTGATCGAATATATCATCATTCCGAGGTAATGGATATTTATTCTTGATAGTAAGATCATTAAGCTTGCAGTAGTCAACGCAAAGCCTAAGTACACCATCAGATTTCTTCACAAAAATAGCAGAAGCTCCCCAAGGAGAGGAACTAGAACGAATAAATTGCTTCTCTTCCAATTCGGATAATTGTTTGTGCATCTCCTCATTTTCTTTGTTGGACATACGATAAGGAGGACGAGTAATATGTAAAGCTCCAGGAATTAGATTAATGCTAAACTCAATGGCTCGCTTAGGGGGTAATCCTAAAATGGGCTCAAATATATCAGGAAATTCCCGAACAACATGAATGAGAAAAATGACATCTTCCTCATCATCATTATCGTCATCATGAGGATTTAAAGAATATAAAGATGCTACCAAGTTGGAATCCAAATCTTTAAGAACAATAGAAATCTACTTAACAAGTTGAGGTTGTCAAAGATGAATAGTCCGCTCAGGACACAGGATATTGGCTTCACAACGGTTAAGCCAATCCATTCCCAAAATCATTCCGAAGCCTAAGTAACGCATGACATGCAAATCGGCTCCGAAAGAAAAATCATGCAAAATTATCTTGACATATTTACAAAGAAAACTAAGTGTTGCGGATCCACCAACCAGATTCACAATTCTCAAAGAAGTCATTAAAGCCATAACACTTAAATAAAAAGTATCAACAAGTTCTTTTGATATAAAAGAATGGGATGCACCAGTATCAAAAAGAACTCGAATAGGTTGATCACGAAACAGAATAATGCCATCAAGGATAGGATGAGAAATATCTTGACCGCGAGAAGTGTTACTAGGGGCTTGCACAACATTTAGCTTTCCCTCCTTCTTGCTTCGAAGTTTGGGACATGAAGATATAAGATGACCCGAATTTTTTCAATAGCGACAAAAGAGAGGCTTCGGACATCTATTAGCATAATGGTCCTTAGAACCACAATTGTAGCATTGCCCACTACTAGGGGGGAGTCTTTGCAACCGAAGCTGCTTGCTTCCCTTTCTTGTTAGGATTAGAGCTTTTGAATTTAATAGGCCTTTACTTTTTGTTGTTGAAGCTCGGTTTAGTACCCACAACTTCAACATCACTCTCCTTATCTGCCTCTTCAAGTCGAAGGGCGATATCTACAAGCTGATCAAAAGAAACTTCTAATTTCAGAAGTAATGGCTTTTTGAGATTCTTATTCAAGCCATAGGCAAACCTCTGATTTTTCTTCAATGGGGTATTTATATATTCAACCCCGTATTTACAAAGAGATTCGAAAGATGCGACGTAGTCCGTTACAGAAGATTCACCTTGAACAAGGTCTATGAAACGCCGCGACAAAGTTACTTTTTCAGCTTCCGGCACAAATTTTGATTCGAATCGTTCCCAAAATTGCTCCCAAGTAACATCTGCTTCAATAATTTTAGAAGTTGGAAGAGCATACCAATCTAATTCTCTTTCTTGGAGCATACTAGAAGCCACTTGGACTCGATGAAGATCCATAAGATCATGCGAGTAAAGATGCGGTCGCATGTTCTAAGCCAGGCTTGGACTTCAATAATGCTTTCGGAACCCTTGAATGTCTTCCCACCCAAGTTGGTATAATCACTGCACAAGCATGCAAATCCGGATTTTGGGTGAGTAGGCTCTGGAATGGGTCCAACAGCTTGAGCATTCTTCCAAGATCAAGAAACTGTTGAGCTGACATAAATACTCCATCCTTAGGAGTAGCACTTGATTTACCGGCACTAGGATGGCCAGGTCTAACCATTTCTCTTCTGTAAGAAAGAAAGAAGAAGAAAAAATTATTCTCAGAATGAATATCAAACAATAATGATTGATAAAACAAGGCATCACAAAGAAAATAGGATAGAACGGGTCCAATGACACGAATAAAACCCTAAGGCACGACTGCTAAGATGAATTTAGGACGATGATCCTTGTTAAATTGTTCTACATTGTTCCAAAGTTTGGCTCTGATACCAAGATGTGAGGCCCCACCTCTATACTCACGCTAGCCAAGGACACTAAAGATTAATGCCGTCAACTAGCACGAAGAATAAGGCTGTTGAGGAGCGACCATCCATGTAATTGCTTTGTGCGAGCACCGATATGTCAGATGGTATAACATGCATTTCATTTCAAAAGGGAATCCGGCATGCCGACACAAACTCAAAGCTACTACACAGTGGCTATGTGGTCTTCGAAAACAAATATAGAAATAAACATCACATAAATCAGTCACAGATATCCATATCACAAAGGCGGAAATAGATATGAATATAACACATAGAATGGTACATCAGAGTAGTGGTCAAATAAGATCCACAATATCACAAAAAAATAGATAGTGCTAAACAAAAGAATATGTATACATCAAGGAGTGTTTATCTCATAGGTATAACAACAAAAACTACCAATATAATGTAGTTAGACAAAAGTCATTTGATGATTCTTTATAAGGAGTCAAGAAGAAGCACGTATAATATCTCAGCCTGACCCAAGTATTATTTAATAAGAAAATAATAAACGGATCAGTCTAGCTACAAATATCATATAAAATAAGACAGAATAAGAGATATGACGAAAAAGTATGATAACAATTATGCCATACTATGAAAAGTATACATTTAACAACAACAAAAATCATACAATATCTCAAAAATCTCATAACACAAAAAAGAATGTCATATTCTTTAACATATTCACCAAACCACAAATATTGGCTAACATATCAATGTCAATCATAAAAATTGGTGAAACCTAAATTCTAGAAATCATCAATTAGAAATCCAGAAACCACATAAAGGGGGAGGCCTATCATAAACGGGAGCATGAAAACTCTCCAACATGTGTATCACAAGCAGGAAGTTATCCCACGGTTGTTAACCATAGAGCTGGTGCAACGACATAGTACAAAGGTACGCCCCGAGGAACCTGAAATTCGAATAACCCAGAACAACGGCGTAGTACAACGATATGCCCGATGAACGTGATAAGCCGGAACAACGATGTAGTACAGTGGTACGTCCGATGAGCCGAACTCCATAAAAGAACATGGGTCACTAGCCCATAAGAATGAGTCGAAACTCCAAAGAATGCATAGGTCATTATCCTATAAAAGAAATGAGACGAAACTCAATAAAACGAGATATAGTCCCCTACGTGGACAAAGAGACATCGCATATCGCAAGTCTAATCACAAAATGATCATCAGTGATCAATAAAAAGTGTGGATTACGGTAAGATAGTAAATAAATGAGTTTGGCTTCATGTCCCATAACCACCGGCTTAACATAAATATTCACAAACAAATTGTAGATCTCCACTCATAAAATTGTCACAAGAGTTTTAATCGAACAAGTCTAAAAACTAACCGACGAAGTATACGCATGTGTTTCATACCACTAGTTTTACTAAGTCGTTTAATTAGATTTCTCAAACGAATGATGTAAAGGTTTGTGTATGCTAATAGATTGGAAACGGTTTTAGAAACAAGCTTTATATTAAAAATAGAGTTGAAATCATCTTTGAGAAAGAGTTTGAATATTTACTACTGGTATAGAAACCTTGTATTTAAAATTGACAAACCATAGAAATGATTGTAAACACAATCAATCACCAAAATTCACATTCTAAGACGTGAATTAAATCCAAAGAAATCGATACCAAATCCATCAAAATGGATATTCCCCAAAAATCCCGAAATAGAAGTCATCAAAGTCGTATAAATGATAACGACAACTCGGATAATCATGAATCGATAAAAATTGGAATTTCAAGAAAAATAGGCAATTTGGGATGAAGCAACAGGTCAGTCGACTGGACACTGCGTTCAGTCGACTGGACCAATGCCTGGAAAACTCTCGGGCTCCAGGGCAGTCGACTAGACTCAGAGCGCCAGTCGACTGGAACTTGTTTTCCAGTATTTCCAGCCTAGTCCTCAAAGAGGCAAAAATCCAAACGAAGCCAATCGATCGAGCAATTGCAACTAGGGATTTATGTCACGCGACAACCAAGTCCTATAGGCTCTTCAACTCACCCCCAAAGACATGTTCAAGCATCAAAGATAGGATTTTTAAAGATTTAACTTCAAAACACCAAAAATAGAAATGTTCACCAAATCAATTCAAATCAAAAGCAAATGAACAAGAATAGATGTTAGAAATTCATACCTTACAATAATGATAGTTGTAGACATAGATGTGAGATAAAAAATCTCACCCTTTTCTCAAAAACAATGAAGGAGAAGCTTGAAAACAAAGGAGGATCAACCACTCTTCAATCCCAACTCTAAAAGCTCCAATCTAAGATCATAAACCAAAGTTTCCCAAATTAGGTTATTGGCATTTCTGAAATTGGAGAGAGATTGAGATGGAGAAGAAGAAGGAGATGCTTACCTAAGCTTCTTTTTGATTTTTGGAGCTAAAACTTGGATTTGCTAAGGAAACTAGGGCTTAGGATTTTAATTTCCAATCTTCTCCACCATTTTTGCTAAAGCTTAAGTTGTAGGAAATATTATGGAGAAATGAAGAGGGGTGGAGTGGAGTTGGGTTGATATGTTAGGTTAATGGGTTGAAACCCAAACCCAAACCCAAGGCCCTAAGTGAAAAGGTCGAAATTTTAGCTAGCTCCAAACATATCGATGTTTATACTCAAAAAGGTCGCAAATGCCATTTTGAACTCAATGGAAGTGGTCTCGAGTCCTAATTTGACTATTTGCAAAAAATAATCTTTCGTACTTAAATCCAACTAAAAATGCTATATTTGAATTTACAATCATAAAATATGTGGGTTGTTACAATGGTTATGACATGTTTGGTTATAATGATTTCTTCTGGTTGCAATTCCAATTGTTATTTGTTTGTTTAACCATGTTATTTGTTTTGTTTTGTTACCTTGTTGTGATTATTTCCCTTATATGCTGAATATATTACTCGAATTATGTGATATTATTGTCATGTGGTAGTTATCTAACATTGACTTTTTGCAAGTGTTCACTTTCCAACCATCTAAGTGGGTATTGGACTCGAGTATTAATGTTGTCGTGACATAATTAGGGGGGACATGTTCTTTTTAAGGACGTAGCCATGTATAGAAGCGTATATTATCTTGAGGGTGTAGCCACGATGTCACAACCCATACCTTAATGAGTCTGAATTTTTGTTAGAATAAAAATCCAAGTCCAAAAGGGCATAGATCGTTGTTGTTGGTGTTCTATAATAAACAAAAGTATATCATTGCACTATCGATAAGAAATCACAATGGAAGTATAAAATATTATAAAATATATAATTACTGACCAAGTTTAATACCTCTAGTGTCTAGTTCTCTGGTCAGTGTCGAGCATGCATAGGGAAATCGGACTTTCCACTATTCCTTCCTTGTACCAGTACCTATCCATCTAAGTTTATCATGTAGGTTGTAATGAGGAGGGTTTAAAACAAAAGTTTTGGTGATTGTTAAATTACATAATTTATACATAATGCTAATTTATTTCAATTTCTTTCCATTATATGTTATGTCTACTTTTTAAACTTAGTTGCCTTGACTTTATATACACATACAATACGTAACATCTACTCGAAGTATATAATGACTATGTATGTGTATATATATGTGTGTATACATAAATAAGTACCACAATCCCGCTTTGGACCAGGATACTTTCCGCACTAGCGTCTATAACTCTGCGGTTCGACGGGATCCATCGTCAATGCAATATTACATCCTCGCCACCATGCATACAAAGGAAATCCCGTAGTGCCTAATGATAGTATTTCAACTATTTAGCTGTATCCTACTTGTTTGAAAGACCTCTATTAAAGGTTATCTAGCTTTGCCTCCTAACAACAAACTAACTAACAATTGTGAGGTAGTGCTCGTCCTAAACGTGACCTAAACTAGTAGGATGTGTAGCCTTTTGGGCGTTACCTTTATCTTTCCACTGACCGCTCTAGTACCGATGACGATCTTGATCAATGTGTACAGTTCCTACCCCTCACATATATGGTACCAATCCTGCTGACATAGCACCGAACCTACACTCACCATCTCATTTAGATTGCCTAATGCAACCAAGGAAATGCCTACTTGGTTACTTATTACATACCCCCTAAAAGGTTGAAGCATACTCTAATTGGCCCTTTGATACTTCGAACGGGAAGAACCATCCTACTTTGGTATATTCCATTCACCTATACGCAAATGTATTGTAATGACCCACCGTTTGGTTTATAATCGACAATAAACCACACATGTCAACTCAAATCATTCAAAAGGGACGATTGTTAATGGGATAAATAAGAATATAAGAGAAAAGAAGGAAAAACAAAAATAGAACCTCTTAATGGAATGACAAAATATAATAAGCAAATAAACAGTTCATGAAGCTGTTTTACAAATAACATTTGATTACACTTTTACGACACAATTGAAGTTATACATACAGCAAGTATAATTGGATAATGAAGCGAAACAACATGATGCGGGGGAAAATTATTAATAATATAATATATACCAAACTTTGTCTTCGTCCTTAAGAAATAATGTCTTCAACACTGAAAAGCTCTGGCTGGCCCATGCATAATGAAAGACAAAACACTCGAATCAGCACTAGAAGATCTTATGTAATTTAAATCAACAATAAGTAAATATGAGTGTAATGGCTTTAAAGATGTTTACGGGATTTTACATCTCCCATCCAGTATATAATGTGCATGCAATAACTCAAGAGATGTTTCGGAATTTTCATCTCCTAAGGATTCTTAAACAATTTATATGCAGTAACATATGCTATATATGTAATGTCTATCAGTAAAGTATTAAAATAGTGTTAAGGCATTACCCATATCCCCCTTAACACATTTTATAAATGCCATAGCCTATACAGTATTGTAAACTCCACCAAACCGATGGGCTATCAGAGAGCACTCCATAGGTATGACACAAAACAAAATCGTAGTGGGCTCGATAAGGCATATAATAAGGCACGAGAGGCAATGCCCAAGGTATGATTCTATCGTTTTGCACACCCGGACTGGTGGTACCGTAGAGCTGCTACTACCGCCCACCTCGAAACACACTCCTATATTCAAATTGAAGTTGGCCACAAAATCAATCACAAAGTAATAGATATGGTATCAATGAAGTGTGTCCGATTGGAGAAGCGACCTCGCTTAGCCCGGAATAGCTCATGTTTTAGTCATATCAAGCTGACCCGAGGAGGTCATGGCTACGTTCCTTACCTAATGTAGTAGCATTCGCCAAACCATCCTACTTGGTTTTGGATTCTCCAAGACATGCACGTTTTAAAGTGGTTTCAGAATTTGAAGCCAATATGACAATATCTGACCCTAGTCACTTCAACAATCAATCATTATATTTTTCACACCATGGTCATTTTATAAAACATTTATATAATAAATCCAGAAAACAGTTTATAATATCTTATCAAGATATCCATATACTTATTCCAAAGGTATAAATATATTTATAAATGCCGAGGAAGATTTTTTTTCAATCAATTTCGAAAATAATTTATACATCTCTCTTAAACCATTTATAAACTATTTATATGCTTTAAAACAATTTATAAAGCTATTTATAAATTCCC
The DNA here is from genome assembly GCA_030765085.1 of Allium cepa. Taxonomy (NCBI): domain Eukaryota; kingdom Viridiplantae; phylum Streptophyta; class Magnoliopsida; order Asparagales; family Amaryllidaceae; genus Allium; species Allium cepa. The sequence continues at coordinate 366,000,907 of CM060938.1, read as the reverse complement.
AAAATAGTTTACGACTCTTCCTCTTTTCATAAACCTCTAGCAATTCCTTTAAAATGCTTCCATATCCCTTTACACAAGTTCTTTGTAAAACCCCTTATTAAATCCTTTAAAATCTTTATAACTCCTTTATAAAATCATTATAAATCCTTTATAAAATTCTTTTTATATACCCATTATAAAACCCTTTACGAAAATCTTTTATAAAATCCTTTTACGAAATACATTATGAAATCTCTTCCAAACTTTTTATAATTCCTTACAAAAAACTCTTACATTTTTATTTATTAAAGTTATTATAAAAATCTATATTTCTTATCTTAAATAAAAATTATATTTATTATATTAAATTAAATTTAAAATATATATATTAAACTATACTAAATATTTCATTAAATTGAATTTTAAACATGTAAATTATATATTCAAAACTAAATAAAACTATAAGTTAAAATCTTAAAATAACATTTAAAACCATATATTAACTTATAATTTGAAACTTTAAAACATATAATATAAATTATTTTCCAAATACAATTTTTTATAAAATCACTAAATTAAATTTATAAATCAAATTTATAAATCAAACATACTTTACTATTAGAAAATACTTCATAAACCGACGAATGGTGTCCGTATATAATTTTCTACCTATGGTCAAGTGATAGGGTATGTATCATTTCAACCCCAAAATAGTTAAATTTTCCTGGTATATATCATTTCAACCCGTATCCCTGATAAAAAATTTCCAAATCAATAAAATTTCTTGGGTTTATCATTTCAACCTATAACAATTTTCCTTAATCTAAAAGATCATTCAGGTATGTATCATTTCAGCCCATAGTGACAACGAAGGCATAAATATCCAGTCATCCAAAAATGTCAACAAATAAACATCCATCACAATCACCATCCAAATCAGCCAATAATTTAGAACAATTAATTGGTTATCATTATTAGGTAGTTAATTAACAATTTAAATTCAATATTAATTTAAACGGCAATTAAATTCAATATAAATTCAAATTAAATTAAAATGTCAAATTGAACTACTAACAGCAACCAATGATATTCTTATTACATCATAAAATTAATTCAACTAACATAAGAAGGTTTAGTAATTATGAGTGGGTTAAATCACTCACCTTTGATTTCTAGTCGATTTAAAATTCAAATAAAGCTCAAAAATCGAATAGTCCCTGAATATAGCCAAACCTGTACCATAATGTTTGGAATTTCGATACGAACCTAATGCAAGAAACCGCATCCAAATCCGAGCTAATATGAAAAAGTTAAGAACGTTAGAAGTTTTAAAAAATTAAAAATAATAAAGACATAACTGTAATTTCCTCACTACACAAACAATCATTCAGATCGATCATGTACGAACCCATCCTACATTCGCTACGCTCAACATCAAACGTCGCCTCCTACGCAACCATCATCCAGATCGAAGCTCGCTGTAACGACCCGTAGTTTCGCTACTTCGAAAATGAGAGATTTCGTTTGTTTTAAATTTAAAAAAGTTTAAAACTTAAATAAATAAGTTAAATATAATAGATAATAATAGAGAAATTATTTATTCTTACAGTTGATAATTAAAAAAGTATAAATTTGGATTTTAGAACAAATCAACAAAAGTTAAGTTTTGTTAAAAATAAATAAATGCTTAAATAAATAGGTTTAAATATTTATTTAAAAAGATAAATATCAGTAAAACATCTAATAAAGATAATAAAAGTATATAAAATACTTATAGGTATGTTAACAATCGTTTTACAAAAATAACCAAATTTTGTCACATTTTGTCAGTTTTACATACACCGCAAAATTAGAGATTTTGATATTATTTTAATATGATTTTAAAATATAAAGAGACATGTTTTAATTTATTTAAAGAATTAAAAAGTTAATTTTTAAATTTTGTTTACACAAATAAATAGTTTAACTAAAAAGTCAAAATATGACCGTAAAACATTTTGTCGAAAAACGACGTTTTATCGATTAAAAGTTGTCGCAACATCGTCGCACCTTTATTTTCTTATATAGGAACGTATATTCAAATAGCATAAGTATTAATTAGTTCACTAATCAAATTTACTTTTACTAAACAAGGTTAGAAACTTCTAGAAAAAAATTAAGAAAAAGTAAGCATAAAAAGACAAAAATGTCATTTAAAAGCAAGAAGTAAAACAACAAATCAATGAAAAATAATTATTAATTATTTTAGCTAATATCTAAGTGAAAATGACATAGAGTAAAGATTTGAAATGTGATGTTAAGTGTTGAAAAAAATAAGATTACTTTATAAGTAAGTAAGGGTATTTTGGTCTTTTTACAAAATATCATTGTAATCCAAAACTTTTTCTATAAATAAGCATCCGCTTTCTCACTTTTTTCACTTCATCTTCCTTTTCCAAGCCTTTCACTACCTTTTTAATGGCTTCTTCTTCTCTTCTAAATGCTTACTAACTTTTTCAAAACCATATCAAATCAACTTCAAACACCACCAGCATTTGCCAAAGACCTTAGAATACCATTTAAACACGATTTAGCACCTAAGAAGTGAAGAAATTATGGAGAAAGAGGAAGAATAGGAGGAGGCCGAACTTATGGAAGAAGAAAAGCAAGTCGTGAAGCTTCGGAGCAAGAAAAAGAGAAGGAAGTGCCGTCGATTTCATTCCAAGGAGCTAGAAGCAAATTCAAGGTGCTGCGGAAGCTCTGCCGGATTTTCGAGAGTTTGAAAGAAGTGATTGATGGAGTAAAGCAAAAGAAATGGAGTAGAAGTTGATTAGTTGAAGTTTAAGTGAAGTGTTGTTGCATATGAATGTTGGTAGGAAGAATTGGTTAAGTTAAAGGTGAGTACTCATATTTACTAATTAATCCATAACTTATTTCAAGTATAAAATTTTTGAAGTTTAAATATGTTGAATGAATGATTGATAACTTGGTTGCAAATTGGTTGATTATGTGATTGTTTATGTGGTTGATAACTTGTTTGATAAATGATAAGAGAAATGATTAGTAATTAACCGTAATTAATTAAATGAGAATTAAATCCATACAAATATGTGTGTGGAAGTTATTTAGCCTTTTGATGATTTTAAATGAGTTAAAATAATTTAATATGGTTTAAAACAAATTTGAAGTGTTTCGGACAAGTTCGAAGCAATTCACAAATTGGTCAAAATCGAGCCTGTCGCTTAGCGGCAGTTCGTAAATTTCGACGTGTAACTTCAAGTTGACGTAGAGAATGATTTATAAGTCGGATTTCTTCGAAATAAAAATTCTTTGGTCCACAATAATAATAGTTTTCCAATGAAGAAAGAAAATCAAGATTTCATCAAATAGAGTTTGAAATATGTCCAAAATAATTTTCTAAAAACATCGTGGTTTTGCAGTTCGTAATCCAAAAAGTGATTTCTTTATAAACGATATTTTTAAATGATTTAAAAATATGAAATAAATTGGATAAATATATTAAAATGGTTTAAAAGAGATTTGGAACGAAAATATGAATTTTCAAATATTAAAAATTTGTTTAAATCAAATAAGCTTATATAGCACTTTCCGCAGCACTTTTATGCTGCGAATTCTATAACCTTTGAAATGTAGTTTTAAACTTAACAATTCTTTTCTAAATCTTTTGTGAATGATTTTAAAGGAATAATTAAGTAATTTGGAAGTTTTAATAAGAGTTTGAATAAATTATTAAGATGAATTTCTTATACCACTTAAACAAAAAGTGAAGAATATTGAATGTAAAAACAAACCGAGTATGTGGAAATGACTAGTACATTTGTCCCACTTGTGAGATTTAGGAAGGTAAACAAGGTGTTAAACTAAGGTTAGGGATGGAGCAACCAGTGCCCTGAACTTATCTGGCCTATGTTTTCTCTTTTTAGGCGAGGGGTGGAATAGATCGAAAAGAAAGCTCGGATGCTCTAAAAGATCATATCTAAGTTTTTCCAAGATAAAAGAAAAGAAAAAGTTCTTTGAATGTTAAATAACCACTTAACATTTTTTATTCGATGGTTTGTACAAAGGAACCAAGATCGGATTTGGACGATTCCTATCCGAAAATCACTTCAAACAAATTTTTGAAACAAAACATATTGAAGACAAAGATCGTTAAAAGACAATAATATTCATAATGTAGAATTACTTGCCATCAGTCTCTGAAGGTGAAACTTTTAATTAGTACCTGGAGGCGAAACTTGCCATTAGTCCCTGGAGGTAAAACTCGTCATTAGTCCCTAGAGGTGAAGTTTACCATATCTAAGATGGCAATAGTGCTCTATTATGAAAATGTTCGATTTGCAAGAATATGATTTGAAGTTAAGAAAGAAATCTTTGATTAAGATTTAATGAATAATTTGGGAATATTTTCCCTTAGTTAAAAGTACAACTAATATAAGAAATCTTTGATTAAGATTTAATGAATGATTTGGGAATATTTTTCCTAAGTTAAAAGTTATAACTTGAATACAAGAAAAACTTTGATTAAGATTTAATGAATGATTTGGAAATATTTTCCTAAGTAAAAGAGAAATGATTTGGAATTATTTCAAGATTTAAGAAAGGATTTAATAAATCAGACGATTTGATAAATGAGGCTTAATGATTCCATATACATTTGAAAAGAAAATGGAATAACTTGAAAAGATTATATCTAAGAAAGTTATTTGATTTAAAAGATGAAGTAATTGATTGATGATTGATATCCACTAACGAATTTAGCATCTTTTTAAAGTGATTGGCTTCGAAGAAACCGGATCAGATTTGGGTAATTCCTATTCAAAAACCACTTTGAACCAATGTATATGTTTGAAAGTGAAGGCATCTAGAAGATGATGATAATTGAAGACCGTGGATCTTCATTGCGTGAAGACTGCTTATTGAACATGCTCTGGTTGGCCCCCATTATAGAGTTATTTATAGCAGTGGTCTTCTCGTGATGGACATTTTTTGGATTGCAAGGGCTTCTCGCCTAGTAATGACCGAGGAAAGTATCTTCGGTTTCATTCAGTCCTAGAACGAACTTGTATGGATGTTTGTCTGACATTGTATTCTAAATCACATTTGAGCGGTTTCTATAAACGTATATCAGTTGGTGGTGAAGAATGCAACTTCTCTTAGCTTAACACCCTTTCTCGAGACATACGAGCTCAGGAAGTTATACTTTTCTAGAAATCAGTCGTGTGACGGGGAATAATAATGTGGCATTCAAAGTGGAACCTGTTATGATCAAAGCATGGTTTTGTATGAAAAGCGTGGCTTTGAAGAAATTGAGCGTAGCCTCACGAGCCGCACACCCCGGTTATGAGGGGATTCTATGTGGTCAGATGTATGCTCGCATTTCGGATAGTAGTGATTTGGGTTATCAGATATTCTGAACCCCAAGTACCAGATACGTCTGGACCTCATGGCAAGGATGCACGAAGTCCGAGTCCTTGGATGTTATTCGCAGATTACATCCACTTTTAGCCATTTGTGTTGTTGTATAACAGCGTCTGAGTCATGGACGTAAGCCGTGGATACAGATTGATCTTTTCACTAGTTCCCTATCATATTGGAAATCCAACTCCAATACGAGATTTACGATTTTGACTGTATTCCCAAAATAGCTGTAATGACTTGCAAACATTTCAGCTATCCCTTTTTGGTATTATATATTCCGTTCGGTATATTCTGTTGACCCAGTCCACATATATTTCGTTAGACTTAGTCCAGATATTGACACCTTATTTGGATAATTTTATTTGAAAAGTGTTTTCAAAATAATGTCATCAGAAATAATAACGTTTTGATATATAAAAGTGTTTTGGTTATCATCAGGTAAAAACCCATCCATGTTTATGTGTGGGCGTGGTCTTATGAGATACCCTTCTTTTCAAAGGTTTTGATAACATTGTCATTTTAAATTTCGAGTATCTCATGCTTGCTTATCAAGCATGATCAAGGTATTTTTAATACTCGGGTCAGATCCGAGTAATTTCAGTTTTAGTTGAAGACGATTGGAGTTTCCAAAGGAGAGCTGGAGATCTTCATCATTGTACGGACGTATTCTATTATCCGATGTGGTTTGTTTGTTTTTGTTTGTTGTTTGTCAGCATTTGTAAGGACAGGTGTTTATAACTGTCCAAGCTGAATTTAGGTTAGACTTTGATGTTGTATTTAAAAATTTCCGCTATAAAGATTATTGTTGAAATAATATATGTTATTTCCTTCGTGTGAGATTCTGTTCTGTCTTAATTTTCTTTCTACCCTTAATGATCATTCTTTTCGTGCAACTTGAGTTAGACATGTGCGGTTTATTTTCGATTCAAAGGGTACGGAAAATCGGGCCATTACACTCGTTGTTGGAAGCTCCCCATCAAGCCGCACATATAGTGGACGCACGACCCTCCTCTAGGCCGCTTGAGGCTGTAATGACCCGTAATTTCGCTACTTCAAAAATGAAAGATTTCGTTAGATTTAAATTTAAAAAGGATTTGAAATGTTAAATAAATATGTTATATATAATAAATAATTATCTATTCTTATAGTTAATAAATTAAAAAGTATAAATTTGGATTTTAGAACAAATCGACAAAAGTTAAGTTTTGTTAAAAATAAATAAAGGCTTAAATAAATGGATTTAAATATTTATTTAAAAAGATAAATCTTATTTAAAACATCTAATAAAGATAATAAAAGTATATTAAAAGATTTAAAAGTATGTTATTAATTGTTTTGCAAAAATAACCAAAATTTGTCGCATTTTGTCAGTTTTACATACACTGTAAAATTTGAGATTTTGATATTATTTAAATATGATTTTTAAATATAAAGAGACTTGTTTTAATTTTATTTAAAGAAGTAAAAATTTCATTTTAAATTTTGGTTTACTTCAATATATAGCTTAACAAAAATGTCAAATTTTGACTATAAAATTTGTCGACAAAAACACCATTTTCAACCAAAACAAGTTGTCGACAAGTTATTGCAACTTGATACATTTTCTAACTTATAAATATAAGTTTACAAACTATTTAAACATTCTACATTTAGCATTAAAAATAAAAGGAGTTTAATTTTTAAAATATCTACACAAATAAAAAAAAATGTAAAAGTATGATTTGACAAATTTAAAATTAATTAAAGCTTTTATAAAACAACATCATTACCTTACTTCTTATCCCATTAATGAGATGTTATACTTATGCATAGAAAAAGAGCAAATGGAAAGTGAAAAGAAAGCTAATTTAAGGAATTAATGACGCGTACACCCACCATTAATGCAAATTAAATCACTACAAATGTCTTCCCTTTAAAACACAAAATCTAAGAAAGAAATGATAAGTAATCATTTCTATTTTTACGATCACCAGTAATACATATCAAATCTCTCTTTTCATATAAAAGTAAATTTATATTTAAATTCAAAAATGAAGAGGGTATTAATGTCAATTACCACTAAAAATCTCCACTTATAAATACAACCACAAATCTCTTCATTTTCAATTCACTTTCATTTCACAAAATTTACAAAAACCTTCTCTTCTTCCACCATTTCCCTTCTATTTTCAAGCTAACACCTCCATACTCCAAACCATCACCTTACATCACCAAAACCAAGCTTAACTTCCACCTGCCCCTTCCAAAACCCCCAAAGCCAAGCCTCACACCCCCTCCTCCTCACATACCCAAGCCGTGCCACCTCTTCCCACCTACCATCGGTCGTACCCCTTCCCTACTAGCCAAGCCGAGCCCCTAGAGCCCATGGCCGAGCACCAAACACCAAAACCCGAGCCTACACACTCTTACACGCCTAAACCCAGGGCCATACCCTCCTCCACACAAAGGCCGTACTCCCTCTCCTCCATACAAAAAAATAAAAAGAAAAAAAAAGAAAAAAAAGAAAAAGAGAAGCAAAGAAAACGAAAAAAAAGGAAGGAAAACAAAAGTGTTCGCAAAGAAATAAGCTAAGGCGAGAATTCAAGTATTTCGGGGAAAGCGCGTTGTTCGAAAGCACGTAGCCTACGAAATTTTTTGACGGAGTGGATATGAAGGTAAGAAATTCTCTTCGCTTTTTGAATTATATTAATTATCATGCTTAATTGTTATGTTAGATAATCACCATTTGATGATATGGATGTTCGATTGATTGTTTGAATATATTAGATAATCCATAGTAATGTTATGACATTTACCGTATTGAATACGTTAGTGTTATATGATAGTTGTATGGTTGTGATGATAATTTAGACATCAAATTTCTATTAACTATGTAATCCCTTTGATTAATAAGACCATATTTTAGTAATATAAGATATTGTGGAAAAATAAGTCTCTTTTCATTTAGAATTGAAATTAAAGTTAAAATGAAAGAGAATTTGAAATTTGAAGTGAAACGGATTTGAAAAGGATTGATAACTAAAAATTGAAATTGCAATGAATAGTGAAATTGAAATCGATTTTAAAAACTAAAGTTTAGTTTGAGATTGAATTGAAGTTTAAATTGAAATTGGATTTGAAATCTAAGTTTTAAATGTGTTTAATTTGATATTAGAATTGAAATTGAGTTGGAATTTAAATTGAAATTTTAATATTAAAATAATGGAAATATAATAATACTATAATATGGTAATAGTAAAAATATATTTTAAATTCTTTAAAAAGTGAGAATATTGATTTAAAATGATTTATGATGATTTTATAAGTGTTGAAATCCAATTTGAATAGATTATTTCAAATATTGAAAAATAAGTTAAAACTAGACGCGTCGCGCAACGGTAGTTTACGATTTCGCGTCAAAAGTTCAAATGAGTGTATAGAGTAGAATATGGCTCAGAATTCTTCGAGATAAGAAAATTCCGGACCATTATATCCACATCTTCTAAACTGAGAGAGGAAATCAAAATTTCATCGAGCAGATTTTGAAATAAGTCCAAATCAATTTTCCAGAAAAATTGCGCTAGTGTAGTTAAGTGACCATAACAGAATTTTTTTAAATGAACGTTTTTAATTATGGAAAAATATGAAATAAATTTGATAAATCTATTTAAATGATTTAAAAGAGATTTGGATTTGAAAATATGAACTATCGAATGTTTAAAAGTTTTTTAATTCAAATAAGCTTATTTAGCACTTTCCGCAGCACTTTTCTGCTGCGAATTCTATAACTTTTGGAATATGAGTTTAAATGTAGCGACGTTTTCCAGAATAAAATATGAATGTTTAAAAAAGGATAATTAAGTGTTTTTGAAATATATTTTAAGTATTTATAAGCAATTCCAAAATAAAGTTGAAAATCTAAGTATGCGGAAACGACTAGTACATTTGCCCCGCCTGCGAGATCTGGAAAGGTAAAATAAGGTGTTTAAGTAAGGTTAGGCATGAAGCAACCAGTGCCCTGAACTTACCTGACCTATGTTTTCTTTTCTTAAGTGAGTGTGGAACAGATCAAAGGAAAAGTCCGGATGCTTTTAAATAAAAAATCCTGTTAAGTTTTCCAAAATAAAAGAAGATTGGTATTATCTAAAAGTTTAGCAATATCTAAAAATGGATGATTTCTATGATCCTATTTACTTAAAAATGTTTTTTAAGATTGATTTTGGGTTTATCGTAAATGATGTCTTAAATAACATTGTTTTTGACCCGACTAAAAAGTTAAGAAATTTGGATCAAGAATTAAGTAAGGGAATTTGAGATATTTTCCAAAACAAAAGAATGAATTTCTCAGAAATTACTCTAAGTCAAAAGAAAGAGATTTCGAAATCATTTGGAAAAAATTAAAGTGAAAAGAGACTTAATAAATCCTGTATACTCATATTCATTTTTGTCGATAATTGGATTTCGAAGGAACCGAAGTCGGATTTGAGTAATTCCTATCCGAAAACCACTTCGAACCAATGTATACCTTCGAATAGGAAGATATGTTGAAGATGATGATTATTGAAGATCATGGATCTTCATAGCGTGAAGACTTCTTGTTGAACATGCTCTGGGTAGCTCCCATTATAGAGTTATTTATAGCAGTGGTCTCCTTGTGATGGAGATTTTTTCGGATTGCAAGGACTACTCGCTACTAGTGGTAGTAGGAGAGTGCCTTCGGTTTGTCTTGTTCCTTGACAACTTGAATGGACGTTTGTCTAACATTGCATTTCTAACGGTTACATACATTAGTTTTTACAAACGAACATCAGTGGTGGAGGAGAAGGCAACTTCTCTTAGCTTAACACCCTCCTTGAGACATACGAGCTCAAGGGTTGTATTTTTGTGGAAGGCAATTAGTAGTTAACAAAAATGGCAATATGGCATTCAAATATGTGATATGTGCTATGTGAAAGGGTAATCACTGCCTCATGCCTCATCAAACCGGAAATGACCGAAACAGAATTAGATGTAGCAAGGCTAAGTGGGTCATTCCCAATTAGGGTATGATCATCCCCTTCTAGATATATTTCTTCCCACTATGACGTCGGTATGTAAATTAATGTGGTGTATGCTATGAGGGCTCTCGGATCAAGGTTGGTAACGACCACGGGATGACATATTCGGTACCATCTAGTTAAAGAGGTGGGCTGATCCTGTGTTGGTAGAGAAGCTTTGTGATGGTTTCTCGAGGCATCCACCTAGCGGTGTACCCATTTCAGAAGGTAGATCCTTCACCTGGTCATGTGTATGAAATCCATTCTCTAATAAGAACCTACGGTTCTATTTGTAGATCCTGGTATACTAGAATTTAATAATGGTAACAATTTCAGCTAAGACAAAAAAGTTTATTTGCAAATGTTTTCAAAGAGATGTCATTTGAAATAATATCAAATGTTTTGATATAAAAGTGTTTTAGTTATCATAAGGTAAAATCCATTTGTGTTTTTGTGTTGGCGTAGTCTTATGAGATACTCTTTATTTTCAAAGGATTTTATCCAAAGGCTGATATATGACATTGTCATTAATTATTGAGTTTTTCTCACGCTGGTTTATCAAGCCTGATCCGGGTATAAAAAATACTCGGGTCAGATCCGAATAGTTTCAGGTTTAGTCGAAGATCGTTCGAGTTTCTAGAGGAGAGTTGGAGATATTCATCGACGTATGGACATATTCTATTATCCACTGTACTTACTTTATTTTGTTTGATGTTTGTCAGCAATTGTAAGGACAGATGTTTATAACTGTCCAAGCTGAATTTCGGTTAGACTCTGATATATGTATTTAAAAGTTTTCCGCTGTAAAAATATTTGTTCAATATTATATGTTATTCCATTCGAGTGAAATTCTGTTATGTCTACTTTTCTTTTTTTACCCTTAATGATCTGTCTTTTCGTGCAATTTGAGTTGGACATATGCGTTTTATTGTCGATTCAAAGAGTACAGGAAAACGCGACTTTACATTTGGTATCAGAGCTCAAGGTTAAGCGAGAACCTTGGCTCTGTTATAGGAAAAGTCTCATCGGAGATAGGATTTGTAATATCCGAGGATGAGTAACTCATTAGAAATAGGGTTAGTAACACCCTAGAATGAGTTATGAGAGCATTATATATATATATATATATATATATATATATATATATGAGCGCGTATTTGTTTATTTTATAAAAATGGTTTTGTTTTAAAGAAATTGGTAAATGAAATAATTTTACCTTGGGTTTATATTATAAATATTAAAGGGGATATTATTATCTTTTGGGTTAGAAATTAAGGATTGATTGTAATTTTGCTTAGTGTAACTAAAATATGAATATCTTGTGATTAGAATTGCACAATTTGACTATAAGATATTCCTATAAAAATCAATTGTTTGAAAACTATAATTTAGAACTTTCATAACCCTCGATATTCAGCCTTAAGAAATGACAAATGATTTGATAGGTATAAATGGAAAATTTTAAAAGGACTAAGAACAAATACCTTATGAATTAAGTTTCACAATTTGACTATAAGGTATTTGATGATAATGTGTAGAGAAATAAAATTCTTTTCAGGAAAGACCAAACCCACTGAACTTCGCTTCACTTTGTTTGGAGTTCGAGTTCTTAAGACAAAGAAAGTTCTCGGGATCAGAAAAGATCATAAAAGTTAAGGATTGGTTAAGAAAATGTGATGAGCTCCAGTGCAGCATGATAAGCTTCATCCATGGATCATTTAGGGAAATGATAAGCAATATCCTAAAATTCGAAGATGTTGTTCTACAGCCGACTACAGAAGCACCAACCAAGAGAAAAGGGCATAAGAAGAACAAAGTTCATTGTTTAATTGTAGACAAAAAGGTCACCTTGCCAAATAATATAAATTAGGAGAAAACATCAAAACCTTTAAGAAAACTGTCCCCAAGAGTTATTATTACTGCCACATTATAGGACATATCGCCAGAGAGTATCCAATGCTCAAGGAGGCAGAACAGCCAAGGCATTTTGTTACCCTTACTCGTCCACCAACGTCTACAAAAAAAGGGAAAGTGAAGTGGAAGTATAAGTTCATTAAGCATGTATAAGTAAGCCTTATCTAAGTATTTTAACGGTAGGATTATTGTAAAACTTTTTGAATGTACTTCTTAGGAGTCACTTAGTATGAATGTTCTTTGGAATCAATATATAAACTATCATTTTTTTTGTTTTGTTATTCAAATTTTGCTGGAACCCTTTAAAAAAATAATTAAGTAAGAAGCACTTAATAAAATGAGATAAAAATAAGCTAAAAATGGAATCTTTGAAAGTAAATGATAACTAATTTTGAGTTCTCGTATATAAAATTGTAGAAACCAACCGAGGCCGAAAGACTAGCACTTAGGCAGAGATTTGGGGAAGCCTTAGCTAAATACGGAGACTTGAAAGTTTTTGATACGCCAATCACGAGTGACGAGGAAGATATACCAGTAGGAGGACCCTCAAGGATAGCACCAGTATTATTTGACCACCTGATAGATATCTCTGATGATGAGGAGTTGATAGTTATTCCAGATGATGGGGACGTGTAGCCCGTAGACATAGAGATCGATGCAGGAGCAGAGGCAGATGACAAGGCAGATGATGAGGCAGATGACTGGATGTTAGACCCCTTGAGTAAGGATGAGGAACCGGACGAAGAGGATCCCATGGAGATCCACTGATCGGAGAGCCCATAGAGACGGACAGGGATTTACGATGCGAGGTTTTACGAGGAAGACGATTCAGAGGATGATGAGCATATTATTTTGGATATGGGTATGCCCATTCAGGAGATAGGATCTCCCATTCTGATGTAGCTGAGGATATTGGTTTGAAGGATATTGTGATGGAGTAGCATGAGCTATGGATCCTAGGAGGCCAACAGTGGCAGCCGTTAGGGTGGGACATAGCTCCAGAGATACATGAGGAGGAGCCCGTTGAGGAAGATGAGGAACCAGAAAAGATAGACTTGGAAACACCATCAGAGGGTTCATCCGATGAGTAGTGTTTCACTTTGGAACATTTTTGGGTTGTTGTATTATAGCCGTTGTGACTATATTAAGCACGCGTTACGCGCTAAGATATGGGATGTAGTCTTTTTTGTATGATATTTTGGGCTGACTAATATAGATAGTTGACTTGTGATTTTGTATTTACCTCCAATGTGTAGTACGCACTCAGGTTGGGACTAGGAATAATGATTGTATTTTACAATCGGTATTTAGTGGTAGTATTTTTTTTGACATATATTGTTGACCTTTATAGTTCTGTATCTTTGATTTCGTTTCGAGGACGAAATGCTTTTAAGTATCGGAGAATGTAACGACCCGTAGTTTCGCTACTTCGAAAATGAGAGATTTTGTTAGATTTAAATTTAAAAAGGAGTTTAAATCTTAAATAATTATGTTATATATAATAAATATTCTTATAGTTAATAAATTAAAAAATATAAATTTGGATTTTAGAACAAATCGACAAAAGTTAAGTTTTGTTAAAAATAAATAAAGGCTTAAATAAATAGATTTAAATATTTATTCAAAAAGATAAATCTTATTTAAAACATCTAATAAAGATAATAAAAGTATATTAAAAGATTTAGAAGTATGTTAATAATCATTTTACAAAAATAACCAAAATTTGTCGCATTTTGTCAGTTTTACATACACTGTAAAATTTGAGATTTTGATATTATTTAAATATGATTTTTAAATATAAAGAGACTTGTTTTAATTTATTTAAAGAATTAAAAAGTTCATTTTAAAGTTCGGTTTACTTCAATATATAGCTCAATAAAAACGTCAAATTTTGATTGTGAAATTTGTCCTCAAAAACACCGTTTTCAACCAAAACAAGTTGTCGACAAGTTGTTGCAACTTGATACATTTTCTAATTTATAAATACAAGTTTACAAACTATTTAAACATTCTACATTTAGCACTAAAAACAAAAAGAGTTTACTTTTGAAAATATCTACATAAATATAAAAAGATGTAAAAGTATGATTTGATAAATTTAAAAATAATTAAAGCTTTTATAAAACAACAACATTAGCTTACTTCTCATCTCATTAACGAGATGTTATACTTATTCATAGAAAAGGAGCAAATGGAAAGTGAAAAGAAAGCTAATTTAAGGACATAATGACACATACACCCACTATTAATGCAAATCAAATCACTACAAAAGTCTTCCCTTTAAAACACAAAATCTAAGAAAGAAATAATAAATAATCATTTCTATTTTTACCATCATCGTTAATACATATCAAATCTCTCTTTTCACATAAAAGTAAATTTATATTTAAATTCAAAAATGAAGAGAGTATTAATGTCATTTACCACTAAAAATCTCCACTTATAAATACAACCACAAATCTCTTCATTTCCACTTCACTTCATTTCACAAAATTTCCAAAACCTTCTCTACTTCCACCATTTCCCTTCTATCTCCAAGTTATCACCTCCATACTCCAAACCATCACCTTACGTCACCAAAACCAAACTTAACTTCCACCTACCCCTTCTAAAGCCCCCAAAGCCGAGCCTCACACCCCCTCCTCCTCACATACCCAAGCCATGCCACCTCCTCCCCACCTACCTTCGGCCGTACCCCCTCCCTACTAGCCGAGCCGAGCCCGTACAGCCCAAGGCCAAGCACCACACACCAAAACCCAAGCCTGCTCCCTCCTACACGCCTAAACCCAAGGCAACACCCTCCTCCACACCAAGGTCATACTCCCTCTCCTCCACATAAAAATAAATAAATAAAAGAAAGAAAAAAGAAGAGAAAGAGAAGAAAAGAAAAAGAAAAAAAGAAAGGAAAACAAAAGCTTCGCAAAGAAATTAGCTAAGGCGAGAATTCAAGTCATTCGGGAAAGGCGCATTGTTCAAAAGCACGTAGCCTATGAAAAAGTTTGACGGAGTGGATATGAAGGTGAGAAATTCTCACCGCGTTTTGAATTATAATGATTATCATGCTTAATTTTTATGTTAGATAATCACCATTTGATGATATAGATGTTTGATTGATTGTTTGAATATGTTGGATAATCCATAGTGATGTTATGACATTTACCTTATTGAATATATATGTTAGTGTTATATGATATAGTATGGTTGTGGTAATAATTTGGACATCAAATTTCTATTAATTAAGTAATCCCTTTGACTAATAAGGCCATATTTTAGTAATATGAGATATTGTGGAAAAATAAGTCTCTTTTCATTTAGAAGTGAAATTAAAGTTAAAATGAAAGCGAATTTGAAATTTGAAGTGAAACGGATTTGAAAAGAATAGATGAGATAAATAGTGAAACTGAAATCAATTTTGAAAAAGTAAAGTTTAGTTTGAGATTGAATTAAAGTTTAAATTGAAATTGGATTTGAAATCTATGTTTTAAATATGTTTAATTTGAGATTAGAATAGAAATTGAGTTGAAATTAAAATTTAAAATTTAATACTAAAATAATGGGAATATAATAATATTATAATATGGTAATAGTGAAAATATATTTTAAATACTTTAAAAAGTGAAAATATTGATTTACAATGATTTGTAATGATTTTATAAGTGTTGAAATCCAATTTGACTATATTATCTCAAATATTGAAAAATAAGTTAAAACTAGACGCGTCGCGCAACGGTAGTTCGCGATTTCACGCCGAAAAGTTCAAATGAGTGTATAGAGTGGAATATGGCTCGGAATTCTTCGAGATAAGAAAATTCCAAACTATTATATCCATATCTTCTAAATGAAGAAAGAAAATTAAAGTTTCATTGAGTAGATTTCGAAATAAGTCCAAATCAATTTTCTAGAAAAATCGCACTCGTGTAGTTAAGTGACCATAACAAAAAATTTGTTTAAATGAACGTTTTTAATTGTGTAAATATATGAAATAAATTTGATAAATCTATTTAAATGATTTAAAAGATATTTGGCTTGGAAAATATGAATTATCGAATGTTTAAAAGTTGTTTAATTCAAATAAGCTTATTTAGCACTTTCCGCAACTCTTTTCTGCTGCAAATTCTATAAATTTTGGAATATGAGTTTAAATGTAACGACGTTTCCCAGAATAAATTGTGAATGTTTTAAAAAGGATAATTAAGCCTTTTTGAAAGAGAATTTGTAATATTTATAAGCAATTCCAAAATAAAGTTGAAAATCTGAGTATGCGGGAATGACTAGTACATTTACCCCTCCTGTGAGATCTAGAAAGATAAATCATGGTGTTTAACTAAGGTTAGGGATGGGGCAACCAGTGTTCTAAACTTACGTGGCCGATATTTTCTTTTCTTACGTGAGGGGTAGAACAGATCGAAGGGAAAGCCTGGATGCTCTTAAATAAAAGATTCTGTTAAGTTTTCTAAAATAAAAGAAGATTGGTATTATCCAAAAGTTAAGAAATCTCCAAAAATGAATGATTTCTATGATCCTATTTACTTCAAAATGTTTGTTAAGACTGATTTAGGGTTTATCGTAAATGATGTCTTAAATAATATTGTTTTTGACCCGACTAAAAAGTTATGAAATTTGGATCAAGAATTAAGTAAGGGAATTTGAGATATTTTCCAAAGCAAAAGAATGAATTTCTTAGAAATTACTCTAAGTCAAAAGAAAGAGATTTGGAAATTATTTGCAAAAAAATTAAAGTGAAAAGAGACTTAATAAATCATATACTCATATTCATTTTTATCGATAATTGAATTTCGAAGGAACTGGAGTGGGATTTGAGTAATTCCTATCCGAAAACCACTTCGAACCAATGTATACGTTCAAACGTGAAGACATGTTGAAGATGATGATTATTGAAGACCGTGGATTTTCATAGCGTGAAGACTGCTTGTTGAACATGCTCTGGGTAGCTCCCATTATAGAGTTATTTATAGCAGTGGCCACCTCATGATGGAGATTTTTTGGATTGCAAGGACTGCTCGCTACTAATGGTAGTAGGAGAGTGCCTTCGGTTTGCCCTATTCCTGGACAACTTTTATGGACGTTTGTCTCACATTTCATTTCTAATTATTACGTACATTGGTTTTTACAAACGTACATCAGTGATGGCGGAGAAGGCAACTTGTCTTAGCTTAACACCCTCCTTGAGACATACGAGCTCAAGGGTTGTATTTTTGTGGAAGTCAATTAGTAGTTAACGGAAATAGCAATGTGGCATTTAAAGATGTGATATGTGCTATGTGGAAAGGTAATCGCTTCTTTAAGCCTCATCAAACTGGAAATGACCGAAACAAGATTAGATGCAACAAGGCTAAGTGGGTCATTCCCATTTAGGGTATGATCATCCCCTTCTAGATATATTTCTTCCTGCTATGACGTCGGGATGTAAATTAATATGGTGTATGCTATGAGGGCCCTCAGATAAAGGTCGGTAACGAGCGGGGGATGACATATTCGGTACCATCTAATTAAAGAGGTGGGCCGGTCATGTGTTGGTAGAGAAGCTGTGTGATGGTTTCTTGGGGCATCCATCTAGAGGTATACCCATTTCGGAAGGTAGATCCTTCACCTGGTCAATTGTATGGAAATTCATTCTCCAATAAGAACCTACGGTTTTGTTTGTAGAGCCTAGTATGATGGAATTTAATAATGGTAACAATTTCAGCTAAGATTATTAAGTTTATTTGCAAACGTTTTCAAAGAGATGTCATTAGAAATAATATCAAATGTTTTGATATAAAAGTGTTTTAGTTATCATAAGGTAAAAACCCATCTGTGCTTATGTGTGGGCATGGTCTTATGAGATACTCTTTATTTTCAAAGGATTTTATCCAAAAGCTGATATATGATGCTGTCATTAATTATCGAGTTTTTCTAACGCTGGTTTATCAAGCCTGATCCGGGTATTTTCAATACTCGGGTCAGATCTAAGTAGTTTCAGGTTTAGTCGAAGATGGTTGGAGTTTCCAGAGGAGAGCTGGAGATTCATCGATGTATGGACATATTCTATTATCCACTATGTTTAGTGTATTTTCTTTGATGTTTGTCAGCAATTGTAAGGAAAGATGTTTATAACTTTCCAGGCTGAATTTCGTTTAGACTCTGATATATGTATTTAAAAGTTTTCCACTGTAAAAATGTTTGTTCAATATTATATGTTATTCCATTCGAGTGAGATTCTGTTCTGTCTACTTTTCTTTTTTTACCCTTAAAGATCCGTATTTTCATGCAATTTGAGTTGGCCATGTGTGGTTTATTGTCGATTCAAAGAGTATGGGAAAACGGGACTTTACAGAGGCGATGCGCCACCGCCCTCCATCTAAGCGATTTCTGGTGAAGATTGACAACTATGGCAAGTTCCAACCATATGGATTGGTAGCCCTTGACACCCTCTACAATACAACACCTCGTGATCGAACTACAAATCTTGATTACGCTCATCGAGAGCTTTCCAACGATGTATAATTTGATATAGTTTGAGGAGTTTGAATTTTCGCTTTGATTTTGAATTTGGGAAATTAGGATTTTGATTGAAAATAAAATTAGGGTTTTTGCCATTGGGAAGGAAGGAAGGAGCAGATGAGAAGTACATATAGAAATTGATTGATAGGTTTTAGAAAAAGAAATCTATTTGTATAAACGGATAGATAAGAACAAATGGATGGATCGAATTGGGTCGAAACGATAACAAAGCCCTGAAAAGCATGTTTCGTTCCCAAAAGGAAAGTAGGTCATCTCATATATCAAAATATAGGTTTTCAATACTTTTAAACTCAATGGAACTAGTTTCAAACCCTAATTCCATTGTATATAGAAGTTAGCTTTCAAAATCAAATTTTATTCATTTAAAATTCTATTAATTGATTTCTACATTTTGAGCTTACATGATCAAACAATAAGTTCGATTGCTATGAAACTTGAAATCTTACAAAAATTCACTATTATGGAACCGATGAAACTGGTTTCATCAAAATAAGAGACAGTGGCCAAATGGCTAATTTTTACATTAAATTAGATAAATTATTATTAAATTGATTTAATCACCCATAAATTCAAATTTAAAAGTTAACAATTTTATCACTCTCGATTACATAGAAACTAATAAACTATTAAAATAAATTTTCCATGTTAAATACACTATTTAAATATTACATAAATTTCAGTATTGAGTTATAACTGTAATAAAATTCCAGTTAATTATATTTTAATTTCAATCAAATTCTTTTATTTCGATTTACACTCTTATTATTGAATCAACTATTACCTTATGAATATAATTAACATTAGTTTATATTTTATTACATTTTTATTTTACAGTTATCATCATAACTCATATTAACTGAAATATTTAATTTATTCCTTATTTACAATTATAACAAAATTAACTTTACAATTATTTCAATTGATTAAAATTATATTAAAATGGTCGTCAATAACATTTAAACAACATTATTAAATCATACTCTAATTATTTTTCTCATTAATAAATCATAAATTTTAATTTCTCACAATATTAAATTCCAAAATCTTATTTAATTAATATTTTTAATTATCAAAAAATATGGGTCCTTACACTCTCCCCTACTCAAATCTTTTCGTCCTCGAAAAGAAATACGAAGGAATTTGGTAACTTGATATAACTTTATTCAAATTATTCAATTTATAAACAACTAATTTATATAATTTAGTTTAATAATAATTTTTAAATAATTCAGCTTTCACAAAAAAAAATTAAGTCTTAAATTTACGAAAAATTTCGGGGGAGTCTCCATTGCACGGGTAGGTTTGGAAAAATAATAATATCAATAATTACAATATATATATATATCTTATTGCAATAATAAAACATCCCAAACCATGAGAAGAACAATTGAAATATCGTTGTAAAACTGTAATCCGAAATGTACCTATTTGTTGGGCAAACAACTTTATTTATGAAACCAAAAGCAGTAGCTATTACTTTTATAAACTATCTCACTTACATAATCCAAAAGAGTTAAAATTATGTAAAAGAGTAATATTTTAGTTGTTCCAATTAATAATACAAACAACACATCATAACAATAGTCATATGCAAATAAAACAATACAACCGTTATATGAAGTCAAGCATCCATCATACATCCACGCAATCAAAACTAATGGTTTGCTCGGGTTTGGAAACTTTTCATCATATCAGGATGATAAATAAACTAATAAGTGTACCTTTAACTTAATAGATTATTCATATAACCTTAAACAATTTGAAGTATCCTCTCCCGAACTTCTCATTAGCCAAACAATACAGAATTTAAATGTTATTTAAGTTTATTTAATCAATTTCCCTTTTACACATTATTTACTTTCATTTATTTTCAGCTCCCATTCATACCAAGTCATTCTTTATAAATTCTCATTCAGTTACTTACATAATATATTTCCCAACAATATTTGAAATCTTCATTGAATATATTGTTAAAGTATTACATAAATTTCATTTATTTTCGATTTATTCATACAAGGTTATCTCTTATTAATTTACCTTC
This sequence comes from Allium cepa, assembly GCA_030765085.1. Lineage (NCBI taxonomy): Eukaryota > Viridiplantae > Streptophyta > Magnoliopsida > Asparagales > Amaryllidaceae > Allium > Allium cepa. The sequence continues at coordinate 365,980,015 of CM060938.1, read as the reverse complement.
ATTTATTCACATAGATTATTTCAAACTCAATTATTATTTACTTATAACCTTAATATACATTTTAATATTAATATTCATCAATGAATCATTTCAGTCATTTACTTGAGTTTATATTCATTTACTTAAACAGTATTTATTTTTCCTATCTAATTTAATTACTAGCGTTGAAAAATATTAACTAATGTTTAAATTATTTCTTGTATATCATAATTCTTATTTGTAGACATGACTCCATTACTTAAGTTGTGCTTGTATAAAATTCTGTTACATATTCATATTGACATTTCAACTTTTAAACATTTCTGGTAAGTTTTATATATGTTTTAGAATGTTATTGAGTGTTATACAAATTATCTTATTCATTTTAGTTAACAAAATGTTAAATAGTTTACATCTTCTAAATTTTCATTATCTTTTAATTACAAGTGACAAATCTCCAAAAAAAATGTACAATTTCATTAATCAATTAGCTTCTAATTTCTTATTTCTCCTTTTAGAAGTTTCCGACTATTAAAATTTCACTTTATTTCACCTGCTGAAAATCAATAATTTAACAGGAACTTAAGAACTTAATACCAAGTTCATTTCAAATCATTTTGGAATAATATATATATATATATACATCTTTTATATATATCAAATTATACTTAGGAAAATAAGATTAAAATTTGTTTATCAAGAAAAATGGTATCAAAGCTACTACAGTGGTCTTCCCACTTTGAAACTTGAAAATGAACTTCGATGATGCCACGATCATCGCAAAATTATTTTCCAGCGATAGAAAAAGGGATAGAACTTATTTCCTTTTAAAATTATTTAAAACATTTCTTCCAAATCACATTGAAATTTATTTATATCTGAATATACTTCCAAATAACAATAATATTATATTCCAAAATCTTTGAAAACCAATTTTAAAAAATCAAAATTTAAGTTCTCAACTAATTCATGTTCACTTTTATTTGTAAATCTTATTTTTGCAACCAATATTTATAAAATTTTACTTCCTAACAAACAAACATATCACATGCAACTATATCCATTTAGAAAAATTATTCTTTTATATACAAAATATAATACTAGGTAAAATTATTTCATTTACCTATATTTCAAAACAATATAGTGTCAAGCTTCCCTACTAAGGTCTAGAAATTCATATTGATGTCCTAGCATCCTATGTACCGATCATAGGTTATAAATACCAAACAGAACAAATTAACACAATATAAAAACATTTTTGTAACACTAACAAATACCCTCTCATATATACACACACACACACATATATATAAATATAAACACACACACGCTCAGACAACTCATTCTACGGTATTACTACCCTATCTTTAATGAGTCAAATCCCACAAAGCTAAGGTTATCGCTAAACCAAAGCTCTGATACCAACTATAACGACTCACCTTTGTGAACGGTTAAAATTGATAATAAACCACATATGTCAAGTCAAACCATTCAAAATGGAGGATTGTTAACGGCGTAAATAAGAAAATAAGAGAAAAGAAGGAAAAACAAAACATAGAATCTCACAGCAGAATGACAAAATATAATAAGCAAATAAACAGTTCACAAAGATATTTTACAAATAACATTTGATTACACTTTTATAATACAATCGGAGTTATACATACAGAAGGTATAATGGGATAATGTAGCGGAACAACACGATGCGGTGAAAATTACTATAATATAATATATACCAAACTCTGCCTTTGTCCTTCAGAAATAATGTCTTCAACACTGAAAAGCTCAGACTGACCCGAACATAATGAAAGACAAAACACTAGACTCAGAAGTAAAAGATCTTATGTAAGTTAAATCAACAATAAGTAAATATGAGTCAGAGATGTTTACGGGATTTTACATCTCCTATCCAGTGTATAACATGCATGTAATAACTCAAGAGATGTTTTGGGATTTTCATCTCCTAAGGATCCGTTAAACAATTTATATGTAGTAACATACGCTATATATGTAATGTCAATCAGTAAAGTATTAAAATAGCGTTAAGGCATTACATATATCCCCTTTAACACATTTTATAAATGCCATAATCTGTTAAGTGCTGTAAACTTCACTAAACCGGTGGACTATCAGGGAGCATTCCATAGGCATGACATATAAAAAAAATCGTAGTGGGCTCGAAAAGGCATATGACAAGGCATGCGAGGCAATGCCCAAGGTTGGAATCTACCATTTTGCATGCCCAGACTGGTGGTAACGCATAACAGCTACTACCTCCCACCTCGAAACACAATCCTATAATCAAATCGAAGGTGGCTATCAAATCAATCACAAAGTAACAAATATGGTATCGAAGAAGTGTGTCTGATAGGAGGAGCGACCTCACTTGGCCCGGGATAGCTTCTATTTTAGTCATATCAAGTTAACCAAAGGGTGTCAGGGATATTCTCTTACCTCATATAGTATCATTCGCCAAACCATCCGACTTCTTTCTGGATTCTCCATCACATGCACAGTTGTTAAAGTGGTTTAGGAATTAGCAAAAAGTATGACAATATTCAAACCTGGTCTCTTTTACAACTAATCGTTATATTTTTTACACCATAGTCATGTTATAAAACATTTATTTAATAAATACAGGAAATAGTTTATACCATCATATCAAGATATCCATACACTTATTTCGAAAGTATAAATATATTCATAAATATCGAGGAAGATTTTTTTTTCAATCACTTTAGAAAATAATTTATAAATTTCTCTTAAACCAATTATAAACTATTTATGTGCTTTAAAACCATTTATAAAGCTATATATAAATACCCAAAATAGTTTACCACTCTTCCCCTTTTCATAAACCTCTACGAAAATTCCTTTAAAACGCTTCCAAATCCCTATACACAAGTTCTTTATAAATCTCCTTATAAAACCCTTTAAAGTATTTATAACTCCTTTAAAATCATTATAAATCCTTCATAAAAAAATTTATAAAATTCTTTTTAAAAAATCCATTATAAAATCCTTTGTAAAAATCTTTCATAAAATCCTTTTACAAAATCCATAATAAAATCTCTTAAAAACTTTTTATAAATTCCTTACAAAAACCTCTTACTTTTTTATTTATTAAAGTTATTATAAAAATCTATATTTGTTATATTAAATAAAAATTATATTTATTATATTAAATTTAATTTAAAATATACATATTAAAACTATAATATATGGTTTATTAACTTAAATTTTAAACTATTTAAAATATATATATATATATATAAACCTAAATAGAATTATAAGTTAAAATCTTAAATTTACGTTTAAAACCATATAATAACTTATAATTTGAAATTCTAAAACATATAGAATAAATTATTTTCCAAATATAATTTTTTAATAAAATCATTAAATTAAATTTAAAAATCAAATTTATAAATTAAATGTACTTTACAATTTAGAAAATAATTTAAAAACTGACCAACGGTTTCTGTATTTAATTTTTTATCCTATGAACAAGTGATAGTGTATATATCATTTTAACCCCAAAATAGATAAATTTTTCGGATATATATCATTTCAACCATATCCCGAATCAAAAATTTCCAAATCAATAAAATCGCTTGGGTTTATCATTTCAACCCATAACGATATTTCCTAATCTATAAATCATTCAGGTATGTGTTATTTAAACCCATAGTGACAACAGAGGTATAAACATCCAATCATCCAAAAATGTCAACAAATAAACATCCATCGGAATCATCATCCAAATCAGCCAATAAATCACAATGATTAACTGGTTATCATTATAAGGATTTTAATTAACAATTTAAATTCAATATTAATTTAAATGGAAATTAAATTCGATATAAATTCAAATTAAATTAAAACGTCAAATTAAACTAATAAACAGCAACCAATAATTTTCTTATCACATCATAAATTTAATTCAAATAACATAAGAAGGTTTAGAATTTGTAGAGGTTAAATCTCCCACCTTTGATTTCTAGTCGATTTAAATCCAAATAAAGCCCAAATATCCAATAGTCTCAGAATGCAGCCGAACGAGTTCTATAATGTCCGGAATTTCGATACGAACCCAACGTAAGAAACTGCATCCAAATCTGTGCTCGTATGAAAAAGTTACGAACGTTAGAAGTTTTCAAAAATTAAAATTAAAAATATTAAGGACATAACTGTAATTTCCTCACCACGCAAATCCTTATTCAGATGGATCACGCACAAACCCATCCTATACCTGCCACGCTCAACACCAAATGCCACCTCCTATGCACGCCATCGTCCAGATCGAAGCTCGTCGTTGGAAACTCCCCATTAGGTCGCGCCTATAATGACCGCACGACCCTACCTCAGGCTGCAAGAGGAGGTGTTCCATCACCCTCCATCTAGGCAATTTCTGGCAAAAATTGACGACTATGGCAAGTTCCAACCATATGGATCGAAAGCCCTTGATGCCCTCTCCGACGTAGCACCTCCCGATCGACGAACGGTCGACGAACCACTGTCAAATTAAAAACCCTTGGATGGACGGTCGAAACTTCTTCAACAATTTTTGGCAAATCAAAGACTCAGTTTCCAAAAAAAACTACAGATCAAGATTACGCTCAATGACAGCTTTCCGATAATATATAATTTGATATAGTTTGAGGTGTCTGAATTTTCGATTTGATTTTGAATTTGGGAATTAGGGTTTTGATTGAAATTAAAATTAGGGTTTATACCATTGGGAAGGAAGGAAGGAGCAAATGATAAGTACGTATAGAAATTGACTGCTAGGTTTCAGAAAAAGAAATCTATTTATATAGACAGATGGATAAGAACGAATGGACATATCGAATTGGGTCGAAACGATAATAACGACCCGAAAAGCCCATTTCATTCCCGAAACGAAAGTAGGTCATCTCATATATCAAAATATAGGTTTTCAATATTTGCAAACTCAATGGGACTAGTTTCAAACCCTAATTTCATTATAAGTAGAAGTTAGCTTTCAAAATCAAATTATATTCATTTAAATTCTATTAATTGATTTCTACACGTTTCGAGCTCGCACGATCAAAAGATAAGTCCGATTGCTACGAAACTTGAAATCTTACAATAATTTACTGTTACGGATTCAATGAAACTGGATTCTTTGAAATTCGAGGTAGTGGACAAAATGGAAAATTTTCACATTAAATTAAACAAATTATTATTAAATTGATTTAATCATCCTTAAATTCAAATTTAAAAGTTAACAATTTTATAACTCTTGATTTCATAAAAATTAATGATCTATTAAAGTAAATTTTCTATGTTAAACCCACTATTTAAACATTACATAAATTTCAGTGTTCAATTACAAACGTAGTAAAATTCCAGTTAATTATATTTTAATTTCAATCAATTTCTTTTATTTTGATTTACACTCTTATTATTGTATCAACTGTTACCTTTTGAATATAATTAACATTAGTTTACATTTTATTACATTCTTATTCTACTGTCGTCATCTTAACTCTAACTGAAATATTTAATTTATTCCTTAGTTACAATTATAACCAAATTAACTTTACAATTATTTCAGTTGATTGAAATTACATTAAAATAGTTGTTAATAACATTCAAACAACATAATTAAATCATATTCTAATTGTTTTCTCAATAATAAATTGTAAATTTTAATTTCTCTTAATATTAAATTCCAAAATCTTGTTTAATTAATATTTTTAATTATCGAAAAATATGGGTCGTTACATGTATAAACTGACAGCTCCTGTAATTCGATATGTCCCGCATCAGTATAATATATATAGAATTGCTGGTCGCCCCTTACGGTGGGCAGCCTTCTATTGTCTAATAGCACTAAGCTCACATTCCAACCCATACTAATGAATACATCATTTTTAATTAATCTAAGTTATTGACTAGATTCAATAATGCACACCCATCATATGTACGTACTTGGAGTTGTGTGTGAGTGTGTGTGTGTATATATATAGGTTTATTTATTATGCCTCTTATGTTCAACTATTGATATTCAGTTATTTTTACATAACTTGCTTCTTATTCATTAACGCCGTTTAATGTCATTTACCTCTTACTTCTAATTTTAATAGATTAAATATTTTTTACTACTTAACTTCCACATTACTTATTAAATATAGCTTATTAACCTTTCGACTATTAACTACCATTCTTTGATTGTTATATCCTCTTAATTCCTTATTGCTTTATTTATACTTCTTTCCTTATTATTTATTTTCTAACTTATCTTAAATCGCTTATATTATATTCACAATTAAACTATTGTTATTATCACTACTTACATTACTTTGGTTTATACTTAGGGATTTTAGCATTTTAATGCATTGGAATGACATCTTCCCCAAAGGAGACGTTAACACTATAATCTTACATAAACTATCTAAAGAGAACTTATGTTATGTTTGGAATTACAAGGAATTATCTTCTGTTATTATTAAAATAGACAGCATAATATACTGTAAAATCCTTGTTTTGTACCTCCCTTTCTTTTAAGCATATTCTTTATTATTTCAAATGATACACTTTATTCATATTATAAAATTGGATAATTTTTATAAATTACACTACAACACACTTCATTCCAAATACTACTTAAACCCCAATCCAAATTATAATAACTTTCAATTCATGCTTACTAGCATATATCATTCAACCAAAAAACATGGAATTACCATATAATATTCAAAATTCAAGGACAACATTCACCTTTACTTTCTAGTTTCGAGTATATGCAATACTTAATCATAGTTAACATATCACAGAATATGTATGCATATTTCTCAAATTCATTATATGTATATATTAAAGCCTATAACTCGAAAATTACTTCCAGGCATATAAGGAACAGATTTACAATGAATATAAATCGAACATTATATAGAAATATATAATTTCACTCACTTCTTTACTTCCAAATCTCCAGATCTGAATCCTATTATTCCTATTGACTCCCTTTTCTCCTTATTAGAATATGTACTGCAAGTATACACACATTTATTTGAAATTTATATCTAAGAAGAGATTTGAATTTATTTAGATTTACAATTTACCTTGGTTGGCAATTTGATTCAATACTATTCTTCTTCTCCTATCACACTCCGCTATTCTCAATATATATATATATATATATATATATATATATATATATATATATATATATTAGTTTATATTAATTTTAGAATTTGAGGAGAAGAGAAAGTGGCAGAGGTTGTTGTTTTTTTTAGAAAATATGAGAAGAATAGTGAGGGGTTAGGCCCGTATTTATAGGGGTTCGAATCAACGTTAGAATTAATTATACTAAATCTGAGTCGTTAGACCATCTATGCTATATTTTTAAACATTTCCCTATTTACGCTATTTAATACCACCTTTTACTTTATCCGGTTATGTTGCCTAACATTAATCGATGTTAATCAATTACATTAATTTCCTTGCTTGCATAGATAATTGTTTCTAATTCGAATTATTCAAACATTAATAACTTTTTCGTTTGAACTCCGATCACAAAACTTTATATATGAAAATTTATCAGAAAATCGACACAAACCCAATGGTATAAGTTTCATAGCAAAATTGTAATGTTTTCAAATTTCCATTTTCGGCTTTAATAATTTTTTAACTAATTTCTTTTTAATTAATTATCGTTTAATTTATGGGGTATTACACATGAGTAAGTTCACATGATATATTTGTAGATGTAAGCGTAAGCTAATATACCTGTTATTTTCAAGGATCAAATCAAGAGAAAGTACATTAATTTTCTTGAGGATAGGGAATCATATATATATATATATATACACATATATATATATATATATGATTTAGTGATGTATGGCCAGTAAAGGGTTTAGTATGCACGTGATATTTGTCGGTATGCCAGTGTGATGATAATACATTATCACCTCTAATATGCATGTTAGATTCTAGTAAGCTATACTAATTGTTTTACTATATGTTGATGGATTGTTAATTTTTGCATGTTATAATTTTTGTCGTGCGATTGAGGAAATTTCTACATTATAGTATGTATATGTATAAAAATAATTATGAAAATGGGTTTGATTGTATCATAATTAGTTATGCTATGTGGTTGTATACTAGAAAGCAGTTAGTTCCTGATTGATATACATCCCTATATTCCATAAATGTTTGGTTAAAGATATATTATAATATTTTATGGATTGGATAAAGAATTAATTTTTTGGTGAATTGATGGGACATAACTCTGTTAAGAGTGGGGAAGACTTTAATAACCACAAATTTGACACATTTATTTTTAATTAATTTTCAACAGTAGGTTGATTGAAATTTGTGATTAAAGAGAATTTTACTAGAGTTGTCTTTTTAGAAATTTTGATATTTTCATTGCATTCAGAATAATCGAGAAACAAGTTTTGAAATATGATATGTTAATGTGGATCGCTTTACCAAATCGGATAATTTTGGGCCCATAACTACTTTAAAGCAGAAAAATCAACTACTCACCATAAATATGAGTTTATTTTAACTAGCCATCATCGGATCAATTTCTTCTCTCTAATTATGTAATCCTCTATAGCGACTTAGAGTTTTATCACTTTAATTTTGGAAATATTTAATTATTTTTAAATATTCGATTAATGGTTTTAAATAAAAGGAAAATCAATTTGGTAATAAAACGAATTATATAATTTTTCCATAATTTTCACTTTTGTAAATATTTAAATTAGCTTTTAACGTAATTTACGGCAAAAGTTGGTATTTTTTAAATTTCATGGAATTTGATAAGTAGTGTATTTTATCTTTATTTTGTTATCATGTCACATTATTATACATGATTTTTTTTTATTTCGGTTATTCGTGGTTCGTATGCGAACAGGATATTACGTAGTAGAGTGCCGCAAATCTTATGTTCAAGACCTTTTCAAATTAGATCAAAATTTGAATTTTCAACTTTCCTTAATATGATTTGACTTGGATGTAGTTGGTAGTTTGAATTTTTGGGTTGACTTATTGATTTTGGTTAACTTATGGGTGAAGTAATTGATGGGGTGCGTAAGTATGGACCCAAGCTCTAGCTCATTTCATTTTCACCTTGCATTCAAGTTTCTTTTCTCCTTCCCAACTTCATTTTTACCTCTTACATATGTGAAAACAAAGAATAGATCCTCCTTTCTACCTTCTAAAGTTTGTATCTCAAATTCCACTCACAATTAGAATCTTCGAACATGAAAGTTGTTCGTTTCCACCTATAGTATTTAAAAAAAATAGCTCGAAGTTTCATTGAGTGTAGTAGCGAGATTTGCTCGAAATCAGTGAATGTCGAGTGTTAGTGAAAATTGGATGAACATTAAATGATGAGCGAAGAGCATGGTTTGGTTTGTATGGTCAAGTCAAGATTTTTGGAGTTGATTTCATGATTTTTAGTGGTCCAGGTTGGCTGTGGATGGAGGATGATCGGATTTCATTTATCTATTTTTTGCAGCATTGTGGTGGTCTAGTGGAGGAACGGCGAGTGCTAGAGTAAAGCTCAAGGTTAGGCCGAGGCATGGGTGCAATCGGAGGTGGTTTGGTGGACCATGGTGGCATCTACATGCTAGGGTAGGGTTTCAACCTATTTTTTTAGGTTTGAGAAATGTGACCGTGGTGGTAAATGGTGATATCGAGTTGAATGTAGAGATGTTGGAGGTGACGCGATGGGCGGCGAAGCTGATGGGGTGGGCGATGGCTGCTCATTGTGATCGGAACAATGGCAATGGGGTCATGTTCGTGAAATTATGGAACTTGGACATGATTCCAAAATTTGAAAACGTGGTCGGAATTGGCTTGCTAGCACCGGAGGTTGTGGGGATGGTGGCAGCATGACGAGCTCGAGCAATGGAGTTTGTTGATGGCTTAGGTTTAACGATCGGCGATGTGTGGAGGATGTGCATGTGCACAGCCGTGTGCACGATGGGTTCTAAGATTTACAAATTGATTTGGGGTAAAATCAATTTAAGGAAATGAGCATTGTAGCTTATTTACATATGGATTGGGAGCAAGCGGGCCTTGGGCCGTATTTTTTTTGGTGAGAAATTTATGTTTAACTGTTTAAGTAATCTAAACCAAGTACAATGATTTTTAAAAATGCATACCTTATCCGTTTGAAATCCATTTGACTTGTAGGTTTCTGCATTTGACTCGTATTGGTGAGTACAACACTACGGTCTCTTTCTGAATTTTATTATGCTGTTTTAAATAATAACGTAGTTAAATTAAGTGTACTTCATTGGTGTTATCTATTTGGCGAAATAAAACATCATTGTGTTTAACCAAATTGAATAGATTATTTAAGACACCTATTGAGCAGATTAAAACATCGTTTTGCTATGCTTTAATTGAGTAGATTTTTGATGACACCAGTTTTGCAGAATAAATCCTCGTTCTGCTATTATAATAATTTGGACATTTATTTATATGCCTATTAATTAATATGTGGATTAATTAATATTGGATAAGTGATGGATTAACTGGTGATTGTGGATTATTGATTTTATTTACATATATGCCTGCTTATGTAAATACCAGTAATATGACTTGGAAAATGAATTAAAGATAAACAATAGCTTGTTTAAGTACCATTGTGGTCGCTAAGTCTCTTTCCAAATTTGAAAATTTATGGATTTAACTTAACTTCAATTTTATAATAATTTGAGGTTAAATATTTATATAATTATAAATAATTCTTTAAAGTTAGTGAATTAAGTTTTTTATTATGATGTTTTAAAGTAAGTTAATCAAATATTTTAATTAAGATGTTTAAAGTTATTTAATTATATTTTACTGTTGGATATTTAATTATTTTATTAATGTTGTTTAAAGTTATTTAGTTAGTTTATTAATGTTATTTCAAGTTATTTAATTAGTTTATTAATGTTGGGTTAAGTTAATTAACTATTTTATCAATAATGTTTTAACGGATAATTAATTATTTTATTTATGATGTTTGAAGGTAATTAATTTATTTAATAAATGAGTTTATAAATGATAAATAGTTTTATAAAAAGGATTTAACTTAATAAAAAGGATTTATCTAAAAGAGGTTTACAAATGATACTTTGTAATGGAGATTTATAAACGATATCTTGTAATGGAGTTTCATAGTGGATATTTTGCAAGAGAGATTTATAAAATAGTATTTAATAAATAAAAGATAGATTCACAAATGGTAATTTATAAACAAAAAATGGATTATAATTGATATTCTAAAAATAAATAAGATTTTTTTTAGACATATAAGATTTGTAAAAATGAGAGTTTGGATTTATAAAAGGATTTTTATAAAGGATTTTATAAAAGATTTCTATAAAGGAGTTTATAAAGAAAGAAACATAAAAGTGTTTTATTTATAGAAAATGATTTTATAAATAGATAGGAATTTTATAAATAATTTTAGAGATTTATAAAAGAAGTTTTATAAATTAATTTGGAGATATATAAATGGATTAGTAAATATAGAATGAGTTTCTAAAAGAGAATCTTATAAAAGGAACAAGGTTTGGTTTTGAAAAACAATCCTTCTTAATTATGGTGGTATGGATAAATTCTTTCCATACTTTACACCAAAGGATAATGATTTGTTTTATAATAAACAATGTTTAAAATGATATTTGTTTTTAGCCCATTTAAATATGAATTTGGAAAGAGAAAATCTTCCCCAAGTTTTGTAATATACTTAAACTGGTAAGATAAGTATATGGATGTATTTTCCAAGTATTAAAAGGGATGAAGGGTTTTTTGGAAATAACTTTTGTGAATACATTTGAATAAAATAATCGAAAGAGATTTAGTTAATGAAAGATTAATTAATAGAGGCTTAGTGGATACCATGTCAAATTGAATCTGTGATTTGACTGATTGTTTATTTGATAGTTAAATAACCGACTATCAAAATGTTGGCTAAAACATAACTCTAGAAATATTTGGGGGAACGTGAGATTTATATGGCACGGTCGTCTTAAATGATGTTGTACCATGCGTATAAATCTCATTTTGTTCTCTTAGGACAAATGCTAAGTAAACCTATCCGCTTAAATGTATAAGAGGTGACCTCTGCTCTTATGTATCGTGTGACTGTTTCCAAAGAACTGGAGTTGAGTTTACCGGAACTATCGATTTGGTTTGGGGCAACCGATAAGCAGGGGAGTGTACTTATATGAGATGACTTGAAATCGTAACCACTCCAAAACCATATGTGTGTTCTACGCTTTAAAAGAGGTTCGATATTGGTTTGAGATGATAGGATCCAAGATGGAGTTCTTTGAAGTGCAAGAGATACTTGCTACTAGTCCTGAGTGTGATTCCAAAATGGATATTGTAGAAGTAGTGCCTTTGGTTTGATTACATCATAAACAACTTGTATGGATGAATTCTAGCACTGCATTATTGCCTGGAAGGCAGTGTTAGCATTTCAAGTACGAATTGCTAAGAAGAGAAGGTAAAAACATAACCTCACAAGCATCACAATCAATAGTGGCTAAAAAAGGGGTGCTTGTAGAACTATGTGGTGAGCTACCATTTGGAGCATTATTCTTCATACTAAATTCAGTTTATGGATTTATCTGTGCGCATCGGGTGACCGTACGGCAATATTTGCAGCCTCGGTGCTCGAGGGATGATGTATTCTGGTGTGTCATGTTGCAGGGCAGCTGTAACGATCCGCCAATTTATCACTTTGATAAATTGGATTTATTTTTAAATTTATGCAAGTAAAAGGATAATATTGTTTCAAGTAATAATAAGTAAAAGTAATCTTATAAATATTTTCTTCGAAATTTATATCGATAAAATGACATTTTATTTAAATGATTGATTATTTAATTTAAATTGAGATTTAATAATTTAATAACTATTTTAATTGTCCAAATGATTATTTTAAATGATGATAATTCATTTTAAATAGTTATAAAGTGATAATGAATCATTTATAATAGTTTATAAAGATATATATTTGATTTGAAAATATAAGGAAAAATCGATATCGCTTTATCGGCATATAGGCAATTTTTGTAAATAATTTTTATTATTAAGTTATACGGTTTTATAATTCATATATGATCGTTTTAATTTTTTTATATGATAAGAAATTTATTTTTGAATTTTTTTACAAGTATATGTACGGTAATAAATAAATGAAAATGTGATCGATAATCGATTCCCCGGATTTAAATGATTTAACGACCAAATGTTGTTCGAAGACATTCGAAGTGTTATGCACCTACATGTACGTACATATATATGTACATGCACATGAAAACATGCCATAAATATATATATACACCAAAATAATCAAGTATAAAGTATGGTATATATAATATATTTTAAGATTTGCAACTCCTTAAGCATATATAAGTCAATATATGCATACCTAAGAAGATGGAAGGGATGGGCACATGGACGGGGGATAATTGTCGTGCCTAGGGAGGGGGAGGTGTGTTGGAGAAGCCTTATAATGGTGATGAAGATGATCTTGTATGCATGGATAATTTTACACTCTTCTTTTGCTATAAATACCCTACCATCTTCTCTCCATTTTCATTCATTTCTTCTTCATATTTCTAAATTTGGTCTTCCATTTTAGTAACTTCCATCCTAAGAGAAATAATTTCAATATTTATTGAAAAAAGAATTTAAATTATAATATATAGTTATATATACTTAAACACCTCAAAACAAACCCGAAACTCCACTTTTTCTCTTTGTTTGTCATAATCTCTACCCCACCTCATCATAACCCATGCCGCTTCCTTGCTCCACCCTAAGCTGTGAGCACTATCACCATCAAAGCTAGGCCGGGCTCTCTCTTAGGTCGTAGTCTTGGTTTTGTTTGCTCTGGTTCGGTCATAGCAGAGCTATAGCCGATTTTCTATTAGCTCGAAGTGGAAAATTAAGGTAAGAACTCCTAAACTATTATATTATCTTTGTATGATGATATGATGTTTACAATGGATGTTTAATATGCTTTGATCATCAAGTTTGGTTGTTTAAATATGAATATTGAATATATATGCAAGTCACGGAAATACACGTCGATAATCATAAAAGGAATCACTTTTCTTGATTTAATGAATTGGTGTATATGGAATTTTAAACCTTTTTAAAAATGATTTGAAATGAGTTTGAACTATTTTATAAACATTTAAAAGTGTTTCGGTGATGTATGAAAAGAAATGGAAAAATTAATCAACAATAGGCGCGTCATGTAACGGCAATTCATGATTTCATGCCGCAAAAGTCAAATAAGTGTAAAAGATGGAATATAGCTTGGAATTCTTCGAGATAAGAATTTTCCAAACTATTAACCCATTATTGGAAAAAAAATTGAGATTTCGATTAGCAGATTTTGAGATATGAGTAATACAAGCTTATTGAAAAATCACGGTTTTGTAGTTCGGAATTCAAAACTGGATTTCTTGTATAATGATATCTTAAAATTGTTTAAAAATATGGAGTAAATCTTATAACTTTTTGAAAATGCTTTAAAAGTGATTTGAGTAATAAAAATGAGTTTTCAAATAATAAAAAGTTGTTTTGATTTATATAGCATATAAAAGCGCTTTCCGCGACACTTTTTCTATAACTTTTGAAATATAGCTTTAAACTTAACAATTCTTTTCCAAATCTTTTATAAATGTTTTCAAATGAATAAATAAGTATTATAATTATGATTTGGAAGTTTTTTAATTATTTAAAAAGAATTTAAATAAATGTTTAAAGGAAAGCTATTATAATAAGTGGTTTAGTCTTGGCTCCAGAAGCCGACGAGTAGACTGGATATTTCTATTCATGAGATATGGATGTGAGATCTTAAAGTAAGGAGACATTCAAGAACAATTAGTGCCCTGGATCACTCGGCCTCTTCTTGGGCGAGAGATAGATAAGGTCGAAATGTCGAAAACGAGTTAAGTATAAAAGATTTAAAATTTTCAAATTTAAATTAAATACAACTTTGATTTTATAGAGATGAAGTTCTTATACACGGTGTTAAAGCCCGAAGAGGGAACTCGTACTATTCATGGAATTTAAAAGTTGATTTCGTCATTATTCCACCCATAGTATTTGTTGAATATGGGAATTGATATTGATTAGAATTAGATGATTTCTACAAATTTTTGTAACACCCCACATTTTTATATAACTAAAAATAAATTTAATTGATAATTATGAAAACAGTGAAAATGAATTTTTGTTAATGTTGAATTTGACCACGAAACTTATGTCACTGTGTTCGCGGCAATTTTCTAATCAACTTCCATATACAATGTTTTCTAAATGGACTTCAAACAGAGAAGTTGTAGCCGTTTGACGTTTTAGCGTTCGAAACAATTACATATACAAACATGGAAATTTTATCAATTATAAAAATCTGCAGTTAATTCATAGGATATTTATAAATGTACTGACAAATGTATTATATCTATAATGAATGTAAATTATTAAGATAATTGGATGTAAGAGGAAAAAATAAGGGGAATAATTAACATTGCAAACAAAATAAGCTAAAAAGCACAATTAATTAATATGTGAATTAATATTGGAGATTAATATATAACATGTGTGTATGTATCAGATCCCTTAATTTAAAGAGGTTTACATATAAATGTAACTATTAAGGTTCAAATTCAAATCTGGATAAAAAAAAAATGTGCATATTAAATATATATTTGTTAATTGAATGGTAGAATTAATTGACATGCCATTTGATGAAACGTTACAATGTGTAAAATATTAATTAAGGAAATTAACTAATAGAGGTGACATGTAATCTATTAATTAGGATTGTAACGTAATCAGTAGAAAATGTCAATTAATAAAGAAAAAAAATAGTTGACCTATATTGAATGTGTACATACAGGTAGTATATTGCTGCATATAAAAAATTAACTGAAAGATCAATTAAGTAGATGATTAATTAGATAATTGGTGGGCTGCATCTATTTAAGAGAGAACGTAATGTAATTCATTCCATCAGCTATTACTTTCTTCATCCCTCTCTTACAGTAAACAATGGCTTCTTTCTTCATTCTTTTCTCTTATTTCTCACAAATCTTCACCAAATAAATCCAAATAAAATATACGTGAACAATATAAAGGAATTGTAGCAAATTAAAGGAGAGAAGCTGTACGACGGCGTATTAATTTTATAAGATAGTGATTTAAAGCTAAGGATGAAAATTGAAATTATGTACCTTTTATGTTTATGATATATTATCGTTAGATTCCCGTTAAAAAATATTTATTCAATATTTATTTTAGTAGCTAATTTTATTAATTAGTTATGCTGAGACTGTAAATTGTACAAGAAAGTTATATTTAATTAATATTGGGCTTGATAATTAGAGAAAGGCATAAGCCTAAAAGTAAGAAATTTACAGTTATTTACATTTATTTTAAAACTTGAAATTTAGCATGTAAGTGTTAGCTTCTTTTTATTCCTTTTTACGTAAATAAATTAGTTAAAGAGAAAAATTCACAAATTCGGACTAAAATAAAAAGAACACTGGATCTACAGAAATTAGATGTAAAATAAGAAAAGCTGAAATAAAAAGAGAAAAATAGAAATTTGTAGTAAATTATGCTAAAATGGGGAAAAATAATAAAAATGGAAAATCTAATAACTTGATTTGGAAGTAAGTGTTAGATTAATTGGTTGGTTTAGAAAAGAGAATGCATTTCTATAGTTTAATATTTAAAAGATAACGATAAACATAACTGTAAGAATAAAAGAAAGAAAAATGCAATTAGTGTGAAATAGAGACAATACTATATTTTACATTATCTAAAATGTAAAGCACTAATAAAAGAGATATCTTGCAGTTACGGATTATTGTTTATAGCATATTTGGTATTAAAATATGGAAATGGATTCTTAGCATAGTTTTTGCAACCAACCAAATAGAATAGAACTACTTCCTAGAATATAAGAAGTTGAAGTGAAGAATTAAAGGAATTAAAGAAGGAATCAAGTTAATTATTAGACAAGATTAGAAGCGTTGCATTTACTACGTAGATAATAGAATAAAAGTAAAGCGGTTATTATGATAAGTAAATATATGACAATCGGACATAGTCCCAAGCCAAGATTGTCATATATCATAAGAGAATTAAAGAGAATTTAATATCATAATAAAAGAAGGCAAACTATAATAGAAAAGAGACACTTGTAATTATATATATAATAGATAGAGTATAAAAGAGAATAAAAGAGATGTCTCATAAATAAAATTATCACATAGGTTATAATTAAGTAGAAAGAAAAAAAGACTTATTTTAAGATTTAAATGAAGTTAATAAGCAAATAGAGCAGAAATAATAGAGGAGGCTTTAGTAAACTAGATGTTGGATTATGTTAATAAGCAAGATAATAGAAGTGGCACATACCAACGGCATTCCTTTCAGTTAGGAACTGATGGTCCCACAATAGTTAGGTGAGGCTGGGACAAGATTATGCTAATTATGGTAAATAAGTAGCCAATAGAATTAGAAAAGTAAACTAAACGCAAAATAAAATATTAAACCCAGTGTCTAATAAAATAGTAAAATGCGTTTGGAGCAGCCTAAAGGATGAAGAGGCTAACGAAGTAGTTCATCACCGATTTCAACTCGGAAAAGTCCAACTTAGTTATTTTGGCTAGAAAGAAGTACGAGACTTCAACGGGACGTGAGGGTACTCGAGAATGGCCATCTGGGGTAGGCGTAGCGGAGCAGTCCTCCAGAGGCAGGTTTGTAGGTGTTACATCAAAAGTGTAAGCCTTAATTGCTTTTTTGCATGGTAGGACCATTTTAGGCAGTCAAAAGGGGTTGATGTTTGGAGTAGGATATTCGTATATCCCAGTACTTGCAAGTAAGTTTTAGTGGGCAAGACCCAAAAGGATAATCACATGCGGATAACAGACCAACATCAAAACCAAGAAGCGAGTTCGGAAAAGACTAGAGTTAAACCAACAGTCCAATGAACCTTTCACTATCAAGACATTGGATAAGGAGCGTAGCCAATTGGATCTTTAGACTGTTTGCAGTAGGGCACAACCACTTAGCTCTTTAGAGGTCTTTGGATTAGTTGAGGCATGGTTGTGCGGGACCATAGCCATGATAAGAAAAGAGACGGACCAAATGGAATACATGTATTGTAGCCCTAACAGGGCAGTCCTTTATAGAAATAGAAAATCTCCGATTGAGTTCAGTACAAGGTAGACCTTGTTAAGAGGGATTTAGGGAGTAGACAGAACATTTATGTATTTTCCTTAATGCACGCACTGGATGGTACATTGTGGATGTCCGAGCATTAGTATGGACTAGTGCGGACGTAGTTTTACGTTATCATAATGGATGACAGAACATCTGTATTATAGGCCTTATGAGGAGTCCTTTATAGATATAGTAATAAAATGCCATAATAGCAATACGGTGCAGCCCTTTGCGAGGAGGATACGGAAGGTACCATGGGTAGTATCTAGAACCGATGTGATCAAAGGCATATATATATATATATATATATATATATATATATATATCAGTTATTAGGTTTTAATCTACTAGGGAGTATATGGGCACGATTCACGCACTGAGGCGAGAATATTATAAACCCAATAAACCTAATATAACAATAAATGGAAATAAAATGTTATATGTAGCATTAATCTTAGAAGTGTATAATTTGTCCATTTACCGAAACTTTAGTTCTGATCCTCTCCTCATAACATCCTACAGGTTAGGTAGATGGCGGGGACTTTCTAGATTTGTGACACTTGTTTAGAAAGTGTTATTTTATTGATGAGTATTTACTTACTATTATATTTTAGTATGTTCCACTGTGAGATATTTATCTAAGCTCTGATATATTTATCTTTGCCTATTTTGCCGGATACCAAATACCCAACTCGGGTTTCAATAGGCTTGGATTTAAGCATTTTTGCAAAAAATCTGGACTCGATGGGATTTGGGTTGTTACATTTGGTATCATAGCCTAGGTTTAGGATTCTGTAACGATCCGTCTCCTCGACCCACAGAAATAGACACTAATACATCTACGATATTCACGAGCCGTAGATCCAAGTGTCGGGGAGGCAGATTATCAAGGGTGTAAAAGAATATAAAGATAGAAGATAACACAATAATAGATTCTCACATCACATTCAACATTTTAATTATGCGTAAATGTTCAGGGTCAATTACAAATCCAGCGGGATGGTTATAACTGTCTATTCGTACATATGCTGGGAAAAAAAACTATATAGAACAGCATAA
Organism: Allium cepa; assembly: GCA_030765085.1. NCBI lineage: Eukaryota > Viridiplantae > Streptophyta > Magnoliopsida > Asparagales > Amaryllidaceae > Allium > Allium cepa. The sequence continues at coordinate 365,960,731 of CM060938.1, read as the reverse complement.
TATAGGTAGATATCTATGTAAGGTACTTCAGCTTCATAGATCCAAAAATCATCTAAAAAATTCTCCCCATCATGATCCAAAATGCTCCCCAACATGATCCAAAATGCTCCTAAGGTATCCGATTACACGACTGCTCGAAAAATAGGGCACCCAAAGTTTAAAGGGAAAAACAAACTCCGGGTCGGTCATGGGATTGGTGTGAGAACACAAAGTACGATGTTTTGAAAACAAAAGGGTACCTCATAAGTCCACGCCGCATATAAACACGGAACGGGTTTTTACCTTATGATAACCAAAACTCTTCATTACGTAAAATTTGGGGATATTATTCTTAATGACTTTCTTTGAAAACATTCGCAAATGAACTTATAAATCTTAGCCAAAATTGTTACCATTATTAAATTCCATCCTACTAGGTTCTACAATCATTCCATAGGTTCTTATGGGAGAATGGATTTCCATACAAATGACCAGGTGAAGGGACTACCTTCCGATGGATACATCTCTAGATGGATGTCTCGAGAAACCATTACAAAGCTCCTCTACCAACACAAGACCGACCTATCTCTATAAATAAATAGTACCGAATATGTCATCCCCCAGTCGTTACCGACCTTTATCCGAGAGCTCTCTTCACATACATCTACATTAATTTACATCCCGAACATCATAGTGGAAAGAAATATATCTAGAAGGGGATGATCATATCCTAATTGGGAATGACCCACTTAGCCTTGTTGCATATATCTCTGTTTCTGTCATTTTCGGTTGATGAGGCTCGAGGCAATGATTACCAATTCACATAATTGTAGCGATCCTGACTTGACCTTCGAAAATCGGCACCGAATACGATACTCATATTCCAATGCCGCAGATCCAAACGTCGAATCTGGTTCGCCGGAGCTTATAACACAATTAAGTAAACAACACAGCGGAAGAAAAAGAATAATACATTGATATACAGCATTGATACAATATCTGATATAACAGATGATACAATAGATATCGATATACATCAGAGATACGATACAATAAAATAGCAGCGGAAAAGAAAACAGATAACACCAGCAGCGGAACAAATAACTCTAAGACAGTCTTCAAGAGAGAACTCCAACAGCAGCAGCTCGTTCCACCATCACGATGCACAAAGACAAGCAAGTGCAGTCCATATCCAAAGACTAAACTAGCTCCAGATAATCTACTAAACCTAACTATCTGAAAAACCCAACTCTAGACTGCCCATGTAGAAAAATTTTGAGCATCCAGAGTTTAAGAAGGAAACAATGAACTCCGGATCAATCATGAGACTGGTATGAGTAACAAAAACAGTTTATCTTTAAGAACAACAAAGAAATAATTTAAAATAGATCCGAAATGCTTTTTAGAAATGTAACTACCATAAGACCTCCCGTCACACACACAATGCAAACGCAGACTTGGAGGAGATTTCTTCTTATGATAGTCATACATGCTTGATACGCGAATTTCTTTGATATTATTACTATAAGTGCAAAGTGGAGAAAACATTTCGAAAGTAAAATATAAATCTTAGCCAGCATAGGTACCATTATAGTATGCCTACTATAGCTAACATATTAGATGGTAGGTTCTACAACTAAAACCGTACAAGGTTCGTATTGTTTCTTTGGATTTTCAACAAATGGTCAGGCCAAGGAACTTCCCATTGCCACATGGGTACGCCTCTGGAAGGACGCCCCGAGGACCTAACCAGATCTCTGCCAACACAAGGGCGGGTTACCCCTTAACTGGGTAACTACTGACACGAGTATGCCATCCCCCGGTCGTAACCGACCTTTCCTGAGCGCTCGATACCAACAACCACAAAGAAATAAATTCATAGTAACCACATAGGCTAAATATCCGGGCTCCATACCATGATACCACCTCTATCCATAAGGAAATGTACATACCCTCAGGGGGAGCGATCCCCAAATAGCCTTGCTGCATCTTTCATGTTTCGACCATTACCGGGTTGTGAGGTTCGACGAAGTCTCGTCCAAAAAGCTACACTTTTCACAAAGCCATGCTTTGATCAACAAATGATCAACAGCACTCAGCATGCCACATTACCAAATTGGGAGTATATCGCTGATAACCTTCAACTACATAACCTTTGAGCTTGTGCGTCTCAGAGAAGGGTGTTAAGCTAAGAGAATAAATTCTCCACCACAAACAGAAATGTATTTGAAAGAAATCTGCTTTATGTCTCAAATTGTAATGTCAGAAATACAATCCATACAGTCTATTATGGGTTCGAATAGAACCGAAGGCACTTCCGAAGAAGCCCTTGCAATCCAGGTATTCACAATCCCGATCGGACTCCCCATCACTTAGGAAATCTCTATACCGGTGCAATTAATGCAGAGACAATCCATAGGTCATCCTATCGCTCTCGCAAATACCCGGTCTTCATCACCGGTCTTCAAGCTATCCATATTCGTCGTATCCCTTTTCGGAATAGGCTATATGGCACAAAGGTCCTTCCTCTGCTAAACCGAATAACGAGCGAGATATTAAAAATCATATGGATACTGGGGTCTCAGTTAAATCACAGCTTAAAGCCAAAATCTTTCATTCGAATGGTTAAACAAATTTCCATTTACAATCTTTTTGAAAGAATCATTTCAAAAACCTTCAATGGTTTAAACAATTTCCACACTTTTAATCTTTCAAACAAAAAGATTCAATTCCTAAAGTTCACCCCGTTTACAAAGATCTATTTATGGATTTCAAAACAATTTCATTTCAATTGGATTTACTCGTTAAATCTTTAAATCAATATTTAACTTATAGCTTTCAAAACTCTTTTTCAAAGATTCATTCATAGCCTTTCAAAACATTTTATTTCTATTTCAAACTTGAAATCTTTTAACACAATTTAGAAATTCTTTCTATAAATGAAAGCTAGTATTATTTGAAAATAAGTAGTTTTCATTTCGGAAATATCTGATCTCTTTTATACAAGTTAAAATCTTTGGGTTAATTCAAATTTCCAAAAAACAACACTTTAAAAAAATGGTTTAAAACCCGTATAAACTTGTATAATTATATTTTTTCATAAATACCAATAGAGATTCAAGTTCAGATATTGAATTCCAGTTTAAATCAAATTATTCAAATTTCTAATCTTTATTAAGTTATTCAAAATAACTTACAATTTTTAAAACAACTTTTCAAAAGCTCTTCACTTTAAACCCAATCCATTTCCAACCCATTTGAATTTAAAATTCAAATTTTAAAACTATTTTCAAAAATCTGTGACTTACCCGATTTCCTCATGAAATCCATATCCGTGTGTGTATAAGTGTGGTCCAAGGGTTTAATACAATAGTGTAACATTTTTCAATCATCACAGATTCAAGCACACCAAAAATCGATAAGCGGTATATCTCTATAACGTTTATTTTCCATACACAGATTTACAGATATTCATCACAAATATAAATAGATTACATTCATCACAGCTTGAATTAAAAAAATCAAAATCATAAAGCATCATACAGTAGAGAATATCAAATAATTCACAGCATTTAATAGAATATAGTCACCCATAAGTAAACCAATTAAGATATCTAATTAATCTGATCCAGCATCATTTACCTATGAATGATTTCTAGTCATGGGTAAATAAAAAATCAATTAATTACAAAACATTTAATTAATTATCCTTTAATTAATCATAATAAGTAATTATCTCTAATTACTTTCATTGAGTGATTAACAATTTACAATTGATTATCTTAATTAATTAACCTAATTATTTTTAAAATTAATCACATTAATTAATACTTAAAAATTCTTAGTTAATTATCTTCATTAGCTAATAACATTTCTTTAATTACTTTCTTAAGAAATTATCTTGGATTAAATCATTATTTATCATTTCTAATTATACATTAATCTAAATTATTTATTTATAAATTAAATAAATCGCTCTTTAATTACCTTAATAATTAAATCATTTTATTACCTTAATTATTTCTGGGATAATTCATTTCGTTATTAATGATTTAATTATCATTAATATGTGTACTTAAAACATCACACTTTTAAATTTACATTTAAATTCCATTGTAAATTTAAGATTCAAAATGATTAACCATTTAAACATTAACCAAATTTTAAAATTAATTTATAAACCTTTTTAAACAAATGTAGAAAAACATTTATCACTTATATAAGAAATTTATATGAGGAGGTGGATAAGGCAGTGCTCCATAGCTTGAAAGAGGCCACAGCAAAGAGTTCACCTGTAATGTCAGAGAATGAGGAAGATATTAGCAATGTGGAATTTGATAACATGGATTCAGGTACTGAATCTGACGGGGAAAACAAAAATAAATACACTAAATCTAATATGAAATATACAAATCGGTTCAGAGGAAAAGAAACAAAAGGAAAAGCAATTTCAAATCGCGAGGTGTCTTCTATGAAATTGAGAAGTCGACCTCCCACACCGAAATGTCCATAATCAGTTGGAATGTAAGAGGTCTAAACAATGACACTAGCGTTTAGACCTCTTAAACCTTAGGAGAAAGTATTCACCTACCATCCTAAGTATCTTGGGAAATAAATTTACTGCTGAAAATCTTTTATTCTTTATGGACTCATTGGGTCAGGAATGGGACTACATACATAATTCTGAAGCTGGTGACAAATGTAGAATACTACTCCTTTGGCATAAAACTCTATGGAATGTCAACTTGATGAACAAAGATGAACAACAATTAACTGTAAAAGTTAATAACTTGAGAGGATTTAAATTTAACTTAAGCTGTGTTTATGCAAGCAACTTAGCATCCCAACGAACTCAACTTTGGAGAGTAATCACAGAGAATAGTAAATTGATAAATGAACCTTGGGTAGTCATGAGAGATTTTAATTCTATTCTTAGAGCAGAGGAAAAAAAGGGAGGACTTACTGTCAAAGTATCCCATTTGGAGGAGTTTAACAATTGCATCATTGGCGCTGGATTGATAGAACCTGTCCACTGCGGCCTGAAATACACATGGAGAAGTGGAGAATGTAAGAAAATATCATGTAGGTTAGATAGAGCCCTAGTTAATATGGCTTGTATTAATAAATTATCTAACATTACAATCAATGTTCTTCCCCCCTCAACTAGTGATCATTGTCCCATTCTTATAAATCTAGTTGAAAAGAATATGACTGAGAAAGGTAAGTCTTTTAGATACTGTAATCATTGGCATGAAACATAAGGATACATAGAAGCCATTCAAATTAAAAATATAACTCGGGAGGAGGGCACACAATGCTACAAACTTGTACAGGTACTTAAAAAGGCCAAGACAAAACTTAAAGAGTGGAACAAAAAAAGAAAAAAGAAGGAGACTAGGTTTGCATTCTACAGAAACAGTGTGAAGATTTGCTATCAACTATAGACAATGATATGTCTACAGATGAAACATGCAGACAATACTACTATGCACAAAACAAGTTAAAAGAGACTCTGAAAATAAAAGCAGTTGAACTTAAGCAGAAGGCTAAAGAAAAATGGTTGACAGAAGGCGATGAATGCGCAAAATTTTTCTACACAAAAATGGCTGTCAGAAACAATACAAATAATAACATTCAACTGCTGGATCAGGAAGGGAATACAACCAACAGTATTTCAGACATAGAAGAAGAAGCTATCAAATTTTATTCTAACATGTTCAATAGGGAAGTCAGTAATGAATTACCAGAAATTCACTGTAGAAGGGTGATAAATGCCAAAGGGAGAAGAATCTTGTCCAAAAATATTTCCGTGAAAGAAGTCTGGGAAGCCCTGCACACCATACATGTTGACCAGTCCAGGGCCAGATGGACTGGGATCCAAATTCTTCGTGGTTCACTGGGAAGACCTGAAAGATGAAATTACATCAGCAATGCAAGATGTTTTCCAAATTGGCAAATTTGTAAAAGAAATTAGTCAAACATTTATTTGTCTTATTCCTAAGAAGGATAATCCATCTAAAATTGAAGAGTATCGACCTATCGCCTGTTGCAACATGGTTTACAAAATTCTAAGCAAGATGCTATGCAACAGAATGAAACACATATTACCTGATCTTATATCAGAATGTCAAAGTGCGTTCATCAAGGGCAGAAGCATTTCTGAAAACTCACTGATGGCACATGAATTGATAAGAAACTTCAACAAACCAGATGCAGATAAATTCTGTCTAAAGGTGGATCTTCACAAAGCATATGATAAAATAAATAGAAGCTTCATCATACATATGCTACAAGCTATGGGGTTTCCTTCTAAATCCATAAACATTGTCAATGAATGTATTACTACACCGACATTTTCAATCTTGATAAATGGCGTACCAAAAGGTTTTATAGGGTCCACTAGAGGCATCGGGCAGGGTGATCCTCTCTCCCCTTATTTGTTTGCTATAGCCATGGAATACTTTTCACTACAGATGGAGCTAGCTATATACAATAAACTTATTCAGCCTATTTACAATTTTCAGCCAATCGTGACTCACTTACTCTATGCAGATGATTCACTCATATGTATCAAATCCAGTCAAACATCAGTTAGAGCTGTCAAGGAAATTTTCTGCAAATTAGAGAGATTTTCAGGTCTCAAATTGAATGAGAAAAAAACCAAATGCTATTTTAATAAAACATGCATAAATAGATATGAAGTCCTGGAGCATTTAAATGTGAAAGAAGGTACACTTCCTGTTAAATACCTAGGAGTTCCTCTATCATCCAATAAGATAACTAACAGAGAATGCGCAGTTTTAATCACTTCAACAAGGGACAGATTACAAGGATGGATCTCCAGACTCTTATCGCTAGCAGGCAGAATAGAACTGGTTCACACAGTTATCCACTCCAAAGTCAATTTCTGGTTACAAACATTCCAACTACATGATGCATCAATACATAAAATAGAAAAAGTTTGTGCAGACTTTATATGGAAAGGAGGACTACACAAGTTCAAATATGAGAACTTATGTAGACCTAACGAAGAAGGGGGAGTGGGACTTAGAAGACTTACAGACATAAGACTTGTCTACACTCTGAAATAATCCTGGCGAATTATTAAAGGAAAGGGTTTGTGGGGAAATTGGACGAGGAAAAGATATATCAGAGGAAATTTCTAGTGTATGCAAATTGATAATAATGCTTCTTCTGTCTGGAAAGCAATTATGAAAGTGCGAAAAACACTAGCGTCATGCTGTACTAAGGAAATTGCTACAGGTAGAGATACGAACCTCTGGAAAGACCCTTGGATTTTGGGAGATCCTTGATTGACATTCTAGGGCTTAACACATACTCAAACTATGGTTGTCCATATAAGAATGTGTCAAATGCAATAGATAATAATGAATGGAACTACTCGGTGATACCAGTAAATCAAGGAATTAAAGAAAAGATTCAATATATACCGATATTTAGTGGACGAGAACATGACCAATAGGTATGGAAACAAACCGGAAATGAATTTGCCACTAAATCTGCTTAGAATGAGACTAGACACAGAGATAATAAAGTGAACTGGTGTAAAATCATTTGGAATCGAGTAAACTGCCCGAAAATGGCCTTTGTCACGTACAAGGCAGTTTTAAAGAGATTACCTACAAAGGATCGACTTTCAAAATGGGGGGTTACAAACGAAAAGAATTGTGTGTTATGTGAACGAGATGAAGAAAATCACGATCACCTCCTCTTTACCTGTAAATACTCAGCTGAGATTTTAAATGCGTGTAAACTATCAACAAATTCAACAGCGCAAGGAAAAACACTAGAAGACGAAATAAATCACCTGATTCACAAAAGGTGCAGCGAAGACATGGAATCCAAACTGAGCAGTATCGCCATTACTGTAGCAGTTTGGAACATATGGAAGGAAACAAATCGACGAATATTTCAACACAAACAAAGAACAGTTTCAGAAGTTAGTAAGCTAGCTGTAAATGACTTGAAACTAGTACAAAGTCGCAAGATCTCACCTTTCGGGGACGAGGTAAAGCACGAACTAGAGTAGAGGATCTAAATAATCCATCGGTAAGAAACCCAAGTACAAGCTACTCTCACTGGCCGCCATGAAACAAGAGAAAGAAGGAGATAGCTGTCAGTATTTTATTTTTTATATGAAATGAGTTGTATGTTCCTGATTAATCATATTAATAGTTTATATGTTCGTATGTTTGCTTGGGCCGGAACTGGGCCTCAACCACAGGCTGAAATTGCCTTAATAAAACTCTTACCAAGTTTCAAAAAATTTCTTTTGAATTTAAAACATACCAAATATACTTTATACCCTTCAAGTTGTTTAATTATTTAAGTTTTATAAAACTTCCTTAAATTTTCAAACTAGGATACAAAAACTAATTTGTATTCATCTTTCAATTTCTGATTTCAAATTTTATTTAAAATCTAGGTTTAAACATCAAATTCTGATTTTTTTTTTTAAAATATCAAACAGACACGTTCTTCTTTTTATTAAAACCTGTAACAAAGCAACCACCCGAGAAAACCAAAATTTTGCTTCGAGTCAAAACATAAATCCCTTCGAGTTAACACACGAGACAATCACGCGAAAAACCCTGTTCCAACCCAGACCAAACAAATACCCAGATATGAATGTCACGGGTGCACGTGCACGTCTCCGACCATCTCCTCCAGCCGATGCCGCAACGTTGAACAAGTCGATGACTACTCCCATGTCAACTCCCGATCACCCAAACTCCAACTTTGTCTCGAATTCGAAATCGAAGAATTCAACCCAAAACCAGGAAACACAACAGGTCCACCCCCCAAACCTGAAAACATCTCGTGCACACGTCACCGACCACCAGAATTCATGAAATTCCGGCTATGACTTCAACTACCTCCCCTCTTCCGTCACTTAAAGCTGCGTGCTACTTGATGCACTATGGAGAACGAACGAATCGAGATACCAACGCATATCCAAACTATGTTTACAGAAAGAAATTTCTCGCCGCTGTTGCCACAGTGGCCTACCGTCGCTTCCACCATTTTTTCACCATCCCGATCACTCCTACATCTCCAGGCAAGACCCCATGCCTTCCGATCAACTTGATCGCCAGAGTGAACCCAAAACGTCAATTTCGGTTCAACTCGAACTACTAGTCCTATACATCTCTAAAAATTGTGATTCCAACTTTAAAAATCATGTTTTGGTTTTTAGATTCAATTTATATTCCTGAATTCAGGAAACATGATGATAGAAATTTCATGTATGTTTGAACTTGCTCAGTTGTTTTGATTTCCCAGAGCAAATTTGAAGTTATTTAACTTAATTTAAATTTTAAAACTTAACGTTAAAATCAAGCAAACATATCATGTTTAGATTTTAGGTCATAATAACAAGTAGATCAAGCAGAGTTAAATTTTTAAATCAAACCTGAGTTTGAAATTTTAAATACAGAGATGTATTATAGGATTATACAACCTGCAGATATCCTATTTCACAAACACACAAAATTTTATCCATATATAAACCCAAAAACATCATTATCTTCATACTGAAATCAAGCAATCAATATACTTAAGTATTTTAAAGAAAAAAGTTACTCATCGTTGTTTTATAGAAATGAACATAGCACTTTTATTTGGGAAGCTACAGGCTTGCTCTTCTTTAGATTTTCTTGTTTTTATTTGAGGAAGTTGTATAATGTTTTCGGTTTGTAAAATGATAATGCTTGTTTATATTTTTGATAAATGAAAATGAACTGGAGGATACAAATATATAGAAGAAGTTTACAGTAAAATCTTGTTTGTACAATAGGTATGGTTGAAGATGATCTTGCATTATGGGCTGACATGATATGTTATGGTGGCTAAGCAAATTTGTTTTGGATGATATGATATTTTATTGTGTGATAGAGGTAATATCTTGTTTGTACTTTGTAAATATATATATAGTTTTTTTTCTATTCATCTGACTATGCAGATTTTCTTTAGTGGCCGATAGATTTCTTTTGTATGCTTATGTAAATGACATTTGTCTTGTTTTCTTTTATAAGTGTTCATACTTATATTTGAATATATTTTAAAAGTTGTTTTGTTCGTAGATATTTTGTTTACTTATTTTATTATTTACTTTGTAAGTGCTTTCTAATGGAAATGACATCCTATTATTAATGTATTGTTTGAATCTTAACTAATTTGTTTAATGTGTTTTATTTTATATTTTATTTCTTTTGTTCTAAAATTGTATTAATTTGTTAAATATAAATTAATTTCTATTTTATATAACTATAAAATTGTTTAAAATATTTGTTCGAAACAAACACTTATTCGTTTCGAGGAAACTCGAATCTATTTACCGATAAATATTGAAATTTTTATTCAAAAATTAAATTAATTATCAATTTAAACTTAAATAAAAATTCGGGATCGTCACATAGCACCCCTTAAAGAAATTTCGTTCTCGAAATTTGCAGGCACGAAAACAGCAAAGATAGATACACAAAAACTGAGAAACAGTTTTCCACATCAAACTGGATATCTATTCTGTATTTGGCTCACCAAATCAGAATATCAACAATATGAGAACAAACTCATACAATACTACGCAGGATACTCGGGTTATCAAATCTACGAAATATGCAAGGCACTGGTTAGTCCGATGGATAACTAACCGTCTGTAGAATATATCGAGACCCAACCAATAGATAAATGGATTTAATCTTCCATAACTTCCAAACACTAGATATGGATTCCAAACTCAAGTCGGAAAACCCCAAAGTATACATAACTTGTCCCTCTTCGGACTTCGATCTACCCTAGAAATTATAATAGAATTTCAAATTTGGTTTTAAACGATATCGTTTTATTGATACAATTCATATTTATCGTCATATTCTGTTAATCAATCTAACTCGATTTAAAATTTCCAATTTACTTAAAATTTCAATTCCAAATTTCCAATTCATATTTATTAAGGTTTAAATCAAAAACTGATAAGAAACCGAAGGGGATAAGAAGTAAGGATTTTCTACAATGATTCGTAGGGCCACCATCACACTGAGACTTCTTTCTGGAGGCGCTACAAAGCCAATCAAAGAATTGAATCAAAGGAGATTGAGAAGAGAAAGATTGTTTCCGCTATTGCAGGGTATTGACCATTTACAGTGGTATTTCCCTGTCACCTATCTCGTACTCTTCTTGCACTCATACTTACTATCAGTGGATAGTAAGAGAATTTACTGAGACATACGAATGGATATCTTAAGGATTACTCATTCTAGGGTTTACTTCACCCTATCTCTAATGGGCTACTTAACGTGCTATACTCCTGAGCTAAATTTCAACCTTAGCTCTGATACCAATTGTAGCGATCCTGACTTGACCTTCGAAAATCAACACCGGATACGATACTCATATTCCAATGCCGCAGATCCAAACGTCGAATCTGGTTCGTCGGAGCTTATAACACAATTAAGTAAACAACAAGGCGGAAGAAAAAGAATAATACATTGATGTACAGCATTGATACAATATCTGATACAACAGATGATACAATAGATATCAATATACATCAGAGATACGATACAATAAAATAGCAGCGGAAAAGAAAATAGATAATACCAGCAGCAGAACAAATAACTCTAAGATAGTCTTTAAGAGAGAACTCGAACAGCAGCAGCTCGATCCACCATCACGATGCACAAAGACAAGCAAGTGCAGTTCATATCCAAAGACTGAACTAGCTACAGATAATCTAGTAAGCCTAACTATCTGAAAAACCCAACTCTAGACTGCCCGTGTAGAAAAATTTTGAGCACCCAGAGTTTAGGAAGGAAACAATAAACTCCGGATCAGTCATGAGACTAGTATGAGTAATAAAAACAGTTTATCTTGAACAACAACAAAGAAATATTTTAAAATAGATCTGAAATGCTTTTTAGAAATGTAACTACCATAAGACCTCCCGCCACACACACAATGCAAACAAAGAATTGGAGGAGATTTCTTCTTATGATAGTCAAACATGCTTGATACGCGAATTTCTTTGATATTATTACTATAAGTGCGAAGTGGAGAAAACATTTTGAAAGTAAAATACGAATCTTAGCCAGCATAGGTACCATTATAGTATGCCTACTATAGCTACCATATTAGATGGTAGGTTCTACAACTAAAACCGTACAAAGTTCGTATTGTTTCTTTGGATTTCCAACAAATGGTCAGGCCAATGAACTTCCCATTGCCACATGGGTACGCCTCTGGAAGGACGCCCCAAGCACCTAACCGGTCTCTACCAACACAAGGCCAGGACGTAACCAGATCTCTGCCAACACAAGGCCGGGTTACCCCTTAACTGGGTAACTACTGACACGAGTACGCTATCCCCCGTTCGTAACCGACCTTTCCCGAGCGCTCGATACCAACAACCACAAAGAAATAAATTCGTAGTAACCACATAGGCTAAATATCTGGGCTCCATACCATGATACCACCTCTATCCTGAAGGAAATGTACATACCCTCAGGCGGCGCGATCCCCAAATAACCTTGCTGCAACTTTCCTATTTTGACCATTACCGGGTTCCGAGGTTCGACGAAGTCTCGTCCACAAAGCTATGCTTTTCACAAAGCCATGCTTTGATCAACAAATGATTAACAGCACTCAGCATGCCACATTACCAAATTGGGGGTATATCGCTGATAACCTTCAACTACATAACCTTTGAGATTGTACGTCTCAGAGAAGGGTGTTAAGCTAAAAGAATAAATTCTCCGCCACCAACAGAAATGTATTTGAAAGAAATCTGCTTTATATCTCAAATTGTAATGTCAGACATACAATCCAATACAAGCCTGTTCTGGGATCGAACCGAACCGAAGGCACTTCCGAAGAAGCCCTTGCAATCCGGGTATTCACAATCCCGATCGGACTTTCCACCATTTAGGGAATCTCTATACCGTCGCGACTCAGTGCAGAGACAATCGATAGGTCATCCTATCGCTCTCGAAAATACACGGTCTTCATTACCGGTCTTCAAATGCTATCCATATTCTTCGTATCCATATTCGGAATGGGTTATATGACACAAAGGTCCATCCCCGGCTAAACCGAAAAATGAGCGAGATATTAAAAATCATATGGATACTGGGGCCTTAGTTAAATCACAGCTTAAAGCCAAAATCTTTCATTCGAATGGTTAAAGAAATTTCCATTTAGAATCTTTTAAAAAGATTCATTTCAAAAACCTTCAATGGTTTAAACAATTTCCACACTTTTAATCTTTTAAACAAAAAGATTCAATTCCTAAAGTTCACCCCGTTTATAAAGATCTATTTACGGATTTCAAAACAATTTCATTTTAATTGGATTAACTCGTTAAATCTTTAAATCAAGATTTAACTTATAGCTTTCAAAACTCGTTTTCAAAGATTCATTCATAGCCTTTCAAAACAATTTATTTCTATTTCAAACTTGAAATCTTTAACACAATTTAGAAATCCTTTCTTTAAATGAAAGCTAGTATTATTTGAAAATAAGTAGTTTTCGTTTCGGAAATATCTGATCTCTTTTATACAAATTAAAATCTTTCGGTTAATTTAAATTTCCAAAAAACAACACTTTAAAAAAAAATGGTTTAAAACCCGTATAAACTTGTATAATTCTTTTTTTTTTCCATAAATACCAAAATAGGATTCAAGTTCAGATATTGAATTCCAGTTTAAATCAAATTATTCAAATTTCTAATCTTTATTAAGTTATTCAAAATAACTTACAATTTTTAAAACAACTTTTCAAAAGCTCTTCACTTTAAACCTAATGGATTTCCAACCCATTTGAATTTAAAATTCAAATTTTAAAACTATTTTCAAAAATCTATGACTTAACCGATTTCCTCGTGAAATCCATATTCGTGTGTGTATAAGTGTGGTCCAGGGGTTTAACACAATAGTGTAGCATTATTCAATCATCACATATTCAAGCACACCAAAAATCGAGAAGTGGTATATCTCTATAACGTTTATTTTCCATACACAGATTTATAGGTATTCATCACAAATAAAAATAGATTACATTCATCACAGCTTGAATTAAAATAATTCAAAATCACAAAGCATCATATAATAGAGAATAACAAATAATTCACAGCATTTAATAGAATATAGTCATCCATAAGTAAACCAATTAAGATATCTAATTAATCTGATCCAGCATCATTTACCTATGAATAATTTCTAGTCATGGTTAAATAAAAAATCAATTAATTACAAAACATTTAATTAATTATGCTTCAATTAATCATAATAAGTAATTATCTCTAATTACATTCATTGAGTAATTAACAATTTACAATTGATCATCTTAATTAATTAACCTAATTAATTTTTAAAATTAATCACATTAATTAATACTTAAAAATTCTTAGTTAATTATCTTCATTAGCTAACAACATTTCTTTAATTACTTTCTTAAGAAATTATCTTGGATTAAATCATTATTTATCATTTCTAATTATAAATTAATCTAAATTATTATTTAGAAATTAAATAAATCACTCTTTAGTTACCTTAATAATTAAATCATTTCATTACCATAATTATCTCTGGGATAATTTATTTCTTTATTAATGATTTAATTATCATTAATATGTGTATTTAAAACATCACACTTTTAAATTTATATTAAATTCCATTGTAAATTTAAGATTTAAAATGATTAACCATTTAAACATTAACTAAATTTTAAAATTAATTTATAAACCTTTTTAAACAAATGTAGAAAAACATTTATCACTTATATAAGAAATTTATATGAGTTATTAACCAAATTTCTTTCGAATTTAAAACATTCCAAATATACTTTATACCCTTCAAGTTGTTTAATTATTTAAGTTTTATAAAACTTCCTTAAATTTTCAAACTAGGATACAAAACTAATTTGTATTCATCTTTCAATTTCTGATTTTAAATTTTACTTAAAATCTAGGTTTAAACATCAAATTCTATTTAAAAAATATCAAACAGACACGTTCTTCTTTTTATTAAAACCTGTAACAAAGCAACCACCCAAGCAAACCAAAATTTTGCTTCGAGTCAAAACATAAATCCCTTCGAGTTAACACACGAGACAATCACGCGAAAAACCCTGTTCCACCCCAGACCAAACAAATGCCCAGATATGAATGTCACGGGTGCACATGCACATCTCCGACCATCTCCTCCAGCCGATGCCGCAGCGTTGAACAAGTCGATGACTACTCCCATGTCAACTCCCGATCACCCAAACTCCAACTTTGTCTCCAATTCGAAATCAAAGATTTCGACCCAAAACCTGGAAACATAACAGGTCCAACCCCCCAAACCTGAAAACATCTCGTGCACACGTCACCGACCACCAGAATTCATGAAATTCCGGCTATGACTTCGACTACCTCCCCTCTTCCGTCACTTAAAGTTGTGTGCAACTCGATGCACTATGGAGGACGAACGAATCGAGATACCAATGCACATCCAAACTAGGTATACAGAATGAAATTGCTCGCCGCTGTTGCCATAGTGGCCTACCGTCGCTTCCACCATTTTTTCCACCATCCCCGATTACTCCTACATCTCCAGCAAGACCCCATGCCTTCCGATCAACTTGATCGCCAGAGTGAACCCAAAACATCAGTTTCGGTTCAACTCGAACTGCTAGTCCTATACATATCTAAAAATTGTGATTCCAACTTTAAAAGTCATGTTTTGGTTTTTAGATTCAATTTATATTCCTGAATTCAGGAAACAGGTGATAGAAATTTCATGTATGTTTGAACTTGCTCAGTTGTTTTGATTTCCCAGAGCAAATTTAAAGTTATTTAACTTAATTTAAATTTTAAAACTTAACTTTTAAATCAAGCAAACATATCTTGTTTAGATTCTAGGTTATAACAACAAGTAGACCAAGCAGAGTTAAATTTTTAAATCAAACCTGAGTTTGAAATTTTAAATACAGAGATGTATTATAGGATTATACAACATGCAGATATCATATTTCACAAACATACAAAATTTTATCCATATATAAACACAAAAGCATCATTATCTTCATACTGAAATCAAGCAATCCAGATACTTAAGTATTTTAAAGAAAAAAAGTTACTCACCGTTGTTTTATAGAAATGAACATAGCACTTTTATTTGGGAAGCTACAGGCTTACTCTTCTTTAGATCTTCTTGTTTTTATTTGAGGAAGTTGTATAATGTTTTCAGTTTGTAAAATGATAATGCTTGTTTATATTTTTGATAAATGAAAATGAACTAGAGGATACAAATATATAGAAGAAGTTTACAGTAAAATCTTGTTTGTACAATAGGTATGGTTGAAGATGATCTTGCATTGTGGGCTGACATGATATGTTATGGTGGCTAAGCAAATTTGTTTCGGCTGATATGATATTTTATTGTGTGCTAGAGGTAATAACTTGTTTGTACTTTGTAAATATATATATATATATATATATATATATATATTTCTACTCATCTGACTATGCAGATTTTCTTTAGTGGCTGATAAATTTCTTTTGTATGCTTATGTAAATGATATTTGTCTTGTTTTCTTTTATAAGTGTTCATACTTATATTTGAATATATTTTAAAATTTATTTTGTTTGTAGATATTTTGTTTACTTATTTTATTATTTACTTTGCAAGTGCTTTGTAATAGAAATGACATCCTATTATTAATGTATTGTTTGAATCTTAACTAATTTGTTTAATGTGTTTTATTTTATATTTTATTTCTTTTGTTCTTACATTGTATTAATTTGTTAAATATAAATAAATTTCTATTTTATATAACTATAAAATTGTTTAAAATGTTTGTTCGAAACAAACAATTATTCGTTTCGGGGAAACTCGAATCTATTTACCGATAAATATTGAAATTTTTATTCAAAAATTAAATTAATTATCAATTTAAACTTAAATAAAAATTCGGGATCGTTACATAGCACACATCACATCTTTGAATGCCACATTGCCATTTCCTTTGACAACTAATTTCCATCCACAAAAATCCAACCCTTTAGCTCATACGTCTCAAGGAGGGTGTTAAGCTAAAGAAAGTTACCTTCTCCGCCACAACTGATGTATGTTTTTAATGACCAATGTACTTAATTTTTGGACATGCAATGTCAAACGAATGTCCATACAAGTTGTCTAGGAACATGACAAATCGAAGGTACTTTCCTCGGCCATTACTAGGCAAGAAGTCCTTATGGTCTTAAGGTTTTTTTCAAAACAAAGAGAGCACTGCTACAATATATTGAATAGGGAGTTTATCCCCAATTAATCAACAAGTAGTCCCTCGTTATTATTCATCTCAATATCTCCGTCTACAAACATCTTCAATCTTCGAACATGTAAATTGGTTCGAAGTGGTCTTCGGATAGGAATCCCCCAAATTTGACCCCGGTTCCTTCGAAATCCAATCATCGATAAAAATGATGCAATTAGGTGATTGTTTTTCGATTCATTCATTTCCTTTACCAAAATAACTTCGAGAGATATATATTTTCAAAATATTCTTTTAGTGAATACGGAATCATTTAAACCTCTCTTTTGAATATTTCTCAAATCATTTTTAAAGAGTATCTTTTGAGAAAATAGGATTATAGAAATCATTCTACTTTTACTCAAAATTAACTTCCGTATTCAACGAGTGTTATGGGTGGAATAATGGTGAGATCACCTTTTAAATTCCCCGAATAGGATAAGTTCTCTCTTTGGATTTTAATAATGAGTTGAAGGAGATTATTTCTATAAAATCCAAGTAAAGCATCCGAGCTTTCCTTCCGATATGTTCCACCGCTCGCCTAAAAGAGAAAACTGAGGCCAGGTAAGTTCAGATCACTGGTTTCTTCATCCCTAACCCTAGTTACACACCTTTTTTTCACTTTTAGATCTCACAGATAGGACAAATGTACTAGTCGTCTCCGCATACTCATTTTCCCTTTTTGAAATCATTTAACTATTTGTTTAACCAGCTTTGAAATAATTTTAAATTATTCAAATTCATTTTAAAAATGATTTATTATTTACTTAAAAATATTTACTAAGGATTTCGGAAAGAATTGTTAAGTTTTAATCTTTATTTCAAAAGTTATTGAAAAGCGTTGTGAAAAGTGTTACAAATAGTGTTACAAAAGTGCTTTAAAAGCTATAATCTTCAAAACAACTTTTATATCATTTAGAAAACCATCTTTTCAACTTAAATCACTTTTAAAACATTTTAAAAGATTTTAGAATTTATTTCTTATTTTTAAAACGATTATTTCATCAATTTCCAACTTTTGTCATTTTGTGCAAAAACTGGATTTTGAAAATTGATTTTGCCATATTTCAAAATATGCAAGATGAAATCTTGATTTTTTATATATGAAAGATATGGATATAAGAATTCGGAGAATTCTTACTTCGAATAATTCCAAACTATTTCCACTTTGTATGTTCATTTGAACTTTTGACACGTAAATATGAACTACCGTTACGCGACGCATCAAATTTTAGGCGTATTTTGATATTTATATCCAAACTTTGCCGTGACAAGTTTAAACATTTAGGAATCTTTTCTAAAGAATTTTCAAATATTTTTCAAGGTATAAATTATTCCATATCATATTTCGTTTCTTTTGGAAAGTGATTTCCATGTGATTATATCTCTTGTAAATCAATGACTTGTTTCAACATATATTTTCAATATACGACTAATAAACATCCAAAACAAAGTTTATAACCATTTTAACATACCTTACATGTCATATAAACTTGAAAATCAATTTAACTACTTTTTAATTACAATGTCACATGATTGTCATTTATGTACATATTTGCTTACTAACTTTTGCAAATGATTTAATGGTGATTGCTTTCTTTTTCAAACATTTATCAAACATCATTATAAACATTCAAACAACATTTATAACTTGCAAAACATCATATAAGCATTTTCTACTTAATAGTTTAGAGTTCTCACCATCTGTCGCCTTCAAACTAGTTTTAAACTTTTCTATCTTTACTTTAAGCTCTTTAGAACTTGCTAAAATTCCGCATACTTGCCTTAGGAGGCCATGACCATGCTTGAAAGGAAAATTTTGCTCTGCAAAATGGAGGAAGGGGGCATGAGGAATAGAAGGGGAGTGGAGGAGTTTTGAAGTGGTTTGGACAGAGTTTCGTTGATATTTTTCTTTGTTTTAATTTTGAAAATCTTTTGGCATAACTTTGTTAAGGTTAGAAGCCATTAAAAGAGTGAAAAGAAGCTTGAAATTTTGAGAAGAATAAGTGTGGAAGGAAGTGAGAAAGTGGGTGTGTATTTATAGAAAAAACTTTGGATAAAAATATTATATTTGCAAAAGTACAAAATACCCTTTACTTACTTTTAAAGCAATCTTATTTTTCAACACTTAACATCCCCTTTCAAATCTTTACTTTATGTCCTTATCACTTAAGGAGTAAGAAAACATAAAGTAATAATGATGTTTCTTTTGATTTCACATGTTTTTTTGCTAGTTTACTTTTTCTAATTATATTCTAGAATTTCCTAATTGTGTTTTAATAAAAATAAACCTAATTAGCAACTTAATTAATACTTACTACATTTATATAAGTGTACATGAATATTAAAATAAAGGTGCAACAACGTTGCAACAACTTTAAATCGACGAAACGTTGATTTTTGAAAAATTGTTTTACGATCATATTTTGACTTTTTAGATAAACTATTCATTTATGTAAATCAAATTTAAAAATAAATTTGTGTAATTTTATATAAAAATATAAACACTCATAAAAAAATTAAAATAATTTATTAAACCATTTAAACTTACTTTCCTGAAATCAGGATTTTGTTGCTTTTGTCGATATAAGCAAATGTTACTATTTTTATGTATATTTCTATTTCCAAATCCTATCTAATATTGTTCGAATCATAAAGCCTTTTATATTTTATATTTAAAATCAGTTTAAATATTATATTTTAAAGTGGTTAAATTTTGGGTCGTTACATTCACCCCTACTTAAAAGAATTTCTTCCACGAAATTAGGTAAGATGAATATAACTCAAAAGGAAATATATATTTAATAAGATGGACTATATACAATAAGTGATTACACCATAGGCGGTGAGTACACTCAAACGATAAATAAAGTCTATACATCGATCCTAAACTTGGGATATGCTTTCTCATTCTATCTTCTATTTCCCATATGCAATCATCAACATCCCCGCTCCTTTAAACTTTGACTAATCGTACTATCTTCCTTCTTAATCTTTTTTCATCTTGATCCACGATTCGAACGGGCTTTCTAATAACTGCTAAGTTTGGTTCTATCTCTAAGTCATCTTGAGCAACCGTTCAATGATTTGTTCTAGGTCATATACATGCTTCCGTAAATGTGATACGTGAAAAACATTATGTACCCCAGCCAATCCTTCAGGCAACTGTACTCGATAAACTAGTGGGTCGATTTGTTCGAGAATGGGAAAAGGTCCAATATATCGAGGTGCTAATTTTCTAGCTCTTCCCTATCTTACTTCTCCTCTCATTGGAGACATTTTCAAAAAGACTGAATCTCCAACTGAAATTCCAGATTTCTATGACTTCGGTCTGCATAACTCTTCTGTCTACTTTGGGTTTCTTTTAGCTTCTTTCTAACCATATCAACTTTTTCTGAAGCTTCTCATATCATATCTGGGTCAAGCACTAACCGATCTTAGGATTCTATCCAACATGCTAGTGATTTACATGGACGACCATACAAGGCTTCATATGGTGCCATGCCGATACTAGCTTGATAGCTATTATTGTAAGAGAAACCCGCTAAATGTAAATGATTCTCCCATGAGCCTCCAAAGTCTAGAATACATGCTCTTAAAAGATCTTCTAAAACACGGTTGACTCTTTCCATATGTCCATCAGTTTGGGGTGATATGCAGTGCTTATACTCAGCTTGGTTCCTAAAGCTGTCTGCAGCACTTCCCAAAACTGACTAGTGAAGATTGGATCACGATCGCTTACTATAATGCTCGAAACTCCATGCAATCAGACAATCTCCTTCATATGTATATCTACAAGGCTTGCTGCCGTTCTTGTTGGCTTAACTGGAATAAAGTGTGCACTTTTGGTTAATCGGTCTATGATAACCCAAATGCCTTCATTTCTTTTCCTAGTTCGGGGTAAGCCATCAATGAAATCCATGGATATTTGATCCCACTTCCAAGCATGAATATCCAAAGATTGAAGTAATCCTGCCATCGATGGTCACTTTTAATTCTTGGCAATTTTCACAATGGCTGACATAGATAGATATATCCCTCTTCATACTTTTCAACCAAAATGTACACTTCATGTCCTTATACATCTTATGAATCCCCCGATGAATGATAAGTTTGGATGTGTGGCATTCAGCTGGTACTTCTTGACTAAGATTTTCAACATTTGGAACATAAATTCTTCCATTTAACCGCAATACTCCAAGTTATCTATTTAAAGCTTGAATTTCTCCCTTCTTCAGATGCTTTAATGTACTTCTCAAACCGTTTATCTTATCCTTATTTACTAGCAATTCTTTCCAGAAGAGTTGGAGTTAAAACCAAATAAGAAATATTAGCTAACTTTCTACTCAATGCATCAGTTACTACGTTGGCTTTTCCGAGTGTATATAGAATATCTAGATCATATGACACGAGAAATTCTAGCCATTGTTGATGTCTCATGTTCAAATCCTTTTGGGTGAAAAGATACTTTAAAGATTTACGGTCCGTGAAGAGTTTGAATTTTTCACCTAGCAAATAATGTCTCCATATCTTTAGAGCGAACACAACAGCTAATAATTCTAGGTCGTGTGTTGCACAATTCTTCTCATGCATCTTCAGTTGTCTGCTCGCGTAAGCAATCACCTTCCCATCTTGCATTAAAAATGCATCAACTCCTTCTCCACAAGCATCTGCATAAACAGTCAATCCACTATTTCCATTTATAATTGCTAAAACTGGAGCGGTTTTCAATCTCTTATTTAGTTCTTGGAATGCTTCTTCACATTTTGGAGTCTAGATACTTTATTGTCAACTTCGTTCGGTGATAGGAAATCTTAGAGAAGACTTGAATGAATCTTCTGTAATATCCTACAAAACCTAAGAAGCTACGAATCCCTTTAGGATTTTGTGGCTGCTTCCAATCTTGAATAGCTATAACTTTCCCTGGATCTACTGAAGTTCCATCTCTTGATATTATATATCCAAGTAATCTTACTCCTTTTCCCAAAAACGACACTTTGAGAATTTAGTTTTTAGCACATTATTTCTCAATATTGCCAACACAGCTTCTAGATGCCTTGTGTGTTCTTTTTTTTTGAATAGATAAGGATATCATCGATAAAGACTAACAAGAATTTATTTAACACATCTCTAAATACTCTATTCATAAAGTTAACAAAATAAGCGAGTGCATTTGTCAATCCAAAAGGCATAACCAACCGCTCGTAGAAAGTATTCGTACCTTTGAATGTAGTTAAATGGATGCAATCTTTTGCGATCCTTAACTGATGGAATCTTGTGGCTTCGTCCATTTTAGAGAAAACTCAAGCTCTTTGTAACTGGTCAAATAAGTCATCTGTTCGGGGCAGAGGATACTTTTTTCAATGGTTTTCTTATTTAGATTTTGATAGTCTACACACAATCTCAAAGATCCATCTGACTTAGCAACAAGAACTACAGCTGATCCCCAACTTTAATGGTTGAGTCTTATCAGTCCTTTCTTTAATAGCTCTTGGGTTTGGTTATTCAACTCATTCCTTTCTTTCGGAGCCATCCTTCTATCTTTTTGTTTAATTTTCATCGCATCAGGAACTAAATCAATACCGAAATCGATTTCTCGATGTGAGGGCAAACATTTTACTTCCTCAAAGACATCTGCAAATTCTTTAACAATAGGTATTGTTTCTAATCCTGTCTGGGATGTATCTAAAGCATAAAGAAAACTATCCCTTCTTGGACTAGGACCTTCATAAGATATTTCTATGATTTTCCCAAAGATGGTCCATAAACCAAAAAGATATCGTTCTTTTTCATAATCGAGCATAGCTTTGTACATAGCCAACCAATCCATACCGAGTAAAATTTTGAAGCCGATAAAATCTAAGACAAAAAGATCAAAATGAAATTGATGGGGAGGATAGGAAATTGGGACTTTTTCACATTGCATGCAAAGATAAGTGGAACCTCCTATAGGATTTGTTACGCAGATAGGGTCGTCAATAATTTTAGGTTTAAGTTCTAATTCTTCCACAGTTGTTTTAGAAATAAAACTATAAGAAGCTCATGTATCATATAATATTCTAACTAAAAGATCTTTGATAAAAATATTACCTTCCAACACTCCTTTGCCCTTTACTTCTTTGAAGATTGAAGGCTCATCCTTGATCGCATACACTTTGGCTTGTTCTCCTTTCTTTATTAGGGGACAATCCTCAATCATGTGTCTTGATTGATGGCAATTAAAGTAGCTTCTTGGTGTTGATGCTCGCGTTCCTTGAGTTCTGGGTTTTTCACAATGAGTTGATAGGTGGCCCTTTTGTTGGCAATTGTAGCAAGTGGCATCTTTAAAGTTGTTATCCTGATATCCTCCTTTGGGTTTACCCTGCCATGACGTCTTTCCATTGAACTTCCTCTTTTTCCAGTTATTGTTGTTGCTTTCTTGTACTACGGGTGATCTACCTTATACAAAGCTTCATATCAATATCTCATACCTATTAAGTCTACAAATGGTTCTTTCACATGCCCAGTCATTTTGACATGGTATTGCTTCTTCATTCCAGAAATAACTTTTCGTTCTTTTTTAGGGGCGTATCTATCAGTCCAGGCCCAAAACAAGATAATTCATTAAATTTGTTAGCATACTTCTCAAACGACATCTCCTCCTCCTGTTTAAAATCCATAAAAATTTAGATAAAGACGGGATTTTCCTGCTTTCGGCATATGCTGTTCCTCTAGAACTTCTTTGAATCGTTCCGATGAGAAATGATCTTCTGACTCATTTTGAGTAATAGATTCCAAGCAAACTAGAGCTCCATCTTGTAGTTGCCAAGAAGCTAAGAATCTCTTCTGCTCATTTCCAATGTTCGGTCCTTTGAAAAAAATTCACAAGAGCGGATCCAAGCTTGTACTTCAATGATGGTTTCTGTTCCTTTGAAAGTTTTACCACCAAGGCTGGTATAGTTCTTGCATAAAGTTGCAAAGTTAATATGAGGTTGTATCGAAACTACTACTTCCTTGACTACTGTAGCTGCAGGAGTTTGACCATTTGTGGTATTACTTCCTCCCCTACTTCGTACTCTTCTTCTACTCATTTTCTACTATCTATTTATAGCAGGAAAAAGATTTTTAGGATATATAGACGAGATATCTTAGGGAATGTTGTACATCATAAATATACTTATTCAAATTAGAAGTTTTACTTATGCGCTCTCTCAGACTAAACTCATTCTAGAGCATTACTAACCCAATCTCTAATGAGTCATAACCCAATAAAGCCAAGGTTCCCGCTTAATCTTCAGCTCTGATACATCATGTGACGACCTATCTCCTCTACCCTCAAAAATCGACATTAATACATCCACAATATTGACGTGTCATATATCCAAATGCCGAAAAGGCAGATTATCAGGGGTGTAAAAGAAAATAAATATAGAAGATAACACAATAATAGAATCTTACATCGCATTCAACATTTTGATTATACATAAATGATCAGAGTCAAATACAAATCCAGCGGGATAGTTATAATTGTCTATCAGTACATATGTCGGGAAATACATACTACATAACACAGCGGAATATAGGTAGATATCTATATAAGGTATTTCATCTTCATAGCTCCAAAAGTCTTCTACGAAATGCTCCCCAACATGCCCCAAAATGCTCATAAGATGTCCTGACTACCCGATTGCCCCAAAAATAGGGCACCCAGAGATTAAAGGGAAAAACAAACTCTGGGTCAGTCATGGGACTGGTGTGAGAACTCAAAGTACGATGTTTTGAAAATAAAAAGTTATCTCATAAACCATGCCTACATAAACATGGAATGGGTTTTTACCTTATGATAACCAGAACTCTTTATTACGTAAAATTTGGGGATATTATTCTTAATGACTTTCTTAAAAAACATTTGCAAATAAACTTATAAATCTTAGCCGAAACTATTACCATTATTAAATTCTAGCATACTAGGTTCTACAATCAAGTCCATAGGCTCTTATTGGAGAATGGATTTGCATACAAATGACCAAGTGAAGGGACTACTTTCCGATGGGTACACCTCTAGATGGATGTCCCGAGGAGTCATCACAAAGCTCCTCTACCAACACAAGACCAACCCATCTCTATGACTAAATAGTACCGAATATGTCATCCTCTGATCGTTGCCGACATTTATCCGAGAGCTCTCTTAGCATACATCCACATTTAATTTACATTCTGAACATTATAGCGGGAAGAAATATATTTAGAAGGGTATGATCATACCCTAATTGGGAATGACTCACTTAACCTTGCCGCATCAGTCCCTGTTTCGGTTATTTCCAGTTGGTGAGGCTCGAGGCAACGATTACCTTTTCATATAGCACACATCACATCTTTGAAAGCCACATTGCCATTTCCATTGACTACTAATTTCCTTCCATAAAAATAAAACTCTTGAGCTCGTACATCTCAAGGAGGGTGCTAAGCTAAGAGAAGTTGCATTCTCCACCACCACTGATGTATGTTTGTAAAAACTAATGTACATAATTTTTATAAATGCAGTGTCAGACAAATGTCCATATAAGTTGTCCAGGAACAAGACAAACCGAAGGCACTTTCCTTGGCCATTACTAAGCGAGAAGTCCTTCTGGTTTTGAGGTTTTTTTATAACAAAGAGACCACCGCTATAATATAGTGAATCGGGAGTTTATCCACAATTAATCAACAAGTAGTCCCTCGTTATAATTCGTCTTAATATCTCCATCTTCAAACATCTTCAATCTTCAAACATGTAAATTGGTTTGAAGTGGTGTTCGGATAGGAATCACCCAAATCAGACACCGGTTCCTTCGAAATTCAATCATCGATAAAAATGATGTAATTAGGTGATTGTTTTTCGATTCATTCATTTCCTTTACCAAAATATCTTTGAGAGATATATATTTTCAAAATATTCTTTTAGAGAATATGGAATAATTTAAACCTCACTTTTGAATATTTCTCAAATCATTTTTAAAGAGTATTTTTGAGAAAATAGGATTACAGAAATCATTCTACTTTTATTCAAAATTAACTTTTGAATTCAACGAGTGCTATGGGCGGAATAACTGTGAGATCACCCTTTAAGTTCCACGAATAGGACAAGTTCCCTCTTTGGATTTTAATAATGAGTATAAGGAGATTATTTCTATAAAATCCAAGATGAGCATCCGGGCTTACCTTTCGATATGTTCCACCCCTCGCCTAAAAGGGAAAACCGAGCCCAGGTAAGTTCAGGGCACTAGTTGGTCCATCCCTAACCTTACTTACACACCTTGTTTTTACTTTTAGATCTCACAGGCGGGACAAATGTACCAGTCGTTTCTGCATACTCGTTTTCCTTTTTTAAATCACTTAACTATTTGCTTAACCATCTTTGAAATAAATTTAAACTGTTCAAATTTCCTTAAAAATGCTTTATTATTTACTTAAAAACAATTACTAAGGATTTGAGAATAATTGTCAAGTTTCAACCTTTATTTCAAAAGTTATTGAAATGCGTTGCGAAAAGTGTTGCAAATAGTGTTACAAAGTGCTTTAAAAGCTATATTCTTCAAAACAACTTTTATATCATTTAGAAAACCATCTTTTCAACTTAAGTCACTTTAAAAACATTTAAAAACATTTTTAGAATTAATTTCATATTATTATAACAATTATTTTATCAATTTCCAACTTTGGTCATTTAGTGCAAAAACTGGATTTTTCTTGAAAATTGATTTTGCTATTGTTTGCACCAAAATTGGTCACAACACTCTTCGGGAGTCATTGAAGAGATAATAATGAATAATGTAAATTCAAAGCAAGTATTATCTAACAAAAACTCCAATCAACAGTAAAGTAAATGCGTAGACAAGCGATTTATAATGGTTCGGCGTGTTGCCTACGTCCACTGTGAAGTTTTTTGCAGTTTTATTGATTCTCTTT
This sequence comes from Allium cepa, assembly GCA_030765085.1. NCBI lineage: Eukaryota > Viridiplantae > Streptophyta > Magnoliopsida > Asparagales > Amaryllidaceae > Allium > Allium cepa. The sequence goes on along the minus strand of CM060938.1, from coordinate 365,933,515 downwards.
CAATGACTACAAGTTGTTGCAGTAATCAACAGCAAGTTACAACTGGAAATACGAAATCAAGAGCAAAGTTATGATGTAGGATGATAGAGATCTCGATCAGACAGAGTCTGGGCGCTTGAGAGTCGAAAGATCCTTTTTCTGTTGGCTCTTGGGCTTTATTTATAGGCGTAGGATGCTGATATTTCGCTGAAAACTCGGGAGACCACTTCTGGCACATGAGGGGGCCCACGCGCCCGGCCTCACGAAATTTGGGCCCACTTTGGCATCGATTCGAACTCCATTCGAATCGATCATAAAATCATCCAATCGAGTTGAAATTTGGTGTGGACATTCTTCAACATATATGCAAGCTTTAGTGAAAATTTCGTGGCATTTGGATTGGTAGATTGAGAGATATGATGGATACGGGATGACGTTCCTCGTGCAGCTGTTTGGTTCGAACCCATCCCTTCGAATCGATGGTTTGGAATTGATGGTGGCACGCGCCTCTGTGATGACGTGGAGCGCAAACCTTGAATTGATCCAGTCTTCACTCTGAGTTGACCGCGTCGACTCCATATATCTCGGCGCGTTCGTACCGATGAATGACACGTCACCATGGCTAGTTGACTTGGTGGATTCGAACGAAGCTTCATTGATGGGTTCGAACAAGGCTTCAATGATGGGTTCGAACAAGGCTTCATTGATGGGTTCGAACTAGGCTTCAATGATGGGTTCGAACAAGGCTTCATTGATGGGTTCGAACAAGGCTTTATTGATGGAGTCGAACGACCGATGCTTGATGGATACGAACTTGCATTTCTCTGATGGATACGAGCTTTGTAACTTCTCCATGGACACGAGGTCCATCGATACGAACTCGATGGATTCGAAGTTGATGGAGTCGAATCCGAGGCACTTCGATGGATTCGAAGTTGATCGATATGAAGGTGATCGGTTCGAACCAGTGTTCGGTGATGGATTCGAAGACACCTATAACGATGGATACGAAACCAGTGCTTTTCACTTCAAATTGAATCGATCATAACTTGAGCGTATGAACTTGGATTGACTTGAAATTTGAGATGCTGACTTCTATGATCTTTCTTGTTGTGTCCTATCAATTGTAGCTCAATATGGACTCGGACAAAATTCAGCGAGATCCATGGTGAAACGAAGTATGACCAATCTCTGAGACGAATTGTCCTTAGTTTTCGATCGATCTTTTGGTATCACGGCTTTGCCAAAAAGCGGGATAACATTTTCCCCCCAAAGTACGTCTTGTGGAAACATGACGTGCTTTGAATAGCTGCAATTTCTCTTTGAACAATCATTGCTCTCTTTTGTTGAGATTCGTAGCCTGTATTGCTGTAACCTTGCGTTGATATGATTGATTGTTGTGTAAAAGTGCTTATCCGTTGGCTGTTGCATTTGTAACAAGATGAGTATTCGATCCCTATAAATGTTTAAAATTGAATGTTAGTCCGACATATATGCACATATGTTAGTTTGACCCTTGTTAACTTCGTGCGTCCACGAGTCATTATCAGTTTTGTTTGCTATTGAATTTCATATCGATTCTCTCCTGAACCGATTTGGAAATTTGAGTTGAGACAACGCTTGATGGTTGTTTTGAAAAGTCCCTTCGTATCGATCCTCTCTTGAATCAATATAGAAGGTTCAAGGAATCGGCTTTGTGTTGCGCAAATGTAATATTTCGAATCGATGGGTATGAGTATCGATGGATTCGAGATCAACATTCGTATCGATGAAGTATGCTTATGTTATGATGGGTACAAAATCGACATTCGTACCGATGACTTGGATGAGTACGAATGACCCATTCGTACTGATGAGAAAGGATGGATGCGAAATCGTCGTTCGTATCGATAGGAGATGATGGATACGAAATCGTTGTGAATTTGTTGATGTGAACAGGGGCTTCGAATCGATGTGCCCACTGTTTGTTTCGCATCGATGTGACTGATGCTCTGTTGTGTGTTTCGTATCGATGATGCTTCAAGCACATGGACTCGAAGGTAGATTTTGAACCGATCCATGAATTGACCGATCGAGTTGACTGGGATGCGAAACGGCTCGGTCATCTTCTAGGTTTCATATAAAAAGCAGGGGGCTCGAATCCCACACTCAAATTAGGTAATTACCTCGAATCCAAACGGCAAGGCTATTTCAGACCTACCACTTCTTCATCGATTGACCACTCTGGTGATTGGTAAAACCAGACCTGGTTTGGAGGAGCTTCGAATCGATCTGGGGACTCGTGTTCGAATCGATGAGGGCGACATCATTTTTCCTTTGATTTCGCATCGATCCCTGGGATGCCCTCTGGAGGGGACGCAGTTCACACCTGATTGACCTTTGTGATGGGTCGGATCGATACGAAGTGATCGATACGAGAAGTAGCCATTGGTCGATTCGAAGTCCTCAACTTTACATCGATACGAGTTACATCTTTATGACCGATACAAAAGGTATCGATTCGAACGTAATCGATGTCAAGTTAAGGTTTTCCTGGTCGGTACGAACCAGTTAACCAAGGATCGATTCGAAGTCATCCTTCATTGATCGGTTCGAACTCGGCACTTGATCATCGATTCGAAGCGTGCCCCTCTGTATCGATTCGAAGTGGCATTATGATGGGTTCGAACGAGCCTCCTGCGATCGTTTCGAAACCCTCCATGATGGATACCAAAGTTTGACATTTTCTTAGCATAATTACGACGAGCTCCATTCTTGCACATTTGGACTTGATAATTAAACTGCATACTTGACCACCTTTCGAAGCTCGTCGATGGAACCATAACAACTTCTATCCGAATCAATTTTCATCATATGAATGGTTTAGTGATGACGGTCAGCGATGAAGGTCATTATAACTGGACTCCGTAGCTTTGTCGTTTGCATATTTCCTTTAACTCTGCGACATTTATTCAAGTAATGCACAACACTGCACAACACACATTCATACACTTTACATTGTGGAATGCACGGGTCCTTTGACGTCTAACGATGGTTTCTCATGAGTTAGCTAGTCATGGAACCTTCAAGTTCGCAGCAGCAGGAGATTCAAAGTGCAGTTACTTCGAGACTAGAGGTTCCGGATATTGAACCTGAGATCATCGGTCCAGCTCCGGACGAGTTTCCCAATGCGTCTTTTTTTGCCAACCCATTGGACTCCGTTCAATCCAATATTTCTAAAGATATGTTGGGGAGGATATGTTTAAGGAACGGTCTGTCACTAGACGATGTGTTATTACCGGGACCGAACGACAGACCACACAATCCGTCGGAGGGATACACCGCATTCATTCGCCACGCGTGCGCGGCCGGGACGCTTCCTCCGTTCAATGAGTACATAAGAGAAGTATTGTCTTTTTTGAGGATCGCCCCATCTCAACTACACCCGAACGGATACGCTTCCGTGAACAGCTTGTTCATTGTCTTCATGGAGTACCTTCATAGACCACCGATCCCGACCGAGATCAGATATCTGTTCAATTTCAAAACTCGAAGTGATTACTCCTCATTCGCATTTTTTGAAGCGGTTAGGAATTGCCAAGTGGTTACTGGGTCCTGGACCAGGCTAAGCTATTACAGGACGTAATGTTTTACGTCAGATGTCCTACAGGGTTTGCCCGACGATGGTAATTCAGACGTGAGTATAGCTGAATTCTCAAATAATTACCGAGGCAATTTCAGTCGAAGTGAAACTTATACATTTTTTCTTTTACAGCAACGATCCAGCGACCCGAAGGTGAACACTTTAAGGAGATAGTGCGAGTACTCCGAGAAGTCCCGAGCGAAGATAGGGATATCGAGTTGCTTTTGACGGATAGGAATCTCCGGACTTATGGATTGATCAAACGGGGACAGAGCATAAAGTTTGACGGGGTCTTAAGAATCGTCTCGAAAGAACGAGTCAAACGAAGAAAACCTAAGGTTGTCATAATTGAGGAGGCCGACTCGGAGAGAAATCATACAGATGATGAGCCATTGGGTAAATCTACGGATGTGGCTCAAGCTACCCAAGAACAAAGAAAAGGCAAGGCAGCCGTCGTTAAGACACATAAAAAGGGAAGATGGAAATCCATTGTCACGGCTCGATCCGCTCCCGAAGTTGGGATTTCGGAGATGTCTCCTTCAAGAACCGAAAATCTTTGTGAAGGGCTCGTTGATATTCCAATTCCGGATGATGTGTCTTTTCAACATGATGACGGGTTGGAGGAATTCCATCATACTCTAGAATTGAGCGAGCCTTTTATTACTAGCGTGGTCGACACTTCTGGTTGGTCGGGGGGAATGCATATTCATACACATTTCACGACACTACATAACCCTTAGTCGTAGTCATCGGTTTCGAAAAACCACTAACTTTATTCTCATTTCGCTTTGCAGATATTATGACTGGACACGGTTCGATTCTAGGAAGTCTGCGACATGCTCGTAAATCTTCCTTATATTATGAGTCACAACGAAGAGAAGGAGACAGGGATTACGATCGCAGGTACTCCGGGTATTCCAGCCAAGAGCAGTATGAAAGAGACAGGGCCTGCAGACGTCGGTCTCGATCTCGCACTCCTCCTCCCAGAGCTCCTATACAACCTCCTGCCTATGTGTCTCGTCCTTCCGAATCTTATCGATACAAGTCATCTTCTCAGTCTTCTAGATCCGAGCCCCACCATCCCAGGTTTGAGGCGATGTCCCCAGTAGTTGTGGAACAGCCTCCTGCTGAAATTTCGAGGGAAGGAGCAATCAGGCTTGCGCAATTAAAGAAGGACTTCCCAAATATTTGCTTTGATAACTACATCTTTCCTCTTCACTTGAAAAGAATCCCGCCGGAAGCCGAGCAGGTGGCGCACGATCATGTGCACGATTTTTATGCCCAATACAAGGCATGGTATAAGGCGACCGAGCGAGCGTCGTCATTAGCCTTCGAACGAGCGGCTACCATCGAAAAGCTTCAAGCCGAACTGGCTCAAAAAGATCGCATCATACAAGTGCTGAACACAGAAGCTGAATCATCTTGAAAATCAGAGATGGAGGCTCTTACGAAGGGCGATGAAGCTCAAGCGGCCATGGATAAGATGAAAAAGGAGCACTGTGTCACGGTGGAAGACATGGGCCACCGGAACACCGTCATCACTGCCGAGCGAGATGCGGCTTTGAAAGAGCTTAATGAGCTTAAGGCTAAAGTCTCTGAAATCACGAAGGAAAGGGATACCGCCAATGTTTCCGCACAGGAGGCATGTGATCAGGCGGTAGAATTCCGGACCGAGCGTGATTCTGCGATGGCTAAAGTAATGGAGATTGAAGCCGATGTTGATAGGAAAATCGAAATTGCCGAGTCCAAGCTAGAGGCCGACATTAAAGACCTCCTTATCACTTACAATGCCAATGTGCTAAGGCATAGGAACTTGGCTTGGCTCGAAGATTATCCGGTACATCTCCCCAGCGCCTGGAATCGGTTAATTGAGGAGGAGAAAACGGTGCATCCGGATGAATCAATTGACCAGTTTGAGCTTGAAAACCGGTTGCTGACCAAAGACGAAAATAAAATCCTTCACGACGCCATAATTTCTCACGAGAAGGAGACGGTCGGCGCCCGTCATTTGGAAGTCGGGGAAGGCTCTGGTGTTGAGCATCGAGCTCCAGTTCTTGAGATCACCGCTTCACTTCCGTCAGAGCCCACATCTGCGGCTGACTCACAGTCAGTCCCTGCCTATAATCCAGAGCAAGTACAACTATCTCCTATCCGGGAGCACGTTTCTGAAGCTGCCCGTCGTAGCAGGCCACGTTGAGGAAGGTATTCCGAATTTATCTCAAGTGTACTTTAAATAGGGAGCTTGTTTTGAAGCAGTTACCAATAACTTCTTCTTATCTTTGCTCAGTGACTGAAGTTGCGCCGATTGCCGTGACTCGAGAATTAAGTAAAGGGGAGAGGGCCATCACCTACGAGACGACCGTCATGATGGCAGTCTCAACTGAGGCAACGCAAGGGAGCGCACTATCTCTTGACAAGCAAATGGTGAGCGAGCTGCTCGGCCAACATGGTGGCTTCTCCATAGACTTGTCGTTCATCGTTAGTGACCTCCCGCCAACCTCTAGCTCTTCAATGCAGACTGCAGATGCCCCAGTCAGGTCCAAGCGATTCATGACGAAGAAATCCTGGCCGAGATCAATGCAGAATTAGAGGCTACGGGGCAAGGTGGTAGTATCGGTGGTAGTACGACGGTGCGTAGCCCAGCACCTTTGAGGATAATATCATCGAGCGACACTATCCCATCTTCCGTTGTGGATCCAATCCCTCCTACTCCTCCGGTGGGAAGCCTTCATGTAGATTCAAGCTCTGAGGAGGACGTCAACATTATGCCCCCAACCGAAGAGCAGCCACCGGAGAGGAAGCACTCCAAATGAAGGATCTCTGTTTCTAGCGAGTTCGTGGATGAACCGCTAATAAGAAGATTCAAAAAGAAGAAATAGATGGGCTGTTTAAGAGGATTTTTTGATAGATAGGAACTTGTGTTTGTTTTCCGCTAGTAGGCCATGTATAGACGCAGGTTCGGCCCCTGCAAGTAGGAATTCTTTTTTGGAAGAACTTATTTGCATGTAAGTCCTTGTCTCTAGTTAGTTGAAATAAAATTCAATTTCTTTGTTTCAATTCTCATTTCATTTGTGCTTAAGTATCTGCAGTGTTTAGCTTTTAGTCCTGTGTACTTGTGATGTTTTTACCGTCAAGTAGAGTTTGTTTTATTTGCTAAGTTTGAAAATCTTGGTCATATGTTGTTATCGATGAATAAGTTGAACTTCGGACATTGTATCACTTTGGTTAGTGATTAACACTTAGCTTTTTTGTCCCCTAGTCTCGGGGAACAACATTTGCATCTTGGTGGTTGATCGCACTTATTGCAAATCTTAAGCACATGTCCATGCTCTGGGGACTTTGGATAATTTGAGATCGATAACCCGGTTCGCACTCCAGGAATTTGAGAGTTATCGATGTTTGTAACATGGTTCGCGCTCCGGGAACCTGGAATTGATGTTTATACTCCACTTCACGCTCTGGGAACTTGGAGTTGGTATTGATATTTCGGTTCGCACTCCGAGAACTTTGACGTAGTATTCGTGCTCCAATTCACACTCTGGGAACTTGGAGACAGCATGTATGTTTGAGTTCGCGCTTTGGGAACCTGTAATTTATGTTTATGCTCCATTCACGCTCTGAGAAGTTGGAGTTAACACGGATGCTTTGGTTCACGCTCTGGGAACCTGTAATCCATATTTATACTCCGATTCATGCTCTGGGAAGTCGAAGTTGGCCGATAGATGGTCAGCCACACCTGTTTAGGCTCTTTAGGAGTTCGTTCACACTCCGGGAACGAGGGATTTGATGTTTATACTCCAATTCGCGCTTTGGGAATTTGGAGTCCGTTCGCACTCTGGGAATGAGTTATTGGATGTTTGTACTCCAATTCGCACTCTGGGAAGTTGGAGTCCGTTCGCGCTCTGGGAACGAGTTGTTGCATGTTTATACTCTAATTCGCACTCTGGGAATTTGGAGTCTGTTCGCGCTCTGGGAATGAGTTATTAAATGTTTATACTCCAATTCACACTCTGGGAAGTTGGAGTCCGTTCGCGCTCTGGGAACGAGTTGTTGAATGTTTATACTCCAATTCGCACTCTGGGAAGTTGGAGTCCGTTCGCGCTCTGGGAAAGAGTTATTGAATGTTTATACTCCAATTCGCACTCTGGGAATTTGGAGTTAGTCGTAGGACAATCGTGTGTTGGTTCAGTTCAGCCTTTAATGTGATGGCTTGCCCTCGAGCTGGGGTTTCACTTAATGAGTGGCCGGTCGTATCACAGTCACTCGCTATTTGAATAAATTCCATTGTTTGATGAAATTTAGCTCTTTGTGTGTTGTGATTATTGAACGTTGCATTCGGTGAATCACAGCTCTAGCTTGAAGAGATAGTATTTTATTGCTGAAATTAGAAAATACGGCAAAGTCAGTGCCTTATTACAAGTTCAAACTTCATAATGTAAAGAAAATTATAAAGTATTCATAGGTTGAATAGAGCCTATCATGCGTAGCAATGGCGAAGGTTATCGCTTCTCCAGGCTCTTGGCAAAATAGGACCGCCCAATGTCGACAGCAAGAACAGGTCATCCCCGAGTTTTTGCTCAATCACACATGGCCCTTCCCACGTTGGTTTCACGTGCAATGGTGTTGAGTGTACTCTTCCGTAGACGAAATCACCAATTTTGAAGGTTTGGGGTTGAACATTGACATCGTGCGACCGGGAAACTCGCTTTCGGAGTATGGCAGTTCTTAAGTCGGCCTGGTCTCCCATAACAACACCAACTCCTTTATTAGTGGGGAATTTTAAGGTTAGGCACCATAGGGCGATAACAGCCTTGAATTCAGCAAGGGCTGGTCGGCCTAAGAAAGCATTGTACGGTAAATCTATGTCCATCACCACGAATCACAATGTCCGGACTCTGCAACACTGTCCATTTCCCAACTCCATCGGTATTTCTAGTTCTCCGACGGGTATGGCCGCACTCCCGTCGAATCCGCGGATACTAGTTCGGCATGGTTTCAAGATTTTAGCATTCAGATTCATTTGGTCGTAGGCTCGCTTATATATTATATTCACGGAACTTCCGCTGTCAACCAGAATCCTTTTCATCCACACATGGCCTACCTGAGCTGATATGACTAGTGGATCGGTAGTCGGGACTATGATTCTGTCGTCATTACTACACTGAAATACGATGTCGTCAGTCATTACTTTCTTTCGTTTGATCGGAACTCTATCTTTCAAATTTCTATAGCATGCAGCATCCGCATATCTAGTAGGACTGGCATATGACTTCATCTCATCCCAGCTTCGCTTTGTTGGATGAGGGAAACCTCCAACAGCATTTACTACTAACCTCCAACCGGTGGGGGTGGAGTCTTCCTGCATCAGATGATTGGATTCATTACTTTGATTTGATGGGCCCGCTTCTCCCGGCTGCGGCGTCTGAACAAACTGTTCCAACTTCTTTTCTCTGATCAATTTCTCAACGAGATCTCGTAAGTGACGACACTCGTTCGTATTGTGCCCGTAGCTTTCATGGAACCTGCAAAACTTTCCCGTCTGGATTTGCTTCTCTGACGACGGTCTTGATGCGGATTTTTGGTACTGAATTGTATTACAAGTTTGTAAGTACAAGTCCTCTAGTGATGTATTCAGAGGAGTGTAACCGTCAAACATTGGATTCTTGCGCTGCGGGCTATGATTTTGATCTCGCTTTTTAATTCGATTCACGCTCTCTCTTCGCCGAGCTTGTTTGTTTTTAACATTCAGCTGAACTTTTCCGGAGCTCTCACCGGACTGTTTGATAGCAACATTGTTTTGGATCCCTTCCGTACTTGGTCCTACATCAGTTTGCTTCTCAGACTGTTTCGCGTCTTCCCTTCTTAGGAATTGAGCCGCCTTGGCATGGAAACGGTCCAACGATGCAGGTGGTTTTCCAGCTAACCAGTTGCCAAACTCAGAATCGGGGTCGATCCCCTTAGTCAGCGCTATAAGGATGGAGTTATCGTTTGGATTGCTGATCTCCACACATGCAGTATGGAATCTCTCTAAGTAGTGTCTGAGCGTTTCTCCAGGAGCTTGGGTGACGCTGGACAGAGTATTGACATCCTTTGGCCTTGCGACGTGCATGCGGAATTATTCAACGAATTTTGTGGCCAGCTAGTCTAATGAAGAAATGGATCGAGGTGGCAGTCGAGTGAACCACATGGTTGCGATGCCCCCCAAGGATATGGGGAAACTACGACACTTCACTGCATCGTCAGCTATGGCAGCGGTCATTGACCACTAATATTTCAGAATATGTTGGTTGGGGTCGGAGTTTCCCTCGTACATGGGTAGAGTTGGCATCCTGAATCGCCGTGGGGGTTCAGCAGTAAGGATATCGTCCAAAAAAGGAGTGTGAATTCGGGAAACTCCCCAATCGTCATTTGTGAATCCCTGGCTCTCATGGATCATCTGACGTATCATAGTTGAAAGATCCGGTATTTGCGCGTTTTGTGCGGCTTGCACCGGAGTATGATTACGTTCCATATTTTGGGGTTGAACTGGATGTCGTCGACGGTCCAAGCCTTGCCTTCTTGGCTCATAGTCCTCTGGGACGTATGGTTCAGGAGTACGTCCGCTATGACGACGGTCCAGGTTCGACTGATCTTGGATGTCGACCCTTGGTTTAGCTGCAGCGTTATGGTGCGGTGTTCTGCGGTGTGGTGAGGGACGGCACCTCCTTGGGAGGAGGGTCCGGTTTGGAAACTGGCTGATGGACCAACTCTCAGTTGTCAACGGTCAGTGTTGGTTGATCTCCAACGGCTGGAATGTGACTCCCATCTAGCCGGGTTGTGGAGATCGATTATGATAATCAGAAGATGAAGAACTTTCGCTGGAGGAGTGAGAAGCATGGTCTCTCGTGGATCTCTTTCGATTCTGGCGATCCAGCTTGTTGATCGGCTCGGCATTAGCACGTAGCTGTTCTACTAGTTGTTGCCGACTCTGGGTCAGCTCTTGGAGTAGTAACTGTAACTCTTGTCAGGTAACCGGACCTGACAGTTCCGAGTGTCCGGTGACATCTTGATTAGATGGAGGTAGTGGAGCAGGATTATGTCTATCCTGTTATTCTTGATTGACAGCGTTTGAGGTGGTTCTTGTGCTAACCATCTTGAAAGTTGAATTCCTTTCCTAGACTTTGTGCAAATCTGAATAGAAGGGAAGGAAGTTGGATTTGATGATCTGGATCTCTCTCTTAGATTTATTCAATCCGGTATCGATGACAGATCCAAAGAGCAGGAGAAAATCTGGGTTTTCTCAGTGAAAGCACCAAAGTGTTTGCACCAAAATTGGTCACAACACTCTTCGGAAGTCGTTGAACAGATAATAATGAAGAATGTAAATTCAAAGCAAGTATTATCTAATAAAAACTCCAATCAACAGTAAAGTAAATGCGTAGACAAGCGATTTATAGTGGTTCGGCGTGTTGCCTACGTCCACTGTGAAGTTTTTTGCAGTATTATTGATTCTCTTTCAATGATTACAAGTTGTTCCAGCAAGTTACAACTGGAAATTTGAAATCAACAGCAAAGTTATGATGTAGGATGATGGAGATCTCGATCCGGCAGAGTCTGGGCGCTTGAGAGTCGAAAGATCCTTTTTCTGTTGGCTCTGGGGCTTTATTTATATGCGTAGGATGCAGATATTTCGCTGAAAACTCGGGAGACCACTTCTGGCACGTGAGGGGGCCCACGCGCCCGGCCTCAGGAAATTTGGGCCCACTTTGGCATCGATTCGAACTCCATTCGAATCGATCATAAAATCATCCAATCGAGTTGAAATTTGGTGTGGACATTCTTCAACATGTATGTAAGCTTCAGTGAAAATTTTGTGGCATTTGGATCAGTAGATTGAGAGATATGATGGATACGAGATGACGTTCTTCGTGCAGTTGTTTGGTTCGAACCCATCCCTTCGAATCGATGGTTTCGAATCGATGGTGTCACATGCTTCTATGATGACGTGGAGCGCAAACCTTGAATCGATCCGGTCTTCACTCCGAGTTGACCGCGTCGACTCCATATATCTCGGCGCGTTCGTACCGATGAATGACACATCACCATGGCTAGTTGACTTGGTGGATTCGAACGAAGCTTCATTGATGGGTTCAAACAAGGCTTCAATGATGGGTTCGAACAAGGCTTCATTGATGGGTTCGAACTAGGCTTCAATGATGGGTTCGAACAAGGCTTCATTGATGGGTTCGAACAAGGCTTTATTGATGGAGTCGAACGACCGATGCTTGATGGATACGAACTTGCGTTTCTCTTATGGATACGAGCTTTGTAACTTCTCCATAGATACGAGGTCCATCGATACGAACTCGATGGATTCGAAGTTGATGGAGTCGAATCCGAGGCACTTTGATGGATTCAAAGTTGATCGATACGAAGGTGATCGGTTCGAACCAGTGTTCGGTGATGGATTCGAAGACACCTACAACGATGGATACGAAACCAGTGCTTTTCACTTCAAATTGAATCAATCATAACTTGAGCGTATGAACTCGGATTGACTTGAAATTTGAAATGCTGACTTCTATGATCTTTCTAGTCGTGTCCTATCAATTGTAGCTCAATCTGGACTCGGAAAAAATTCAACGACATCCATGGTGAAACGAAGTATGACCAATCTCTGAGACGAAGTATGAAATCTTTATTTTCGTTTTTTACATGAAAGATATGGATATAAGGATTTGAAAATTTCTTACTTCGAAGAATTCTGAACTATATTCCACTTCGTATGTTCATTTGAGCTTTTGACGCGTAAACACGAACTACCGTTACGCGATGCATCAAATTTTAGTTTTTTTATATCCATATCCAAACTTTGCCGAGACAAGTTTAAACATATAGGAATCATTTCTAAAGTATTTTCAAATATTTTTCAAGGTATAAATGATTTCATATCACATTTCATTTCTTTTGGAAAGTGACTTCCATGTGATTATATGTCGTGTAAATCCGTGACTTGTTTCAACATATATTTTCAATATACAACTAATAAACATCCAAAACAAAGTTTATTACCATTTTAACATATCCAGACATGTCAAATAAACATGCAAATCAATTTAACAACTTTTTATTACAATGTCACATGATTGTCATTTATGTACATTTTTGCTTACTAACTTTTGCAAATGACTTAAAGGTGATTGCTTTCTTTTTCAAACATTTATCAAATATCATTATTAACATCCAAACAATATTTATAACTTGCAAAACATCATATAAACATTTTCTATTTAACAGTTTAGAGTTCTCACCTTTTGTCGCTTTCAAACTAGTTTTAAACTTTTCTTACTTTACTAAACTTTTCTTTAAGCTCTTTAGAACTTGCTAAACATCCGTGTACTTGCCTTAGGAGGCCACAACCATGCTTGAAAGGAAAATTATGCTCAAGCATTTGTTGGAAAGGGGCGTGAGCAATAGAAGGGGAGAGGAGGAATTTTAAAGTGGTTCAGACAGAATTTTGTTTATATATATTTTTTTGAAAATATTTTGGCATAACTTTGTTAAGGTTGGAATCCATTAAAAGAGTCAGAAAAAGGTTGAAATTTTGAGAAGAAGAAGAGTGGAAAGAAGTGAGAAAGTGGGTGTGTATTTATAGAAAAAATTTGGATAAAAATATTATATTTGACAAAAGACCAAAATATCCTTTACTTACTTTTAAAGTAATCTTATTTTTCAGCACCTAACATCACCTTTCTAATCTTTACTTTATTTCCTTATCACTTAAGGAGTAAGAAAACATAAAGTAATAATGATGTTTCTTTTGATTTGACATGTTTTGTTTTTATTATTTTACTTTTTCTAATTATATTCTAGTATTTCCTAATTGTATTTTAATAAAAGTAAACCTAATTAGCAACTTAATTAATACTTATTACACTTATATAAGTGTACATGAATATTAAAATAAAGGTGCAACAACGTTGCGACAACTTTAAATCGACAAAACGTTGTTTTTTGACAAAATGTTCTACGTTCATATTTTGGAGTTTTAGTTAAACTATTCATTTATGTAAACAAAATTCAAAAATAAATCTGTATAGTGTTATTTAAAAATATAAACACTCATAAATAAATTAAAATAATTATTAAACCATTTAAACTTACTTTACTAAAATTCGGATTATGTCACTTTTGCCGATATAAGCAAATGTTACTATTTTTATGTATAATATAATTCTATTTCCAAATCCTATCTAATATTGTTTGAATCATAAAACCTTTTATATGTTATATTTAAAATCACTTTAAATATTAGATTATGAAGTGGTTAAATTTTGGTCGTTATAGATTTCTAGGTAGATAGTGACTAAACGTATTTGCATTTTTAATTATAAATATAAATATATATATATATATATATATATATATATATATATACCCTAAGACCCAAAGAGATATTCATTCTTTTGAGAAAATCAACAATTGGAAAGAGTTTGGGAAATAGTTTTTTACATCGAAGTTTGGATTGTAGAAATCTAAAGAGCTAAAGGCCCTAGAATGGCAAATATTTTAGATATACAATAGATTCAGTATAGAAAGGGGGTAGACCTCTTAAAACAATTGTCGATTTATAATTTTTGTAGAAAAGTGGATTTGGTGGTAAGGCCTTAGAATAAAAAGAAGCATAAGAGAGGAAATGGATTAAAAACATATATAACTGGATTGAGAAGAATGACTTCGTAGACATATTTGGGAAAGTATAAGGAAAATAAGAACCCACTTTGAGTCTAGCCCAATAATTAAACTTTTAAGAATTGAAAAAAAGAAGATTTAGAGAGTTTTCAAGTTTTAAACTAAAAAATTTATGGCTTTAAATATGTACTAGTTTAAGCATGGAAAATTGCGTGAAAACAATTTTTGAAAGAAAAAGAGACATTATTAAGATTTGGAAAATTGAAAAACATATAGGTAACATGTTTGATTTGTACATATTTTGTTTTGAAAAAGAAAAGGTAGTTTGACGGAAAAAAGTTATGGTTTAAAATAGGAAATATGTAGAGAACTTTGTAGTTTTAAAAATATATATTATTTATTTTGATTAAATCCATAAACTAGTGTTTTTGGGTTGTAGTAACGATGTTTTATGCAACATCTATTTTGACCCAAATAAAAATATGTTTTGAAGATAATTTTTAGGTACAGAAATAAAGTGATTTTATTTAAACAAGTATATGAAAAATATTTTCTAGTTCTCAAGATATTAAAACAGGTTAGAAAATGAGTTCTTTTGAAAAAGGTTGTATGTTAAATTAATAAATTTAGTAAGAAATATCTGCTATAAATGAATATAGATTAAACGTACTTTAATCTATTGGAATAAAATGAGTAATGATAAAATTTTCTATGAATCACAAATAAAGTTGTTTTGTGCAAGTTATAGGGGAATACGTGAAAGAGATGCACAAGGTATGGAAAGCGCCATATTTTGTATAGCCTGTTTAGAAAAAAAATAAATAAATAAGTTCCTTGTAATTTCACATAAGCAAGAAATCCTCCTTTAAAGGATTCATAAAAGATTTTAGCATTAATGGTTTCTCATAAGAGACGGTAATTCCAATATATTAAGATATAAAACAATTAAGTGTAGTAAGTTAGAAACTTCTCCAAGGTTAAGTAATTGGAAGATTGTAAAATTAAGGGATTTTTGATGAAATAATTGTCCTTATCTACTCCAGTTTTAGTAAATTTGAAAATCAATGAAAAGAAGATATTTTGAAAACATGTGAGGACATTTTTTGAAGCCAAGAAAAAAGAAAAATGTTTTAAAAACAAGAAAGACATGTTTTAAAGAAAAATGGTTTGGTGGAAAAGTAAATAAGTTTTTAGAAAGATAAAATTTGAAGTAACCAAGTACCTTTGAATTTCATAGAAAATTAAAAATAACATTTTCAAAGGCAAGAATTTTGGGATTTGGTGTTTCAAAAATTTTGAAGCTTTAATTTTTGAATTAAAATGATAAATACAAAACCAAACCAGACTTTGAAATATGGAGTAAATAGGAATCATTTCCTAAGTGTAACAGGAAAAGCGTAAGGCTATAGCTGCAATCACTCCTAGTAGTAATAAAAAAAGTTCCCGTAAGGTGTATAGACAATAGTGTAAACCTAGAAATGTTGCTTCATGTGTGTGGACTATAGAAGAATGGTGAAATGATATTAGTAAGAAGGAAAGACACACATGGTTGGGATAGGTAGACCTTAGTTGGGGAAAAATAAAATAAAGAGAAAATTTCCCCAAGCTTTGTTGTCTTTTTAGATAGAGACTGCATAGATTGAAATTTTGATCCATTGCAGTTAATGAGACTTAGTTATTCCTTTTTGAGCCTGGAATAGAAGAGATAAGTAGATCTTATTCTTCATGAGTAAAACACCGTAAGTTGATAACAAACAATAAGCGGTAGGAGGAGCATATGAGTTACTTGAATTCCTAGAGTAGGACATTTCTATGTCAGAATGGACATGGTCCTAGACCTCCTAGCCCTAGATGATAGCTGTGTTTAATTGTTATGCTAAAAGAAAAGCAAATAAAATGTAACTAAAAGAAAACGGTAAGATCAAAAGAAAGCAGCAGAAAAATCAATAGAAATAAAGGAGAATTGCAAAAGAAAAATATATTTTCCTATAAAATAAGCTTGGGAAAAAGTTTGAAAAGAAAAATCTTTCTTATGTAAACCGTGCTTTGGAAAGAAAATAGAGATTTTATAGGATAGCGGCATAAGTTCTAAGTACGGAGAGAGAGGTATGCAAAAGTAAAACGGCGAAATGTAAAGTTTTTCCATTTCTTACCTTCTTTCTGACATAAGAAATCGAGTTCGAAAAATTCGATTTTTCTGAAATTCGAGTATTAAAAGTTGTGTGGTAGGATGTGGATGGAAAATTCGTTGAACTACACCTCTATTTAGTCGGAGTGTGGGAAAAATTGGATGAAAAATGTTTTGAGTTTTAAAAAGATTGCATTCATATAGAAATTGCAAGTATATTTAGGATGTGTGCATCATGTTTTAAAGGAATTTCTAAAACAAAACGCATTCATATAGGAGGTATCGCTTAGAAATCCACGTACACACATATATTATGTATTGAATACCACTTTTGCACAAGAACACGGATGGTCGCAAAATTGGATGTACAAAAATGGATTTGATTAATGGGAGGAATTACATAATTTTACCCTTGTCGAATTTCGAGGACGAAATTTCCTAAAGGAATTTTTATTGGAGAGTAATATATAACATGTGTGTGTATGTGTGAACTAATATTAGAGAGTAATATATAATGTGTGTGTATGTGTGTGTGTGTGTGCATCAGACCTCAATTTGAATAGGGTTACATATAAATGTAACAAATAAATGTTCCAATTCAAATCTGGATAAAAAATAATATGCATATTATATATATGTATGTATGTATGTATGTTAATTGAATGATGGAATTAATTGACATGCAATTAATGAAACGTTACAACGTGTAAAGTAATAATTAAGGAAATTAACTAATAGAGGTGACATGTAATCTATTAATGGGGCTATTAATTAGGATTGTTACATAACCAGTAGAAAATGTCAATATAGGTAGTGTATTGTTGCACATAAAAAATTAATTGAAGGATCAATTAAGTAGAGGATTAATTAGAGGATTGGTGGGTTGCATCTATTTAAGAGAGTACGAAATGTAATTCCTTCCATCAGCCGTTACTTTCTTTATCTCTCTCTTACAGTAAATAATAGATTCTTTCTTCATTCTTTTCTCCTATTTCTCATAGATCTTCACCAAATAAAATATATGTGAACAAAATAGAGAAATTGCAACAAATTAAAGGAGAGAACTTGTAGAACGGCATAGTAACTTTAGAAGATAGAGATTTAATGCTAAGGACGACAGGTGTATGAATTTAATTATATATCTTTTATGTTTATGATATATTATCGTTAGATTCCCATTAAATAATTTTATTCGGTATTAATTTTAGTAATTAGTTCAGTTAATTAGTTACGCTGAGACTGCAAATTGTATAAGAAAGCTTATATTTAATTAGTATTAGGCTAACAATTAGAAAGGCATAAACCTAAAAGTAAGAAATTTACATTTATTTACATATATTTTAAAAGTTGAAATTTAGCTCGTAAATGCTAGCTTATTTTTATTCCTTTTTACGCGAATAAAATAGTTAAAGAGAAAAGGTCGTAAATACGGACTAAAACACAAAGAACACTAGATTTACAGAAATTAGATGTAATATAAGAAAAGCTAAAATAAGAAGAGAAAAATAGAAATTTGTAGTAAATTATGCTAAACCAGGAAAGAATAAATAAAAAGGGAAAATCTAATAACTTGATTTGGAAGTAAGTGATAGATTAATTGATTAGTTTAGACAAGAGAATACATTTCTATGTTTAATATTTAAAAGATAACGATAAACGTAATTGCAAGAATAAAAGAAAGAAAAAGGGAATTAGTGTAAAATAGAGAAACTATTGTACTTTACACTACCAAAAATGTAAAGCAATAGTAAAAGAGATATCTTGCAGTTATGGATTATTGCTTATAGCATTATTTGGTATTAAAATATGAAAATGGATTTTTAGCATAGTTTTTGTAACCAACCAAATTGAATAGAACTACTTCCTAGAATATAAGAAGTTGGAGTGAAGAATTAAAGGAATTAAAGAAGAAATCAAATTAATTATTAGACAAGA
This sequence comes from Allium cepa, assembly GCA_030765085.1. NCBI lineage: Eukaryota > Viridiplantae > Streptophyta > Magnoliopsida > Asparagales > Amaryllidaceae > Allium > Allium cepa. The sequence goes on along the minus strand of CM060938.1, from coordinate 365,915,180 downwards.
TTAAAAGCTTTGCATTTACTGCATGGGTAATAGAATAAAAGTAAAGCAGTTATTATGATAAGTAAATTTGTGACAATCAGACGTAATCCCAAGCCAAGATTGTCATATAACATAAGGGAACTAAAGAGAATTCAATATAATAGTAAAAGAAGACAGACTATAATAGAAAAAAGACACTTGTAATTATATTTATGATAGATAGAATATAAAAGAGAATAAAAGAGATAATTACAAGTAAAATTATAACATAGGTTATAATTAAGTAGAAAGAATAGAAAATACTTATTTTAAGACTTAAATGAAGTTAATAAGCAAATAGAGCAAAAATAATAGAAGAGACTTATTTTAGTAAACTTAGATCTTAGATTAAGTTAATAAGCAAGATAATAAAAGTGGCCCATACCAACAGCATTCCCTTTTAGCCAAGAACTAATGGTTTCACAATAGTAAGGTAAGGCTGGGATAAGATTATGCTAATTAGGGTAAATAAGTAGCCAACGGAATAAGAAAAGTAAACGAAGCGCAAAATAAAAGATTAGACCTACGGTCTAATAAAAGAGTAAGATGCGTTTGGAGCAGCCCAACGGATGAAGAGCCTAGCGAAGCAGTTCATCACATATTTCAGCAAGGAAGAAGCACGTCCAACTTAGTTATTTTGGGCTAGAAGGAAGTACGAGACTTCAATGGAAAGTGAGGGTACTCTAGGATGGCCCTCTGGAGTAGGCGTAGCGGAGTAGTCCTCCAAAGACAGGTCTATAGGTGTTCCATCAAAACAGTATGCCTTGATTGCTTTTTGCAAGGCAGGACCATTGTAGGAAGTCAAAAGGGGTTGATGTTTGGAGTAGGATATTTGTATGTCCCAATACTTGCAAGTAAATTTTAGTGGGCAAGACTCAAAAGGATTGTCGCATGCGGATATCGGTCTAGCATCAAAACCAGGAAGCGATTTTAGGAAAGACTAGAGCTAAACCAACAGTCCAATGAACCTTCCACTATCGAGGCATTGGATGAGTGGCGCATCCAATTGGATGTTTAGATTGCACATAGTAGGACACCACTTAGCTCTTTAGAGATCTTTCAATTAGTTGAGGGGTGGCTACGTGGGGCCATAACCATGATAAGGAAAGAGACGGACCAAATAGAATACCTGTATTGTAAGCCTAACAGGCCTGCCCTTTACAGAAATAGAATATCATCGATTGAGTTCCATACAAGGTAGACCTTATTAAGCGGGATTCAGGGTGTAGACAGAATGATTACGTATAGTTCTCAATATACGCACTAGGTGGTACATTGTGGATGTTTGAGCATTAGTATAGACTAGTCTGGATGCAGATTTACGTTTTCAAAATAGACGACGGAACATCTGTATTCTATGCCTTATGAGGCAGCCCTTTATAGATGCAGTCATAGAACGCTATAGTAGCAAGACGATGGAGTCCTTTGCAAGAAGATACGGAAGGTACTATGGGTAGTATCTAGAACCGATGTTGTCATGGGGCATATAGCTATATATATATATATATATATATATATATATATATATATATATATATATATATATATCAATTATTAGGTTTTAAACTACTAGGGAGTAGATGGGCATGATTTATGCAATGTGGTGAGAGTATAATAAACCCAATAAACCTAATATAACGGTAAATGGATATAAAACGATATATGTAGAATTAAGCTTTGAATTGTATAATTTTTCCATTCACCAGAACTTTAGTTCTGAACCCCTCTTCATAACATCCTACAGGTTAGGTAGATGGCGGAGACTTTCCAGCTTTGTGACACTTGTTTAAAAAAAATTATTTTATTGGTGAGTATTTACTTACTACTATATTTTATTCAGTTCCGCCGTGAGATATTTATTTGAGGTCTGATATATTTATCTTTGCCTATTTTGCAGGATACCAGATACCCTCCTCGGTTTTCATTACGCTTGGATTTTAGCATTTTTGCAAAAAATCAGGACTCACTGGGATTCGAGTTGTTACAATTTGCTAACTTGATATTTACTGGATTTGGAATTAATGTCCTAGATAACACGGTTTTAACTCAATCAAATTTATAAGTTTTGAATTAAGAAATCTTTGTTAAGATTTAATTGAAATGATTTTAGAATTGTTTTCCAAAGTGAAAAATGAAATGGTTTCGAATTATTCTTAGTTTAAAAGGGGTTTTAAGTAATCAAGGAATTAATAAGAGAGATTTAATAGTTCTGCATACACCGAGAAGAATGTTTTTAAAAATATATATCTCCAGAAAAGATTTTGATAAAAAGGAATTAATCAATTAAAGAATGATCCTCTATTCAAAAGACATCTTTTTATCGATGATTCGATCGAAGGAACCAGGGTCAGATATTAGGTAATTCCTAATCGAGAACCACTTCGAACCAATGTTTGCATTCAAATGAATACCTGATAAAGAGATTGAAGGATGAAGACCGAGGATTCTCAGGGTGAAAAGACCGCTTGTTGATAATTCCGAATAGTACTAAATTAGCAGTGGTCCCTTCATTTATGAAACTCTTTGGGTTACAAGGACATCTCGCTACAAATTCTAGGGATAATTCTCAACAGGATGTGGTAGGAGGGTACCTTTGGTTTCATTCAATCCCAGAACAAACTTGTATGGATGAATGTCTGACACTGCATTCTTAAGATTTATCGTTGACTTTTATAACGATACATTTGTTTGGTGGTGGAGAAGGCAACTCTCTTAGCTTAACACCCTTCTCCGAGACGTATGAGCTTGGAGGTTATGTGTTTGTGGAAGTCAATAGGAATCGATGAATGGCGATGTAAAGTGAAATGTACTAAGTAAAATGCAATTGTTACCTCAGACCTCACACTTAGAAATGGTCGAAACAAGGTAGATGTGGCAAGGCTATGTGGTTCGCGACCATTAGGATATAATCATCCCCTTCTAGATATATTTTCCACAATGACGTTCGGGTTTAAATTATTATGGATGTATGTTGTGAGCGCCCTCCGATAGGTCCGGAACGATCGGGGTGATGACATATTCGCTACTATCTAGTGGGAAAGGTAGGCTAGTCTTGTGTTGGTAGAGGGCAGATGTTCTGTGCCTCGATACATTCCTCTAGAGATGTACTGCTGGAAGGTAGTCCCTTCACCTGGTTATTTGTATGGAAACCCATTCTCCAATAAAAGTTTGTTATATTTTAGATGTAGAAAGCCTTGTATTACAAGGTGGTATGCTGGAATTTAATAGGTTTACTTACAAAATGTTTTTAATGGAACATCATTATAAATAATATCCCTTATTTATACGTATTAATGATTTTGTTATCATAAGGTAACCCATTCCGTGTTAATGTGCGGCTTGGTCTTATAAGATACTCTTTGTTTTCAAAACGCGTATTATGAGTTCTCACACCAGTCCCATGACTGACCCGAAGTTTATTTTCCGTATCCTTAAACTCTGGGTGCCCTAGTTTTCCCGGGCAGCCTAGTAGTCAGATTTAGCTTAGAAGAAATCTGGATGGAGCTTGAAGCATTGAGTTAGAAGATTTTTTTGAAGATTTTGGTCTATTTCCACTGCACTCTTGAACTATGGTATTCCGCATTTTTAAGGACAGTAATTTATAACTTTCCATGTTTTTAACTCTGATAAATGTTTTTTAATTTCCACTGTAAAGTTTTTATTGAAATAACACATGTGAGATTCTATTTTATCTTTATTTTTCTTTCTTACTCTTAAGAATTCGCTTCTCCGGCACTTAGAATTACAGCACACGAATACCTTGGATGTATTAATGTCGATTTTCGAGAGTCGAAGAAATGGGTCCTCACATCATGGTAGTAGAGCTTAGGTCGAGTGAAAACCTGAGCCTGTTAAGGGGTAAAAGACTCATTAGAAATAGGGTTAGTGATAACTAATATGAGTAACTCATTAGAGATAGGGTAAGTAACGCCCTAGAATGAGTTTGAGAGTATATATTAGATGTGAGCACGTATCTGTTAATATCATATACAAATGAATTTAGTTTTATATGAAATCATTTTTACCTTATATATATGTATGTATGTATGTATTTGAAAAGAAAAAAATATTTTGGTAAAATTTTCAAAGAGTTTTATTGAAATGATAAATACTTTATACAAATAATCTGAAAACTTGTTTAGAAATAAATCTCGAAACATTTTCTGAGTATTGACCAAAGATCTCTACCAAAGAATACGCTAGCAATTACCTACTACTTGTGTCTAGAAAAATAATTATTTGCCTTATAGAAACCGTATGGGGGTAGTTACGCGAAAGGGGAGTCTTCTAGAGTGAGATGGGGAAGAAGGATAGCCTTATTATTAACTCTAGCGACGAAGAGGACCAACCAGAATATCCACCTAGAAATGGCAGGTTTCAGATCGAAGGAGAATATGCCCCGTACACTCGGAGGGGTGAAGATGATGCCCAATGGCCGGAATGCTTATACCGCCCCTAGCTTCAGAAGTAATTATGATCTCTAGCGACAATGAAACCTGGTAAGCCTTGGGGGAAATTGAAGAGCAGATCCTGGTAGCTCCATTTTGGAACTAATAGACGAGATCGAGCCAATGGAAGAAGAATGAAAACCCGTGGAAGAGGAAATAGAGCCCATTGAGGAAGAATCAGAGCCGATGGAAGACCCTAATGCTATCATATCAAGCGAATGTACCAATGTAATATGGGATATGGACAGGGAGCATGTCGTATGGTAGGAGGGATCATCCAGTTCATATATAAACTAGAACGAGATAGAAAGCAACAATGAAGAAGCAACAAAAGAAGAAGATAATAAGGGGGTCGAAGAATTTGAGAACCCTTGGGAGAAAAACGTGCAAGGCTTAGAGGAGTTAAAAGAAGAAGGAGTCATTGCTGGAATACCAGTCGGCATGGGACATGTCCCATGAAACCAGCCATTGCTACCCCGGTAAAGGGAGAGATACTAGAAGAAGACAGCGATAAGGCCGACGAAAAACTGGATAGCGCTGAAGAAGGAGAAGGTGAAGTGATGATTGACCTTAAATGTTGGAGTCCACCATTATCTTCGGACTTAGAAGAATAGGAGTAACATTTGGGGAAGTAAGGATAATTCTAGTATATATGAGTATGGATGGGATGGTTATTTTTGATTTAATGTTTTGAATTGTATTAGAGTAAGGAGGGGAGGGTGATGTGCACGTAGATGTGTATATTATTACATATATATTTATTCTACTTTTATTTAAATAAATGTCATAATTGGGTATGTTTACATGTTTAGAACCATATTTCAAATATGCTTTAAAATCATCACTCATATATCAATGGGCTATAAAATAATGTGCATGAAATAATTTAGAGAATATTTACTTGCAAACTTCTTTTTAATTCTAGGAATTTTTGGATGGAAATATGAAGGTGTTTCATGAAGATACACATGCACAAGGATGGAAACAAAGGAATGAAAATGGAAATAATTCAAACCATGCATCATGGAGGATCCCACCTACCCACTTACCTTAATCTACAATTAGAAGCTAATGCACAAGTTAGTGAGGGTTAAAGTTTCATGCATACTTGATGATGGATCAATTAAAGACTAATGATTACTTGGTGGTCACACTTCCTCAAGGGTAGTTTGGGTAGTTCCCAAAATAAGATTAGGGTTTCAAACCTTGTATAAATACCCCATATGTTCATGTAATCAACCTCTTAGTCTCCTTTGAGCCTTCTCTTTAGTTATTTTAGTATTAGGCTCAAAAACTAAAACATAAGCTCTCTTTCTATTTCATGGCTACTTAGCCATTTTCTTCTTCCTATGTAACTTCTTCTTAATGCAATTTTAATTCTTACTCTTTTTTATTTAGATGCTCTTTCCTCTTATGTTAGTAGCTTAGTTTCATTTCTTATGCAAGTAGATTAGCTTTTATTTTAATTTAATTAGCCCCCTTTTTACTTAGCTTGCATTTTCTTCTTATTTTTATTCATGTTGAATGCTCCATTTGTTGAAATGATAACAAACATAAGAGGTTAAACTCCTTCAATTTATGGTAATGGAGCTCTCTTAATCATGTAGATTCGATATTTTGATAATTTTTTATCTCTTTTTGTGCTTAATGGAAATGTATGAACGGGTTAAACTTTGTTGTTTTAGCTTTGAATTTGACAGCCTATGTTGTTGACACCAAATAGGCTATGCTTAACCAAATAAAAACAAAAATTACCACTTCATCTACGTATGATTATGTAATGAAGTGAATTTTAAAATCAAAATTTGATGGTTTATATTTCTAACCAATAGTTAATAGATCATGCTTAGAATAGATTTTATTTTCACGTTCATTATCATTTTTATGAGAGTTAAGAACTGGTTCAAATAGGTGTGTTATAGTTTGATGGTTTATATCGCTCTAATTAATAGTACAAATGTTCCATACTTATGATAAACACATCAATTAAATTCACTAATGACCAAAAAAGAGAGATCATAATTTTATGTTGTGTTGATTTATGTCATCATGAGAAGGGATTTGCCTCTAAATTTGCCTCACAAACTCTCATATTTTTATCCATTTCCTTTTGCTATTTTATTTAAATCTTTTTAGCTTAAAAATATCTTAAAATCTTGGTTAAATTTGACTGAATTATAAGTCTAAACAATTTCCTACGGATCGACGTGTACTGTCCACGTAATATAATTGCATGTCTTGCGCTTGCGGTTAATTTTTCATTAAATTTGATCGATTATTTTTCTAATCCGATAGAGATTTAGCCATAAAACAAGTTTTTGAAGCCGTTTCTGCGGAATTTTATTTTACTTTATTTCTATTTTTCGAATTATTTTTTGTTCGATTTTTATTGTGTTTTCATTTTGTGTGTGAATTTGCGTTTAAAAAAAAGAAATCAAAATTTGTGTTAATTGTTGCTTGCATTTTTTTGTGTTTGTTTGCACTTATTGCTTTTCTATTTTGCATTTACAATTTTCATTTAAAAAAAGAAAAGAAATTTTTTTTGGTGTTTTTTTATTTTATTTTTTGTCTGCATTTGATATGGTGCTTGTTGTTGTTCTAGACATCTGCATTATATATATATATATATAGCACACACAATTTCAAACAAAATTAGTTTATTGCATTTACACTTTCACAATTAATTTTCATTTTTCTTCTTTTTCTTACATATACAAAATACAAAATATTCAAACTGTGCATATAATAGTGCATTGTTGCATCTTTGTGCATATCACAACATCTTTTACATAATTTATGCCTGCCATCTACAGACCTACCACCTTAGCCACCATCACACAAAACATCACAATCCTTCTGCTAGTTCACAAACAACATACCACACATCACTAGTTACAACATCCAGACTACCTCTATACTTCCCTGCTGCATTTCATCCTTCTACCACATACAAACATAAGCATCCACCTCAAACCAAACAGTTCACACCATAGCACGTACCCCTCAACAGCACCTGCTCTGCCATCCTCCATCAACAGTGAACATCACCACTTCTTCCCTTCTAACCATACCTCCCTCATTAAACATACATCCACTGTCATCTCAAACATGTCCATTCACTGTCATCTCAAACACATTCATTCATTAACTACTTCTGCCTCACATACCATCACACACTTGCTATACAACAACCCATTGGCCACACTAACATACTTCTACACAACCCTCATAATTCATCATTTGTTAGCCTATACCATCACTACTGCATCTCCTACCTCGACCTTTCTGCAAATATCCCCTTCAACTAACTTTACTCAACCACCAACCACATGCTTCATCATCACTACCATTAATCACAACTTCATAAACAGCTGCACCTCTTCTCAACTCATATCAAATACCGAACCACTCAACACAGCAGACATTCCACCACCATTGCCTCCACCATATCCAATACAGCCTCACTGTGTGCTACACATCTCACCTACCCATACATCACCCATACCTTTCTGCCTTGCTCCACACTACAGTTGTCCCCTGCTTCACAGCACAAACCTCTCCAACTCCTTGCAACATTAGATCTACAACATCACTGACCAAATAGCCATCTGCTACTCTAACTCTGGCATCACCCTCAATTCTCCCCCTTATCAACATTCCACCATCTGCCCATATCAATATAACTGCCTCTAGTGCACAACCACATCACTACTTTACATCATCCTTCTCTATCATACGTTCAACTTCATCCCACTGTCAAAACATCCCACTGCATCTGATTCATCATCCCTGCTTCAACTTCTCTACCAGCCATTGATTTCAGCAATCATAGGGAAACCATCATCCCCTGATTCATCAATACAAACCACCTACTTCAATTGATTCATTCCTCTGAAACAAAGTCGACCACTCTTCACTACAAACTCCATACATCACTCTATTATTTTACAGCAACCCAAATCACCCCGAATCCCACAGTCAACGTTAACCATGTTGTAATAAATAAATAAATTCTAGATCTGAATACATACAACCCATATTGATTCTATCGAGAAACAAATATATGAAATTAAATAGTTCAGCAGAAGTCGTACCTGAATCCATTGATGTTTGCAAAAAGAAGATCAATTAGGTTTTAGATCTTCCAAATTGACACAAGCTTAGATCTGAAAATTCTCTTTAGAAGAGGGTGGAGAGAATATGAAAAGACTTGTGTAATTTGGGGACCATAACCCCATATATATAATGTGTGACATTTTTCATCTCGGCCCTTCAAAAAACTAAAATTGTCACTCTGGTATCCACACATTATAAATTTACATGACGAATATACCCCTTAAGTCTTGTTGTATTTATTCCAAATAGATCACATAATTAGACTTAATCCCAAGATAGCCCATACATTCAAATATTAAAATATGTGGCCCCATAATGCTGAATTATTCCAACAATCTCCCCCTGGTCCACATATGTAACCTTATAGAATGTATTTAACTTTAAGAGCTCTCAAATAGCTATCTTGACAATATGGTATATCCATAACAATCTCGTCCATTGATTGTGTTAACATAGGATCAAAGCGGTTCTCATTATCGTTAGTGTAACTAAACCCATCAATGGTCACGTATATCAATATAATCAAATGACATAGATCAATCATGTATGTGTAGCACGGAAATTACATGAAATGTGATCTTTACATGTTTATTTCCAACTGGTCCTACTTTACTTTAATGAGATCAAAATCTAAACATAGATAAATAATTTGAGTGCAATTAAAACTTTATTTCTGATCAGAAAAACTGAAGCATATCCACAATCAAAATATAGAGCAATGTCACAAAAGAAATGACTCAGTACAAACTCCCCCTAAACCAAAATATTCTTACATAAAAGATACACCCATTTTAGCAACATGCTTATGAAAGACCTTAGGTGGTAATGCTTTTGTAAGTGGATCCGCTAACATCGAATTTGTCCCAATATGCTTTATGGATATTAACCCATTTTGCACTCTTTCCTTCACAACTAGAAACTTGATGTCAATGTAATTTGACTTACTTGAGCTTTTATTGTTATTAGAATATAATACTGCTGATCTATTGTCACAAAACAACTTTAGTGGTCTTTCACTATTATCTATAATGCGCAGCCCAGTGACAAAATTTTGCAGCCATTTTCCATGATTAGATGCCTTATAGCAAGCCATAAACTCTGCTTCCATAGTGGAAGAAGCTATAAGCGTTTTCTTAATGCTCTTCCATGATATAGCCCCTCCACTCAACATAAATATACATCCTGAAGTGGATTTTCTGCTATCCGGACATCCAGCAAAGTCAGAATCAGAATGCCCAATGATCTCCAACTGATTTGATCTTCTATATGTAAGCATATAGTCCTTTGTTCTTTGAAGATACCTCATAACCCTTTTTGCTTCTTTATGATCCGTTCCAGGGTTACCAAGATACCTGCCTAACACTCCTACAATGTATGCAATATCCGGACGCGTACATACTTAAGCATACATCAAACTCCCTATAGCAGATGCATAAGGGATCTTCTGTATTTCATTAACTTCAAGGATGTTATTAGGGCATTGTTTGAGACAAAACTTATCTCCTTTAGCGACAGGGGTATCACCTGGTTTACAATCTTGCGTGCCAAATCTCTTAAGCACCTTTTCTATATAGTTCTTTAGTGACAATCCAAGAATGCCTCGTGAACGATCACGATGTATTTTGATCCCTAATACAAAAGAGGCATCACCAAGATCTTTCATTTCAAAATTATTTGAAAGAAATCTCTTAGTTTCGTGCAACATATTTAAATCATTGCTGGCAAGCAATATATCATCAACATGTAAAATTAAAAATATAAATTTACTCCCATTAAACTTTGATACACACAGTTATCAATGATGTTTGCGTCAAAACCAAAAGAGGTAATTACATTATGAAATTTGTGGTACCATTGACGAGAAGCTTGTTTGAGTCCTAAATGGATTTCTTTAGTTTGCAAACCATATTCTTTGGATCTTCGACTACAAAGTTTTCTGGTTGCACCATATAAATTGTTTCCTCAATGTCTCCATTGAGAAATGCAGTCTTAATATCCATTTGATGCAACTCAAGGTCAAAATGCGCAACAAGTGACAAAATTATTCTAAAAGAGTCTTTTGATGAAACCGGAGAGAAAGTCTCTTTGAAATCAATGCCTTCCTTTTGAGTAAAACCTTTTGCTACAAGACGAGCCTTATATCTTTCCACTTTACCTTTTGCATCCCTCTTGGTTTTAAATATCCATTTACAACCAATGGGCTTCTTACCTTCAGGTAAAGGGACAAGATCCCAAACTTTATTGCCTTGCATTGATTTATACTCTTCATTCATAGCTTTAATCCACTTTTGAGAGTTAATATCTTGCATGGCTTGGTGAAAGTTGATAGGATCATCTTCCATCAATCCATTATTATCCTCTAACTCTTGAAGAAATACAACATAATCATCCGGAATAGCATTTCTTCTTTCCCTAGTGGATCTTCTTAATGGAAATTCATTTTGAGGTTGTTGAATTTGTTCTTGTGGAACATTAACTTCAACTTGAAGAGGATTTTCTTCAACATTGTTTTGTTGGGGTTCTGGATTCACTTCTTGATCAATGGTAGGAACAATAATCTGCACATTGTCCGAAGAAGTAACTATAGTAGGAATCATAGACGATGATTCCTCCTCAAAAACAATGTTCCTTATTTCATTTCTCCCTCTCAACTTAACATCCTCAAAAAATGTTGCATTTCCCGTCTCAAATATTATCCTCAGTATGGGATCATAAAATTTATAGCCCCTAGATCGCTCAGAATAACCAATAAAGTAGCTACTCACTGTTTTGGAGTCCAATTTTCTTTCATTTGGCCTATATGGACTTGCCTCAGCTGGACATCCCCAAATGTGAAAATTCTTTAGAGTAGGCTGTTTGCCTGTCCGGAGCTCATAAGGCGTTTTAGTAGCTTCTTTAGTGGGTATTCTATTAAGGATATAAATTGTTGTCTTTAATGCCTCTCCCGGAGTGATTTTGATAAGGTAGAATGACTGATCATACTCTTACCATGTCTTTAAGAATCTGGCTTCGTCTCTCAGCAACACCATTCATGCTAGGTGAACCTGGCATAGTGTATTATGGGACTAGTCCACATTCCTCTAGGAATTTGGCAAATGGTCCTAGACATTGTTCACCTGATCCGTAAGATTTACCATAATATTCACCGCCACGATCAGATCTGACAGTTTTAATCCTTTTGTTGACTTGGTTCTCAACTTATACCTTAAATTTCTTGAACATGTCTAAGGATTCTTATTTATCATGAATAAGATATAGGTAGCCATATCTTGAGTAGTCGTCTATGAATGTTATAAAATATTGTTGACCATTCCATGATGCCTCAGGGAATGGCCCACAAATGTCTGTATGTATTAATTCTAAGATGTCAGTTGCTCTATTGACACCTATTTTCTTATGTTTGGTCTGTTTTCCCTTAATACACCCTACACAGACATCAAGGTCTGAAAAATCAACGGATTCCAAAATGCCATCTGACACGAGCCTTTGAATTCTATTTTTAGATATATGACCAAAGCGCTTGTACCACAATGTAGCTGAAGTTTCCTTATTAGCTTTTCTTTTAGTACCACGTGACTCTACATGCAAGGCTTCATTATAAGAGGTATTAACATCAAGCATATATAAGTTATCATAAACACTAAGGGAACTAGTTCCAATAAGAGTTTAATTCATTGATAAACTAAAAGTACCACTCCAAAATGAACAAGAATGACCAAATTTGTCCAACTTAGAAACAGAAACCAAATTCCGTCTAAATGACGGTATAACAAAAGTATCAAATAAATCCAAATAAAACTGAGTTCTTAATAACAACTTAAAATGCCCAATAGCCTCCACTTCTACCGATTTTCCATCACCCACATAGATGTATCTTTCATCATCGGTTGGATTTCGGTAGCCCAGGCAACCGTGCGTAGAAACACTTATGTGAGTAGAAGCACCAGAATCTAACCACCAAGTGTTTCCAGGTACTGTAGCTAAATTTACTTCAGAACAGACCAAAGCAAAAGATGTACCTTTCTTAACACGCCATGCGTGGTATGTGGCACAATCTTTCTTCAAATGTCCAGCCTTTTTGCAAAAGTAACAACCATCAGTCTCCTTTTGTTGTTTCTTTTCAGTCGGACCCTTAGTAGTTTCTTTATGCTTCTTCCTCTTTTTGTCTTTTCCCTTAGAGGTGTATGCTAAATGAGCACTTTCAGCCTTATCATGCTTCAATCTCTCTTCTTCTTGTACACAATACGAAATGAGCTCATTAAGAGTCCATTTCTCGTTTTGACAGTTATAACTGATCTTGAACTGGTTGTATTGTGAAGGAAGAGAAATTAATACCAAATGCACGAGCAAATCATCTGAAAGCTCAAACTTAAGTGCCTTAAGTTTTGAAGCAGTGTTAGACATTTCATAATGTACTCCCTTATGTTTCCTTTGCTTTGATACTTCATGGAAATCAAGCATTGCAAAAGCGTGCTTGTTTCTGCCTTATCGTTTTAGCAAAACGTTTTTCAATCTCAGCAAGGAAATCTTTAGCATTGGTTATCTTTTCAGATACCGCAACCCTAAATGCCTCCGGAATGCCACGCTTTATGATCATTAGACTCTTGCGGTTTGAACGATCCCACCTCTCAAAGTTCTTTATAATATCAGAAGAACTTTCATCCGTAAGAGGGGCGGGTTCATCTATCCTAAGTGCAAGGTCAAGATCCATGCAGCCAAGAACAAGCAATATGTTCTCTTTCCAATCCTTAAAGTTTGTTCCAGTCAGAATAGGAATGTTGTTCAGATTGGCAGATACCGTAGTCAAATTAACTGTAATTTTAAATTAATCAAATATGCTTACATTATAAAACAACTGTAGTAAGTTTAAAATAATTGGTAAGTCTTTTCTCAAGATACCTAGCACAACATTAATATCAAGTCTTTGGACAGTAATATTAACTATAAGTGGTATTCTTGTTGTAATCATCAAATATTAACAATAAATTCAAGTCAAATAATAATCTTCCTTTGGGCCGATTAATTATTTTCTTGTAAAACTTTATAATTGTTACATATTTATCATCACACATGTGTCTCTGATTTGGCCAGATATTAACCTTCCTTTGGGCCGACTAATATTCGCATATATAAATACATACAAATATCTAACATTTTTCATGAGCAACTAAAATAAGAGAGGTCACTTTGGTGACATATTATTTCAATTAGTTCACTTGTAATGTAGGATATTCACAATCAATTTGCAAAAGACGCCAAATAGTATATGAATTTATTTTAACTCCTTCATTTATAAATGTGCCATAAATATCAATGTCAAATTTGACATCAAGGAAACTGTAATAATACATAAATGAATAATACTTGCAATAATAATTAGTATCAGATTATTGCGTACTTTATTTAACTGCTACTATTCAAAATAGAAGGTGAAACATATTAAGTAGTAACAATAAATTACAAAAAAAATGTCAAATCTGACAGCATCAATTAATGTGCTGATTCATAGTGTACAAAAGTAATGAATAGTAAAAGCTTGGTCAATATTTCAACAATGCCTGTTGCTATTTTATGCTTTTGCAGGAGAAAACAAAACCACAAACATGTCATGGTACAATTATTATAAAATATGTAGATGAATTCTTAGATCATAAATCCAATGATACGGTTCAATTAAATCCAAATTGCTATCATTTCAGGAAACTTTTGGTCAAAACAACATAATCCAATATTTATTAAATCTATGGATCCATGTATAATACTGTTTATTAACATGTTTTGAATCACCATAATTGAAGCATTCACAAATCAGAACGAAATAAGTGGATCAGGTGAATCAACCGAAAATTGTAAATCCAAGAACCCTAATTTCATATGTTCTTAAAACCAAAGAATTTCTCAATAAAATCAATGATGGGTGGCTCTGATACCACTTGTTGTAATAAATAAATAAATTCTAGATCTGAATACATACAACCCATATTGATTCTATCGAGAAACAAATATATGAAATTAAATAGTTCAGCAGAAGTCGTACCTGAATCCATTGATGTTTGCAAAAAGATGATCAAATAGGTTTTAGATCTTCCAAATTGACACAAGCTTAGATCTGAAAATTCTCTTTAGAAGAAGGTGGAGAGAATATGATAAGACTTGTGTAATTTGGGGACCATAACCCCATATATATAGTGTGTGACATTTTTCAGTTCGGCCCTTCAACAAACTAAAATTGTCACTCTGGTATCCACACATTATAAATTTACATGACGAATATACCCCTTAAGTCTTGTTGTATTTATTCCAAATAGATCACATAATTAAACTTAATCCCAAGATAGCCCATACATTCAAATATTAAAATATGTGGCCCCATAATGCTGAATTATTCCAACAAACCATCGCCAGAAATTCCCCAATCCCATTGCCAACCACCGAGCAACCTCGAACCAGAACCAAAATCGTTCCTTCATTCACAATCGCCTGCAAATCGAAATCAACCCAGTGCCTTAAATTTTTTAAATTCGATTATCGAAAGTGATTTTGAGGAAGATGGGAATTTGAATTTGAAAAAAATCCAAAGTGGAGTTGCGAATCTAAAGTGAAATTGCGAAATTTGTTATGTGTTGAAGCGCTAATGTTTTATAACTTTGGGTCAAGTTGGTTTTGAGTTTGTATTTCACCTTTTTATTATTCTTTCTTTTTTTCTTCCTTTTATTTACTTAATTTTTTTAACCAGTTAGTTTTTTTTTCTTCTCTCTTAAAAAAAGAGAAAAAACAAGTTACAATTTGTTATATTTTCAATTGGTTTTGTTTTCTTTTATTTTGCTTCACTTATTTTGTTTTGTTTTGATTTAGTTTCTTCTTTGATGTGTGTGTATATTTGTGTGTTTATTGTATATATCTTGGTTCATTCCTTTTCAGGTTGCCAAAGCAGATTAAAAGGAAGAACCGCTTGCCAAAAATAATCGCTTTGCTTCGCTTGCTTGCTTATATAGAAAAATTGGTTTTAAACCAAATTACTAATAAATTCTGCACGTTCCAGTATTGTGCTCTTAGCTCTTGCTTTTATTATTTTTTCATTGTTGGTTGCTTGCATTATAAAAAGAAGAAGAAAATTTCAAAACAAAAACAAATTTTATTCGTAGTTGCATTATTAAAATCACGTCTAATTTTCGTTTTTCATTTATCTTATCTTGTTTTTATTTTCTAAGGGCAATACCCAAATCCACATAAGGTGGGGGATTTCATCACCTCTTCCTTGATCCACAAATTGCATTTCATCTTAGAATTTGGTTAATAATAATGGTTAGATATCAAACTTAAGGGAGTCACGAGCTTATCTAGGGCTTAATTGTATATTGACAAGTTGTCCACTTTCGACAATTTAATTTCTTGGTGTCTAGGCCAGGGCAGAGCAATAACCGTTTATAAATATTATGGTGCTTAAATAAATAGTATAGTGGTTGTTTCCCTGAAGCTACTTAAACCTTCGATTGCATTTCTATGGTGATTCGTGGTGCACCGATAAATCCTGTCTGTTACGTGGTTGAGAAATATTTTATTGATTTAAGACAAAGCGTGATTATACAATTTTGGTTCAAGAGCTGCTTAGGACAGAAAATTTGTAATTAAATCCTTGCATTCATTTAGTTTTGTTAGTTCATGCATATCTATAAAAAAAATTGAAAAATCCAAAATTTAAAAAATTGTAAATATTTCTTAACTTAGTTTTTAAAGCCTTTGAAAATTTTCAACCAAAATCAAAAATCAAAAAGAAAAATTGAGTTATTTTAAAAAAAAGTACATATAAAATATTTTCAAAAACAAAAATCAAATTTCTCTTTCTAAAAATAAATTCTTTTTGGTAAATATTTTTCCTTTATTTATAAAAAAGAAAAAAAAAACAATTCTTGAAAGTATTTGAATTATACAATAGTTGTAAAAATCAATATAATCCATATAGTTTCACATCAAACCCTTATGGATATTTTAATAACAACTATTATACAAACAATTTGAATTTTGAACCATAAAATTTTCAAAATGATGACCAACCATCAAATCTTGAAAATAGCATTAAAATGATTTAGTCTTTACTTGAAATCTCTACATAACAAAATCAAAGGATAAATGATTTGTGTAACTCATATTTGTACAATGATTCAAGTCAAAATTTTCAAAATAATCAAAATTTTAATTCACTTCAAAATTCAAGTGATTTCGATTAAACTCATGTCAATACAACTTCGAACTCTAGAATGAATTTCAATGCAAAATGGAAATGTGAACCACTTTTCAAATAATTTTGGCAATGAGAATAATCTCGAACATGGTGCAGTTGAAAATGTTCACTCTCGGCAATTTTAAATTGAAAATCCTCAAATTAATAATTATAAATTTGATTTTGTCGAGCAAATGGACGAAATTTACAAAAATCACACGGATTTGTAGTTTTAAACATATATGAAACAACATGTGCAACAAAATTAAATACCAACGTGTGACGAGTCAAATAATAATCCAATTTTTACCAAAATTGATGATTTTCAAACAACAATTTTTGAAACTGAAAATGACAATCTTAATGTAGTTATTGAAAATATGGTAATTGAGTTGGATTTCAATTTTTTGAGAGTGTGGAACCAAAATTAAGATTCGATCTTCCTTTTTTTGATTTTGGAAATTTGAATACAACTACTTTGGATTTGAACATGATATATACAATGGAGTTTGAATAATTCAACAAAGAAAGACGAATTTAGTGAACACAAATTTTTTGGACTTTTCGAAGATGCGTTGTTAAATTCTAAAGGGGAAGATTTAAATCACCAATTTGATTTTGAAATCAATAGTTTTGAAGAATTTTTCAATGATGAACTTGAATTTAAATTTGGTGAAAATAAATTTGGAACCTTAGCATATGTCTTATCAACCTCGAAAATCATCGGAAATAAAACAACTCATACGAGTTTTAATAAAATGACATTCATTTTTTCCAAATCAACATTTAGCTTTGAAATCTTTTATGGCTTGGTTTTCTATGCTTAAGCTGTGTCTCTTATACTTAACAAGACAAATGAATTGGTCTTTGAAAGACCGTTTCATTTACACCTTGACGATATATTTTCTGATGTCGTGTAAATAACAATCATTTCATTTTCATGTAAATATAGGTCATAATTTTGTTTTTATTTTTCTCCTTTCACTTGCTTTGATTGTGGGGATACAGTCAAAATTAAGTGTGGGGGAGTCTTATGTTCATTTTTTAATTTTCATGGCATTTTTGAATTTTCATTTTATTTCCAAAACTCAAAATTTCTATAAATTAAATCTCAAAATTTCTAAATCTTGAAAATATTTTCTTTTTAGCATTTTGATTCAGTTTTTAAGAAACACTATAGAATAAATATAAGTTTTGGTTATTAAATTAAAATTTTTGAAAATTATTTGTATTAACAAAAATAAAAATAAAGTTTGATTACAAGTAACGATAGTTTAACTAGTATATGCAAAGGTCCATGGGTGATAAGTATGAAGTCTATCCTAATCGAAATCTTTGTTTAATAAGTGGTGATTTAAAGTAAAGGCAATAACATTTTAAATTATTTAAGTTAAGTAATACCAAGATGATATTGTAAAACTCTCTCTGCATTAAAAAAAACAAAGAAAAAAATATTTGTATATATGTATATAGTTTTTTACTAGGGTCATGTGTTCACACGCAAGTGTGTACACTCGTCATACTCTGTACCCTTCTCATATAAGCCCGAAAGGCAGTGCGCGATCGATATATCTAGCCTCATTTTATCTGAGTTAGGTGTATGTATATAAAAATTATTTCTCTAATAACGTTTACAATTGATAGGTTTATGCACTTGTGTGTTCACTCACTATGCTTTGTATTCCCCTCATGTAAGCCCGAAAAGCAGTGCATGGGTCATATATCTGGCCTCAGTTTTCTGAGTTAGGCATATGTAAATACTGTTAATATCAATAAAATTTTCAAACAAAGAGAGTGTAAGCAATTTAAATCCAAGCACTATTTTTACTTATGTGATTTGACTTGTTATTCAAAAGAAATGAAAATACCACTTTGAAAAACTTTAATATCGAACTAAGGATCTGTATCATAGTTGCACAATGTTATCAACTGAAACAACTAGCCAAAATGGAGTCTAATTGTGATGATCACTTAATTTTTGCTTGAAGTTTGACAGGTAAAAGGACTTAAATTTCTTGATAATGACCAGAACTTATATTTAACTTATTCGTGTCAATTTGAAAGTAAATTCTTCATTTGTACATATTTTTAAAAACTCGATCCATCTCTTTGTAAATAAATCTTGCATTAAGAAATTTCTCATGTTGCATTTCGGATATTGTGGGTACTATTTACTAAAAACCCTCATGGGACAACACTCGTCCTACTAGGGACACCTAGAAGTTTAATGGCTTGTTGCATACGCTCAGTGCAATCGTGTTTCCTGCGAAAACGGATTTATCTTAGTTTTTCTTTATTCGAGGACAAATAAAATGATAAGTGTGGAAGCATTTGATGTGCACGTAAACGTGCATATTATTACATCATTTAATCTTTTTTATTTAAATAAATGTCATAATTGGGTATTTTTACATGTTTAGAACCAACTTTTAAATATGCTTTCAAGTAATCATTCATACATCAATGTGGGGGTATAATAATAGTTTTGTGCATGAATTAATTTTGAGAATTTTTACTTGCACATTTTCTTTTTAATTATAGGAATTTTTGGATGGAAATATGAAGGTGTTTCATGAAGATATGCATAAGGATGGAAACAAAGGAATGAAGATGGAAATAATTCAAACCATGCATCATGGAGGACCCCACCTACCTACTTACCTCAATCAACAATTAGAAGCTAATGCAAAAGTTAGTGGAGGTTAAAGTTTCATGCAAACTTGATGATGGATTAATTAGAGACTAATGATTACTTGATGGCCACACTTCCTCATGGGTAGTTTGGGTAGTACTCAAAAATAGGATTAGGGTTTCATAGCTTGTATAAATACCCATATGTTCATGTAATTAAGCACTTAGCCTTCTTTGAGCCTCCTCTTTAGTTAGTTTAGTTTTAGGCTCAAAAATAAAATATAAGCTCTTTTTCTATTTCATGGCTACTTAGCCATTTTCTTCTTTTTTGTAATTTTCTTCTTATGCAATTTTCTTCTTAATGCAATTTTAATTCTTGCTCTTTTTTTATTTACATGTTTTTTCCTCCTATGTTGGTAGCTTAGTTTCATTTATTATGCAAGTAGATTAACTTTTATTTCATTTTATTTAGCTCTTTTTTTTACTTAGCTTACATTTTCTTCTTGTTTTTATTTCATATTGAATGCTACATTTTCCGAAATGATAACAAATATGAGAGGTTAAACCCCTTCATTTTAGGGATAATGAAGCTCTCTTAATCATGTTGATTCAATATTTTGATAATTTTTGATCCATTTTTGTGCTTAATGGAAATGTTTGAATGGGTTAAACTTTGTTGTTTTAGCTTTTAATTTGATAGCCTATGCCGTTGATACCAAATAGGCTATGCTTAAACAAAGAAAAATATAAGTTACCTCTTCATCTATATATGATTATGGTAATAAAGTGAATTTTAAAACCAAAATTTGATGGTCTATATTTCTATTTAATAGTTAATGGATCATGCTTAGAATAGATTTTATTTCAAGTTCATTATCATTTTCATGAGAGTTAAGAAGTGGATTAATAGATGTGTTATAGTTTGATGGTTTATATTGGGCTAATTAATAGCATAAATATTCCATACTTATGATAAACACATCAATTAAATTCACTAATGACCAAAAAATAATGATCATAATTTCATGTCGTGCTGATTTATGTGATCATGAGAAGGGATTTGCCTCTAAATTGCCTTCGAACTTTCATATTTTAATCCATTTTCTTTTACTAGTTTATTTACATTTTCTTAGCGTAAAAACATCTCAAAATCTTGGTTTAATTTGATTGAATAGAATTATAAATCTAAATAATTCCATGTTGATCGACCATACTCGCCACGTACTTGAATTGTATGTCGTGTGCTTGCGGTTAATTTTTAATTAAATTTGATCGGCTCTTTTTCTAATCCGATAAAGATTTAGCCGTCAAACAGAGTGAAAAAAAAAATTTGGACCCAAGCTTCGAAAAATTTAAATGATGTAAACATGTGAGAATTTATAATATGATGTTGTCTTAACTTCTCATTAGTACCGATCTTTAATAAATATCTAAAGTTTTTAATGAATGGTTTTGAGTTTGTATTAAACGATGTTTTAGCCACATTATTTTTTAAACCCTTAAATGGCACTTTCGAAGAAATTTTAAAGGTATATTTAAATCTTTAATAATGGGATTTTTTAAGATAATAAAAAATATTGGAATCTTTTATATAAAGATAGAAATGTTACGAGTTCAAATTATAGAAGAAAAGAGATATTCATTATAACAATGTTTTGGTAATAATTGTTATAATCTCTTTAATTGTATTTGAAGTAAGAAAAATTTGTTAAATATAATTATAACATTTATATAAGTATATAAATACTTTTCAAGTACTAAAACTAGTATAAATAAAGCGAATATATATATACAAGAAGTTTAATTAATAAAGGAATATTAATTGGTAAACGAGGTTTTAACTAAATAAAGAATGTTTTCACATTTAATATTGGTTAAAGGAAGTGTATGGTGATTTATCAAACTAATGAATTATTTTGAAAATAAGTTTCTGGAAACTAATAAGATACGTTTAGAAATGTAATATGATAAAAAGATATTTGTCTCTTGAAAAGAAATGTTTTCTTTAAGTTGAAATATTTGGAAATAAAAATAAAAAAATGGTTATGTATAAATAAGTATCTCTATAAAAGTTTTAATGAAAGTTGAAAGTTTTATGAAGTGTTTTCATAAGAATTTTGGAAAGGTTAATAAATTCACATGAAGTATGTGTATTGTTTCACCGCATGATTAATCTAAGATTCGAGTGTGGAACTTTCAAGTGTTTACACCGGTCCGAAGAAGGATTTATCACTCGATTCTTGATGGCTAATATTGATGAGAGTTGGTGGTTATATACTTGAGTTTTCTATCATAGTTGAAAGCTATGCAAGGAAAACTAAAGTATTGATCAGAAAGCCTGGTCAGAGCCTGCACTAGAGGATCGAGGGATCAATGCTAGTTCAGAAGTAAAGTTGTGAGTTCGAACCGGATATTGTGTACGGGTGATCTATATACATCGGATGAATGTAAGTTTAGAAATGAATTTTGGGACAAACCTTTGGGTTTTTGTTTTAGGTAATTACGGGGACAAAATTATTTTAAGGGAGTTTGTAACGACTCACCAATTTATCACTTTGAAAAATTGGATTTATTTTTAAATTTATGCTAGTAAAAGGATAATATTGTTTCAAGTAATAATAAGTAACAATAATCTTATAAATATTTTCCTCGAACTTTATATCGATAAAATGACATGGTATTTAAATGATTGAATTATTTAATTTAAATTGAGATTTAATGATTTAATAATTATTTTAATTATCCAAATAATTATTTTACATCATGATAAATCATTTTAAATAGTTATAAGGTGATAATGAATCATTTATAATAGTTTTATAAAGATATATTTGATTTGGAAATATAAGGTAAAATCGATATCGCTTTATCGGTATAAAGACCATTTTGTAAATAATTTTCAATATTAATTTATATGGTTTTATAATTCAAATATTATCATTTTAATTTATTTAAAATGATAAGAAATTTATTTTTAACTTTTTCTAGTAAATATATGTACGTTAGTAAATAAGTGAAAATGTGACCGATAATCGGTTCTTCGGATTTCAACGATTTAACGAACAAAAGTTGTTCGAAGATGTTCAAAGTGTTACGCACGTACATATACATACATACATACATACATATATATATATATATATATATATATATCACATGCACATGAAAACATGCACATAGACATATATATACACCAAAATAATTAAGTATAAAAGTATAATATAAAATGTAATGTATTTTAAGATTTCTTACTCCTTAATTGTATATAAGTCAACATATGCATACATGAGAAGATGGAAGTGATGGGCACATGGAGGGAGGATAATTATCGTGCCTAGGGGGGGAGGTGTGTTGGTGTTGAAGATGATGATGTATGCAAGGATACTTTTACACTCTTGTTTTCCTATAAATACCTTACCCTCTTCTCTCCATTTTCATTCGTCTTCATATTTATATTTCTAAGCTTTGTCTTTCACATTAATGGCTTCCATCTTAAGATAAATAATGCCAAATTTTATTTCAAATAGAATTTCAATTATAATATATAGTTATATATACTTAAGCACCTTAAAATAAACCTGAAACTCCACTTTTTCTCTTTGTTCTTCACAATCTCCACCCCGCTTCATCATAGGCCAAGCCACTTCCTTGCTCTACCCTAGGCCGTGAGCACCATCACCATTAAACCTAGGTCGAGCTCTCTCTTAGGTCGTAGGATTGGTTTCGTTTTCTTCGGTTCGATCGTAGCAGAGCTATAGCCGATTTTCTATTAGCTCGAAGGAGAAAAAGAAGGTGAGAACTCCTAAACTATTATAATTTTGGATGATAATATGATGTTTAAAATGGATGTTTTATATGCGTTGATCATCAAATTTGGTTGTTCGAATATGAATATTGAATATATAAATATATGCAAGTCATGGAAATATATGTCGATAAGCACAAAAGGAATCACTTTCCTTGATTTAATGAATTGGTGTATATGGAATGTTAAACCTTTTTAAAAGTGGTTTAAAATGAGTTTTAAATGTTTTATAAATATTTAAAAGTGTTTTGGTGAAGTTTGAAAAGAAATGGGAAAATTAGTCAAAAATACGCACGTCGCATAACCGCATTTCGTAATTTCACGCCATAAAAGTCAAACAAGTGTAAAATGGAATATCTCAGAATTCTTCGAGATAATAATTTTCTGAACTATTATATCCATAGATTATGCTCACTTAATATTTTTTGAATTTTGGATTAACATCGTAGATAACAAGGTTTTAACTCACTAAAAATTAAGAGTTTTGAATTAAGAAATCTTTATTAAGATTTAAATGAAATGATTTTGAATTATAAGTTTAAAAAAGGTTTTAAGTAATCAAGGAATTAATACGAGAGGTTCGATCGTTCCATATATACCGAGAAGAATGTTTTTTTAAAAAATATATCTCCAGAAGAGATTTTGATAAAAAGGACTTAATCAATTAAAGAATGATTCCCTATTTACAAGATAACTTTTTATTGATGATTGTATTGAAGGAATCGGGGTTGAATATGGGGCAATTCCTATACGAAAACCACTTTGAACCAATGTATGCATCCAAAAATGAAGACCTAATAAAGAGAATGAAGGATGAAGACCAAGGATTTTCAGGATGAAAAGATTGCTTGTTAATAATTCTGGTTAGCTCTCAAATACTAAAGTAGCAGCGGTCCCTTCATTTCTGAAACTCTTTGGGTTACAAGGACTTCTCGCCATTAATCCTAGGGATAATTCACGACAGGATGTGGTAGGAGGGTGCCTTTGGTTTCGTTCAATCCTAGAAAGAATTTGTATGGATGAATGTCTGACACTATGTAACATCCCCTATTTAGAGGCCAAAAGCTAAGTGCTACAGATGCTACAGTCATCCATAGTATTAACTTTCAACGACTAAATACTGCTATGTTTATGGTATCTATAATATCAAAAGCACTTGAATATGGAACAAAACACATATTTCAAAATAACATTTTTCCGTTAATTTCAAAACAGATGTTCCATATTCAAATTACATAATCTCATACGTTTCCCAGGCAATAACAAAATATATTTATTACAAAATACACCAAGAGCGCCATATAAAGATGCCCCCTTGGATGATCAGAGTCATATAGTCATAATTAACTTAATATAAATACAGCGGAAATAAACAACAAAACGAAGAACTGCAACTCCTAAATAGCTATCCGTTAGCCTCCTGCTCTCCTCCGGTAGCTTTGTTCATCATCCTATTAAACCTGAAAGAACCTCAACCCACAGCCTACTCAAATCTATTTTGAGCACCCAAGAATTTAAGGGAAAAACATAAACTTCGAGTCAGACATAAAGCCTGGTGTGTATAATATTGTACATTCCGATTATTAATGTTAAGTGAGACCACGCCGCTTAGCGGAATGGGTTTTCCCTCACTAATATCCTTTTAAAATATATCTTTTGCAAACCTTTTTCCCGCCACCAAAAATGTTTAAAACTATAAAGCATCATTATATTATGTAAACATACATATCATGTAGAAAATGGACTATCTGTCCGATCATTGTAGTTTTGTTTGGCTTACAATTAACCTTTGGTTGACTCAGGCCTACCGAAAAAAATAACAAAATTTATCTAACATCTGTTAGACACACCTCTTCTGGACAATCTACCCTTAACTATTTTTTAAATACTTCTCTTCTAGATGATGTGTCCCTAAATTAATAGCTCCCAGGGTTACCTGATCTTAATGGTTTTGCAGGCTCACCAAAGACCTATCAGTATACAAACATATATTTCCTTCTATGTGTAATCAAAATTATAGCCTTACTTATGACAAAGCCCTATGTACTAGAATTTTGGAATAAATTAGTTACGGCCAATAGCTAACGTATAGGGCGCGACCTTATACCAGTCTCATCCGGTATTCTAATATCTGAGTAATTTTCTCTTAGTGGTAACTTTCCTTAAATTTTCCTTGAAAAAATCTTTCAAATTTGATTTAAATCTTTAAATCATACTTACACAAGGAAAATATATATTCTCTATGCTTTACTCAAAATCACTTTGCCTTGTTATGTATATATTTTATTCAACCCCTTATTGATGAAAATATTTACCACTTTCGACAATTAAACCTTGTCTTTCGAGAACATTGGAAAATACTTTCCTTTCTTTTCTCCAAAAGCTTCGAAATTATGGAGATCCCTCTTTAAAACCTTTAAACATTGCCTTTCGAAAACATTAGGATAACCCATCCTACCTTTTCATTGAAAGCTTCGAAAATAAAGAAAAATCTTCCCTTTCTACCCCTTCGAAACTTTGGAGAACCACCCCTTCGAAACCATTCGTTAAAACTCTTTCGAAAGCATTGAAATACTAAACCTTTCGAAAGCCTTTGGGTTCAATTTAAAACATGTGGAAACCTTTTGAATCCATTCAAAGTTTACTGCTTCGAAACCTTTAAAAACCATCTAGGTCGAAACCTTTTGAATTATGCCTTTGAGTAGAGCAAAAGGATAAGAAGCCCATCGAAGTCGAAAGTACTTTCGAAATTATTAAGCCATCTCTTTCGAAACCGTTTGGGTTATACTTCAATTATAGAAAAAGGGTCTTTAAGAAATTTAAGTCGAAAGATTCTGTTTTGAAACCATTTCCTAAGTAAAGAAGTCATGGTATTGAAACCATCCCTTCGAAAGCATGGGATAGGTGGTCAAATTTAAAAAACAAAGTACTCCCTTTGAAACCATTATAGTCGAAAGGTAGAAAGGGGCTGCTAAAAAGATTTCAGCTTTACGAAAGCAAATATTTAAAACCAAAGTGCAACCTATTTGAAAAAGCTCTTTCAAATTCAATGTCCTAATCAAAAGCCAACTGAGTCGAAAGCCTTTTAGTTAAAAGAAAGCAGACGCATTTTAATTTAAAAACAAAGCGAAGTTTCGACCCTTCGGAACCTATGATTTCGACCTCATACCGTTTTCCTCCTATCCAAATCGCTACGTGCCAATTCCTTGATACCAAGCGCATTGGTTTCGATGGAGATGGAGGCGGAGGGACTTGGTCGAAAGCCATCTGAGGCGGAAGCAGGTGCCGAAAGCAATAAACAGTTTAAAAGCCTGAAATAAATAGTTCTTTTCATCTAACCTGCTTTATGTGCAAAATTTTGATTGGCTACCTCTTTTCTTTACCATTAAAAAGTTCTGCGCATTTCAGAGATAATTAATTAGTTTAAACCATTTGCAAAATACCCATTCTCCTTAGTTAAATATATAAAACATTTAAGTCGCATACATTAATTAATTTTGTATATTCATCACAACACTTAGAAAAATTCTATAAAAATTCCAGAAAATCCTTTTGATTATGTTTTCTAACATATATAAATTTTAGACCCAAATAATTATTTATCTTGCCGTAAATAATTTATAACCCAATAAATCATTTTTTCACTAGAAAATTAATATAAAAGCCACCATAATCTAGAAAATTATGAAAACTGAAACCCTTCTCTAGAATATCATTTTCGATCTACATTAAAATTTGCAAGACATTTGGATGTCATTTAATAGATTTTTCACATCAAACATATCGTAAAAACTTATATGAATATGCATAATTCATCAACAAGCATATATAAACTTCCAATCATTTAAAACATGGCATAATCATGCAAAATCATTTCGATTTGCCTTTAAATCCAAAAAATATACGAAAAATGGGATGTAGTAATCAGTCACCTAAGCTTTGTGATTAAAGATATGAGATTTGATGTTGAACAAATTGATTCACTTCTTCTCTTTGAAATCCTAGCTTTTATTTTCTCTTGAGATTGAACCAGGTGGCCGACCTTAGGATGTTTTTGCTTCAAAAAATGGAATGAACATGTATTTGTTTTCCTACGGTTTTAGGTATAAGTTAATCATGTTTCCCATTTTTTCCTTCCTTATTTCCTAACATATCTTATTCATGTTATCTCGTTTGAGTTACACATTAACAAGGCACGACTACCCTTAATTTTAATCAAATCTCAATCTATTTATCATCTTACATTATTTTATTTTATTTTATTTAGCAAATTAAATATTCTAAATAATGTTACTAAAATATGGGTGTTACGATCTCTCTCCTTAAAGAATTTCGTCCTCGAAATTACGATAAGGAACACATCAAACAATCAAAGGTAAAACATATCATCAAAACAAATCAAGATAAGTGTCTCGAATCCTTCTCTCAGTCTCCCAAGTGTAGTCTCTAGCATCGTCAGTCCACTGGACTTTCACTAATATGACTGTCTTGTTCCTCAACTTCTTCTCATCTCTTGTAACTATTCGGATAGGCTTCCTAACTATAGTCATATATGGTTCTGTTACTAAGTCCTCTAATACAGTCGGTGCTATAGTAGTGTTTGGATCTCTAAAACGTTTCCTCGGATGAGATATATGAAAAACATTGTGCACTTCCGCCAAATTACTCTGTAACTCTACTCTATATGCGAGTTTCCCGATTCTTTCTAAAATAGGAACGGTCATAGGAATCATGGTGCTAACTTCATTTTCTTTCTGAACCTGATAACACCTTTCATCGGTGACAATTTGACGAAAATTATCTCTAACCTAGAACTCTAAATCTTTTCGTTTTTTATCTGCATAGCTTTTGTGTCGAGACTGAGCTTCCTTCATTCTCGCCCTTATCAGCTCAACCTTTTCTGCTGCTTCTTTTACCAAATCAAAACCAAGAATCAATCTATCCCCAGTCTCAAACCAACATGCGGGGGATTTGCATGGTCTTCATACAAAGCCTCAAACAGTGCCATTCCTATACTAGTCTGATAAGTATTGTTATACGAAAACTCGACTAGGTGTAGGTGGTCTTTCCATGATCCCCTGATGTCTAATACACAAGCTCGCAATAAGTCCTCCAAAAATTTGTTAACTCTTTCCGACTGCCCATCAGTATATGGATGGTAAGTGGTACTCATCTTGAGCTTGGTTCCTAAGCTTTTCAGAAGACTTTTCTAGAACTCGCTAGTAAACAAAGAATCTCTATCACTAATAATAATACTAGGAATTCCGTGCAGTCTAACCACATTCTTCATAAATAATTTAGCCAATACAGGTGTCTTCCTGTTTGCCTTAATCGAAATGAAATGGGCGCTCTTAGTCAATCTATCTACTATGACCCATATACTTTCATTCCCTCTATTAGATCTTGGCAATCCATCTATAAAATCCATAGATATGGAATCCCGCTTTCATGCTGGAATGTCCAATGGCTAAAGCAATCCACTCGGCTTTTGATATTTGGCTTTTACCTGCTGACACTTCAAACGCTGTTTCACCCATAAGCCAACATCCCTCTTTATGCCTTCCCAGAAGAAACTTCTCTTCATATCTTGATACATCTTCGTTCCTTCTGGATGGATAATGAACTTTGAACAATGGCATTCCTCCAAAATCTCTTTCCTTATGTCTTCCACATTTGGAACACATAATCTGCCTTTCTTTCTTAACCATCCATTTTGGTCAAGATGGAAATTATTTAAGTCATTGCTCTTTGTTCCTTACCTTAATTTTTTGGTCTGTTCAGCCAAAACTGGATCCACCTCCTGTATAGAAGCTATCTTCTCGATCATTACCGGTCAGACTTCTAAACAAGACAACCTTGCAAATTTTCCACCAGTCTCCACAATATTCTATAAGCTAACAATGATTCTTCGTCTTTCCATTCTGCTACAATTGCAAATATTGCATTCTGATGCTTCCTACTAAGAGCATCGCAACCTTATTTCTTCTTTCGGGTGTGCACTCTATTCCAAAATCATAAGCAGCTAGAAACTCTAACCATCTTTGTTGTCTCAAGTTCAACTCCTTTTGAGAGAATAAGTACTTCAACGACTTATGATCTGTATAAAGTTCAAGCCTTTCTCCCAAAAGGTAATGCCTCCATACCTTTAACACAAATATAACTGCAGCCAATTCCAAGTAATGTATTGGATATCTATCCTCATGCGGTCTAAGCTGTGTAGAAGCATAGATGATCACTTTACTCCTTTGCATTAGTACAGCTCTTAACCATGTTCTACATGCATCAGTATAAACAACCAAATCTTCATTCCACTCTGGAACCTAACAATGGTGCATGGGTCAACAAGTGCTTCAAGCTTTGAAATGCTTCCTCACATTTATCGGTCCATACAAATTTTACATCCTTTCGTGTCACCTTAGTCATCGGTGCTGCAATCCGCGAGAAATCCTTTGTAAACCTCAGATAATATCCCGCTAATCCAAGGAAACTTCTTATCTCAGTTACCATTTCTGGCCTCTTTCAATTATTAACGACTTCGATCTTTTCTGGATCAGCTAACAATCCTTTCTCCAAAACCACGTGATCAAGAAACTTCATTTCCTTCTTCCAAAAATAGCACTTCGAAACTTTGCCTTTAACTGATGATGTCTCGGTATCTCAAGCACAACTCTAAGATGAACTTCATGCTCCTTCTGATCCTTAGAGTACATCAAAATATCATCTATAAAAGCCAACACAAATCTATCCAAATGCTCTTGGAAGATTCGATTCATCAAATCTACATAGAATGTCGGCGCATTAATAAGTCCGGACGACATAACTTACCATTCGTACAACCCATATCTCGTCCTAAACGCCGTCAAAGGTATACTGTCTTCCACTACTCTAAGCTGATGAAACCCTATTGCTAAACTAATTGAGAGAATATATTAGCCCCAATCAACTAATTGAACAAATCGTCAATCCTTGGCAGTGGATATAGATTCTTTAACGTCTTTTCATTCAGCTAAGATTATCGATATATAACCTTAGCGATCCATCCCGCTTCTTAGCAAATACAGTGGCTGCACCCCAAGGTGAACTACTTGGTCTAATAAAACTCTTTTTTTCCAAATGTACCAACTGAGATTTTAACTCCCTCATCTATATTGGTGTCATTTTGCTTGGCGGCCTACTCACCAGTTCTGCACCAGGCACTAAATCAATCTAAAACTCAATGGCTCGTTTTGGTGGCAATCCAACTACAAGTTCAAATACATATGCAATTTCCCTAACTACGAAAACACAATTCAACTCATCCTCCAATTCCATAACACCCAATAAGGCATTCACCTCACAACTGGGTTTTCTACCGTATAAACTATCCGATCATTACAATCTGAGTATCTAAGTTATATTTTCCTATCTATGCAAAATGTCCTAGCATCATATTTACTTAACCAATCCATACCTAATATAATTCCAAACCAAACAAAATCAAATACATGCAAAGTACAAACAAAGGTATAACCTAGCAGGTCAAACTCTAAGTGGTCATACTACATCCTCAGTGCCGCATAACCTCCTATCTGATTTGCAACTCTTTAGTAAATAACTAAATATATGGCTCTAGGTAAATTTTATCAACCAAACATCAAGATATAAAATAGTGAGATGCACCAGTATCAAATTAAACACCAACAGATATATCATGGATCTGAAACGTACCTCCTAGCACAGCCTTTCCCTTCACCTGCATTGTCGGCTTTGACATAGTAGGATCCAATGTAAACACTTGGCCTTTATTCCTTTTGCTAGCTCTTTACTGGTTCTTGTAGTGCCCAATTTGATCGCAGTTAAAGCATTTGATCCCTTTCTTCTCAGCAGCCTTCTATCCTTTGCCTGTCCAGCACTCATGAACACAATGGTCTTTCTTATCATAGTTATAGCAGACCACCATAGACTTTACTTTCTTTGTTGCATCTCATTTCTGAGCATTCTTTTTGTGGATAAACTTCCTTTTCTAGCCCTATCTGATCTGGACCTCTTTCTCCTTCTTCTTCTCCAAGCAAGCTAATATCTCTTCATGTCTCAATGCCATTTCCACTACCACATCACACGTGTCTCTAATGTGCAGTAAAGTAGACCTAGCCAACTCCGGCTTCAAACCTTTAATAAACTTTTCATTTCTCTTTAACGCTGTGTCAACAGTGGCATATCCATATCGGGCTAACTCTTCGAATCTACTAGCATACTCTAGAATTAATAGTTTTCTACTTCGACAGCATCCTCCATTCCGATAAACAATTTTCTTCTAAGTTTAGTATAGTCTCTGCTAAAGTTAGCATACTAACTGACTATTGGACCTTCTTGAACTCCTCCAGCGGCATTAACTCCAACAACTCCAGCTACGATTCAAGTTTACGAAGAACTAATACAGGGCTCCCATGTCCACTTGGGGAACCCCAGCACCAACATTTTCAGCTTGAACCAGACCTGGACCTCTTCTAGTGTTTGGTCGGGCATTTCCATTTATGGTGGTGCTTTCTCCTCCAAGATTAACCCTGCCTCTTCTTCCATCCATATCTGTATTCAAACCTCGTGAGATACAAAACAATAGCCTAACAAAGATATGAGTCTAGAGATATAGCGTATACTTATATATATAGCAAATACAAGTACATTACTACAGCGTTATCCCATACTCTGATCCTATTTCTAATTCCAAGGATTATGTTTTCAGAAAACATTTTGGGTTAAATTGTTTCATAAATCATGCTCTGATAGCAAGCTGTAACATCCCCTATCTAGAGGCCCAAAGCTAAGCACTATAGATGCTGCAGTCATCCATAGTATTAACTTCCGGCAACTAAAGATGGCTATGTTAATGATAACTATAATATCATAAGCAATCGAATGTGAAACAAAGCATAGATTTCAAAACAAAATTTTCCATTTCATTTCAAAACAGATGTTACATATTCAAATTACAAAATCTCAAATGTTTTCCAAGCAATGATAAAATATACTTACTGCAAAATACGCCAAGAACGACATATGAAGATGCCCCCTTGAATGATTAGAGTCATATAGTCATAATTAACTTAATGCATACACAGTAGAAATAAACAACAAAACGAAGAACTACAACTCCTAAATAGTTATCCGTTAGCCTCCTACTTTCCTCCAGTAGCTTTGTTCGTCGTTCTACTAATCCAGAAATAACGTCAACTCTCAGCCTCGTCAAATCAATTTGAGCACCCAAGATTTAAGGGGAAAACACAAACTTTGAGTTAAACATGAATCCTGGTGTGAATAATACTATACATCCCGGTTATTAATATTAAGTGAGACCACATCGCTTAGTGGAACGGGTTCGCCCTTACTAACATCCTTTTAAAACATATCTTTTGCAAACCTTTTTTCCTGCAACCAAAATAGTTTAAAACTATAAAGAATCATCATATTATGTAAACATACATATTAGGTTGAAAATGGACTATCTATCCAATCATTATAGTTTTGTTTGGCTTACTATTAACCTTTGGCTGACTCGAGCCTATCAAAAAAAAATTATCCAAAATCTATTAGGAATACCTCTTCTAGACGATATGTCCTTAACTATTTGTTAAATATCTCTTCTGGACAGTCTGTCCCTGCCTTAACATCTCCCAGGGTCACCTGATCCTGATGATTTTGCAGGCTCACCAATAACTTATCTTTATACAAACATATATTTCCTTCTATGTGTAATCATAATTTTAGTCTTATCTGTGACAAAGCCCTATACACTAGAATTTTGGACTAAATTAGCTGGGGCTAATATGTATAAGGCATGACCCTATACCAGTCCCATCTGGTATTCAAATATTTGAGTCATTTTCTCTTAGGGATAACTTTCTTTAAATTTTCCTTAAAAAGCTCATTCAAATTTGTTTTAAATCTTTAAATTATACTTACACAAGAAAAATTCATATTCTCTATGCTTTACTGAAAATCACTTTGCCATGTTATATATATTTTACTCAACCCCTTGTTGATAAACATTTACCTCTTTCGAGACCATTAAACCTTGTCTTTCGAGAACATTGAAAAATCCTTTCCTTTCTTTTCTCCGAAAGCTTCGAAATAATAAATATCCCTCTTTAAAATCTTTAAATAATGCCTTTCGAAAACATTGGAATAACCCTTTATTTCTTTTCACCGAAAGCTTTGAAATTAAGAAAAACCTTCCCTTCGACCCCTACGAAACCCTGGGGAACCACCACTTCGAAACCAATTATTAAAACTCTTTCGAAAGCATTAAAATACTAAAACTTTCAAAAGCCTTTGGGTTCAATTTAAAACATGTGGAAACCTTTCGAAACCATTCAAAGTTTACTGCTTCGAAACCTTTAAAAACCGTCTTAGTCGAAACCTTATGAATAATGCATTTAAGTAGAGTAAAAGGATAAGAATCCCATTGAAGTCGAAAGCACTTCTTTTGAAATCATTAAACCATCTCTTTCGAAACCATTTGGGTTATACTTCAATTATAGAAAAAGGGTCTTTAAAACATTTATGTCAGAACATCTGTTTCAAAACCATTTCCTAAGTAAAGAAGTGATGGTATCGAAACATCCCTTCGAAAGCAGGGGAGAAGTGGCTAAGTTTTAAAAACAATGTATTCCCTTCGAAACCATTGTAGTCAAAAGATAGAAGCGGCGGCTAAAAAGGTTTCAACTTTATCGAAAGCAAGTTTAAAACCAAAGTGCAACCCATTCGAAACCATCTCTTTTAAACCCATTCACCCGATCAAAAGCTAACTGAGTCGAAAGCCTTTTGGTTAAATGCAAGCAGGCATACTTTAATTTAAAAACAAAGCGATGTTTCGACCCCTTTGGAACCTATGGTTTCGACCTCATACCTTATGCCTCCTATCCAATTTGTTACGCACTAATTCCTTGATACCAGGCGCATTTTTTTCGATGGAGATAGAGGAAGAGGGACTTGGTCGAAAACCACCTGAGGCAGAAACAGGTGCCGAAGGTAATGAAACAGTTTAAAATCCTAAAATAAACAATTCTTTTCATTTAACCTACTTTCCATGTAAACTTTTGATTGGTAGCCTCTTTTCTTTACCATTAAAAAGTGCAACACATTTCAAAGCTAATTATTTAGTTTAAATCATTTGCAAAGTAACCCTTCTCCTTAATTAAATATAAAACATTTAAGTCGCATACCTTAAATAATTTTATATATTCAACAAAACACGTAGGAAAATTCTCTAAAAATTCCAAACAATCCTTTTTATTATATTTTCTAACATATATAAATTTAGACCCAAATAATTATTTATCTTGCTGTAGATAATTTATAATCCAATAAATCATTTTCCTCACTGGAAAAATAATATAAAATCCACCATTATCTAGAAAATTATGAAAATTGAAGTCCATCTCTAAAATATTATTTTTGATCTACCTTAAAATTTGCAAGATATTTGGACGTCATTTAATAGACTTTTCATATCAAATATATCATAAAATTTATATGAATATGCATAATTCATCAACAAACATATGTAAACTTCCAATCATTCAAAACATGGCATAATCATACAAAATCATTTCGGTTTGCCCTTAAATCCAAAAAATATAAGAAAAATGGGATGTTGTAATCGTTCACCTTAGATTTGTGATTAAAAATATGAGATTTGATGTTGAACAAATTGATTCACTTCTTCTCCTTGAAATCCTAGCTTTTATCTTCTCTTGAGATGGAAACTGGTGGCTGGCCTTGGGGTGTTTTTTCTTGAAAAATGGAATGAACATGTGCTTGTTTTCCTAAGTGTTTAGGTTATAAGTTCATCCTATTTACCATTTTGTCCTTCCTTATTTCCTAACATATCTTTTTCTGTTATCTCATTTTGAATTACACATTAACAAGGCATGGCTACCCTTAGTTTTAGTCAAATCTCAATCGATTAATCATCTTACATTATTTAACCTTATTTAGCAAATTAAATATTCTAAATAATGTTACTAAAATATGGGATGTTACTCACTGCATTCTTAAGATTTCATCCTTGACTTTTGCAACCATACATCTATTTGGTGGCGGAGAAGGCAACTTCTCTTAGCTTAACACCCTTCTCTGAGATGTATAAGCTTGGAGGTTTTATGTTTGTGGAAGTCAATAGAAATCGATGGAATGGCGATGTGGTATTCAAAGTGAAATCACGCCCGAAAACGACCAAAATAGGGTAGATGCGACAAGGCTGTGTGGTTCGCAACCATTGGGATATGATCATCCCCATCTAAACATATTTCTACCTGCTATGACGTTCAAGTTTAAATTATTGTGGATGTATGCTATGAGGGCCCTTGGTTAGGTAAAGAATGGCCGGAGTGATGACATATTGGGTTCTATCTAGTGAGTAAGGTTGGTCGGTCTTGTGTTGGCAGAGGACAGATGTTCTATGCCTCGGTACATTCCTCTAGAGATGTACTACCGAAAGGTTGTCGCTTCACTTGGTCATTTGTTTGAAAATCCATTCTCCAGTAAGAGCCCGTATGATTTTAGATGTAGAAAGCCTTGTATTACAAAGTGGTATGCTGGAATTTAATAATGTAACAATTTTGGCTAAGATTAATAAGTTTACATGCAAATGTTTTTAATGAAACATCATTGAAAATAATATCCTTTATTTTTAAATAAAAATGATTTGATTATCATAAGGTAAAAACCTGTTCCATGTTTATGTGTGGCGTAGTCTTATCAGATATCCTTTTGTTTTCAAAATGCATATTTTGAGTTCTCATATTAGTCCTATGACTAACCCGGACTTCATTTTCCTTTTCCTTAAACTTTGGATTCCCTTATTTTCCTGGGCAACCTAGTAGTCAGTTTAGTTCAGAAGAAATCTAGATGGTGCTCGAAGCATGGAGTTAGAAGATTTTTCTGAAGATTTTGGCTATTTCCGCTACACTCTTGAACTATAGTATTCCGCATTTGTAAGGATAGGAATTTATAACTGTCCATGTTTTTAACTCGGATAAATGTATTTTAATTTCCACTGTAAAATTATACTGAAAAAACACATGTGAGACTTTGTTCTGTCTTTTTTCTTTCTTACCCTTGAGAATCCGCTTCTTTGGCTCTTGGATCTACGGTACGTGAATACCGAGGATATATTAGTGTTGATTTCTAGATTCGGAGAAACGGGTCCTCAAAGCAGCCAACTCTATCTTGGCAGGCGTCCATGTGTGGACCTTGGGTATATTTGATCTGGAGGTGTATTGTACGAAAGGTAGACCCTTACCATATCATTGTTGGAATCTAATCTGCAATATTTGCACCACGGTTTTAGTTGTAGAACCTAGTACTATTGAATGTAATTATGGGTAACCATTCGAAATATGTTATATATTTCAACCCCTAGACATTATTATAATTTCATTTGATTTTGTAAAAAATTGATTTTGTTATCATAAGGTAAAAACCCGTTTTTGTTTATGTGTGGCGTGGTCTTACGAGATACCTTTATGTTGAAAGTTTTTATAATACTAAGAATACATTTGATTGTCTTTCTCATGCGGGTTTACCAGACTGATCCGGATGTTATTTTTTTTATATTACTCAGGTCAGCTTGAGCATTTTTTAGATTTAGCTGGACATTTAGAGGTTGAGGAGACGAGCTGGATACCTTCAAGATGTATTCATGAATTTTGTCTTTCGTTATTTTGTTCTTGTTTATGTTTGCAACATTTATGAGGACAGGTTGTTATAATGTCTGGGCTGATGATATGTTATTTTTTCTTTGGTAATATTATGTATCTTAAAATTCCTTTTCTTTTTGCAAAGATCATTGATATATTATAGATTACATGTCATTTTGTGAGATTTTGTTCTGTCTTTCCTTTCTTTCACCCCTAACAATTTGTCTTTCAGGAAATTTGATATTTAGCAAATGAATACCGTGGATGTATTAGTGTCAGCTTCTGAGGATCGAAAGGTGGGTTGTTACATCCTCCTTAATTAATGGCAAACAATTTTCTCTAATTATAAGTTATTTTAGAAATTCAGTGTCTAAACCTCATTGAATTATTTATCAAATCTTTCATCTTAAAGGGTTGAAGAGATGACAATAATTAGTTTTCAACTTAGATGCATGAGATGATCATAAATCCTCATCAAGGGTTAGAATTAGGGATTTGGAAAATTAGGAATTTTTGATTAAATGACTTTTGGGGAAATTAAAGATTTAGATTTGTAGATATTATTGTGTTAAGTTCAGCGGTAGTCTAAATTGCTTGAAAAAAGGTCGGTGTGATTGGAATTTGCAAGATATTGTTCACCAAGGCCTAGATGGCGGTAATGAAAGAGAGGGTCGAAGGTAGTGGGGCATGGTATGGGCTGGTAAAGGACATGGCAACGAGAGTGGTAGAGGGGGTCTTGCGGTTTGGAGTGGTCGGACGTAAGAGACCTCTGTCCCCAATGGTTAAGGTTGGGCAATGTGTGTAGATTTGGGTACCATGTAACTTTGCTTTTTGGTCACCGTATATTCGATAATTGCATATTAAACTGTAACCCCCATAAAATCAACCATAAATAAATTGGGTATATAAAATTAAATAAGATAGAGATAAAAATAGGAATTTTACAAAAGTAGGAATTTGACCATGAAAATTATGTCGTTGCATTCGTGGAAAACTTTTGATCAATTTCCATCTATAATATGTTGAAGTTCAAACAAAAAAGTTAAGGAAGTTTTAAAATAATAGAATTCAAATTCGAATGAATAATTAATTTTAAAATTTGAAATTCAAAATGTTAGCGGTAATTAGACTTGGGGGTTAAGTAAATGTTAAATCAATTTTAATGTCAAAGTATAATTAAAGAAAATCTTTAAAAAATGGAATAAAATTAACATTCCTGAAACAAGGGGAGTGGTCGACCTTTGACCTCGTCGGTCGACTGCTAGCGGTTGACTAGTGGTAGAGGGTGGTCGACCACTCCTTGCCAAGTTGCGGCTAGGGTTTGTAAATTTAAAAGTTCTGGATTTTCTGATTTCCAACTAACCTTTGTTCAACAGTTTTAGTGTGTTCCAACCACTATAAATAAGACCTTACACCCTGACTTTTATTCATAAAATATTT
Source organism: Allium cepa (assembly GCA_030765085.1). Lineage (NCBI taxonomy): Eukaryota > Viridiplantae > Streptophyta > Magnoliopsida > Asparagales > Amaryllidaceae > Allium > Allium cepa. The sequence goes on along the minus strand of CM060938.1, from coordinate 365,876,822 downwards.
TGAAAATATTAGCGAAGCTTTGCCTATTCGTCTCTTCACAGATTTAGAAAATTCCAATAGGGTTTCAACTAAGAAATCCTATATATCTTTTATTGTTTATTGTTCATTTTCTCAATCCATTCTCATCTAATTCCTTAATTTCTGAATCTAATCCATATGTACAATTCCTTTGCTATATATCAAAAAGAAGAGATCTGATAAAGATTGTTAAACGTGTGTCAAATCCAAAGGAGACAAATTTAAGGATATAGTGTGAGTGGAAATCTTAGCTTTTCTATTTTAGTAATTGGTTAGTATTGTTTAGGTTTGAACAAGTCTTATGGGGTTTTGGTTGCAAAACATTATATTATAAACCCCCAAAACTCCTTTAATGCGAAATGCCAATTCTATTTTGGAATACTAATTGTTTATATCAAAATAGTGAAAATAGTGTAGGTTTGCATTTTTGATAATTTTACCTTCTATTCCACTCCTTATTGTTTTTCTTTGGATTTGGTTAAAGGATTTTGATTAAGGAATACTCCGCAAGGTATGGATTTTATTCATAGTTTGCACTGCTTATTCCCGTGAATCAAATAGAAACTCCTTTGTTTATTTTTATGTGAAAATGGAGCTGAAAAGAGTGTAGAAATTGGAATTCACTACAAGAAAAACTACTTTTAGTGGCATATATTAGTAGCGTTTGTGAGCTAAGTGCAACAAATGGTATTTGGCTCTTTTTATTTTCACTATTTTATTTGATTAAAATGCTACTAGTACCATTCTTTCTTGCTTGTATTCGGTGGGAAAAAATTCCAATTTTATCGATCTATTTTCGTTTCCCTCCATATCACATTTCTCCATTTCCTTCTCCACCTGCAAAACCCAAAATCAATTTTCATTTCCCTCCCTATTTTGTTTCCCCACTTACTTATCCTCCCGCAAAACCCTAAATCCATTTTCGTTTCCTTCCATATCGCGTATCTCCATTTACTTCATAATAGAATACACGACTTTTAATTTCTCAATCCCATCTTTCTTTCATCTACGCAAATAAAACAGACGATTATAGAAAAGGAAAAAAAGTAGTAGAAGAAGAAATGACTGGAAATCGCGACTAGACTTATAGGTCGTTGCTCAGGCGATTGAAGAGTTTTGGGTAGATTGTGGATGAGGTTGGTTGCGACTGGTTTGGTAGGAATCGGAGGCCGACTTGAGTAGTTCGATTTGGGGATTTGGTCGTCGGAAGTTGGTAATGTATGTCGAAGTAGTTTGTGTCGATTGTGGGGGGGAGACGCGATGTCAGGTGATGGCTCAAGGTTGCTGGTGAAGGATATTCATAGTTGGTAGGTTGTTTGTGGGTAGTGGAGATGTATGTCTGACTGGTGGAAAACTAGCAGTGCAGGCTATGGTGTAGGTTGATGGTATGTGGTTTCGGTAGTGAACTTGCAGTAGTGGGGAGGAGACTGTGGTATGGAAATGACTGCAGTTAGAGTGGTTTTGTGTTGTGGCTGTTTGTGGTATGGGGATTGTCAGATGTCAGTTTGTGATAGCTGGTGAGATGCAGTAGTATGGTGATTGGAGATGGTGATTTGGGTTCCGTGAGGTTGCTGAGGTGATGCAGTTTGGTTTCGGGTTGTAGGAGGTGGCGTTGATGATCGAAGGCTGGATGTCGAAGGCGGTTGGAGGTCGAGTGTCTATAGAAAGTAGCAGTTTTTTATCTTTTTTAAAGAGATGGTCTCTGGTTGGTTGTAGACTGTAGTGTTTCAAGGAAGGGGGAAGAGGATGTTTGGAGTAGCTACTGGTTGGTCTGTGGAAGTGATAGGGTAGTGTTATGGTATGTGAAGTGGTTATGTGATCAAGTTGTGATATGTTCACAGTTTTGTGAGCAGCAAGGAACTTGATGTTGTTGAGCGGCAATTAGCAGTTTGGAAGAGTGGCGGATTGGAAGTTGGATGGAGTATGGAAGTAGGCTAGCAGCAGTAATAGTGAATGGATAATATAAGAGGAGGTTAGGGATTTGGAGTCACGGTGGTTGGTGGAATGCAGTGAAGTCACGGTCGAGGCTGTGGGGGTCGCGGCGACTTGGTTGTGGTAGTGATCGAAATACAAGAGGAGGTTATTCGAAGATGTGATGATGGTTCCGTGAGTTCAGACTGGAGTAGCGGTTGTGGAAGCGAGCAATTGATTTTGCATGTTGGTGACGGATTGGAGACGTGTATTTTTAGGTGATTGGAGTGGTTGGTGAACTAGAGATTTGGTTGTGAGGTGGTCAATGGGGTTGCGGTGAGGGTTCGAGGCGTTTGACTTGTTTGATTGGGTTTCGATGAAGGAGTTTGTTTTTATTCCAATGTTTGTTTTGGTCTGGTGGTTGGGCTGGAACATCGGCTTCGGTGGTAGCGATTGGGTGAGGCGGTGAGACTGCAGTGGGTAATGGAGTTTGAGTTGATGGCAGTTGGATGTCAGAAGGGGGGAAATTGAACTGTTAGGTGAGGAGGTATTTGATGTTCAGTGAATTATGCAGTTTAGCTGTAAGTCAGTAAGGCAAGTGATGGTGCACATGGGGAGGTTTGATATGTTAATAGGCTATCAAATAAATGGACTTGGATAAGATACTTGCATGTTCAACATTCCTTAAATTCTCCAATGCATTACCTTAGATTCATCATTTCCATGCATCGGTGAAAATTGATGTAGCATGGTAACCATATATCTGAAGGTTTCCTTATTGACATTCCTATTGGAATATTGCTATTTTTTTTGCTTATCCACTCTTTTCTTTTTGAATCTTAGCCTTGTGCTCCATGGAACTGCTTTCTATGCACTTGTAGATTTACGTATGATATGCAATAACATATCATGCTTTTTGTTTTTGTTGTTTGATGTAATTGCATAAACTGCGACTTTTCCTGTTCAGATGCTTGTAGAATCATATGTGCATTTTTTTTCCTTTTCAATTTTATTTATTTTACAATTGCATTTAACTCATATAACATTCTTTTGGTATTACACGGTGCACTTGTTGCAAATTACCCTTGGGATGGTTCTGGAGACTCAAGTTTCCACTTTTCTATGTCTAAGTTATTTCTAGTTGTAATCCACTATAGTTTAGCCTCAAATTAGTATCTATTCTATTTAATTCACATCACTTCTGTGGATCAAACTCAACCTTTTTTATACTTATACAGTGTAGTTTTTGCTTGTTAAGTTTTCACTCCATGATCTCTACCCAGTTAGATTGAAAAGGAACGATTAAATCAATGTGAGAATGAGCAAATTATCAATCACATTTTTTAAATTCCATTTACCAAAATCGCTTCATAAAATTTCTCTAGAATCACAATGCTTTATTCTCTCGATCAGTATGAGTGTTTGAGTGGCTGTTATAAGATGTTGTAGTGTTGAGTAAGTAGCAGCAGTAAGGTGATGTGGTTGTATGGTTACTGTTGGAAGATGGTAGTGTGCAACGATATGAGGAGGAGAAATGTGGATGACAATAACTTTTGTCTCACAGTTTAGTACCATATATAAGCATCCTTGTAAGATAGTACTAGTTAACTATAGCTGTAGTATGTCTAATATTTGGATAAAGTGCACCTAGATATGTAAAAAAAAATCTTCGCTGAGGTTGACAGCTAATCCTTGTGTTGTTGGTTCATAGATATATTTAAACAGTAGTGTAAAAGGGTGTGGAAATTTACATTTATTTAGCTCATGGACATTTTTATATTACACTAAATCACTTTGTAGGTATTAGTGACAATACTTAGGCTTGGTCTGAATGAAAGTGTTTAAATGGTATAGGAGGAAAAATCCAACCAGTTTGTGGCATTAGCATTTATGCTGGTAGCTCATTGAGGTGGTGAAAAGATGTAAAGGCATAACCGACAAGGAAGGTTTGATGAAATTGATGACGAGATATATGAATTCAAGCTTACTTATACTATTAGTGAATTGATGTAATGTTTTGAATGTGTCCTATCACCATTGTTAGAGATGTTTTACATAATTTGAGCCTGTATATTGACATTGTACTTACCGATGTAGATCTTTATTTGCACAATCTATGGATATGTGAATATTAATGGATCAACATTAATCATGTAAGCATCATCCAATCCAAGTTTTTATAAATTTTCTTCTTCCACAATAGTTCATAATACAGCAAAGTTATGTTGTTTGGATCTTTAAAGATATTAATGGAACAGTTAAAATCTGAGATATTTTGGGGAAAATATTGCATTAGATGTTTACATTCAGATCATTTTATCTCATAATATTGTTAACCTGAATGTTTTTAATTTGTTTAATGGTTGAACTAACACAATAGACAATCTTTTAAAACATTGTGCATGTATAAAAAAAATTGAGTTTTATTTTTTGTAATTTGGTACAGAACATCACTTTCTGATTTCATTTAAGATAAGCATTCATTTTCCTCCCACTTATTGATAAGATTGCTAAAGTAAATATTACCCTTCATTGCCTTAAATTTGTACAAAGTCTAATTATTGCAAAGTTTAGTGTACAGATTACATGAGGTTTTGTTCAACTCCATTTGATAAAGTATAACTGCGCATATCTTTGAAAGGTGCTTTTGCACTACGAAGTCCTAATGAGAATTTTTACAACTGATTAATGATAAAATTTTATATATGGTTGTTGTTAAGTTGACAGAGTCATAGCGGTAGGTTCTACATGGCTGCTATGTTTTTATTCAAATAACAACGATATATTTGGTATGAGCTGTATATTAACTGTGTTATGAGCTATATATTTGGTATGACAGTGGAATGAGTTCAGAACTACCTATACTTAACTGCAAGTGACGTGGTGATTTTTCTTTGCACTAGAAATGTGAATTTGTATGTTATAGCGCCATCTCAGCAATCATACATGGATGAATTCCAGCTTTGGGTAAAAATTGTTTGTAGGAACATACTAGATAGTTAACTATATTGTATTTCTCTTGAAATGTTCTCTCTTTAACTATAGGGATCAGAAAACATCCATTTGAGAACTGATATGAGAGTTGTAATGAGGGTTGATATGAGAGTTGATACGAGAGTTGCAGCAAGTGTTGAGAAAGTGAGTGTCAAACGATGAAGGTCATGTAAACTCAATGCAATATAACACAGAAATTGGAGAATGTAAAGAAAATGAAATACAAATATTTTTGTAAATGAACAAATGGAATCTGAATCAGAATTGTCACGGCTAATTGAGTGATGACTAGGAGATTGGTTCAACTATTGTTCTAGTTGAGGTCGAATTAAGATAGTGTAAGCAGTGAAAGTGGTAAGCATTTGTTTCTGAAGTGCAAATGCCGGTGAGTACTAGGTAGCTACTGTAGGTTGTGTGCAAGGAGCAATGGCAGCAGATAGAAGGAAGCGAAGAGGAGGAGCAGATGCAGGTGAAATGGGTGGTTTGTTGTATCAGTGCTAGTTATATGAAGGAAGTAAAACACAAAACAGTGATGGAATGAAGTATGAAATGGTATGTATGTATGGTGTTTATGTGCATGTGATGAAGCAATGAATGTTGTTGTGGCAGGTAGTAGGTTGGCAAGGAGAGACACTGTTGCTGTAAGTATAGGGTAGTGCAATAAGTATAGGAATGTGCACTGCTATGATCAGAGATGAATAGTGAAGTACGGAGTTTTGCAAGAAGAGGCAGATAGTTAAATGATGTGGGAGATGACTGTGTTGAAGGAAGAGGTGCGAAATGATGGCTGTGGTTCTTATGTTGTAGTTGTTAGATGGTGATGGTTAAAACAGTTGGACTGGGGAGTTGTTGGTTATAATGGACAGAGGTGTTTGCTGATGGTCAGAGGTTTGTATGTGGATTGAACTGAAGGAGCTGCTGCTGTTGTGCTGTGAATTTTGAAGTTTTACCAAGTTGATTGCTAAGGGGAGGTTGTTGTATATGAAGTGTTGGTTTTTGGATGGAAATGTGCGCTGAGGTCATTTTTTGGATGGAAATGTGTATTGTGACAGTTTTGAATGGCTCAGGCAGTGGAGGTGTTATGTTTGTGAATGCTGTAATATGAATATGGTTTGAGAAATGATGGTTTTGTGGATGGAAATGGTTTTTGTATGAGAAATGTTTGTATGTTCATAAAGGTTGTTGTAATATGAGTGTTGTGGATGTAGTTGTAGTTGATGTTATGATAGAACTGAAATGTGCAAAGAAATGTGCAATGTTGGTCGGTGGATATGCAATGTTAGTCAAGTGCACAGAAATTTGTTGTCAAGTGGTAGAAGGTGGGGTTGATATGCAGTGACTGGTGACTATGTCCGAAAGATGGACAATAGAAAAATATCAGGGTTGAATCCTGATATTAGTTTCAGCCAAGTACGTGAATATTTAGCTATTTTACCTTGCTTATATAACGTTTAGTTGTACATTATTTGTTTGCAACTGTAGTGAATCTTTTTAACTGATGCATGTCATATTATATTTTGAAAATTCAGTTACATTTTCCAGTACTACTTTACATTTGGGAACTTAGGATTGGTTGTCATCGTCCTTTATTTTGTTTAAAATAGCATTACTATATGCTGGTGGTACCGGAAAAAATTAACCCGGTCAACTTTAATCTACAACTGAACTTCATACACCGAGGTGTTTAAATAGATTCAAATTGGATATTAGCAAGTTACAATTGAATTAGGAAATGTTTATTAATTTTTGAATTCTATTTGTTTAGCTATTAGTTTTTGATATGCATGGTTTTGGTCACCACTGTATTTTTGTAGACGGGTCTGGAAGTCGATTCTAATGCAGTTGCTAAAGTCATTATGGAAGAGTTGCTGATCATTTTGAAGGTGTCAAGTCTTTGGTCGAGGTGGTTGGGGTTGATAGCAAATTTTCCAAAGAGATATATAAAACTTTTCTAGGTAATAAGTGCACATTCATATCCTTAACTTAGCTTGGTTAATGATTTACTTGCTAGGATTAATTAATAATTATTAACTTAGTTGTGCATGTAAATTAAGGAACCTAACATGCACAACTAGTGGAAATAATTTGATCATTCCACTAAGTTAATCAATAATTGTAATATAATTAAGCGAACCGAGTTTTAATAATAATAATAATAGTAATAGTAATAATAAGTCAATTAAGTTAACTAATTTAATAAAAATTAATTATTAAAATTAAACAAGTTTTATAAAATTAACTAAGTTTAAGTTAACTAAATTTTATAAATAGTAATAATATAACTAGTTTAACAAAGTTTTATAAATAAAGACGATGATAACGAATTAACTAAGTTTATAATGATAGTAATAATAATAATAAATTAATTAAGTTAACCAAGTTAATAAAAATTAACTAAGTTTTGTTAAAATTAAATAAGTTTTATAAAATTAACTAAGTTTAAGATAACAAAATTTTATAAATAATAATAATAACTAATTAAAAAAGTTTTAAGTAATAACAATGACGATGATGAAGAATTAACTAAGTTTATAAAAATTAACTAAGTTTATAATATTAATAATAGTAATACAATTAAGTTAACTAAGTTTTAATAATAATAATAATAATAATAATAATTAACCAAGTTAATTGAGTTAATAAAAATTAACTAAGTTTTGTTAAAATTAACAAGTTTTATAAAATAGAATATCGAGTTATAGATTACATGGTTTTCATATATACATATATATATAAACACAGATATATATATATATATATATATATATATATTGTTGATTGTTAAACTCGTTTGCAGGTAATTATCTATTTCGAAGCGAAGACTGTCGACAACAAAGAACTATTGGTAATCAAGCAAAGAACATGAATTTAATTGTTATATATGTTGTCGTATTTTGTTAGTACCATTTGTGGAAACTTGTCTGTGAATGCTTGTAGTATGTGACTTATTCTGTTGAAAAACTACGATCGAATTGATTATGGATATTATATTTGATTGTGAGATTAGCATGTTTTTGCAATTATTTGAATATGATGATTATATGATTGATTGTTTGTATATGCTAATTATGTGATTTAATTGTTTGTTTGAATATATGAAAATTATGCGATTGATCGTTCGTTTTAATATGAATAGTATATAAGCGATTGCTGGAAATGGTATAAACCATCAACCGTAAATAGCAGCATTTAAAATATGCTACCAAACAACCAATAAATTTTAGTAGTGTTTCAGAAATGCTACAGAAACAAATGTAAACTAATATAAAAATTATATAGTTGCATTTTAAAAACGCTACTGAAAATCAAAAAAAGCATATAAACAAAAAATGCAACCAAAAAATGAAGACTTATGGTAGCGTTTTTTTAACCCTACAGAAAAAACCTATAGCTGCATTTAAAAGTGACTTTTGGTAGTGTTTTTTAAATCCTACAGAAAGTACCTATAGTTGCATTTAAAAGTGACTTTTGGTAGCATTTACTACAACGCAACAAAAAGTTTTAGAATTTTAGTTGCATGTCGTATAGCAGCGTTCTCTAAAACGCTACCATAAGTTATGGTAGCGTTTTTTCAACACTACCAAAAGTCTTTTCTGGTTTAGTGATTGTAAATTTCTAGTATTAATATATCCCATTATTTTGATGTAATAAGTTCAGTCAGAATTTTAATTGTATATAAGTCTGTTGATTGGAACTTTTGATATAAATATTGGAATTTTAGGTAATGTTGGTAATATGGAATGATTATTTATAATTGTTTAAGGAGTTGACATTTAAACGCTACTTTAAGGCATATATTTTGCATGCATAGAAATTACTAGGCACGTATGTGTGTGTATGTATACACACATATACAAATATACGTAAGTACGTACACACACAAATATATATATTTACACACACACATATATATGTATAGATATTTATATATATTAGCGTAATTAACGTATAATTATAATGTGTAGTTGCGTAGTTAAATAGGTTATTAATTTTACTAAAATCCCCCTTAGGAAGGTAATTAATGTTATAGGCGAAATAAGATAGATCTCTTATAGGCCTTGGTTATAGAAAGGGTGAGACATGTGATAATATATGTAGAGAGTGATAAAGATTATAACTAAGTTATAGGGATGCGAGGTCGGTGAAATGCACACGGCAGTCTACCAAATAAATCTAGCTACCAGCAATGTGACTTCAGGGCTGATGTGAGATATCGCTTATAATAAGTAACTACGATAACACGAGGTTAGTCCTAAATTCTGTAGGGTAAATCACCTAGCTAATATGGCTACCATATAAATTAATAGTTGAGCAAGACATCATTGTGGGTTACGAGTCATAATATGAAGGACCTGCTTAAGAAATTGAACGTAATAAGTGGTTATGTGACAGCCTGCCCCTTCTCTGTGTAGGAAGTTGTAAATGGTCATGATCATGGGTTAGTCACAGATGAGGATATCTCGAGAACGGACCCACTTCAATAGGGAGATTAAGTAGCTTAATAGATTCCATGTAATGTCGGCCAAATAATTACTAGCATGGAGTCCGTCTTAGGATTATAGGTAGTAAATGACATAGAATTGCCTTAATAAGGTATTAAATGGTCAGAGTCTGCCTAATTCCCATTAAAAGGAATTAAGCGGCTTGAATACTATCCATTATATTGGTATGACGTTATGGATGGTAGATATGGGTTATTAGGTTGATAGCAAATTGTTATGGACTTATACCTTTTGTTTTTAGGAAAGCCCTCGGGGTTATATTCTAAAACGACTTATGATGTAGGTAGAACATAAGACATATTCCTCTTTAAATTATATTACCCAAGTACTAATATAGTAAGGCTTGAGATTTTATTCACCAAATATACGTTGATCTGATTCCCTTCATATTACAACATAGGTTAGGAAGGCCGATGCTAAAGGTGGAGACGTTGATGACACTTATGGCAGTAGTTTATTTATTTACTTGTTATATTCTATAGTTTTGGATGTACCCATGAAATAAAACAATGTTGTAATTTTGGAATATTGCACCATGAACATGTTATAATTATTGTTGGGTTTCGGTATTATGAATATTTTGCTATGGTTTTGAATGACATTTCAAAATTTGAATACAATGGGTACTATTGTTATTATTAATTTTATCCTTCCACTGTGAGATTCTATACACGTAGACAAATAGCTCTATGTTGTTCTTTTTACCAACATACTGCCCGCTTTAAGATGGTTCTAATTTTCGATGGGCTTTTTCTAGGTCAAAATATAGGCCCATTTCAGGGCGGGTTGTTATATTTTGTATCAGAGCTTAGGTTACATGATCAACGGGGATAGTATACATATGAGAGGCATATTTTTTATTTTTGAAAATGTTTTTCAAAAATCCTACTCTATATATATACTTATTTTAAAAGTACGCAAAAACATTGGACAAATCCTTACTTCAACATACAATACCTTCTTAAAAAATGTGGATTGAAAAGATTGTAGCTCAAAATTTAATAAGGCAATAAACGTGCAATAAATAAGGAGTTATAAGAATTTTATAATGGTATAAATAGACCAATTAAAAAGATTATTAGGGTAATTATAGAGAAATAAGGAGGCTGTAATAGCTAAAAATGGGTATAAATAAATAAATGCCTTCAAATATTGTTCACTAGGAAAATAATCATTTATTACAGACAATTGACATTTATAGAAATAGCAAATAAACATATTAAATAACAATTAAATATTATAAGGCAGTATAATTGCCATTAAGGTAAATTAGATAGCTTTAATTATACATATAAAGGTTAGTAGGCCATGCCCAATACAAAAAAAATAGATGGGAGATAACATTCTACGTGTTGTAAACAAATGAAAGTAAGGAATGAAGCAGATGTGAAGGAGTGCAAAAAGTTCCCACAAGAAGGTGTACTTAATCACCACAAGGAGATAATCGGATATTTATAAAGATTGAATAGGGAAGAAACAAGTTCAAAAGAAAGGAAAATTAAAGTCAAGTTCTAAATCCAACCCCATATGAAAGAATCTGATAAAAAGGTTTTAGGAAAATACCTTGAAATGTTTTGAATAAGTTTTTCAAGGAATTATGGGGAAGCTGTTTTGAAAATTTAGGAAAATTTGGGAACTCATAATTTAAAATTTTTGAGTCAAATATCTTTGATTAAAAGTTTTTTGGTAAAAGGATTTCTCATTTTTGAAATTCTATTTAAAATTGGTTGAGTCAAAAACTTACAGGTTTTTAGAGAAAGGGATTCTTCATTTTTAAAATAAATGTAAAATAGAGTGTAAGTTGGACTTGATTAATTTTCTTCCACTCCATAAATTTGGAAGGTCTTTTTAAAAAAAAACCTTTCTGAAAAGGGAGAATAAATGGAAATGGAACTTAATTTAATTAAGGAATAGAGAATAGAAGGACAAGAAAAACTAGGATAGGAGGAACATTTTCGTATAAGGAAAATACGAAGAATAAAAGCTGAAATATAAGTCAACTAGTTAGAAGAAATATAAATAAAGGCGATATTGGGAGATTTGAATAGAAATAACACCAAGGATTTATAAAAACAGAATCAGTAATCTAGTTAGAAACTAATAGGATAGAAGTTACCCTCGTCTACTCCACTTTTCATTGTTTAAGGTTATAGAAGAAGTTTTTGAAAAAAACAATTTACAATCGGATGAAACGAAATGATGATAATTAAATTAGTTGGGACAATTTTGTGATTGATATAAGGAAAATCATTTATAAGGACGAGAATTTTATATATACAATGTTCTATTTAGAATTTGAATCAATATTATTGAATTTAAAATGTAATAAAAGAGAAATAAACTGGGATTGATAAGAAAAGGATTACGAGAGATTATAAGTGGTTAAATAATACTTAAATCAAAGTTATAAAAAGTATTTACTTAAACGGCAGTACATTTTGAGTAATAAAGCAATAGATGTTGATGTATATCTTTGGGATAATATAACAACTTGAAATTAGAAATTTGGCATGCACGTCGTCTACTAAAATAATTTTCTTATAACTAGAAATATCTTTGAAATAATGAACACGTAATAGAGGAAAATCTATTATTTTGAGATGCAATTAAAGTTATAATTTTTGTAATAGACTTAAAAATAGCTAAATTTGGAAAATAATAATGGTTTGTTCTTAAAATGGCAGTCAATGAACTTTTCATAAGTATAGGCCATAATATCATGGAGCAATAAATGTTGATTTCGAATTTAATGTAATAAGTTTATTTATATAAAAATCATTTATTGAAAACCATTTTGCAGGTTGTAGAATGTATCTGAGAAAAGAAATTATTTTTCTCATTTATGGAATTAGGCAATTTTTGAACTAATAATAGTTTGGTTTGATAATTTAGTTTTAAATATTTTGTATTAGAAGTCCAACTTTTAAATAAATAAATCTCTATTGTAGAAATGCCTTAAAATGGAAAAGTTAGTTAGAAAAAGGAAAAACTTTCATGATTAATTTTGGGAACAGTGCAATTTTGAAAAATGGCAAAAAGGGATTTCTAAGTTATATTTTTAAAGGTAAAGGTTTCAGATAAGTTACTTTATAATCGTGAAGTTTTAGTTTCAGAATGGTGAGAACTAAATAAAAAATTTATGGAGTAGATAGGGACCACTATCCAGATAAGGCAATGTAAAGATTTTAAGATATGCATGAAATAGGAATATTATATAGAACTTAGTCTGGAAATTTGAAATTAGTCTCGTATATTTAATTATGAATATTTGTATAGTTAAGAAGATAATTTATAATTGGGTTGTAAGTTAGGTCACCCTACTTAACTTGGAATGTGAATTTCTATGTTTTGATTTATTTGAAGCGAGTTTCATGTAAATTTCATAAATTATCCAACTCAAGAATATGTATAAAAGCGTGTTATTTAAATCAACAAAGGATATTCCATAAAGGAAAGAGATGTGTAAGATATGGATATTCTTTTCAATGAAAAATTCTCACTTTGGTTAATTTATGGAAAAATTATAACGATAATTTTTTTAAAAGGATAACTTTGATAAATTAAAATGTAGAAAGGAACGTTCTAGTTTAGAAACTAATATATAGACGTACGTATAACCACGATAACGTATAAAAATATAAATATATAAATTGCGTTATTATGACTATATGTATTAGTTAGTAACTAACAGATTTTGATTTATGTACATCAATTACAAATTTAACGTACGATAAATCTGTAATTAATGGGAGTAAAAAATAATTAAATGGGAACTGATTAAGGAATTTCATATGGCATTGATGGATGATTTGAATCGACATAACAAATGGATGTTGGAACCAATAAAATGTTTAAAGGCATTTAAATGAGGATTGATTAGCGATGGCCCAACTCTTACATTAATGATAAATTATTAAAGGTATATTAACTGAAGTAATGAATGGACTATATTTATTAGAAATCAAGAAGGAAAATTAAGGGAGATAGGTGACGGCGGAATGATACATTAGAAGTATCCATATTAATTGATTAATGAGTGTTAAGACCAAAACATTGTTTACACCAGTTAACGATAAATGACAACTTCCAGCAAAATTTTCTTTTAGGGATTTTGACATTGTCACCGCTGGTTGCCTCCTTTAGGTTATTGGAAAAGCGTACGATATGGTAAAGATGTGTTCATATTTTATTGTTGTGTTGTTTTATAAATGGGACTAGACCACTAAATAAATATATGTACATTGGAACATAGCGTAAATAAGGAAATTTCATAAGGCACTAGACTAGTGATAAACTGGGGGTATGATAGGAAGTTAATGAGAAAATTAGGTTAGTAACTAGGAATAAGGATGCTTTAATCCCAAAAACAATTAGAATTTTGGAAAAAATAAATTTTAGCTTGTGAATGACACCATTCAAGAATGATCCTTCACCCCAGAGGGGATAAGATGAATATGGACATGAAGAGAATTTTTTGTTGGACAAGGATGAAGAAGAAGGTGGCAGAATTTGCCACTGTATGTTTGATGTGCCAAAAGGAAAAATGTAGAATTGATTAGGCAATGAATTAAAGCTGCACAAGATCACTAGAAATCCCATGTAGACATGCAAAGAAAACAATTAGAATTTAAAGTAGGGGATATAGTATTTATCAAAATTTTCCCTCTTAGAAAGGTCATGAAATTTGGAAAGTTAGGAGATTTTGCACCAAAGGTTTGATGGTACTTAATAGGAAAACTTGCTTACCACGTGGAGGTACTAAATAAATTAGCAGAAGCCTGTGACATTTTTCACGTTTCACATTTGGGAAAATTCCTTCATGCACAACTAATGTGGTAGAGCCTGATATAGTGGGAGATACCGAGATAGAGCCAATAGCATCTCATGCCACCACAAGCAGTATGGAGCATGAAACTAGGTAATTTTGCAATAAAGAAATTAGGCTGATTTGAGTGCAATAAGGGGAGAATCCGACAGGAAGCATGAGGACTTCTCATTCTAAGATTTTCAATAATAAACTTTTCTCTCCAAAATTATATTTTACCTGCATTGTGGTTGCCATATTGGATGGTAGGAGATGGTTACTGCACTTTTACTATCACTTTGCACTCATATAGAACACTTTGCATGTCTAGGATGTTTGCATACATGCTTATATGTCACAACACTTGTATTCACGCTAGGATTGAGCTCACTTATAGTACGTTTGCATACATATTCACATTGCACTTTTGCTTAAGTAGATGGTTATGTTGATAACTTGGTGGTATAACATGGATATTTATTGCACGTTACATATATTTTTTTTAAAAATTTGATGGTTAAAAGTAATTATAAAGAGAACAATAAAGATACATTATATGTATTAGCATTTTAGATGATGAGTGCAGCTATTAAGCATTAGCGATAGTCGAGCTTAATGGTTATGTTGATTTCACAATCAACATTGCAGCCAATTGACAAAGTAATTCACAATAAATGGATGGCAAATCGATATCATTATATTATTTGGTATATATAAAAGTTGTGTATGTTCATTTATAAGGTAATGCTAAAGTAAATTATGAACATTTCTTTTCATTGGTTATCTATAACCTATTGTAATCTGAATGTGGGT
Organism: Allium cepa; assembly: GCA_030765085.1. Lineage (NCBI taxonomy): Eukaryota > Viridiplantae > Streptophyta > Magnoliopsida > Asparagales > Amaryllidaceae > Allium > Allium cepa. The sequence continues at coordinate 365,861,780 of CM060938.1, read as the reverse complement.
TAAAACATATGCTTATGAGTGTTAAATTGAAGAAAGTTTGAAATGAAACTGTAATACAATTTTAATTGATAAACTATTGTAGTTTGGATGATTTGATTTTATGGATAAGAAATATTTCATGTAAATATATTCAAATGCACACATACAGCATAGTTCAATAAGTTTGGCATTTCAAAATTCTTGAATTTCAAAGGTGGAAATTTAATTTGAAAATAATTAAGGGTAGAACAATATTAAGTTCGTTAGGATCCCTCAATTGGATAGAAATATATCTGTTTTAAGAAATGAAATTATGTGTTCCGACATATTAAATTATAAAGGTTTATATTATTTTTGAGAGGTATTTCAATTATTTTGCATCCTTGTTCCTAAATCAAGATAAGTGTTTAGTATTTTAATTTTTGTAAAAGATAATTGTGTTATAAAGGATGTGAAGTAATTTTGTAAATAAATTACAAAAAGTATTGACAATGTGTAATTAGAAGAATAGCTTATATTGATGAGATAAATTTTACTGATGTTTAAATAAGATTGCGTATAATTGAAAATCTTAGGAAATAATTATATTAATGATAAATTCAAAGTTTAGAAACTTAATGGTTGAAAAAAATTTATCTAGATTGAGATATATGAAACTTTAAAATGTATTTTTGAAGTTTTTTCGAAAATAAAAGTTACAATAAATGAATCTTATGAATAAATTAAAACAAAAGGAATTGAATAATCTATAATTTCCCTTTCATTACAGGGTTGAAATTTATTGTTTTAAAATTATATAATCGAAATAAGTCATTGAATTTTATTGGGTACTCTAATTTTGGTAAATAAAGAATATGCTGATGTGGTGTAGCTTTATTGGATAATAGTTGAGATGTAAAAAGTTCTTTTACAAAGCAAAAGGATATTTGAAAAATGATTTTTTGGATTTTTGTATAACATATGAGATTTATTAAAATAGGTTCTATGGTTATGAAGAGAAAGTCCCCAAAATGTATTTGAAAAGAAGTTTAATTAGATAAAAAAATTAGGAAAATCCTTTTGGGTTTTATATATATATATATATATATATATATATATATATATATATATATAATACTCCTTATTAGAAATTTGCCCTCCTAATTTCTGAATTTCAAATATAGAAATTTAGTCAGAAAGGAATTAAAAAGTTGAATAATGTTAGATCTTATGAATTTTAATTTTCATGGAAAATAATTCTTTAAGAAATGAATTTTTGTGATAAAATGAATTAAATTACGAAACTTATCCTACTTAAACTAAGGAAAATTTTAGAAAGTGAGAAAATTAAATTATGAAATTTTATATTGAAGGAATTTCTTCAAGAAAAAAATATTTGTACTATGGGTAAAGTGCAAATTTTGGAGAAATTTAGCTTTGAAAGAAGATTAATCTAAAAATAAAGTGTTTCAAATTAAGAAAACATTTTTGTTTGAAAGGAGTTAATTATTTGCAAAAGAAGATTTGAAGATTTGTTTAAAGGATAAAAGAACCATGTTAGCTTTTATAGTTGCCTTTTTATTAACAAGGGTTGGACCTTATAAATATTGATTATTCAAGAAGTAATCTTGAAATTTTAAATACTTTTGGGATGAGTTAATTACTACTCAATATAAATATTTCAGGAAAAGAAGTGGATTAGAGAGAATAAGATTCCTAGAAAATATTTTGGAATGAAAAGAGATTCGAAGCATTGTACATCTACGTTTAAGAAAGGATGATATGTAAGTTAAATGTTCAATATTGTAAAGAGTAATTAAAAAAATTTATAAGTAAAGGAAAAAGTGTTGCTTTGTTAGTATATGTATTGTGTATTTTAAAAATGAATATATTGCTAATAGTAATGTATATATTATAGACTTTTCTCTATAGTAGAATTGCAAGGTCTTTAAGGAAGAGTCTATAAAAACCCTAATTTTTGGATTATTATAATGAAATAAATAATGATTGGGATTTAAACAAGAAATTGAATTATCAGGTTTTTGAAACATTGGGGGGTTTGAATTTGTATTCTTTTATTAAACATGATGAATTCTTTTGGAGCGTGAATTCCAAATTTATATAATATTAGAAAGTATATATGTAATTAATATTCTAAAACTTATAAATAAATATATTTATAAGAAAATTTAAGATATTATTTTGTTGAGCCTTTTATTAAATTTTAAAATAGGATTTTAGGATGTATTTGAATATTAGATAATCATTTTTAGTGATATATTGGGATTTCATTTTTAGAGTTGTATTATATTAAGATTTTTTTCATAATTTATTAACAAAAACTTTAAGAAGGAAAAAAAATCCTTAGCAGATAAATAAGGAAGAAATAAAACAAACTCTTTCTTTGTTGGGTTCATTTACAACCCAATACCCAAATTTACATTAATGAAGAGACAAGTCCCCATCTCATTTTCGTTGACCTATATGTTCTTTCTCAATTTTGGAAAAGAAAGAAAAATCTTTCTCTTCCTCTTTAAACCTAGAGAAAAACTCATATTTAATTTGTAGGAGATTCTCTAAAATTCTAATAAAAATCAAGGTAAGCTTTCCAAACCCTAATACACCTTTTAGACCAATTGATTTCAGTTTATACAGTGTTTTAATTCTGGTCTATTCTTCTTTTGGTTGTGGCTAATTTCTAGTTTTTATTTTAATAGTGAAAACCAATGAATAAACTGGTGTTTAGCAAGCTATCTTTAAGATGTGTAAACCTCACCACTAACTCTTATTAGATTGCATGCTGCTGTTTTACTTTTTTTAGTGATGACTTCAGTAGCTATTTTTGTGTGAACCATCTGTATTTCTAAAGTAGTATTGCTGAAAGTTTAAAGTACTAAAGTTGCAAATTATTGATACATTTTGATCAATCAGTTGATGTATATGCTTGCTTGGATGATTGCATGTTCTCACACACAGCATTTCTTAGATCAGCTTTATGTTCCGAAATTATGGGAAATGACAGCAAAGTCGTTTACCTAGATATTTAAGGCTCCAAGAAGTTCAAACACCGATCGACCAGCGATTGAGCCTGGAACCTATTTAGCTCCAGGTAGATTTGTTTGATTGATTTTTTAGTTTTCTTTTGCTTCCTTCTGTTCTCATGATTTCGATGATTTTTGGAATTTTAATAGCTTCATATTTTTAGGGAATTTCATTATTTATTTAGAATTATATATATAGTATGAAAAAGAAATATCTTTAAACTAGTTTTACTAAAATATATTATTTAAAAGTCACGTATAGAATCTGTATTATTCATTTCAAAATTTGGGTTTTGAAATATAGATTTGAATCACAGAGTTAAAAGTATTTTTAATAAAGAAAGACTATTCAGGAGTTTTAATAATGATAGTGTTCCTAAAAGGTAATTATAAAGCTATTCATACATATTAGGTTTCTATATGTATACAATAGCATATTTTATCAATATAGCAATTTTACAGTCATTAGACTAATATTTAAATGATTTTATAATGAAGTAATACCTATATAAATATATTACTTCTATGAAATGGGAACTCTAATTAAACGATTTATTAGTTCAAGTGGTATGGAACACTTGTATCACTTTCTCGCTTAATTCTTTAACTCGTTTGATATAATATTCTACTTGAGGGGAATTAAGGATCATTTAGTAAATATTCAAGTATCATTGAGTGCTTATGGGATATTGGGAGATGCTCGTTTAATTACTAAATGAAAGTATTTGACACTTTTGATCGACAATGATCACTTCGACATAGCTTTCGAGCTCGTCTTCTGGTCGACGTAACTTTCAAGCTTGCCTATGGCTAACGTAGCCTTCATGCTCATCTTATGGTCGGTGTAGCTTTTGTACTCGTCTTTTAGTTTGGCATAGCCTTCGTGCTCATCTTATGGTCAACGTAGCCATCATGCTCGTCTTTCGGTTCGGCAGGCTTTATGCTCATCTTATGGATGACTTTCGTTTGTAATAGTTTGATTTATAATTCATGTTGTGAGATTTTGATTTCGACTTGCTTTCATGCTTGTCTTTTGATTTCAACTTGATTTCATGCTTGCCTTTTGATTTTTAACTTACTTTAATGCTAGCCCATTGTATCTTGCTTATTAGCCCGACTATATCTGAGCTGATTGGACAAATTAGACTCGACTGTCATCAAGGTCAGTAAGCCCAAAGTAATGATATAGGGTCTAGAAATCAAGTCCAGATGATAATATGAAGCCATGATCGAACAAAATAGAGAGATATGCTATACAGAATGCTCAATGGAATATAATTTAATGTGGAAATTATCCACAAGGGCCTTTTTAGCAAGTGCAATTAGTTTCTAGGACACATAACTCAAATAATTACTTTTAAGGACAAAATGCAAAATAATTAGTTTCTAAGGCCTAAAAACCTATAAAATAATGTCCTTGAATGTAACTGAATGCTGACTTTGTCCTTAAAAGTAATTATTCTGCTGACTTTGGCCTTGAAATTAATTTCTGTGATTGTGTGTCCTAGAAACTAATTGGATTGCAAAGTTTGTCCTTCTAGTGAAATGCCCCTAATTTAATCTAGAAAAGAGATCGGCTATAATCCCTTTCAACCAAAAGGGATTGATTTACTTTAATCAAACAAGTGCAACTTAATGGAAAACAATTGATATCTCGAGTTATAAAAGTCCAATGCATATGAAAATTTGAGAACAAGATATGGGTACCCTATGAAGCATACCTTAGGGATTGCACCCCAAAAGGAACCCGCAAGAGGGATTGGCCCTCTTCCCTCTAGAGGGATTGGCCAGAATAAGGAAACACAACATGTTGCAACATGGATTGATCAATAACTCAAGTTCTACTAATCCAGTTGCCATGAAACTTGGAGGCTAAGCATAATACAACATGGAGAAGCTCCCATAGAGATCACACCCTCAAACTCCTACAAAATACGATTTGGCCTCGATCCTTATTTCTTAGGATTTGGGCCATGCGATCCCTTCTATAAGCCCCTATGGTTTTGCAGATCCTTCTACCGAATTTTCAAGGAGATATTTCATCGCCTTACTCTATAAATACAGACTTGATTTCTCATTTTAGGGACTTTGAGCTACTTATTGCTTTATATTCTATTGTAACTAAGGATTTTCATCTGATTCCTCTTACATTTAGTTTACAAAGTGATTAATAAAGCTATCTCTTCAAAGTGGACGTAGGCAAATAATGCCAAACCAAAATGAATTGATATGTCCCTATTTTTTACTTATTACTTATTACTTTACTGATATATTCTCTCTGTTTACATTTAATATTCTTCATTTATTATTCTACAAAATATCCATTCAGTGTTTATGCTAATTTTTGGTGTAAGCATTTTGATGCTTTCACTAAGAAAGGAGATTCTCAGCTCTATATGGATCCCTTTGCAGCAACTGGATTGCATAAATCCCAAGAAGAGATCCAGAATTATCTTTATGTAATTTGTTCGTTCTGTTCAGTTTTGAAAAATTTTAAGAAAAACTATCAACAATGGTTAGGAACACCAGATCTACCTCTCAAAATGCAGAAAGAAACGAGAATACTAGCATTCAGCAGGGAGGACAGAGCAATCTACCAGTAGATGTTAATGCTACCGATCTAGTTGATGTCCAAAATCCAGCTGATTCCATCATAATGGCTTATTTTCAGAATCTGATGAGAGAACTCATGGATAGCCACTGATTGTTGAACCAACAGACTCAAACCAATATCGATTTAATGAATCAACTCAGGGATCAAACAGTGCAGGAAAATTAAGAGAGAGCCAAACCTTTAATCTGCATTGGAGAGTTCTAGTTCATTGGATGACTATCACAGACACAAATGTCGCAGAACTGATGGATATCACGTAGAAGCATTTGGACATTAACAAGCAAACTTACCTAGGTTGCCAAGACTGATCGAGTCTGATCCCTCCTCTAGAGGAGGAAATTTGCCTCCTCTCGGTGGATCATAAGCTAGAGTTGCCACGGTTTATTTGGTTGCTAGACCAGTTACCTCCTCGAAATGATGGTGAAGTGAATGCACATGATATGCCTTGAGAGAATTTTGAGCCAAGAAGGCATGGTACGGCCCAAAGACATCGATCGGACCATTCAAGTGAGGTGGAGCATGACTGCCGGTTAGCTCCAACTATCCAAACGTCATACTTGTTGGCTATGGTTAAACAGCTAGTAAGGGAGAGCTAAGGCTTGACCAATGATGATTGGGGGATCTCAAGAAACCATACCTCATACACCTATGATATCCTACATATGGAGTATCCGAGGAAGTTCAACATGTCATCGATGCCTACCAATGAGGGAAAAAACCGACCTTAGGTAACACATCATGAGTTGTGAATGGCTGATGGATTCCGCACGAGCTGATGTTGCCTCAAAATGCATATGTTTTCTATTACTCTCTTTATCATAGCAATGATGTGGTTTACAAGATTACCCACATGATCAATCTCTAGATTTGACGATTTGGTAACAAAATTTGTGGAGCAGTTCTGATGCATGCAACTCCCCCGATGATGTAATGTCCCTATCAAGTATGATGCAGGCTCTCGAAGAATCACTAAAAGACTATTTGGAGAGATTTCATATAGCCATCACAGAAGTCAGTAATCTGAATGACCATTTAATATTAATTGCAGTAACAAGTGGGATTGACCCAGAATCTGACTTTGGCAATTGGTTTGCTGGAAAACCACCCGCAATATTGGAGCATTTCTATGCAAAAGCAGCTTAATATTTAAGGAAAGAGGAAGCTAGATTCTCTAGGAAGTAGAATGTTGTGGGATCAAGTGGAGAGGGAGTGCAAAGTAACATTGTGGTGAAACAGTCCAGTGAATGTTCCAAAAATGTTAAAGTAAATGTTTAAAATAAACTGAATCAGCAAAAGTAAGGCGGTGCTAGGAACCGTGAGCAAACAGGGATTGTGGAAGAGGAAAGTCAAGAATTCTAATGAATGATACCTATACACCACTGAATGCATTCCTAGAGAACGTATACTTGTCTACATGCAACACCATGCAGTATAGGAAGCCACCTCCTAAAGAATCGATGAAAAAGCAAAAGAAGATTAGAAAATATTGTTGGTTCCACAAATGCTATAGTTATAACATGAATGAATGCAGGCATCTTCAGGATGTTATCGTGAAACTGAATCAGAAAAAAAACTATAGCAGTTTGTTAATGCCTCGTAGGATAGCAACAGAGGACATCCGACCCCAATCGAGGAAAAGTGTCGCACAGGGCTGAGGAGCCTACATGGATTGGTGTAATATTAATGATCAATACAGTAGTTAGAGGACCGCATCCAGCTGATAAGAACTGGCATGGAGATGGAGCATAAAGCTAGCGCAATCAAGCATATGAATTTTTAGTGTTGTTCAAGTATAGAAGATGAGGCTCCAGCAAAATAGCAGCATACAATGGTAGATGATATTGTATTCAGAAACAGAGATGCAAATAAGATGGATACACCGACGATCGACCCAGTGGTCATTTCGGCCATGATTGATCCCGCCTTAGTAAGGCGGATCTTGATTGACTATGGAAGTTCCACGAATATAATTTTCAAAAAGGATTATGATCAGATAAGGATGGAAGCCAAGGATTTGAAACCATCTAAAGCTCGCATTCAAGGCTTTAATGGTGCTACGACCAAAGCAGTTTTTATGTCGAATTGCCTGTAGGGTTAGGAGAAGGTGACCGCAAGAGAATATTGACTCTCAATACGATGCTTTTCTATGCCGACCAGCCCTAGCTGAATTTCGGACAGCTCTTGCCCAGTGGTGTTTGACTATAAAGTTCCCAACTGATAATGTTATTAGAGTTGTGCATAGTTAACAAGCGACCGGACGTGCCTGCTATGTTGTTGAATTAAGGGACGCTCAACAGAAGGAGAAAAGTAAGGGTGTGGACAAGTCTCTCCACATCCAAGCCACCGAAGATTAATAACCAGTGCCTGAGCTTTGGATCATGCGCCACAATCGACTCTATAAAGACATAGATCCGAGGGATGATGAGGAGGAGTCCAAAGGAACCAAAGGTTGCATCGGTTGAGCTGACGTTTGACATCACGGTCAGCCACGACGACCAGTCACAGATCCTAAAGATTGGATCACAGCTTAGCCCCCCGATGATGAAAGAACTTGCTTCTTTTTTCGAGCGAATCTTGATGTGTTCACTTGGACTCATTCTGATATGTGTAGGATCTCGCTTGCCATTGCAAGCCATGCATTAACATCGACCTGAGGCATTTCCTGGTAAAGTAGAAAAGATGTGGCATGGATCCGGAGAGATATGCCGCCTTAAGGAGGAGGTGGTAGGCATAAAAGCAATGGTATTATTTGCGATGCCCTTTACCCTAAATGGGTATCTAATCATGTACTTATGAGAAAGCCGAATGGAAAATGGCGGTCATGTATTAGCTATTTAGATTTAAACAAAAATGCCCAAAAGACAGTTTTTCCCTTCCGAGAATTGACCAGCTGGTGGACTCTACCGTAGGACACGAGTTGCTATCTTTCATGGATGTGTACTTCAAATATAATTAAATATCGATGCACATTCTTGACCAGGAGTACACCAGCTTTATTGCCGACATTAGATTATATTACTATATGGTAATGCTATTTGGATTGAAGAATGCTGCAACAACTTATCAATGCCTGTTCAAACGAACGTTTAAAGATCAGATTGGAAAAATGACGGAGGTATACGTGGATGATATGCTCATAAAGTCACAACGATCAAGCGACCACATTAGAGACTTAGCAAAACTGTTTGATAACTTTCGATATTACAAAATGAAGATCAAACCTCTGGAAAAAATTAGCATTGCACCAGGAAATTTATTAGACTTCATCATCAATCCTTGCAGAATTGAGGATAATCCTAAGAAGATTCGATCAATTTTCAATATCTAAGCGCCAAAGATTATCAAATAAGCACACAGCCTAAATAGGAAGGTTGCCGACCTAATTTAATTTATTTCCAAAGGTACCGATAAATGAATTCCTTTCTTCGACTTGATTAGGAAAGGAAAAAGGAACTTTGAATGGACATAAGATTGTGAAAACACATTCCAAGCTTCGATGAACTGCTTAGATAACCCCATATCTTGTTAAAGTCGGTGAATCACGAAGACTTGTATATCTACTTGACCGTGTCGGTACATGCTATAGGTGCCGCATTGCTTCATGAGGAGAATTAATTCTAGAAATCGGTCTATTATGTTAGCGAGCGATTAGCATTAGCTGAAAGGAACTACCCAAAGATAGAGAAATTGGCATACTGCTTATTGATTGCTTCACGAAAGCTCCGCCACTATTTTCAGGCTCATCCCATCAACGTTTACACCGATCAGCCATTACAATAGGTCCTACAGTGACCTGAGGCGTTTGGAAAGTTTCTTAAGTGGAACACTGAACAGAGCTAATTGGACATCACTTATCTCCCTCGGAGAACCATCCAAAGACATGCACTGGTGGACTTTATAGAAGAATTCACTACACAGGATGATCTCCTAGAGAGCGGTGGAACTCCTACCATTCAGTGCAAAATGTATATGGATGAAGCATCCAATGATCGATGTTCTAGAGCCAAAATCGTGCTAGTAACTCCAAAAGATTGATCAATATGCTACGCTTTGAATTTTGACTTCCCTACAATGAACAACGAAGTTAAGTATGAAGCTTTAATTGCTGGATTAAAACTTGCCAGAGAACTGGGGATAAAAGTTCTTGAAATCTTTTTTGATTCTAAGTTGGTGGTATACCTAGTCAAGGGAGATTACCATGCTAAGGGACAACAACTCACTTCGTACCTTATCCGAGTTCAAAAGCTATTGACTGACTTTAAGTATTATGACATCATGCACATTCCCTGGGGTCAAAACAAAGAGGCTAACTCATTAGCAAAGTTTGCTAGCACCTGATATGCACAACAAATGGGCTTGGTCCTAGTCGTACTAGATGCTCCAAGCATAAACCAGATGGAAATTAATTGGGTACTATAGATGGAGCCTAAGAAGGAGTCATGGATGACTTCGATTAAATATTATTTGCTACAGGGAATCCTTCTTGAACGGAGGAATGAAAAGCGACAAGCCCTCTATAAAGCTTTATGATATATCATTTAGGAAGGAGTCATATATAGAAAGGGTTCTTCCATTCCCCTGCTCTGGTTTATCGCTCATGATGTAATAAAACGAGTTCTAAAGGGAGTTCATGAAGTGGAATGTGGCGGTCACATTGGGAGGCAAACCCTATCAGAGTAAATACTTTGTTATGTGTACTACTGGCCAACTATCAACCGAGATGCTGCTAATTACACTAAGCAATGCGACAAGTGCCAGATGTACGCAAAAGTTCTGAGAGCTCCACCGATGGAAATTACACAAATGGTCAGTCCCTATCCATTTTCCATATGGGGCATAGATATTATCCATTGCTTTCTAATCTCAAAAGGTGGTATGACATACGCCATCCATAGTTGATTACTACACCAAATGGACCGAAGTGGAACCCTTAGCCACGATCACGACAAAGAAAGTGGTCCACTTCTTTGTCTGGAACATCATCTGTCGTTTTGGTCTTCCAAAACCATTGTAACTGACAATGAAACCCAATTCGACAGCGATGAATTCAAAGACTTCTACCATCGGCATCATATTGAAAAGTGATTTGCGGCATTTGCTCACCCTCGAGCAAACGGTCGAGTTGAAGCTATGAACAAAATCAAAAAATTCATTCTGAAGAAACGTTTGGAAAAGTCTAGAGGCAAGTGGGTGGGCTTACAGAACCACCCATAAGTCTACGATTGGCTATACCATTCGCCCTTATTTACGGCTATGAAATTTTCATTCTTATTGAAGTGAAGTCCCTTCTCATTGGGTGACCTACTACAACCCTAGAACGAATAGAGATCTCCTCTTAGAATCTCTAGATGTTGTAGATAAGAAGCACGAAGAAGCTGATTTGAGGGCAGCTGCACATCGGCACCGAGTCGCCCGATACTACAACACTGAAGTCGGACCTAGAATCTTTGAAATCGGTGATCTCATCTTAAAACGAGTTTTTACTATCCCGTCACGCTGTGAATCCTACTTGGAAAGGACCGTATGTCATTGAACAGAGGCTTGGAGAGGGAACTTTCAAGCTAACGACTATTGATGGCATCACACTACCAAAGGAATGGAATAGCAAGCATTTACAATGTTATTTCACTTAGTTTATTTTTTTTCATTCAATTATATTCAATTTTCAAATTTGCTTTAGCATTTGACTTTCTAGATATGTAATAAGATAAATTATGTCATTTCTTTCCATTTGACAAATAAAGTTTGAAATTTCCTTCATATCTTTAATTGCTATAGCATTACATATTAGTTACGATACCTGACTAACTAATATTGATATGTCCGATCAAATTCCCAGAATTTGGAGCTAGCCGATAACATAAGCTCACGATTGAACTAAGCAAAATAAACGTGGTTCGACCATTCATTCGATAATTCTTGCTCACAACCCAATGGACAGAGTACCAATGAGAAACGGATGCGACTTGACCGTCTGGTAACTAAATTAATCCCACTGATGGGATAGACATGAATCAAATATTATCATGTCATGACCGATCGCTCGCTAGGTCAAACCTCGAACTTGGGAGCAAATCATCAATTAAGGAAAGTATGGTCCGACTATTTTCCAAAAAAAATCTAAGTCCCAGAGTGTGGACTAGAGTAGAAACACAAATTGGGTGCGATCTGATCACCTGCCAACTAACTCTTATCCTTGGAGTGTGGATATGAGTATAAACAAATAGATGAGTGTGGTTTGACCACTCACTATTCCATAAACTCCGACCTGAAACCGACAGAGGGAGTATAAACTCGCTAAGGATGGAGTTTGACCATCCACTATCTAATTCCGCTAACCCAAGACTGAGGGTAGGAGTATAATCACTCAAATCGCTAAATCCTATGGCGTAACACTAGGGCTCAAGCCCAGTGTTTGGTACAACTTGAGACTATGACCACCTGAAGGCCTTGAGTAAAAATTAATGGACGATTTTGATAATTAATAAGCAACGAATTACAAGTACATTGAATGGAGAAGTAATAGCTCGACTACATAAGCAAGTTCACATAAGAGTTCAACAAAAATTAAAGAACTTTGTTTATGCATTAAATTATAAAACATAGTACAAGTTTATACAAAAGCGGGGGTCGTATCTGCACATACACGGCCATCAAAAAGAAAAACAGCTACGTAACCTATATAAAAACTAAGCCGAAGTGATGGCTACTTCTTTTGTCTCTTCTCCCTTCTGGATTTCTTAGGAGTGGACCCAACCGAGCATTCGCATGTCCCTCTCTTCGACCCTTTACCACTCTTGGTAGGAGAGCTTTTAGAGGTTGGAAGGAGTTCTCCGGGAATTGACCCTCGGGTGGAATGACTTGCAGTGGAATGAGATTTGGACCATTGACATCCATATCAATGTGTTTAGCTTTAGCTTTTTTCTTCAATGACTCCTCTCTCTCGATGCACTCCTTTAAGCTTAGCTCGTTAGTGCATTTGAAGGCACCATGATCAAAAAATCCTCAAATTCATCTGGCAACAACTGATCGTTGGCCTTTTCATCAGCAAAAGCTCTAGTAACTTAGGCATTGGGCCTTGGAATGTCAGTAGCTACTGGAATTTTAGTAAATCTAGGTTGTTGCCTCACAGAAACACCGCTTCCTAGAGTTTAACTAGGAGTTGGAAGACCTGGAGATTCATGGGATAAGAAAATAAGCCCATAACTATTTGGCATAAGGAACGAAACCTCTCGAATATTAAAGAGTAGTGTGGGACACCTATGTCCAACTAACTTTCAGGTATTGCCGGAGTACTTACTTCCTAAATGGGGGTAGCACCTTTGATTTATAACTGGATCTATCCGGATCATAGCTCGGATCTTGTCTAGGGCCAAGTGAAAATGATGCTTCGGCTATTTAAAGTGAAGGAGGACCTTCGGAATTAGACTCCCAAGCTTCAGCGATGTTTTTCCCATTGCTGATGGGTCCCAAAATATCAAAGTGTCGAAGCCTTGTAGCAGTAAGATCTAAAGGTTCATTCACATGAAGGATCTCTCGTACCAGTTTCTATCCATCCAAATCAACTTCACTAAAGGCTTTCTTCCTCGTTTCAATGATATATCCCAAGCCTCCGCAAGCGATTTGAGGCGGCCCTCTCTAAGAAAATTTAAGCTATGATGGATTAGGACCTTAGCACTTTATTCAAAAATCAAAGGATCAAACATGTCCTTAATCTCATTTCGGGCAGCCTCTTTAGCTTATTCCAACTTGGCCTCAATTTAATCTCTAACTTCATTACAACCAGCTTCCTTTGCCTCTTCCTTGAGGACTTTAATTTGAGTGGTTTTCTTGTCAAGTTTAATTTTCAGGTCCCGAGTCGTGATGGCCTCGTCATAATACCTTTGAGACTCCTCTTGAGCCTAAAGTTTTTCTTCCTTCTCTTTCTTAAGAAGTTCTTTGAGTTCCTCAACGCGGCAGGCTAGAATGATTTTCTCTTTTAGCAGTGTGTCCTTCTCCTAAGGAAGCACACCGTTGCAATTAAGGGCAACGTCTAGCTCCTTTCTGTGAGCCATCTCCAAATGACTAACCACTTCAGATGATTCTTTAGCGCCCTTATCTACTGTAGCTAGCTTCAATTTTGTAACAACTCGATTTTTCGATGCCCGAAAATCGGCATTTGATACGTAGATAAAAATCAATTGTGGTAAATAAGTAGGATGTACGTATATTATTTTATTCGCATAGTGATTTAATCCAGATTTGAGCATAGAATTTCGAGATAGTTATATCGATCTGAGTTGGGATTTTTCACACGATTTCCGACGGCGTTCCTGGATATGGATTTTTGACTGGTTCTACAAATTCTCTATCTTAGTTTTGAACTATGAAAGGAGAATGACGGTTTTTGATCAGAAAACCAGATCTGAGTCTGCACTAGAGAGTCAAGTGAACGATACTAGTTAGAAAGTGAAATTGTGTGATCGAGTGAATGATTGGGTATGAATTGCGTATGGACGATATGCGTGGATCATACTGCTTAAGTAGAACAGATATTGAAATTTCATAAAAAGAAATATATAAAATGATTTTGAAATCTGTAATTGGATATTATTGCTAAGTATGATATATAGGTATTTTAAAGGAAAGGAAATTCGGGTTTTTGATTTCTGAAGATAAATATGAACTGCCGACTAAAAAGGTATATATTTAAATTTCTATATGAAATTTGATTATTTTCTGGTTTAATCACTTGGATTTTGTTTTCTTTTTGTATTTGGGGGCCTATAGAGGCATTTTGTAGTTGTACGGAGCTAGCCACGCAAAGGAGGCGCTGGCAAAAAAAATTCGAAAATTTAGGGAGTTAGAAAAATTTTGAGAAAATTTTGATAATTTATTTTAGATTATTTCCAATGTAAAATCAACCATATAATGTTTGTACAAAGTCTAGCGTCATGGAGAAACAAGCCAGTTTGGATCAGATTGCAAAGCAAAGGTCAAATGTGAGCTAATCTCTGGAATTCTATTTAAATTTAAATAGTTAAATTTAAATTATTGGTTGGATGATTGAATTGAATGGATGTGATACTATATATAATATTTTATATATATTTGGAGTGATTGATTTCTCGCATTATATAGCGGATGAGACCCTATGAGCCCCGCATAATAGCGGATGACCCTTTATACCACGATATCCCGCATTGAAGCAGGATTGGTATTTTATTTATTGTACTAACATCTGTGGATGCAGGGAAAACAGGTTGGAGGCATCCAACTGGATTCCTTAAAATATTTAGATTGTTTTAATACCCCGTGATATGATTTATTTGATAATCTGTGATAGATTATATAGGTAATTGATAATATTAGATGCTATGGTTTAATTGAATATATTTGGGTATATTGAGATATCAGAATATAAAGATGGGATTTTTGAAGAAATTAAAAAGAGGATTTTTAAGTAAAATAATTATAAAGAATTAGGATAAATTAAAGAATGAATTGGAAAAGGATAAAGCTTGATTTTTAAATTCTGGTAAATAAATTTCGAGTATGGTAAAGGATATTTTGAATAAATGAGAATAAATGATTTTTTTTAACTTAAGTGATATTTATTTTTAAATTCAAGATTTAAATGGTCTAGGAAGAAATAAAAGGAAAATTTTGAAATAAAGTATGAAATTTATAATTTCAGTTTTAAATAAGATTTTTAAATCATAATTAAGAAGTAAATCTGGAATTGATGGATTTCTGAAATAAACTTTGAACAAATCAAGAAATAAATTTTATGGAAAATTAAATTTAGAAAATCGATTTTTAAATCGATTAAGTGATTGAAACAGTATTTCAAAAGAGAATGAGATTATGGAATTTATAAAAGGGGTTTATAAATAAAGTGAAATATTTATTAGAGGATAATTTGGAAGTATAAATGCAGAATGGGAATTTATAAAGGAATGGGTAATTTGTTTTAAAAATAAATAGGGTTTTATTTTTAAAAGGTGCAAAAGGAAAGTGTATTTTCCTGAAAAGCCAAGATCGTTTTCAAGCAGATTTTTTAGTTAAGTTAAAAGTTTTTATGATGTTTTAAAGAATGTTTTTGAGAATTATTATTTAAATTGTTTAAAATTTTAAAGGTAAATATTTTATTAAATTAGTTATAGTAGTAATTATTTTAAAAGGTTATTTGGTATTATGGTTTAAAAGATAATTATTAGTATTTATATTTTATAAAGTAGTTTTATTTTAAAGATAGTTTGGCTAAAGTTTTTATTTGAAAAACTTGTATAGAATTTCGTAACTTTATTTTAGAATTTGTTTGGCTTAAATTTTACATGAGAAGTTATTACAAAATTTCATAACTAGTAATGTAAATAAAGTCTTTTAAGTGTTTTTATTTTAAATGTTTTGAAGTATATATATTTTTGGGTAAAGCAATTTTAAATTATTTTAAGTCTAAAGTATTTAGACTTGGTAATTTTCAGTGGAAATAAACAATATTTTGGAATTTATTCTACGTGAGGAAAGTGATTTTAAAACTGTTTCAAGGGGTTGAAGTATGGAAAATAGATTGCGAAGATATTTTGAATAAATAAATAAATTATTTGAAAAATTATTTAAATTTAATGGTTTTTTGTGGATGTTATTCGATAGTTAAATAAACGACTATCAATATTGGCCAATGTGCTGATCGTTTCGAAGAGACCGGGATCGGGATTAATTTTTGGAAAGCCACTTCAATCCATTTGAACATTTTCATGAGGAAGACAAGAGCTTGGAGTCGAAGATGGGGCAGTGAAGTACAAGGGCTAATCGCTAATAATCCTGAGGATGATTCCAAAATGGATGTAGTAGGAGTAGTGCCTTCAGTTCCGTTCGGACCCAGAACGGACTTGTATGGACGAATACTTTCAGAACATCGTCAGGATGACGATGAGCATTCTAAGTGAATGTGTGCTAAAAAGGTGACGCATAGCCTCGAGCCCCATCAACCGGGAATGGCTAAAATAGGAGAGGTGCACACAAGGTTAAGTGACTAGCAACCAATTAGGGTAAGGTCATCCCTGTCTAGAGGTCTCTTTTATTCGGCTGTGTGGGAGGTTACTGATCCCAACTGCGGGGTAATCTTATTCGAACTATTCAGTAAGGGGTAGCTCCGGTCTTGTGATGTAGGGGATCAGAGTGGATCCTCGTACGGTGATCTAGACAACGTACTGTGATGGGCGGTACCCAGTAGCCCTACCATTGATGGAAATCCATTTTCCCTCCGTGCCTTTACGATTTTGTTTGTAGAACCTATTATTTCTGGAATTTAATGAATATAACAATTTTGGCTATTTGAATAAGTATTTGTATATAGACACTACTATAATATCAGAGGATTGTTTTAGCTATAGTAAGGTAAAAACCCGACATGTTTATTTGTGTTGTGGTCTTAAGAGATACCTTTGATTTCAAAAGGATTTTGAAAACTTTAATAATCCAATTGAGTGCGTTTTCTCACGCTGGTTTTCCAGACTGACTTGGCTTTTATTTAACTATAATGCTCGAGTCAGACTGAGTATTATAGGATACAGGAAAGGATGCTGCGGAGCTCAGAAGACGAGCTGGATGGCGAGACGTATCACACGTACTTGAAGTATATTCCGCTGTACAGTATAATCTGTATAGTCAACTTTTGGGACGACAAGTTAATATAACTATCCCGTAATTGTTTTGATTTTCATGTACTCTGATGATGTAACATATAAAACAGATATAGTTTTCTTTTTGTGTAAAGATCAGTTATTATCTATTATATTTTATTCCGCCACGATGGTAAGATTCTGTTGCTGTTTGTTTTCTCTTCTTCTACCTCCTTCTTCTTTAACCCTAATGGTCTATATTTCCGGCATTCGATTTTTCGGCTTTAATACAGTGGACATATTGATGTCGATTTTCGAGCGTCGAAAAATCGGGTCATTACAAAATTCAACTCGGTGATCTCATCATCTTGGTATTTGATTATGTCTTTATCATAGATCTCCTCCAGCTTAAGGTGGTCTATTTCTTGTTGCCTTCCAGCAGACACCTTAAAGAATTTCTCAACTAAGTGATGCAATGCTTCATGCTGCATAAGAACATCGTTGACACATGCAAGTGAACTAGCTTTAGCACTCCCTGGGATTGTATGGATAGAAGGAAGAAACTTTAGCCCATTAAAGCAGATTTTTGGAAAATTAACCTTAAGTTTAGCCATCTTTCTACAATGGAGGTCTTAGAAGCTGCTGTAGCCAAAGTTGGACCGGAAGTAACAATAGGGCATTTGCTTGACCAACGATCATGGGCCAGTCGAGAACCAGATGAACTCGAATGATGCTCAAATGACACAATAGTTTGGGGAACATGAAAAGAGGTATGATCGCTGCTATGTACAGAAAAATTGGGCTGACTTCTTAATGAGATGATTGGGATTTGGACTTGTTCTTAAAGGATAAGGACTCCCTTGAACAATGACTTCTTTCTTGGCTGTCATCCCTTTCTCGATGCCTACTCGAGTCTAGATAATGACTGGATCAATACTGTGTTAAGGAGCCCCTCAAGCGATCAAAGGGACGGGAGTGAGACATAGCACCTGTAAACCAAACAAGAGCATATATGTAACCATCAAATAGAAGGTAGAAAAAAATCATGCAGTGAATTGTGCATAATTATGATTGTCCTAGTGTGCCCTCGATAGACCAGTTACTAGGCCCTTGCTCATAGGAGTGATTTCCCCTTTGCTAGTGGGAGAAATGTCATCACCGGTCCTAGGTGAAAACTTAGCCCCCCTAACACTAATATTGGGAAAGTCAAAGGTCATGATATCGTCAGGGATCAGAAGACTTGAGAATCTTCCATCGAACTTTCCAAAGGCTGAGAGGAAGACTCTTCTTCAACAGAGGGATGATAAACCTCTCCTACGGAGTTTGTAAGCAAGCTTTTTCCCCTTTTTGTTAATTGTATAAGATTCGCTACGTTACGATTCGACCATACGTGCATTACCCGAGCCCACAACATCATCGCTAGGCTTGTTGGCTTCATCCTTTATCATTTCACCTTCTTCGATATCGCCCTAATCCTCCTCGATTAGGGGCATGGTGAGGCTATCAATGCCACCTTCTTGTCTGCAACTTTCCTTGGATATGCAATGCTTCCAATAAGCCTGATGTTTTGACCTTCTTCTAATAGCCTAAAAAGAGAAAACCTCTCATCGTTTACAACGGATCTGATGTCCCAGTCTTTGGGGTGGCACCCTTGAAAAACTATTGCCTTCAAGTCATGGATGGAAATCTATAAATTTTTGAAGCATTTATTAGTTCAAGATACGGCTTCGACTTAAGAATTTGAAAATATAGCGAAAGAAACACTTACGTCATTCCAACCATCACATCGCAAAGCCGGGCGGGCAACGAATGTAGAACCATTCGTGTTTAAAGACACCAAGCTTTTTCCAAGCTCTAACCAGAAATTGACAATTGAACGTGGGCTTGAGGAAAGTATAAGAAAGGCTTGCAATGCATCACTTGAAATTGTAAATGAATCTGACGTCTTCAGGAGATGAATGGTGGAACAAAACATCCATAAATAGTAAGAAAGTACGATGAAGAAAAGCATAGTTGTTCAGATGTAGCTGGGCATGAGCTATTTCCAAATAATTCAGAATCTCTTGGATAAATGAATTAATAGGCGGCACATATTCAGCCTAGCACATAAATTTATTACATGTCCTATATCCCTCCCGGGGTAGATGAGCCTTGTCAAGCCTAGCGCATAAATTTATTACATGTCCTATATCCCTCCCGGGGTAGATGAGACTTGTCATTCAATGAAGGGATTAAAACATCTTCAAATGGGATCCTATGTTTGGAGCATAGCTAATGGAGAGTAATCTCACCAATTCTGGGGGCCTAAGAATCCTCAAGTTATCCAGAAATACAGCACCCTCTATAGTTTCAAGGGCAGGATTTATCTCTTCCACTGGAAGGAAGGGAACATCAGAAAAAAGGTCAACCACTATATCAAAGATCTTCGGTTGCTCAGTTTGATGTTCAAGAGAAAGTATACTGAATATAGTGGCAAAACTTGACTCGGCACCTAGATTGTTGTGCTATGAAGGTTGTCCAAAAGACATTGCAGCTAAACGCCTTGAACGTCTAGAGCCCATATCAACTAAACTCGGTAGATAATCAAGGTTAGAAAAATTTACATGATCCTCATGTTAAGTGTAAACTAGTGTGGTGCAGTGTAGTGATAAACAGCTCCAAATTTAAAGCCAAAGTAAGTGGCGAGACTTTGGATTCCAACCAAAGTGACCATCATCGCTAACAGTCTCAACTGGCGTTTTGATTGATCAGTTGTGTAAGCTTTGGGATCGACCATCGACATATTGAAGTGTGAAGTTCATTATTGAAGTCCATATGTTGAGTTTTAATTCATATTCCGAGTCCTAGAAGTTTAGTCATTCAATTTCAAGTTCGATATTAGATATGCAAATCCTGTTGTCTATTATAGTCAAATTTTCAAGTTCATTGAGTCGGGATCAGTTCTAATTGTTCGTACAAGTCTGCATGGAGTAATCTATTCAAGGGTTAAAGCTTCGTTCAAGGGCCTGAAATAGGCTAAGTCCCCATAGTCAATCCCTCTCCTAAAGACAACAATCGATCCCTCTTAACCAACATGACTGAACCTTATTTATAGCTGATCGCTATGCCAAAACCAATACAATCGATCCCTTAGCTAAGCATATCAACAACGATTCCTTCTTTCCCATATTCACACTGATCCCTTCTTCCTCCTCAAACCTCCATCCCAATTATGAAAATATTCAATCCCTCTCTACGTCGGTACATGACCGATCCCTTTCTACACACAACCATGATCGACCCCTCTCATAACTACTACATCGATCCATATACTTAGCTATTTTTCGCATTCCTTAAATTTTTACACCAATCCCTAAGGCAACATGCGGGACCAACCCCTTTCCTCCATACTCCAACATAACTGATCCCTCTACTTCCTTCATGTTTTACTCTTCTCCTTTCTCCACTTCTACCACCTCACCAAACCCTATGTCACCACCATTTGCCACCATCCATCTTGTATCCTCCAAATTTAACCCATGCTCGAAGTAAGGAGATCGATCGAACCTATCAACTCATCACAAGTCAAAGTAAAATGCATGAAAACCTACCTAAATGAATAAATTACGAGTTACTCAAAGAAAGATATTGAATTTTGATTCAAATTAAAGGCAAAGTGGTGATCAAGAGCAAGAGAGTATGGAGGGTCTAAGGATAAAGGCGACAACTAGTTTGAAGGGAAGGGTTCGGAGTTCAAACTGGAGGGAAAGGGTTCAAAGGTGACCTCGAAGGAAATGAGAGGGAGAAAGAAATGAAGTAATGTAAAGGAGGGAGAGGGAAATGTTAGTTTATATACGAGGCTAAAGGGATCGGCTCGCATAAGTTTCTCCTCGAAGCTGAATTGTTAAGTCCCCTCCGATTTGAAGGGAGCGGGTATTATCCCTACCCAAAAAGGGTCCATCCAGTCCCTACCAACGTAAAAAAATAGGTAAAGAGAGAAGGGGGATCGGGTGCGATCCTAAGCGAAAATAAAAAAAGATTCTAATCCCTATTATACAAAAAAGAGAGGGAGAAGATGGGAAGGAAAGGGATCGGCTAGAGGAATCTCATCCCTATAAACATAAAAAAAAGAGCAAATGGATTGGGTACAATCCCTATATGCACGCAAATTTGTATATAAAGAATATATAAAGTAAATAGATACATAAATGCAATGAAGTCGCATCTTATTTATAAAAAAAATTGGCAACAACTAGTGAGGGTGCAAACGCATCCAGGAGCCAACAACAAGAACGGGTACCTGAACATGCATGTGTATATTCTAAATATCCAATTTTTGAAATTGACAGAAATTGAATTTAAACCTTGAGTTTTCAAGGTCAAGACTGAATCAGATAGTCAAAGCTTACTAGCTCCATAGAACTGGACGTAGATGGCAATTGATGGAATATAATTCTGAATTTATATTACTGGAAATCGACCAAGCGTTATGATGATCAAAGAGAGTTAGGACACTTTGGATAAAAATTCGATGAAAGGATAGCGAATATTTAGAACACTGGATGGATTTCTTTTCGGTGACTCTAACTTGCTTCAATTCAAAGCACGTCTTGTTCAACATAAGACGCACTCTGGGAGTCAAGTGCTATCCAACATCTTGGCCTGGCTATATCCGAGCTGATTAGACAAGTTAGACTCGACTGTCATCAAAGCCAGTAAGCCTAGAGTGATTATTGTGGGGTCAAAAAATCCAACACATATGATAATATAAAGTCGTGATTGAATGGAATTCAGGGATATGCTATACAGAATGTTAAATGAATGGACTATAATTTAATCTAGGAAAGGGATCGGCTATAATCCCTCTCAACCAAATGGATCGGTTTACTTCAGCCAAACAAGTACAACTCAATGGAAAACAATCGATATCTCGAGATATAGAAGACCAATGCATATGAAACTTTAAGAACAAGATGTGAGGACCCTAGGGAGTCTACGCTGAGGATCGCACTTTGAAAGGAACAAGCAAGAGGGATCGTCCTTCTTCCCTCTAGAAGGATTGGCCAGAATCAGGATACGTAATATGTTGCAACAAGGATTGATCAATAACTCAAGTTCTACTAATCCAATTGGCATGAAACTTGGAAGCTAGACATAACACAACATGGAGAAGATCTCATAGGGATAGCACTTCTAAACTCCTCCAAAATAGGGATTGGCTACGATCCCTATTTCTTGGGATTTAGGCCACGCAATCTCTCCTATGGGCCCCTATGGTTCTGCAGATCCTCCTGCCAAATTTTCGGGAAGATATTTTGTTGTATTCCTCTATATATACAGACTAGATTTTTCATTTTGAGGAATTTAACGCTGCATGTTGCTTTGTGTACTTTTGTAGCTATGGATTTTCATCTGATCCCTTTTGTACTTAGTTTACAAAGTGATTAATAAAGTTATCTCGTCAAAGTGGACACAGGCAAACAACGTCGAACCACTATAAACTGCTGTGCTACTATTTTTTCTCTATTTACATTCAGTATTCTTCATTTATTACTCTCCAAAATCTATGTTGGGTGTTTATGCCAATTTTTGGTGCAAATACTCATGATTCTGACTTGTGATATACTTTTATTCACTAAATTTGAGATGATTGATTGTAATAAGCATGATATATTTTATGACATGGTGTATTATTGGGTTTATGCCATTTATTATTTTAATGTTAGCCTACTATATAATTACGACCATATTATTGAAATTTATATACATTACACCTATGATCTCACATTTTTTGTATTAGAAATAGTCTACCCGTTTATTATTTATCAATACTCGTGTCTGATTGAGACTTTTCAGGTATTGGGGCTCATTCACCATGGATGTTGGGCTATCTTATGGAGATATATATATTTAGATATATATGTTTATCGTGTTGGTCCTAAACATTTGTGCATGTTATATTCTTTGTATGAGCTGATGACTTTTTATATCTTGTGCATATTTGAGACAAATTGTAGACTATATCTGTATAATGTGAGTTTAGTATATTTTTCTGTAGAGTAACTTATGTATGCATCTTCTTGCCTATATTATATATCCCATTGTGTTTTGTGATTATGTATTCTCTATGACATATTATATATGTTGTTCTACTCTTATTAGCCAAAGTGCTTATTGCTTTGTGCTAATATTTTTCATATCATATGTGATTCATGAGGTAAAGTAAAACATGTCGGTGTGACATAAAGGGATATTCAGGTTGGTCATCCTGCCTTATTCTTAATATTAGTAGACGATATTACTACATAGTATTATTTGTTCGTATAGGTATAGAGGTAGGGTGTTACAGTAAGCCTCGATGGTACGGTTGCAATAACGCACAACTTATTGGGCCTGAATTTTCGCTTAATCGAAAATCCAAGTCCACCAAAGTATGGATTGTTGGTTTGATATCCTATAAATAAATAGATAAATGCACATCAGAGCACTATCGATTTAACTCGCAACGGAATAATAAAGTACAATAAATCGAATAGTTACTGACTAAGATTGATGCTTCCACTATCTATTGTCCTTGTCAGTGTTGAGCATATATAAGGAAACTTGTCCTTCCATTGTTCCCACCTTGCGCCGGTACATATCCCTCTAAAGATATCATGTGGGTTGTAATGAGGAAGGGGTCAGAATAACATTATGGTGACTGGTAAATTATACATTTTACACATAACACCAATTTCTGCAGATTGTCTTCCATTACATTTTATGTCAATTTATTTTACTTAGTCATCTCGACTTCATGTACACATTTAATCTTCTCAAATAACTTCTCAAGGTCTCTCTGGGCTTTTGCTTTGCACTTGCTAGTGTTATCACTTTCTTTGGTCGAGAGATATAAACTTTGAACTGTCTCGAGAACTTATTCACTAACTCAGTCCACATGCTTATGGACCCAT
The DNA here is from genome assembly GCA_030765085.1 of Allium cepa. Classification (NCBI taxonomy): domain Eukaryota; kingdom Viridiplantae; phylum Streptophyta; class Magnoliopsida; order Asparagales; family Amaryllidaceae; genus Allium; species Allium cepa. The sequence goes on along the minus strand of CM060938.1, from coordinate 365,837,629 downwards.
TCTACAGTTGTCTGAACTATATTGCTACTAAATCTATTAGACATAACGGGAAGCACCATCCCATCACCTCTTCAGCACCTTCATATGTCAAATATATCTCATTAGATGAAACGTTGGATCTATTTGCCATCGTACATTTCCAACGTAGGAATTTTAAAATCAGGATGATTCCTCGTAATTCTAATGTTAGAGGTAAATGGATTCTAGTTTACATCCTCTAAACTCTGTCGTAGTAGTCCACATCTCACTATCCTTCTAACCAACTCAGCCATTCGGTTATTGTCATCCAACAAAGGTCTTCGATCAATAGCTGCATTCTGCCCCTTCTCTTATAAGGGAACTCCTGCACATACTCTTCTAGTTGCACACTTGCATTCTGGTCTACACCTATGGCTTCATTCTGCCCCCTCTCAATGGGGAAGCTTTGGCGTATACTCCTCTTCTTGTTGTTCACTCGCATTTTGTTTTGTGTTTTTGACTCCAGTAATGTTTACTTCCGTTGTTCCAACTCATCCCAATTTCAAATCTAGATTGCCCCGAGTGGATTCCTCTTAGTACCAACATGATTCACGTTAGTACCGACACGATTCCTGTCGGTACCGATGGTTCTAGTCGTGAAGGAATTGTCCCGGCTTGCTCCGCTCTAATTTTAGATACTCCTGCATTGGCTCCTGGTCCTTGATTCTAAATTCCAACAACTCTAATTATTCCCCGTTGTCCTAACCTTTAGAAAAATCCATCTAACATCTCCTGTTGTCGATTCACTATTCCATCTTACATTTCTTTCATTATTCTATCTCCTCTCTTGTCACGTAGATAGAATGATTAGAATTTGAGGACATCTCCTTACTGCCTCCATGCTTTGGTTGACTCCTTCCAATCCTAGTGTGATGTTAGGCCACTTCATCTTCTCCAAACTTCATATCCAAGTTTTAGTTTATGAAAGCTATCACTTTCTTAGTGAAAGCACCAAAATGTTAATGCCAAAAATAGCACAAAACCAAGAAGCCTATTGAAATATATGGATCTAACAGAAAATAGCAAGAAAGTAAAGAACGCATAAGAATTTTTATAGTGGTTTGGCAATCTATGACCTATGTCCACTTTATATTTTATTTATTAGAGGTTGTGAGAGATTGAAATCGCAAGTACATTGAATTTGCAAGTTCTAAAGCCTAGAAGTACTAACAATATCTGCCTTGGTAACTATTATGAAGAGGGATAGGGGATGTGTAACACCCCAAAAATTTAACGAAAATTTAATAAGAAAACAGAATTTAAATAAAACAAGGACTAAAGTGAAATTTTCACATACATTCGAATTTGACTATGAAACTTGCAACATTGCATATGTAGCGATTTTTTGGAAAATTTTCATATACAATACTTCGAAATTGGACAAAGTGTAGAGAATATACGGGCGTTTGAAAATTTAAAAAATAAAGGAACTTTAAAATTAAAAATTACACTAGACTGGTTGACCTTAGGAAGTTGATTGCTGACCGGTAGCGGCCGACCCATGGGGTTGAGATGGTCGACCGTACAGGTAATTTCAAAGATTTTGCAGTTTGTTTGAAAGATTGTGATTTTTTGCTTCATTGCCAAGTTTAGATGAATGTATAAGATGTTGGAAAAATATTCTCTAGCCCAAATCAATGCTCCTAACCATTTCTAACCTCTATAAATTGAAACCTATGCTAACCCTAGAAAACATATAGCTGTCAAAATTCGACCAAAATTCTTCCTCTCCACTCCTAAATTTATTTTAAGAATAAAAATAAAAATCAAAGCAAACATGCGATAGTCGAGCGGATTTGGGAGTAGCAACCTACAGGGGTGATTCTCTAACGGAGCATGTTGGTAGAGCTTGGATCTAATGTGAGTGGGAATATGTTTAATAAGACGATTTATTTCGGTTAAATTTAACCTATCCTATTTGATCAAGGGTGTTAGTAATCTAAAAGTGAATTATAAACCCTAATTATATTACTTGAAATCTAGAGCAGAAATAGAATACCATAAACTTATAAACCTATTAAAAGACATCAACATCAAACTAATAAAATAGGGTAGAATCTCAAAAGAAATTGGTCACACTATGGTGCTTTTGGTTCGTTGGATGTGTACGCTTAATCAACAAAATTAATAATAATCAATATCAAAGAATAAAATAAACAAACCTTAATTTTTATAAAATGACCAATCGACCCTCACCTTGACAGGGTATAGGGGTCGATCGGTTATCACCTAAAACATAGACCTTGAACCTCAGCCTAAGGCCTAGGTTAGTAATAAAAATAAAAATAAATGTTAACCGTTGTGCAAGCCTACTTATGGCTATTTGTATGTAATTTAGGAGCTGTAGGGAAGTTACTTCGCCATGAGATGACACTAGGACATTGCGGTGCTGGGTAAACGCTCTTACCTAATAGGATTGATTATTCGATTAAGAGCAATTTTTATCACAAGTAGCACTCATATGAGGTAATACGATGGATGAGCAGCACTGACTGATGTTTGAGGAAGTGTGACCCGACATAACGAGAATCCCAGTATGCACGGATACTAACGCAACATGGTGCAGTTTAGATATTGGATCCTAAAGCAAGCAATAAGAGGCATATACTGGGTCAGGAGGCGGACACAGATGCAGACGATGAGACATAGCGGCGACTCAGCATTACGGGTTCCCTATAACATCCTGTATTTGGAAGCCAGAAGCAAAGTGCTGTAGATGCTGCACTCATCCATATATTAACCTCTGATGATAAAATACGGCAATGATTATGGTATCCATAATATTAGAAGCACTTGAATATGAACAAAATCGTAGATTTTCATAAACAACATTTTACTGATTACATTTCAAAACAAATTCATATCCAAGTTATATAATCCCATATCGTTTTCCAGGTAAAGATTAATTATAATCATTAAAAAAATATGCTAAGAGCAAAATATGACGATGCCCTCTTGGTTGATCAAAGCAATATAGTCATATCTGACTTAATACACATCGGAAATAAACACAATAATATGTATCTCCTAATTAGCTATACATCAGCCACCTGCTCATCTCCGGAAGCTCTATTCGGCAAAATTTCTAAACTTGAAAACCTTAACCCTCAGCCCACTCAAATCATTTGAGCATCCGAGAGTTCAAGGGGAAACAAAAACATCGAGTTAGATATAAAGCCTAGTTTGAATAGTTCTGTTACATCTCGGGATACTGATATTAACTAAGACCACGCCGCTTAGCGGAACGGTATTCCCCTCACTAATTCCCCTTTAAAACAAATATTTTGCAACTCCTTTCCTACAACCAAACTATTTAATCAAACTGATTATATCAAAATAGCAATATCCTTATGCTAAAATATGGACTATCTGTCCATAAAATAGGTAATAAGTGGATTATTTATCCACAACATAGTAGCAAGGTCCGTTATGCTAACAAATGGGATATCTATCCATAAAACCGAGCCAGATGCCCACAAACTGGACTAATTGTCTAAATCAAAATGGACTAACTATCCGAATCATTTTCTTAAGATTAACTACCCTTTATCTTTTTCCATGTAAACCCTTTCAAATTGATTTAACCTTTTAAATCATATTTATATAGGGAAAATATATTCTTACCTTTACTCTAAGCTATTTTGCCATGATAAATATAGACACACACACGCTTTACTCAAAATAATGTTGTTGGATTTTTAATGAGGATTAGCTATCCTTCCAAACAATTAAAAACCCTTTATAACTTGAAAATGCTTAAGCTATATTGCTTATTTAATACATTCGAAACCTTTGTTTAAAACCTTTAAACAACCCTGTCGAAACCCTTGAAGGTAACCCCTTCGAAATCATTGAAAGTGACCCTTTCGATCCATTAAAAGCCTTTTGTAAATATTAGAAAAACCTTTCCTTTTTTTCTCCGAAAGCTTCAAAACATAAGACATGCTCCTTTTAAACCTTTAAATATTGCCTTTCGAAAACATAGGAAAAACCTCCCCTTTCGACCTTGTCGAAACCCTGGGGAACAACCCCTTTCAAAACCATTCATAAATTTTTTTCGAAACAATTAAAAATCAATACTTTCGAAAGCACTTTGGCTTTAATTTAAAATATGTGGAAACTTTTCGAAACCATTCAAAAATTTACCCCTTCAAAACGTTTGAAAAACATCTCGGTCGAATATATTTGGATTATGCCTTCAAGTAGAGCAAAAGGATCAGAAACCCATTAAAGTCAAAAGAATCTATTTCGAAGCCATTTAAAACTATCTTTTTTGAAACCATTTGGGTTTTACTTCAATTACAGAAAAAGAGTCTTAAAAACATTTAAGTTGAAAGCATCTGTTTCGAAACCATTTCCTAAGTAATAAAGTGATGGTGTCGAAAACATCCCTTCGAAAGCAATAGAGAAGTGGCCAAGATTTTAGAAAACAAAGTAAACAACCCTTTCAAAACCATCTAGGTTGAAAGGTAGAAGGCGGTAGTAAAATGGCTTTGACTTAGTCGAAAGCACTCATTTAAAATAAAAGTGCAACCCAATCGAAACCATTTCTTTAAATCAATTAAACCAAGTAAAAAGCTAAATGAGTCGAAAGCTACTTAGTCAAAAGCCATTTAGTCGAAAGCAAGCAAGCGCATTTTTAATTAATTGCCTCAACCCCTTCGAAACCCCTGGTTTTGACTACACACCTTTCGCCTTCTATCCAATTCGCTATGTACCAATACATTGATGCCATGCACATTGGTTTCGATGGTGTTGAAGGTGGAGGGACTTAGTCGAAAGCCAACTAAGGCAGTAGCAGGTGCCGAAAGCATCGAAATAGTAAAAAACATGTAGTAAATAGTTCTTTTCACTTAACCTGCTTTACGTGTCAAATTTTAATTGGTTGCCTCTTTTTTTACCAATAAAAAGTACTGCAATTTTCAAAAGTGGTGCCAACTTTTCAAAAGTAACAAATTTATATTAATTTGCAAAAAACCCATTTCTCCTTCCTTAATTATATAAAATATTTAAGTCCCATAACTAAAATAATTTTATATAACCGTTAAAACACTTAGGAAAAATTTACAAAAAATCTGAAAAATCTCTTTTAATATATTTTTCAACATATAAAATTTTAGACCCAAATCTTTTATAATTTAACCATAAATAATTATTAACCAAAATTAACATTTCCTTCACTAAAATATTCATATAAATTCCACTTAATTTTAGAAAAATAAGAAAATTGAAACACATCTCCAAAATAATATTTATGATCTTCGAAAAAATTCGCAAGGCAATTGGATGTCATTTTATAGGGTGTTCACTTTAAAACATATCATAAATTCAATATGAACAACCATAATTCATCAACAAATATATATATATATATATAATCATTCCATCGTTCAATAACATTGCAAATCAATGCAAAATATTCAAAACTCATCTTAAAACCGAAAATAATAATAAACGAGATGTAAACATTATTCATCGTAGCTTTAGAGATTAAAGTGATTGAGACGTGAATGGATTTGATTTAAATTAGATTCTTCCTTAGCTTTTCTCTATCTTCTTCCGCTTCTCTTATTATGGTGGCCAGCTTTAGTATTAAAAATTTTGATAAAATGAAATAGACGTATTGGGGGTACATGGCCAAGGATTTAGGGATATAGAAATGGTCTTTTTCCTATTTTACCTCTACTCTATTTCAATTTAACACTTATTTTAATTTATAGGTTAAATGGCACGACTACCCTTTGACTAAATCAATTTTCAATCCCATAATCAACACATTATTATTTTATTTAATTTAACTAATTAAATATCCTAAATAATGTTACCAAAAATATGGGGTGTTACAAACTCTCCTCCTTAACGAATTTCGTCCTCGATTACGATAATGTAAACAACAAATCAAACAAAAGGTAAAACATACCATCAAACAAGTTAGGATAAGTATCTATAATCCTGCTCTCAATCTCCTGAGTACAATCCCTGTCACCGTCATTCCACTGGACTTTGACTAATTTGACCATCTTGATTCTAAGCCTCTTCTCATCTCATGCAACAATACAAATAGGCTTCCTCACTGTAGTCAAATCCGGTTTATAACTACGTCATCTAGCATGGTCGGTGCAATAGCTTCCTCTGGTTTTCTAATAAACTTTCTGAGATAAGGAACATGGAAAACATCGTGGATTCCTGCCAAACTACTCGGTAAATCAATTCTATACGCGAGCCTCCTAATCCTCTCAACAATAGGAAAAGATCCAACAAATCTCGGTGTTAACTTTCTTGATTTCCTAAATCTAATGACACCCTTCATCGGTGATACCTTGATGAAAACCTGATTCTCAACTGAGAATGCTAAATCTTCCATCTTTTATCTGCATAATTCTTCTGCCTAGACTGAGCCTCGTTCATTCTAGCCCACATGACATCAATCTTTTCTGCAGCTTCTCTGACCAAATCTGGACCAAGAACCAATCTATCCCCAGTCTCTAACCAACATACTAGAGATTTGCATGGCCTTCCATATAAAGCTTCAAACGGTGCCATCCCAATACTAGTCTGATAACTGTTGTTATAGGAAAACTCGACTAAATACAGATGGCCGTCCCATGATTCCCCGAAATCTAGAACACAAGCTCTTAACAAATCTTCCAAGATTTTGTTAACTCTTTCCATTTGCCCATCAGTCTGCAGATAGTACGCGGTACTCATCTTGAGCTTGGTTCCCAAAACTTCCTGCAGACTCTTCCAGAACTCACTAATGAATAAAGGATCTCTATCACTAACTAGTCTACTAGGAATCCCATGCAATCTAACCACATTCTTCATAAATAACTTTTCCAAAACAGGTGCCATTCTACTTGACCTAACTGGAATGAAAAGGGCACTCTTGGTCAATCTGTCCACTATGACCCATACACTATCATTTTCTTTATTCGACCTTGGCAACCCGTTAATAAAATCCTTGGAAATAGAATCCCACATCCATACTGGAATATCTAATAGCTGAAGCAATCCACAACCAGTGTTCGGCCTTTGCCTACAGGCAAATCAAGCACTGCTTTACCTATAAACTAATACCCCGCTTCATTCCTTCCAAGGAGAAACTTCTTTTCATATCCTGATACATCTTAGTACCTCTGGGATGAATAGAGAACTTCGAGCAATGGCATTCCTCTAAGACTTCATTCCTTATGTTTCCCACACTCGGAACACATAATCTTCCTTTCTTTCTCAACCTCCCATTCTGGTTAACATTGAAATCTTTCAAGTCATCGCTCTCGGTTCTATCTCTTAACTTCTTGATCCGTTCAGCTAATACCAGTCCTCTTCCTATTTAGAAGCAATCTTTTCAATCATCACTGGTCGAACTTCCAAACAAGATAACACTACAGCTCCTCTGCTCGACCCAGGCTCAAATCTCCACTACACTCTGCAATCTGCCAATGCTTCCAGATCTTTCCACTCAATGATCATGCCAACATCGCACTCTGATGTTTCCTACTGATTGAATCTACAACCTTGTTGCCTTCCCCCGGTGTGTACTCAATCCATAAATCACATGCAACGATAAACTCTAACCACCTATGCTCTCTCATATTCAATTCCTTCAGGGAGAACAAATACTTCAACGACTTATGATTTATATATAACTCAAACCTTTCTCCCAAAAGCTAATGTATCCATACCTTCAACGCAAAAATCACTACAGCCAATTCCAAATCATGCGTTGGATGTCTTCCCTCATGTTAAGCTGTCTAGAGGCATAGGCAATCACTTTACCTCTCTGCATCAGCATGGTTCTTAATCCTGTTCCACATGCATCAGCATAAAACACTTAATCCCGATTCCCTTCTGGAACAACAAACAGAGGTTCATGGGTCAATAAGTGCTTCAAACTCTGGAATGCTTCCTCACACTTATCAGTCTATACAAACTTTACATCCTTTCTCGTTAGCTTGGTCATTAGTGTCGCTATCCATGAAAAATCCTTAAAGAACCTCAGATAATAACCTGCCAACCCAAGGAAACTCTTTATCTCTGTCACTGTCTCGGGTCTCTTCCAATTATTCACCGCTTATTTGGATCTATTGACAACCCTTTTTCTTATACTACATGACCTAGAAACTTCACTTCCTTCTTCTAGAGATGACATTTTGAAAACATCACCTTCAGCTGGTGCTGTCTCACCTCAAGCACCACTCTAAGATGAACTTCACGCTCTCTTTTATCCTTAGAGTATATCAAGATATCATCTATGTAAACCACTACAAACCTATCCAGGTGCTTTCATAAAACTCTTTTCATTAAATCCACAAAGAAAACCGACGCATTAGTCAGCTTGAACGGCCTAACTAACCATTCGTATGACCCATATCTGATCCTAAACGTCGTCAAAGGTATACTATCCTCTGCTACTCTGAGCTGATGGAAACCTGTCACTATATCCAACTGTGAAAATACCTTGGCTCCATCAACAAGTCAAAAAAACCATCAATCCTTGGCAATGGATATTGGTTCTTTATCGTCCTCTCATTCAACCTACAATAATCGATACATAGCCTCAATGTTCCAACCAACTTCTTAGCAAACACTGCGGCTGCTCCCCAAGGCGAACTACTGGGCTTGATAAAACTCCTTCTTTCAAAACTGCCAACTGCACCTTTAACTCCCACGTCTTTGTAGGGGTCATCCTGCTTGTTGGCCTACTTACTGGTTCTCTTGAAACCAAATCTATCCGAAACTTAATGGCTCAATTCAATAGCAGTCCAACTATAGGCTCAAAAACATCCGCAAATTCTTTAACCATGAAAAATCAACTCAACTCATCATCTGATTCCATAGCACCCATCAAAAAAAATATCTCACTACAAGAACCTTCTCCGATATAAACTATCCAATCGCTATAATTAGAGTGTCTAAGAGATGTTTTCCTATCTTGCAAAAATTCCTAGCATCGTACTCACTTAACCAATCCATCCCAAGAATAATCCTGAACCCCACAAAATGAAACACATGCAAACAAAAGTATGATCTAACAGGTCAAACTCTAGCGGGTCACATCTCAACCTTGGAGTTGCATATCCTCCTATTGGATTCGCAATCCGTAAGGAAGTAACTAAATATGTGGGTTCTAGGTTAAGCTTATCTATTAAATATCTAGATATAAAAGAATGCGATGCACCAATATCAAATAGAACACTAACAGACATACCATGAATCTAAAGCGTGCCTCCCAAACTGCCTTTCCTTTCTCCTGAGAAGGTTGGTTTGAAGTTGCAGGCTCCAAAGCATATACTTTGCCCTTTCCATCACTAGCGGGCTCCTTGCACTAGCTTTTATAATGGCCAATCTGGTCATTATTGAAGCACCTGGCATTCTTCTTTCTAGCCACTTCCTTAGCCTTTCTAGCTCGACACTCATTAGCGAAGTGCCTCTTCTTGTCTCACTTGAAACAAACAGTCTCTAACTTCCTTTTCTTAGCTGCTCTACCCTTCTGAGCATGTTTCTTAGGAAAGAACTTCATCTTCTAATTCTACCCAATCTAGAATTCTTTAGCCTTACTCTTCTCTAGAGAATCAAGGATCTCCTTATGCCTTAAGGCCATCTCCACTAGAAAGTCAGAAGGGTCTCTAATATGAGGTAATGTAGCCCTGGCTAACTCAGGCTTCAACCCATTGATAAACTTCTCGTTCCTTTTCATCACTGTATCCATTGAAGCATACCTATATCTGGCCAACTCCTCAGACTTTCTATCATACTCTAGGACAGACATCTCTCTCTACCCTAACTCGGCAAATTTCCTGATCAGAGCAGACTGAGCCATTACAGACATAACCTCTCCTTAAACCTTCCATATTTGTATTCAAACTTATGAGATAAAGAAAAACAACCTAACAAGGATAGGAGACTAGAGATAAAGTGCATACATATATAGCAAATACCAGTATGTTACTATAATGTTATCCCATACACCAATCTTACTCTAATTCCTTAGGATTATGTTTTAAAACTATTTTTTAGTTTAAAGTTTAACATAAACCATGCTCTAATACTAAGTTGTTACATCCTGTATCTACTGGTCAAAAGCTAAGCGCTACAGATATTGCAGTTATCCATAGTATTAACTTATGGTGACAAAATATGGTAATGATAATGGTACCCATAATATCAGAAGCATTTCAATATAAAAAATCATAAATTTCCAAAAATAACATCTTGCCATTTACATTTCAAAATAAATTCACATCCAAGTTATATAATCCTAAATCCTTTCCCAGGTAAAGATTAATTATAATTATTACAAAAATATGCCAAGAGAGGCATATGACGATGCTCTCTTAGTTGATCAAAGCAATATAGTCATATATGACTTAATACATAGCAGAAATAAACACAATAATCTGTAACTTCTAATTAGCTATCCGCCAGCCACATGCTCGTCTCTGAAAGCTTTATTCACCAAAATTTCTAAACCTGAAAACCTTAACCCTCAGCCTACTCAAATCAATTTTGAGCACCTAAGATTTTAAGGGAAAACAAAAACCTCGAGTCAGATATAAAGCCTGGTGTGAATAATTCTGTTACATCTCAGTTTACTGATATTAAGTGAGACCACGCCGCTTAGTGGAATGGGTTTTCCAACACTAATATCCCCTTCAAAACATATATGTTGCAAATCCTTTCATGCAACCAAAATGGTTAATCAAACTGATTATATGAAAATAACAATATCCTTTATGCTAATAGATGGACCATCTGTCCATAAAACAGGTAATAAGTGGACTATCTGTCCATAACATAGTATTAAGGTCCGTTATGCTAACAAATGGAATGTCTATCCATAAATATGAGCAGACTACCCGCAAACTGGACTAACTGTCTGAAACAAAATGGACTAACTGTACGAATCGTTTTCTTAGGGTAAACTACCCATCATCTTTTTCCTTAAAATACTTTTCAAAATGATTTAACCTTTTAAATCATACATATATAAGGAAAATACATTCTTAGCTTTACTCTAAGCTATTTTGCCTTGATATATACACACACACACACATATATAGATATATATACACACACACACACTCAAACTAATGTTCATAGATTTTTAATGAGGATTAGTTATCCTTCCAAAACAAGTTAAAATCCTTTTTAACTTGAAAATGCTTAGGCTATGTTGCCCATTTAATACATTTGAAAGCTCTATTTAAACCTTTAAATAACCCTTTCAAAATCGTTGAAGGTAGCCCTTTCGAAACCATTGAAAGTGACCCTTTCGATACCATTAGAAGCCTTTCGTAAACATTGGAAAAACCTTTCCTTTCTTTTCTCCAAAAGCTTGAAAACATTAGACATTCTCCTTTTAACTTTAAATATTTCTTTTCGAAAGCATAGGAAAGACCTTCCCTTTCATCCCTGTCGAAACCCTAGGAAACCATCCCTTTCAAAACCATTCATAAAAACTTTTCAAAATGGTTAAAACTCAATCCTTTCGAAAGGACTTTAGGTTTAATTTAAAATATGTGGAAACTTTTCGAAACCATTCAAGAATTTACCCCTTCGAAACCTTTGAAAAACATCTCGGTCAAAACCAATAGGATTATGCCTAGAAGTATAGCAAAAGGATCAGAAACCCATTATTCAAAGCCATTTAAAACTATCTTTTTTGGAACCATTTGTGTTTTACTTCAATTATAGAGAAAGGATTTTAAAAACATTTAAGTCAAAAGCATCTGTTTCGAAACCATTCCTAAGTAACGAAGTGATAGTGTCGAAACCATCCCTTCGAAAGCATTAGAGAAGTCGCCAAGATTTTAGAAAACAAAGTAAACAACCCTTTCGAAACCATCTGGGTCGAAATGTAGAAGGCGGTAGTAAAAAGGCCTCAACTTAGTCGAAAGCACTCATTTAAAGCAGAAGCACAACCCAATTGAAACCATTTCTTTAAATCCATTAAACTAAGTCGAAAGCTACTCAATCGAACGCTACTTAGTCGAAAGCAAGCAGGCGCATTTTCAATTTAAAAGCAAAGTACTGCCTTAACTCCTTCAGAACCCCTAGTTTCGATTACATACTTTTCTCCTTCTACCCAGTTCGCTATGTACCAATACATTGATACCATACGTATTGGTTTTGATGGTGTTGAGGGACTTAATCGAAAGCCGACTAAGGCGAAAGCAGGCGCTGAAAGCATCAAAACAGTGAAAAATATGTAGCAAATAGTTCTTTTCACCTAACATGCTTTACGTGTCAAATTTTGATAGGTTGCATCTTTCTTTACCAATAAAAAGTACTGCAATTTTCAAAAGTTTTGCCAACTTTCAGAATTAACAAATTTAAATTAGTTTACAAAAAGCCCTTTATCCTTCATTAATTATATAAATCATTTAAGTCTCATACCTTAAATAATTTTATATAGCCATTAAAACACTTAGGAAAAATCCATGAAAAATCTAAAAAATCTCTTTTAATATGTTTTCCAACATATAAAAATTTCAGACCCAAATCTTTAATTATTTAATCATAAATAATTGTTAATCCAAATTAACATTTTTTCAGTAAAAAATTCATATGAATTCTACATTATTTCAGAAAATTCTAAAAATTGAAACCCATCTCCAAAATAATATTTATGATCTTCATATAAATTCGCAAGGCATTTCATGTCATTTTATACGGTTTTCACTTTAGAACATATCAAAAATTCAATATGAACAACTATAATTCATCATCATATATATATATATATATATATATATGTATATATATATATAATCATTCCATCATTCAAAAACATGGAAAATCAATGCAAAATATTTGGAATCAATCTTAAAACCAAAAGTAATAAAAATTTGTGATGTAAACATTATTCATCTTAAAGAGATTGCAATGTGAATGGATTTGATTTGAATTAACTTCTTCCTTAGCTTCTCTCTATCTTCTTCCTCTTTCTCTTGTTAATGGTGGTCGGCCTTAGTTTCAAATTTTTGATAAATTGAAATGGACATGTAGGTGGTACACGGCTAAGGGTTAGGGTTATAGGAAGGGCCTCTTTCCTATTTTACCCCTACTCTATTTCAATTCAACTCTTTTTTTAATTAATAGGCTAAATGACAAGGCTACCTTTTGATTAAATCAAATTTCAATCCCTTAATCAACATATTATTTTATTTAATTTAACTAATTAAATATCCTAAATAATGTTACCAAAAATATGGGGTGTTACATTCCCCCTTGATGCGTAGTTGGGATATGTGTAGTCAAATTTAGGGGAAAGACATTCACCAGTAGCCTATTGATGGTGACTGTAATGGGAATGTGTGTCCACATTAGAGTTGTGGTGTTTCCATAGTTAGTAGCCAAGGTGGTGGTGTTTATGTATTGAATAGCTCTAAGAGCGATAGTCGATTGTTATTTATTGAGGTTTGATCCGTAGCTCGATCCTTGTAGTAGCCTATACAAGTTTTAGTGTAGGTGTGTTTTAGGCAAAAATCCTTAAGTTGAGACCATAGGAAGTACACAGACACCTGTAGAACACCCTAGGTTACATATGGTAGAGTTAAAGTTAACTACACATGATCATCATATACTAAACTTGTACTCATTCACCATACTTTTGTCTAACCCACCCCCTTCTTTACATTTTCCCGAACCACAAGATGAATGGTTAATAGTTAATTGGTCATATAGTATGTGAAGGAAGGAGCTACATATTGGGGTTCTTATATACTTTATTGTTCATCACGTAGTTACATATTGTATGAGAAGTCTATCAAACTAATATTGTGTGATAGCTCGCACTTTCAGACATATAGATCCAAATCCTAGTGTGACTTTCGGACTCACGTCATGCCAAGAAGTATGAGCTGTTGGGTTATTAAAACATTACAAAACATATTATAAGGGTAAATTATAAGATACTCTACACTATCCAATCTCACAACGGAATGAAATAAAATATAAGTACTAAAAAATAGACTTTTAAAAAAACAGTCTTCAAAATGATTTATTTGCTATACGCACTATTTCAAAATACAACATATGTTTTAGAAACTTTAATACAATAAGCAACTAAATGATGGACAAACAAGCATATGGGAATGTAACAACCCGTAAATTTAACCGGTTTTAATAACGTTATTAATTGAGATTTTATGGAATTTTAAACGATAAAATTTCGAAATATAAATTTGATATTTGAAATGCGTCTAATTAAATATAACAACTGGTAAATTTTCGTCCGAAAATATGAAAGTTTATTTCGCGCATAAATTTACTTCAATTTAATCAGTTAAAAAGTGATGAAAATAAAACTTTTTAAAACCAAAATATTTTTACATAGAAAAATTATAAAACATCTTTTGAACAAGTTGTCAGTTCGTCGTTTTTCCAAATTCGGACATCTTTGGCTCCGTCGATCTTATTTTTCTGCGATTTTCTTGCATTTTTCGTAGTATAAAATTTCGAATTTTTATAATTAAATCGTACCACTGATATCCATATACCATTTTGATCGTCTCGTCGTGCTGATCTCTGCGGTGTATTTATTTCCGTACTTTGAGTCTGGTACACGACGGAGCCGTGCACTAGATCATCGTATCGGTATGTTTGGAGCCTTTTGAAATTGTTTGTGTCCATTCAGATTCAACCGGGTATAAACCAACTGTCATTTTCTTTTATTACTTGTTAGATTACCGTGCTGCAAAATTTCCATCTGTTAAACATTTCATTGATTCACTTCGGTATTCGTTGCTCTAAAATAAAGTGTGAATTTATTTTGCCTGGAAACTTGCTCCACTTGTCCTCTTTCTTTGCATGCAAACCCTTTTACATCATTCTTTTAAAATTCTATGCGTTACTTCTTTTCTATTCCTATGTAATAATATATGGAAGTGGGAGAACATGTTGCTCATATTCTCATTTTCCCTAAAAAGTGTATCACTCTCCATGCCTCCATGCATACCCACCCTTTCATTTTAATTCTTTTCTTCTTCCTATTAACTAACTTCTCCTCTGCAATAAAAAAAAGAAAAAAACAAACAAAAATGAACAGAAACCATTACTTTCCCCACATGCCACAGCAGCCATCAAACCCATTTCGCACCCAAACTGCCTCTTTCACCTCGCCACGCCAAGCGGCCTCACCGACCACGGCCATAGTCACCACAGTCGCAACAACCCTCTGACCCTGCTCATGCTGCCTTTTCCTCCAGAGCAGCAGTTCGTTGTCCGCACTCGTCAACCTCCAGGCCGTTCTCTTCCCTATGCCGAACTTCAACACTCACTACCTTGTCTCGGCCCATCCCACTTGCATCGTCACCTGGCCTCTTCTCCCGGCCTCCACAGTGTTTCCGCCTTCTTCCCCTATGCGTGAACAACCATTCACGTGCACCTCAAAAAAAAAAAGAAAAAAAAAGAAAAAAAAAGAAAGAAGATGAAGCACAAAGTCACCTTGTCTGTAGCTTGCATGCATTTGCTCTCATCTTGTGGAGGCAACTTGCTCATCTTCACAGCAACATAACTCTTTTTCCAAGTCCTTTAGGTAAAGATTTTATGCACATTTATTTTGAAGCATACATCGTATATAGGCAAGATTATATATATATATACTTATATATTAGTTTATAAGTAAATACATGTGTTCTGTTTTATTTGATATAGTATACTAACTATATGATTTGTTGCATATTTATGTTACAGTGTTTTGCAATCTTTTGTTTATTTTATGCTAGCTTCTATAGATGCATGTATATAGGCTGCGTTGCTGCTTTATATTATGTGTCAGTTTAAATTTTATAATATTTTAGTTGTACGGTATTTACATCATATATTTTAAGTATTATTATTTATATTTTATCTTAAGTTGCCTATTAGTTCAATTCAATAGCCTATATATATAACTTGATCGGTTGTTTTTATTTTGTAAGTTCTATAGTATATATGTATTTATATATTGTTAAAGAATGTGCAGTTTACAAAGTTTATATAGCATAGGAGTGTGTACAATTTACTTATATAAAGCTATGATCTATGTTATTTCGTACGAAGGGTTATTTAAGTTATATATAATATCAGAGTCTGTAATTAAAGAAGTTTATATGCATTCAAGTGAATTCTTATAATATGAAGATCCGTATACACACACACACACACACACACACACACACACATATATATATATATATATATATATGTTTATAAAAAGCTATGTTGACCTGTTGAATTTGATTTGAATTATATAGCTCTGACATAATTATTTTCAAAAAAAAAAAAAGAATTTGATTTTCTTTTTATATTCTTCAAAATAATGATTTGAATTATATATACATAATTTCTATCCCTATCAAACTGATTAATTTTCCTCTTTTTTCCTATTTATCAGCTTTGTCCGTCCAATTCGTGCCAATTTTTTTTTGCTTTGGAATTCGTGCTTGGATCCGTAACCCGTTTCATTGTCTATTCTCTCTTGCCTCGAAAGGTGAGCAATCACTCACGATTAATGTTCCTTTATTTATTAAATTTGATTTCAATTGAGACGACAACTG
Organism: Allium cepa; assembly: GCA_030765085.1. Classification (NCBI taxonomy): domain Eukaryota; kingdom Viridiplantae; phylum Streptophyta; class Magnoliopsida; order Asparagales; family Amaryllidaceae; genus Allium; species Allium cepa. Next base: position 365,821,067 of record CM060938.1, on the reverse strand, counting down.
AAATATGCTATTGTTATTTAATGCGTTGCTATTTATGTATCTGTTCACTTGTGACATCTGACATCATCATCTGTTAATTATTTATGCGATGATAATACAGTTTGGATGATAATTGATTGATTGATTGATTGTTGTTTATTGGATGTTAAATTGTAATGTATAAGTGATAAATATTATGCAATTGAATTTGGCGTAGGATAGTTTAGAAATGTGAATCGACATATGTGTTGAATGTGATTAGTTAACTTGAATAATATGACCCTTTTAATTGTTAAGTTAATTGACACGTAAAATTTGATAAATTACACTTTGAACCTTTGAACGTATATTGGATTAATTTGTTGTAGTATTAGATTTGAAATTGAAATTGAAATTGAACGACAAGTGGAAAAACCATAATGTAATAATCTTTAATCTACATGAAACGATAGTGTAGATTCTAGAAATAATATTACTAACTCGCACAAACAACAATGCGAATTAATACGATTATTTAGGGATTATTTGAATGGATTATTGGATTATTATGGATTGTTGTTATTGCTTGTTTATTTACTTTGACACCATCCCAGTTATCACACTGCAAGTTCCATTTGTTATGCTTTGATTGTTGAATTGAATTGGAATCGGGTTGAAATGATATATACCCAAATGAATTTGACCTAGGATGGAGAACTAAATAAAATCCGATTGGTTAATAATTTGATATAACTAAAATAATGATTTGTTTCGAGCAAAGAATAAGTTTTGAAATGAAGTTACAATTTGAATTTTTATGAAAGGAAATTGTAAAGATTGAAATCTGAAACAAATTTCAACGTAGTAATTGACGAAAGAACGTTGTTTGAATTTAATTATTTAATAATTAAATTTGGAATTATTAATAAATAATTTGGAATTAGTAATAATTGAGTTTTGAAATTATTAAGTTTGAAATCATTTAATAATTAAATTTGAAATTATAATTAAGTTTGAAATTATAATTAAGTTTGAAATTATTAAGTCGAATTTATAATTAAGTTGAAATGATTTGATGACTAAGTTGAATTCATAATTAAGTGGAAATGATTTAATAATTAAGTTCGAACTGATAATCAAATTTGTAATTCTTAATTTTGAAATTATTAATAATCAAGATTGAAATTATTTAATAATTGAATAAAATTGAATTATTTGATAATTGAATAAAAATTGAATTCTTCGATAAGAGAAATTGAATTTTTGATTAAGTGAATTTGAACTTCGTTAATAAATGAAATTGGTATCAATTAAGTTTTGGAAATTATTTAAGTAAGTTAATAAGTAGAATTGAACTTATTGAATATGTGAAATTCAGTCCTTTATTGTTTGAGTTTTGAAATTTGAAACTAAGTAAATAAATAATTGAAGTTGAATTTCTTTCACAAGAAATAAATTGCGATTTATTGAAATTAATGTAAGACTTGGAATTTAAGAATTGGATTTGAAGAATCTAATTTAATTAAATTTGTAAGTTGATATAATGAAGTTGAACTTAAGTAATTGATTTAATGAATTGGAAATTAATTGGAAACTGTTTGAATGATAAATAAACTTAACGAATATTGAATGAAATCGATAAATGAGTCTAAATTGATTTGAATGTTAAATTAAATTAAATCAAATGATTTCGGAATGAAACTTATATACGAACTTGAATCAATATTTGAATTGTTTTAAATAAAAATTGAATTGTAAGACTTTGAAATGGTTATTTGGAAGTTTTGAAACGTAAATTTTGGAAATTGATAGTGAAAGACAAATGAAATGTTGATTTTTAAACTCTAATTGAAATTGAATTGATTTGGTTTTTGAAATTTATTAAACGACCAATCGGTGTAATAATTACGAAAGTTATTAAAGAAACCGGAATCGGTTATGGATATACTCTCTATCTAAACCGAAAACCACTTTAATAACTATACGCGGAGTGATGATCCAGAATGAAGTGGTTGGAATGATGTACGTGATGACTGAAGAAAGAGAATGATAATGGATAGCCTTGACACTTGTGTCAAATTGGAAATGACTAAAACAGGAGCCGTGCCGGGCCAAATGGGGTTAGCCACCTCGAGCGAACACACTTCTTCGTAACTACTACTCATTACTTGTGATTGATTGGTGCACCCTCGGAATTTCAGGAGTGTTGTTTCGCGGTGTTGCGATCGCTGCGGCGATGCGTTCTCACCAGTCGGGATCAGGCGAACGGTAGTTTCACTACCTTGGGTATTGCCTCATGTGCCTTGTCATACTTGTATCCCTATATACGCGACCACTACGAATTTGTTTTGTGTTATACCTATGGAGTACTCCCTGATATCCCACTAGTTTACGGAGGAGTTTACAGTGCTGTATAGACTATGACATTTATATAAAATGTGTTAAGGGGGATAATGGTAACGCCTTAACACTATTTTGATATTTATATTACTGATAGGCATTATCTATTTAGCATATACTACTACATAGTAGATAGTTTAACGGATCCTTAAAGGATGGTTATTCCAGCATCCTTTGAGTTACTTGTATTTCGATTGCTATTTTACTTGAGTTGGATTTATTGATATGAGAATATTAATCCTGACTCGAGTGTTTTGTGTTTTGCTTTACGCTCGGGTCAGACTGAGTGGTTCAGCTTTTGAGACTCACCTTTGGAGTTGGAACTCTGCTTGAAGATCCAGCTATCTATCCAGCTTTCAGATATTCGATGATTCCAGTGATGTATTCTAATTCTTATATTTGACTGTTGTATTCGACTTCTGTTGTAACTTATTTAACTCTGATGTATCTTATATATCATATAGTAGCTTCATGAACTACTATCTCTTTTACTTCCACTGCATATTATTACTCTGTGTCTGTGATTCTATAATTATTTATTTACTGTATATCTGAGTTTTGCCAAATTTAAATTAACAATTCGGTATTTTGAATTATTCAAGTCCGACATGTGCGGATGCGAATAGTCCAAAATAGCGGGTCGTTACTGTTGGTATCAGAGCTTTTGGTAGCTCTAGGCAAAACTTAGCATATAGGGTAAATATATTTACAGAATCACTATCATTCGAGTTTCAATCTCTTCCTTTTAACTCAATTCCTTTGAATTTTGGAACGTTCTCTACGGTTTCAAAATTCATTCATATCTCTCACTATTTATCTTCTTTTGATTCTAGAGTACCCCATAACTCCACTTCGAATGATCTGTATAGTGAGTCGGCAGTCTCGCCAATCCCAAATTTATCTGTAAATGGGTGAAACTCCTTTACAATAGGCATTGGTTTACCGGAGATTTCGGTATCTTCGGTATACGATGCTATCTATCTCCTGCTATACCTGAATTCTATTTCTTGAGATCGAATGTTGATTTACCTCGGAATTCAGTATCGATCTTATTCTTGAAGTCATGGTCGACCGGTAAAGGTTGCCATAAATTAATATAAGTTTATCCATCTCCTGATTCTATTAATTGGATCATCTTATCTTTTCTTTCAAACTTGTATTCGAATCAGAATTCTCTTTGATTTGATTTCCATAAAATTTAAATCTCTATACTTGTCTTGAAATCCATTCTTGTAACGTCAAGCAAGGAAGTGTATTTGTAACTTAATATTTAAAATGTTTTAGATATTGTGTTGTTTGAGTTGTTGATGTTGATTTGGATTTCCGATCGATTCGTCTGATCAACGCTATCGATAGGATTTCTAAAACACTTGAGCAGAGCAAACTGACACAATATTGTTTTCAAATTTGGAAACTAAAATAAATTTTGTATGATTTTATTATACATAAGTATAAATTTTTATGAAATTAAAATTTTAATGAATCTGTTGTCCGAAATGTGAAAAATTCAATTTTCATTTATTGTTTTATAAATCATTGACTATTTCATAAAATAAATAAATGAATTTATAAAATTTGATTATAATTTAATTTGGAATTGAAATGTATATAAATTAGAATTTGAAATTTTAATTTTCGAAAATTTCAAACTTTGATTTGAAAATTTTAAAGTGTATAGTTTTTAAATATTTTCAAATTGAAATCATTTCAAAGAGTTTAAATGTTTAAATCAGTGCTCTTCTCTTTGTCGCGGAAAATAATTTCGGTGATGACGGCCGCATCATCGATATTCATTTTCGAGTTTCGAAGTGGAGAGACCATCAGTAGCTTGCTACACTTTTGTTTTGAAATGAATTTGATTTGAATTTCTAAAGTATGACTCGATTTAATATATATATATATATATATATATATATATTAGTATTTGATTTGACTTGGATATATTGTATGTGTATAATTATCTCTAAGTTGTTTGAAGTTAATCAGAAATTTAATCCTTAAAATTTGAGTAGTTATAATAAATGTAAATATACATAATATATATGTAATAAGATATAGTAAGAGGAATAAATTTAATACTAATTTGGAATAAAGAAGAATTAAAATTGTCAAATAAAATATGATTATAATAAATGACTATTCAAATTTTTAATCTTTGAAATTGTTAATTTAAGAAATTTGGTAATATATAATATAAATTGTCTTTATAAATAAAATGAGAGTGCATATAATAAATGTTATTCGCTTAAATTTTTATAAAATGGTTAATAGAGATAAATAAAATAATGAGTAAATAATAGATGTGATTAATAAAAAAAAATGGTTTTGAAAGTTAATAAACTGAAATTGAACCAATTTAATGAGATATTAATTGAATTTAAATTGAATTTCGTTTGAAAGAAACCTTTGTACTTAACGCTAATAAATGTGAAATCAAATCAATTTAATGAAAATCTTGAATTTAAAAACAAATTTTTGAATATAAATTTATTTAAATTGAAATTTATATGGTTTAAATTGATTGTTTTATTTTATAATTCGAGTCTATTTTCTTCTGGTTGTTTCTATTCTCCTACTTGCTTCCTTTTCGAGGACGAAAAGTTTTGAGTGGGGGAGAGTGTAACAACCCGTAAATTTAACCGGTTTTAATAACGTTATTAATTGAGATTTTATGGAATTTTAAACGATAAAATTTCGAAATATAAATTTGATATTTGAAATGCGTCTAATTAAATATAGCAACTGGTAAATTTTCATCCGAAAATATGAAAGTTTATTTCGCGCATAAATTTACATCAATTTAATCAGTTAAAAAGCGATGAAAATAAAACGTTTTAAAACCAAAATATTTTTACATACGAAAATTCTAAACCATCTATTGAGAAAGTTGTCAGTTCGTCGTTTTTCCAAATTCAGACATCTTTGGCTCCGTCGATCTTATTTTTCTGCGATTTTCTTGCATTTTTCGTAGTATAAAATTTCGAATTTTTATAATTAAATCGTACCACTGATATCCATATACCATTTTGATCGTCTCGTCGTGCTGATCTCTGCGGTGTATTTATTTCCGTACTTTGAGTCTGGTACGCGACGGAGCCGTGCACTAGATCATCGTATCGGTATGTTTGGAGCCTTTTGAAATTGTTTGTGTCCATTCAGATTCAACCGGGTGTAAACCAACTGTCATTTTATTTTATTACTTGTTAGATTACCGTGCTGCAAAATTTCCATCTGTTAAACATTTCATTGATTCACTTCGGTATTCGTTGCTCTAAAATAAAGTGTGAATTTATTTTGCCTGGAAACTTGCTCCACTAGTCCTCTTTCTTTGCATGCAAACCCTTTTACATCATTCTTTTAAAATTCTATGCGTTACTTCTTTTCTATTCCTATATAATAATATATGGTAGTGGGAGAACATATTGCTCATATTCTCATTTTCCCTGAAAAGTGCATCACTCTCCATGCCTCCATGCACACCCACCCTTTCATTTTAATTCTTTTCTTCTTATTAACTAACTTCTCCTCTGAAATAAAAAAAAAACAAACAAACAAACAAAAATGAACAGAAACCATTACTTTCCCCACATGCCACAGCAGCCATCAAACCCATTTCGCACCCAAACTGCCTCTTCCACCTCGCCACGCCCTCACCGACCACGGCCATAGTCACCACAGTCGCAACAACCCTCTGACCCTGCTCATGCCGCATTTTTCCTCCAGAGCAGCAATTCGCTGTCCGCACTCGTCAACCTCCAGGCCGTTCTCTTCCCTATGTCGAACTTCAACACTCACTACCTTGTCTCGACCCATCCCACTTGCATCGTCACCTGGCCTCTTCTCCCGACCTCCACAGTGTTTCCGCCTTCTTCCCCTATGCGTGAACAACCATTCACGTGCACCTCAAAAAAAAAAAAGAAGAAGATGATGAAGCACAAAGTCACCTTGCCTGTAGCTTGCATGCATTAGCTCTCATCTTGCTGGAGGCAACTTGCTCATCTTCACAGCAACATAACTCTTTTTCCAAGTCCTTTAGGTAAAGATTTTATGCACATTTATTTTGAAGCATACATCATATATAGGCAAGATTATATATATATATATATATATATATATATATACTTATAAATTAGTTTATAAGTAAATACATGTGTTCTATTTTATTTGATATAGTATACTAACTATATGATTTGTCGCATATTTATGTTACAGTGTTTTGCAACCTTTTGTTTATTTTATGCTAGCTTCTATAGATGCATGTATATAGGTTGCGTTGCTGCTTTATATTATGTGTCAGTTTAAATTTTATAATATTTTAGTTGTACAGTATTTACATCATATATTTTAAGTATTATTATTTATATTTTATCTTAAGTTGCCTATTAGTTCAATTCAATAGCCTATATATATAACTTGATCGGTTGTTTTTATTTTGTAAGTTCTATAGTATATATGTATTTATATATTGTTAAAGAATGTGCAGTTTACAAAGTTTGTATAGCATAGGAGTGTGTACAGTTTACTTATATAAAGCTATGATCTATGTTATTTCGTACGAAGGGTTATTTAAGTTATATATAATATCAGAGTCTGTAATTAAAGAAGTTTATATGCATTCAAGTGAATTCTTATAATATGAAGATCCATATATATATATATATATATATATGTTTATAAAAAGTTATGTTGACCTGTTGAATTTGATTTGAATTATACAGCTCTAACATAATGATTTTCAAAAAAAAAAGAATTTGAATTTTTTTATATATTCTTCAAAATAATGATTTGAATTATGTATACATAATTTCTATTCCAATCAAACTGATTGATTTTCCTCTTTTTTCCTATTTATCAGCTTTGTCCGTCCAATTCGTGCTAATTTTGTTTTGCTTTGGAATTCGTGCTTGGATCCATAACCCGTTTCATTGTCTATTTTCTCTTGCCTCGAAAGGTGAGCAATCACTCACGATTAATGTTCATTTATTTATTAAATTTGATTTCAATTGAGATGACAATTGAAATATGCTATTGTTATTTAATGCGCTGCTATTTATGTATCAGTTCACTGTGACATCTGACACCATCATCTGTTAATTATTTATGCGATGATAATACAGTTTGAATGATAATTGATTGATTGATTGTTGTTTATTGGATGTTAAATTGTAATGTATAAGTGATAAATATTATGCAATTGAATTTGGCGTAGGATAGTTTGAAAATATGAATCGACATATGTGTTGAATGTGATTAGTTAACTTGAATAATATGACCCTTTTAATTGTTAAGTTAATTGACACGTAAAATTTGATAAATTACACTTTGAACCTTTGAACGTATATTGGATTAATTTGTTGTAGTATTAGATTTGAAATTGAAATTGAACGACAAGTGGAAAAACCATAATGTAATAATCTTTAATCTGCATGAAACGATAGTGTAGATTCTAGAAATAATATTATTAACTCGCACAAACAATAATGCAAATTAATACGATTATTTCGAGATTATTTGAATGGATTATTGGATTATTATGGATTGTTGTTATTGCTTGTTTATTTACATTGACACCATCCCAGTTATCACACTGCAAGTTCCCTTTGTTATGCTTTGATTGTTGAATTGAATTGGAATCGGGTTGAAATGATATATACCCAAATGAATTTGACCTAGGATAGAGAACTAAATAAAATCCGATTGGTTAATAATTTAATATAACTAAAATAATGATTTGTTTCGAGCAAAGAATAAGTTTTGAAATGAAGTTAGAATTTGAATTTTTATGAAAGGAAATTGTAAAGATTGAAATCTGAAACAAATTTCAACGTAGTAATTGACGAAAGAACGTTGTTTGAATTTAATTATTTAATAATTAAATTTGGAATTATTAATAAATAATTTGCAATTAGTAATAATTGAGTTTTGAAATTATTAAGTTTGAAATCATTTAATAATTAAATTTGAAATTATAATTAAGTTTGAAATTATAATTAAGTTTGAAATTATTAAGTCGAATTTATAATTAAGTTGAAATGATTTGATGACTAAGTTGAATTCATAATTAAGTGGAAATGATTTAATAATTAAGTTTGAATTGATAATCAAATTTGTAGTTCTTAATTTTGAAATTATTAATAATCAAGATTGAAATTATTTAATAATTGAATAAAATTGAATTATTTGATAATTGAATAAAAATTGAATTCTTCGATAAGAGAAATTGAATTTTTGATTAAGTGAATTTGAACTTCGTTAATAAATGAAATTGGTATCAATTAAGTTTTAGAAATTATTTAAGTAAGTTAATAAGTAGAATTGAACTTATTGAATATGTGAAATTCAGTCCTTTATTGTTTGAGTTTTGAAATTTGAAACTAAGTAAATAAATAATTGAAGTTGAATTTCTTTAACAAGAAATAAATTGCGATTTATTGAAATTAATGTAAGACTTGGAATTTAAGAATTGGATTTGACGAATCTAATTTAATTAAATTTGTAAGTTGATATAATGAAGTTGAACTTAAGTAATTGATTTAATGAATTGGAAATTAAATGGAAACTGTTTGAATGATAAATAAACTTAACGAATATTGAATGAAATCGATAAATGAGTCTAAATTGATTTGAATGTTAAATTAAATTAAATCAAATGATTTCGGAATGAAACTTATATACGAACTTGAATCAATATTTGAATTGTTTTAAATAAAAATTGAATTGTAAGACTTTGAAATGGTTATTTGGAAGTTTTGAAATGTAAATTTCGGAAATTGATAGTGAAAGACAAATGAAATGTTGATTTTTAAACTCTAATTGAAATTGAATTGATTTGGTTTTTGAAATTTATTAAACGACCAATCGGTGTAATAATTACGAAAGTTATTAAAGAAACCGAAATCGGTTATGGATATACTCTCTATCTAAACCGAAAACCACTTTAATAACTATACACGGTGTGATGATCCAGAATGAAGTGGTTGGAATGATGTACGTGATGACTGAAGAAAGAGAACGATAATGGATAGTCTTGACACTTGTGTCAAAATGGAAATGACTAAAACAGGAGTCGTACCGGGCCAAATGGGGTTAGCCACCTCGAGCGAACACACTTCTTCGTAACTACTACTCATTACTTGTGATTGATTGGTGCACCCTCGGAATTTCAGGAGTGTTGTTTCGCGGTGTTGCGATCGCTGCGGCGATGCGTTCTCACCAGTCCGGATCAGGCGAACGGTAGTTTCACTACCTTGGGTATTGCCTCATGTGCCTTGTCATACTTGTATCCCTATATACGCGACCACTACGAATTTGTTTTGTGTTATACCTATGGAGTACTCCCTGATATCCCACTAGTTTACGGTGGAGTTTACAGTGCTGTATAGACTATGACATTTATATAAAATGTGTTAAGGGGGATAATGGTAACGCCTTAACACTATTTTGATATTTATATTACTGATAGGCATTATCTATTTAGCGTATACTACTACATAGTAGATAGTTTAATGGATCCTTAAAGGATGGTTATTCCAGCATCCTTTGAGTTACTTGTATTTCGATTGCTATTTTACTTGAGTTGGATTTATTGATATGAGAATATTAATCCTGACTCGAGTGTTTTGTGTTTTGCTTTACGCTCGGGTCAGACTGAGTGGTTCAGCTTTTGAGACTCACCTTTGGAGTTGGAGCTCTGCTTGAAGATCCAGCTATCTATCCAGCTTTCAGATATTCGATGATTCCAGTGATGTATTCTAATTCTTATATTTGACTGTTGTATTCGACTTCTGTTGTAACTTATTTAACTCTGATGTATCTTATATATCATATAGTAGCTTCATGAACTACTATCTCTTTTACTTCCGCTGCATATTATTACTCTGTGTCTGTGATTCTGTAATTATTTATTTACTGTATATCTGAGTTTTGCCAAATTTAAATTAACAATTCGGTATTTTTAATTATTCAAGTCCGACATGTGCGGATGCGAATAGTCCAAAATAGCGGGTCGTTACAGGGAACCCCAACGTGAAGCTCCTTTCTGCACATACTATTCGCCAATCAATAGCTAACTTGTCATCCTGTGGTAGGGAAAAAATGAAGAGAAGGGGGCAAGTCAGACAAAATTTTAGTGAAAGCGTTCAAGTTTAATATAAGATGGTCATGTGCAGTTACTTTAATTCCACTTTAGATGACATAAGGTGTGATACAAGTGTCTGTGAATTCCTAACGTCCATTACCTAAGCATTCTTGTGTAATACACTCCCATACTAAATTTTGTGTAAGCTACTATAATGGATCAAACTAACGATTCAACCTCACATCTAGCGATCGACCACCGCTCCAAGAGCTACTTAATATGTAAAACACCGCCCTCAAGGCTACTAGCTATGGAAGCACTACCACTAAGCTACTATGGAACCACTCCTACCAATATCACCGCCTGTGGGCTACTAGCGAACTGGTTCTCCCTCTAATTGCTACTATACATAATCCCACTATGCATCGAGGGGAACCTGCAATGCTAATTTAACGAGGTGTCTCGTTGTCCGCATCCATATCCACCTCTCGATCACAGAGTTGGCCTTTTATTGCCTACACCCTGATCCTCCGTTTAATTGTATCACATCGTTTCAGTATTTGTGCATGCTAGGACTCCTGTTACGTCCGGTTACTCCCCATCAGGCATCGTCGTCAGTGCTGCACGTCCACCATAGAACCTCCTGTCGATATCATTTGCGAAAATATATCACCTCTAGTTGATTACTCGCTCCCAAACTGGGTAAACAACATTTACCCATCCTCGCGATGACTAAGCGTCCGTTTATAGGGGACTAGCTTCCTACAATTCTTAACATACATCCAAATGTCCTTATATAGGCCCTAAGCCATTAACATTTATATAAATTTTTATTATTAAGCTTGGGCTTTAGGTCGAGATTAAGATTATGCACTTTACACATCTACCGGTCGACCATGAATCATAAGCGGCCGACCGTTAGGGATCAAAGGTCTATCGGTCATAAGCTAAATTTTAGGGTTCGTTTTTTAATATGGATTTCAATTTATTCAATTTTGGCTGTCGCTTTTAATTTCTTGTGAACCCTAAACATGTCTATATTTTCAATTCCAATATCAATTTTTTCAATTTAGGGTTCACAGATTTAGGGATTACTGACTTTAGATTTTATACTTTAAATAGAAAGAATGTGTGTTGGTTACAATTTAGGTTTAACAATTTATAGTGCTTTCAATTTCTTTTCTAGATTACGGGTTTTAATTTAAGGTTTCTAGCATCATCCAAGATAATGGAGAATAGATCAATTTTAACTGTAAATAATCACATAACTAAATTGTTCCCACTCACCATATGTCTTAGCTCTTCCAACTTGCTTTGCAAGAGAGTAGCACTCTGTACGCTTGCTTCTCCTGGATTTGAGGTTGTATTTCTTCTAGTTTGATTTTATTTGATTTTTTAACAATTTTAGGTTTAGAGAAGAGACAAGAATTTGATAGAGTTTCGTTACTGTGAATGGTTATGTGAATGTCAGGTTAGATTAGGCTTGAATATATATGTTTTAGCAATTTGTTTACATCATTGGATTTAGGTTGAAGAATCTTCTCGGTAATCATGCACGCTCGTCTAATATTTAGCAATGAAGCAAGAAATCTTGATCATTCAAACACATCATACGGCAACTAATTACTTTCGATTTTAAATAGGCTATGGTGGATCGCTTACCCTTCTATGTCGATGCTACTGGTCGACTGCTTACCCTTCTATGTCGACCACTACGTGTCGACTTTCCACCTTCTTTAGTTGACCAGTCACCGCATTAATTTGTATATATTTTTACTTTTTTCTTAATTTATTATTCTATTTTTGATTCTTTCCATGCCTGTACTTCTCTGTATTAACGCCAATTTCCAAGTGTTATATATAAAATCTGTCTAGAAAATTGCTACAAATGCAATGGTGCGCATTTGGTAGCCAAATTTGAACATTTGTGAAAATTTCAATTTTAGTCCTTATTTCATTTATATTTAATTTTCTTATTAAATTTCCGTTAAATTTTCAAGGTGTTACATATTTCCCATCTAAAAATAATTTCGTCCCCAAAATCTCAAAGGATGGAAAAATGTAACTTACACGTACAATAACCAATAGCTGCAACCATCTACTCAACTATCATCCTTGAGCAATCATTATCCCTAGAAATTTTCTAATGCACTACGTATGCATATATACAACTTGAAATGCATGTGAACCTATACTAATGTAAAATAGAAGGCGATCTTTTGATTCAGTCGACCTTCTGTCATGCAAATGCTCATGCCATGCATCCAAAATGTATGCAACATCCTAAGTAAACATACTTACAATTCTACATGTATGCATAACAATTCAATTCATATGCAGCATCCATCTGCGTAATGCCTAATACGATAAACAATAATCAACCATCCATATGTATCATATCTAATAAGCTAAATAACAAGTAAGAGATAATGAGAATGTGTATGTACTACCTAGAGGATATACGATCCTAAATGTGTAAAAGATAACAGTCAAAAAAAATATCCACTAGCATCCATCATCCATAACACAACTTAATAACATGTTTACAACCATTCATACCATCCAATGGTCTCTACCTAAGCTAGAACATAAATACATATGTAATATGTACTTTCCTAACTAAAATGGAAATATACCAGAAAAGAGTTCGAGATGGGTAGTTCGGACATTCTCTTCATGCTCCTATATACTCTCAATCGGATCGTCTCGTTACCGGACTATGACTAGTTTAATTATTTCATTACAAAGTCGATTTTTCCCATGCCCAAAAATATGGGTAGGTGCAAGGTGAAAAACACACTTATCCTTTTTAACTTTCCCTAATTGACATAGCTTGATCTTGGTAACTGCGTCACATAAACACTTCCGCAAGTACCTAATGACAGCTCCATAATAATTTAGCCATATTATACCTTGCCTTTGATGTTTTCTAATTGTCCGCTTCCTAATTGTGGACTCACCTCCATAGGCTATAGAGGACTCGGCTCCTCAGACTACCCCAAGTTCCTATTAGTACAAGCTTTTCTGCCTATCTTGTGCAGTTCGTGCCTCTCTATATAACAAATCCATCCATTTTTTCCAACTAAAATTTTGTTTCTTTACCACTGGGATAATCCTATAATCTGAATGTATGTTCATAAGAAATTCTCTACAATCCTTGCTACTAACTTAAATGTTGTCGACATGCACCACGGTAAACAAAGCATAAGTATGCTCCCACAAAACTGTAACTCTATAAAATCATCATGCACAACATACCACCTTAACTCATCTGGTGGTATAACTAATCTTCTCAACTCCTAGATATCAAGTGAGACAACTCAAATATGGACGGTGCCTCCTTCCATGATACTTCTTACTTAGCTCTATTTTATTTATCCATTTTACCAAAGGGTATCCAAACTTGGTGATTTCTTAAATTGTTGAAAATAGTAAAACTCTTTTTCAATTTGATTCAACTTAAGCTAGTTAATTATGCTTATAGTTGGTTTCCTCAATCTTTCGACAATCATGGTATTTGGGTATCACATTAATAATCTACCAGGGTCTTCCCCAAGTTTTACAAGTCGGTACTCAACTTTCTAAAATTAATTGAGGTCATAACTTAGAATCACTCTAGCGTTAGTGATTATCACCTAGGTGGTACTTTGTTCGTGTGCGACTGCTATGCACACAACCATGTATTCTAAGATAATCTTCCATGAATTTTCTTATGTAAATAGTCTTCTTTCCAAAATTTCCTTAAGTAAATAGTCTTCTTCCAATCCATGGGACGATTGAGAAGAATCCTTTTTATCCCTTCCTTCAAAACTTATCAAAAATTTTCCGATCTAGTTTTCTATAAAAAATCGCCTTCGCATTCTCATGAATGCAAATAACAATATCTTTTTCTTAATGAAGACCCAAATCCTTAAATTAACCATCTCTTCTAAAATCTTGATTCTAATCTTATCTAAAATAATTTTTATGGTTTGAACTTCAAAAACTTTATCATCTCTTATTGTTTTCATATAAATGAAACCATTTTACCTAACATAACCTCTTGTCACTTTATTCCAATTACTCCATGGTTAGAACAACTCACTATCGAATAATGTCTTGCCATTTTAATCCAATAACATGGTAACAAATACTTTGGTTTATACTGTATTTTAATGCGTTGAAACTACATCTCTTCCAAAGGAAAGGTTAATAGTGTAAGTTTCTATGTCATTATCCAAAAGGAAAATTTGTGTCACATTTGGAATTGGAAAATTTATCTTTTTCATAATTATTGGAATAGATGTTACAAAATACGATAAACATCCATATTTTATACATCTCTTTCTGTTTGGGCATATTCCTTATCATTTCAAATGATACACTTTTGTTCATAAATCTAAACTTGATAATTCATAGGAATTGGCATTGCAACCCTCTATATTCCAATGAATCAAAACACTACTTACATCCCATTCTAACTTATCACTATTTTCAAGTATGTCTACTAACCCATATCAATTACCCAAAAAAACTGGAATCATCTACATCCCAAAAATTTACTATGATAACCAAATTTACATTTTACTTACATTCGTCATTCAAATGTACAAATCTTGGACTATCACATGATCTATAAATTTCAGGGACTACTATTACCAAATGTTTTCCAGATTCCAATGTATGCAAATTTCTAACCTTACAATTCCAAGATTTACATAGGCATACGTGAAACACATTTAAAATTATAGAACCCAATAAGGAAACACTGCTTATAGGCTACTATGGAAATCAATTTCCACTAATATCACTATATAATGCTACTATGAGAACTACTCTCCTACAAGTACGACTTTCCACTCATGTTCACATAGTCCGTCCATAGCCTACAAGTATCATATGCTCACTTATATGGTACCTTGCTGCCACAGCAACAAACTTACCATTCTGATTTAGATTGCCAAATAAAATCAATGAATTTCCCTTTTTGTCACTTAACTCGCTACATAAGAATTGAAGTGCGCCCTACTTTCTCTTCCTTTTCTTACACTTCAAACCGAATAACTTCTTATATTAGCAGCATCCTTTAATAAAATAAAACATCGTAGTGTACTCTTTTCTTATTTGGAAATATGTTTTATCCAAATTATACTTTCCAAACTTTCTTATACAAAGACCCTAGAATTCAAATCATACATAAATAAAAAGATACAAGGTGCTATTTACCATTCACTATTACAGGAAATTTGACATAGTACTCTGTCCTTCCAATTCAACCATTGATTGAAATGGTCTCTAAATTTCCATGTTTCCTTTTATCTCCGTCTTAGCCATTCCAAGGCTTCCAGATTCCATAGTCAATTTGATCCCTTTGGGCTATTTAATCCTATTTGTCTAACTCCGACCTATTTCTTTCATTTTTAAGTTTAAGTGATAGTCATAATATTTTCACTTTACTTTTTTAAATCAAAACCTTCGATTTTAATCTTATTTCCATAAAACTAGTAAGTTTTAGAACTGTAAACTCTCTTATTATTTTAACAAGCATTTTCTTGTTACTAAGTTCAAGATATTTTTCTGTAATTAAATTATCAAAAAGGCCGAATTTAACTTAGCAAAATGTACAAAAACACACCATTAAAAAAATTTCTTTCATAAATATGAAATTTTCACAAAAACATATGTTAAAAAAATGTCTATCTATTTCTATTTTAGCATTTAACAAAAACATTGATAAAAGACACTTTCAGATACTAACCATTTCTTATTTATAAAAGAGTTCAAAAGTCGGATTTTACATACTTCTTAATTTTTACGTTTATTTTCTAAAAGTTCTAATGTTAAAAGTAAAGGGCACATTGGGGTTAAGCGTAACAATGTGCCAAAAAGATAAAACCAAAGTATTAAAACAGTTAGTGGAAAAATGCTTTTTATCAAATTCTCTACTTTTACTTTTTAAACAAATTCTGTAAAGTTTGTCTGATTATTTTATATAATACTATAAACAATTTTTTTTCTATTTCAAAATAACAGGCATCTACCATTTCTACCCTTTAGAAAACATTTTTATTAGTTAATCATTTAAAGTGAAGTAGATAATAATAACCTAATTAAACTAGCCAACTTATATCTGACAATGCTTTAAGTACATGAGGTTTATGTCCTTTTCAAAGATGGTTAACTCAAGTTTATTTTCCAATATGATGTCCAATTTCAATATGGGAATTCTCTAGTTAGGCCTTTAAATAAATAGGAGTCATTGTGACTACTACCAATATAAGAATAGGGTTTCTACTATAAATGGGAAATTTTTCTTTAATTTGTAAATTCCTTCTTCCACTGTCAACATCATATTTCTATTATAGGCATCTCATGGTACTAATCTTCTTTACTCATCCTTAGATCCATAATTTACTTGGTACTGCTAGTTGGTACATAAAACCTCTACTAGCCTTTTTTACGGGGTAAACTCCAATAAATGTGAAAACTTTATTTCTCATCTCAACTGTATGACCTTAACACTTATTCTGACTCACAATCGTCTGCTTCTATAAGGGAAATGTCAAGAACTACCTTATAAGTCAAAATATATAGGGTGTTGCATATTAGTACACATATCAAAAAATTATAATTACACTCCCTTAGTCGGGTTAGGCTCATCTTGTCTCCTCGCTTAAATACCGATGGAACCATATATGGATGTTTACACTCAAAATATTAACTGCTTTTCTAGAGCCATTCCTATAAAACTTGTACTCATTCTCACTATCTATGATTTGGAACTATTTCAACTCTCCCAAAGATAGTACTTAAAGAGAATACTTGATATCATTCTTTTTTGTTATACTTACAGATATATAAAGCCTTTTAAACCTTTATCTACATATGCATACACATACACACCCCTTTCAAAAGTCCATTTTAAAAAACCTTTTGAAAACATTTTTGGAAAACATTTTTTCAAAACTTTTCAAGTACATTCTCTCAATACACACCTAAATCCTAGGAATCTTAAACTTAAGCTCAGATACTGTTATCTGGGTTTTTAACCCAACAAGATCCAATGGGAGACAAAACAATCTTGTGTTATCAGAATGGTTTAGAGCTTAACCAAAAAGGCTAAGGAAAGGAGTTAATGAGAACCAAGCTATGTTACTAAGGCAACGACTGAGATCGCTTAAACCAGGAAACCAACATTCTTTTAGCCCAATCAGCAGTTGAGCGCAAACAACTAGTAAATTATTATCAAAACGGAACAGCGGCAACACAAGACCATAGAAACATCCCAAACACCAAACTCTAGAAAGTAACCTAAGTGATTGGATCACCAGCGACCCATACTCTATGGATCGCTAGCGGCTCATGCTAGTCCTTTGAATCTTCAATTGAGCTAGCCAAATAGGTACTGAAAAGAAGCCAAGTCATTAGCTTGCTTACAAGCCAAATCTATGGGTCGTCAGTGACCTATGGTTTTGGCTCGGTTCATGAGCTAACCGCCCCTCCCCCCCGGGTTGCCCCCTATGTACCTGCAAGTAGTTGATGAAGTGGCCTACCCCAGAAGCACTCTAATTTTTGCAAATACCACCCTATCTGACATAAATAAGATCCTTTTCGGACTAGTTGCTAAAGCTCTGTTGGAATTATGCTTCACACTCTACCTTCCTTACAACAATCTCCAAAGGAATTCACTATGCTTCTCCAGTGGATTCCAACTCTGAGGATTCAGTCCAGCTAAAGATAATCCAAGCCTTGCAATCAAACATCTCTTGTAATAGCAATCGGTTTATAGTAAAAATATAAAGTGGACGTAGGCTTGATTAACAGCCGAACCACTATAAAAAAAAATTGTCTTCTATATTTTACTATTATTTTTCAATATCTCTTATCTATGATATTGCTCTTTCAGAACAGGGCTGGTGCTTTCAAATCTAAACGAGGGCGTTGGTCAATTTTTCGGGTCAACATTTTGGTGCTTTACTGAGAACTCCAACTCAGGGTTCAGATCTAGCTATCTACGGTGAATCCCATAGGTCCAAAAGTTAGACCCTCAATCTTTACTTAGAAGGTTTGATGTTGGGAACAGAAGAACCAACCAAGAAGGATCGGAGAAAAAGAAAGCAAATGCATGCTAAGGTGATGGGTCGCTAGAAATCCATCTCCTATGAATCGCTAGCGATCCATATGGTTAGCTCGTGGGTCCACCAATCCCCTTGCATCATGATCCAATAGCAGTCCAATGCAACCAGCATATGGATCATCATTAAAATATGGCAACAAGATATGAAATTAGATGGAGAACGTCAACATGAGATATTTGACGCGATCCGAAAGGCAATGCTTAGAAACTACCTAAGTACATGGATTGCTAGCGATCCATACCTTTTCCTTAGACCACCATAAACTCCAAGAAGTAATTTTCTAAGCACATAGATCACTAGCGATCCATATGATATGTTATGGATCGCTAGTGATCCATATCACCTCATTAATTTTCAACGACCTACATGGAAGAAGATGGGAGAAGAATGTTAAGAAGTTAGTTGGCTTTCTAGCATACATTTTGGATCGCCGACGATCCATAAGTTATGGATCGCTAGCAACCCATTGAATTGGCTCGAGTTGCAATGCTCGAAGGGGATATAATCAAAAGGAAGCAATGGGCGGAACTCTAAGAATCATTGTATAAGAAAATGTTAACTCTCCACTTACTATAGAAGCATCGGCTACAAATCTGAACTTAGGGGCGAAAACCCAACATAAGGATATAAGGATGGCCCTCTTCGGCTTGGAAGATGAAAAATAATGTGAGGAAGAAAAATTGGATGAAAATGCCAATGTGCAAAAGGCTAGAAGAAGCTCTAGAACCCATGTTGTAGCACGATGCTACATAAAGGACGAGGAACTACTACTCATGCGGTACTCCTAGGGGTAGGAGAACCAAAACGATATGATATAAACCGAGATTAACTACAATACCATGCTCTCATGGTATATTGTGAACACTCTCGACTGACCACCTTCTAATCCTATCATGGAGCTCCTATCGTCGAATAACGAATGATCGTCATCGAAAATAATCAAAAGTTTTCAAAATGGACATTGAAAAACTCATTTCATAGTTGAATCAAAGTTGAACTTGGGTAATTGCTTATTTGACTTGAAGCAGATTTTGGAAGTCCGACTTGAAGTCGAACTCGGGTAATCATCCATTTGACTCGATGCAACCCTAGGAAATTCTGGCACAAAATGAGACTCCGGTGAAACCAAAATTCTCTCCAAGCAAATATGCAAATGGCTCCAAGCAATGTTTATCACCAACCCAGCACTTCAATTTCTGTGACTCCAAGCGAATCATGGGTCGGCTCCAAGCAAATTTTCTCGGGTCGGACTCCAAGTAAAATACCATTAATCCATCAATGTCGATCCATCATATTTTGCCCATAACTCGAACATGCAAACTCTAAATTCCTAAAAATTTGGAATGTAACCTTGTGGAGCCTTCTTTTTCATCCCCGACCAATCTCATCTAGTTTGAAATTTTTTGCGGATCGTCACCGATCCATGTCCCCGTCATAAGTAATTCTCCATTCAGTTGGCATTTCTAATTATTCGAGCATGAACAGTCACGCAACCATCATTCTCAAGCATTATAAACTTCTGTAACATGAAAACGGACCGATTTGGCAAAGATTAGAGTATATTCCCCAATCGAAACCCATTCACCAAAGCCGCTCAACATGTAGAATATCCAAAGAAGTTTATCATGCCAGCTATACCTTTTATACAAATGTACAACTGATTCGAAATTGCTTTTTTATAGATATGATTAACATATGGATAAAGCGACGGTGACGGATGAAGTCTGCTTCAAGGCCATTGGGAATTATTAAAGGATAAAACAACCTGCTGCCCTGGAATAATTCTATAGAATGGAAAACCGATTCTAAAAGACTAGAAATAGTGCAATTAGAAGAAGGTAAGCCAGGAAGTGTCCCAACGAACATACCAAACGGGACGAAGGAGCTACAAGGACCTTAGGAACCTTCTGCCCAAGCAAGGCTATTAAGAACCAGTAGAAAAGTGCCCTAGCTAACTAGCAAAATCAGACGAAAAGATGATTATCAAATAACACTTTAGCTAGCTAGCAACTAAGAAATGGGACAACAACCTAAAACGATGCCTTCTCTTCCATCCTTATCTACTCACCTTTTCCAAATGAGCCGTACTAGGACATCAGGGGCATTGCAGATAGCATGGTGAAATAAATGCTTCTATGCGCTTAATGAGACATGTCAATCCCTCTTTTGAGAACCGACGTTACTGGTGGCATCAAGAAGTCTTGTCCAAAGGATCCTCGAACAAACAAATCCAATACCGTAGCCTACAGTAATTGATAAAACCATGTTCCTTTGATCTAAATCTGAAAAATTCCCTTTAAAGTCGATGAATCATTGCTTTAAGACAGCCAAGCCATCGGACAGACGACCCAAAACTCCTCTCGGAATCGATAAATTATCATTCCAACTTCGTCTCGTCTCGGACATCCGACCATAAAAACCCTTTACGAATGAGGAGGTCTTTCACAAACAAAAGCGCTGTGAAGGTAAACCGGTAAATCAGTTGTCATATGATCCAAAAATCCCTTTGCAAACGAGAAGGTCTTCCACGAGCTAAAGCGTCGTGAAGGCGAACCAGTAGATCAACAAAATTTATGTAGGACCGATATCCACAAAGGTGAACTGGAAGATCAACAGTCATTTGGTCTAGAGCTCTCTGAAGTCAATGAAGTCATGCTCTGGAGCCAAAAATCGACAATCATACCGATCACTTTGCCAAGTTAATGGAATCATTTCCAACGACTAGTGAAACAAATAGTGCTAAATTCCAGAGCTTCAAAGTCGCTCAAAGGAACTAAGCCAAAACTGAACCGACCTTGTGGTTAATCAAAGTCTAACTCGAATCAAGCCAAGACTTAGAACTCGGAAGAACCGCTCCCACTGGACTGTATCTAAGTGCCTAGAGCTGAGCGCCGACCAATCTCCATAGATGGTAATGGAACCCGTGGAGCTTTTATCTAGATGAGCATGATTCGACTGTTTCAGTTACCACGGCCCCTGACTTGGGACATCGAAGTACGAAATTAAAAATACTCAACAAGGTCACAATCCAATAGAATGTGGATGCGACTAACCATTCATTCAACAAACTTATTATCAGACTTGAAGCAATTGCTACTGATTTCCTAGTGGTTACCCACAAATTTCAACAAATGGGCATGATTGCAACCTAAATCGGATGCAACTTAATTTTTCTGCTCAATAACTTATCTTCTTTACTGGCTATAATGAATACGAAGCAAGTTAGGCAAGACTTGGTTATCCAACCCTAGCGTGGAGATGATCAAGTCATCCCTCACCTATCCCCTTCCTCGACTTAGGAAGAGCCACAACTACTAAGTGGACGAGAATCGACCATTTAATTGTCAAGTTTCATCTTGAATGCTGGAGGTAAAATCCCACTCCATGAATGGACATGGTTCGACCGTTCATTCTACAACTTATACCTCGACATGGTAAATGAAGTACAAATCAAAAAGGATGAAAATACGACTGCTCTCAACAAAAACTCTAAGTCCCTAGAGCACGGACTAGAGCATAAAGGTCAACGAAAATCTCTAAGTCCCCAGAGCACATATTAGATTACTCTAAGTCCCTGAAACACGAATTAGAGTATAAACGACTCAACAAAAATCTCTAAATCCCTAATTGCGGAATAGAATAGTCTAAACCCCAGACTGCGGGTTAGAGTATAAACGGTTCGACTAAAATCTCTAAGTCCCCGGAGCACGGACTGAAGTATAAACACAAATTGAGCACTAGTCGACTATTCACTGAATGACTCTAAGTTCCTAGAATGCGAGCTAGAATGCAAACACCATGAACTAATGAGTGGGTTTCAACCGCCCCCTATTCTAGTAATTCCAACCTAAATTGGCAAGAGAAGTGCAAGATGTTAAAGACCAGAATATGCACGACCTAGTATATTATCCATTAAATCGATCCCACAATACGACGAGATGGAGTGTAAAAGCTAAAGTAAGCATAATCCACCCTCTTACCTATTGAAGTGTACCCCAGACTTAGGGGGCAAAGAAACGAGTTGCGGAGAGACCATGGATACAGTTCAAGTACGCCAACAGCCCTATGGCATGGGGGCACCGCACACACTTGAATAGGCAGAGTAAATGCCAAGACTAATCATACCACGGTTCTGTTATACTCGATTAATAATCATACCACGGTTCTATTATGCCCGATCAAAAATTCTAGCATTCTGACAACTGCGAACTTAATGACCTAACTAGTGCAACAAACTAAATATTTGCATAATACTGGCCCACTTCTTTCTAACTACTATTTTACAACTCTTGGTGATTAATTCATCTTCCTCTTAGACCGTATGACAGTTAAAGACCCATTCTCTAAAGGCATTTTGGACAAAGAGCTAAGAGTCATGCCTGAACTCCCATAGGCTCTTTCTTCAATCCATCTTCATGCGATCAGCTGTAGATCTCTCCACCATGGAAACATTATCTGTTTGGCCATACACATCTTCCCAAAATATGGGAGGATTGCCCAAGCCATGGTTATCTAATCCAAAAACCAATTATCTAATTGAACCGACAAAACTGTGTTCATAATAACTACCTGCCAGGTCGACGGAAGCAAATTGACTCAAACCGATGAATTGTTGGAACCTGATCCTTGCCTTTTGAAAACCGGTGTTGCCCCCAACAACATTGAGAGCACCAAAAAACTAACTCCTTACATGGCACAAAGAGGCAACGTCGAGGAGCATCAAAAAACTAACCCTCGCGCTACCCGGAGATAGGCAACGCCGAGGAGCACCAAAAAATAACTCCTCACGCTGCCCAAAGATAGGCAATGCCAAGGAGCATCAAAAACTAACTCCTCGCCTTGCCCAGAGATAGGCAACACCGAGGAGCATCAAAAACTAACTCCTTGAATTGCTTAGAGATAGACAATGCCGAGGAGCACCAAAATACTAACTCATCGCGCTGCCCGGAGATAGGCAACGTCGACATCAAAAACCAACTCCTCGCATTGCCTGGAGATAGGCAACACCGAGGAGCATTAAAAACTAACTGCTCACACTGCCCAGAGATAGGAAACGTCGAGAAGTATTAAAAAACTTATTCCTCATGCTGCCCGGAGATAGGCAATGCCGAGGAGAATCGAAAGCTAACTCTTCGCGCTTCCCGGAGATAGGCAACACCAAGGAGCATCAAAAACTGACTTTCATGCTGCCCGGAGATAGGCAACATCAAGGAGCATCAAAAATATAACTCCTCGCATTGCCCGGAGTTAGGCAACGCCATGGAGCATAACTCCTCGCGTAGCCTGGAAATAAGCAATGCCGAGGAGCATTAAAAACTAACTCCTTGTGCTGGCCGGAGATAGGCAATGCCGATGAGCATTAAAAACTAACTCCGTGCACTGCCCAGAGATAGGCAATGCCAAGGAGCATCTAAAACTAAATCCTTGTGTTACCGAAGATAGACAACACCGAGAAGCATCAAAACCTAACTACCCACATTGCCCAAAGATAGGCAACATCGAGAAGCGTCAAAAACTAACCCCTTGTGTTGCCTGGAGTTAGGCAACATCGAGGAGCATAAAAAACTAACTCCTCATGGTGCTCAAAGATAGGAAACGTCAAGGAGCACCAAAAGCCATTCATCACACAAGCCGTGCATCAAAACTCATGCTCGATGCATTGTCCGGAGATAGGCAACGCTAAGAAGCACCAAAAGCCACGCATCTCATAAGCCGTGCATCAAAATTTACACTCCATGTGTTCCTCGAAGATAGGCAGCGCCAAGGAGCGGCAAAAGCCGCGCATCTCGTAAGCCATGCATCAAAACATACGCTCCTTGCATTGCTCGGAAATAGGCAAGGCCAAGGAGTACCAAAAACTGCGCATTTGATAAGCCGTGAAAACACTGCATGATGTTGCTTTGATATCATCGACGAACCGTTAAAATATTCCAAGTACCGTTGTTGTCCCGACAACACCGGGAAACTTGTATATTACAGATTAATAGGGATCAAGTCCCACTCCTGAAAGAACCGACATTGCTTCTGTAGTGTGGCAACGCTCACAAATCAAGAAGTCGACAAATAATTCTGATCTTTGACCAAAGTTAATGTACAAAATTCAAGACACCCAAGTCACGAGTTCCTAGAGATAGGAGCTATGACGTACCTTTGACTGGGGGCATTCAAGGAGCCACCAAGAACATAAAGTCTCACATCAATTATTCAGAATAATCATCCCTGTGGATTAAGGGGAACATAACACATTAGCACTCAGTCAGGATAGAAGATCTCTCCAACTTGCAATAAAAGGAGGAACCTACCATCGTATAGAGATAGACGATGATGGAATGCATCTCTAGAATCAAATCATTAATGCACCAGCTTTCACAGATAGAAGCAGGTGCTCGAATGAGGCTCAAACCCTAACTTTCAAAAAACTAGCTGTTATCCGGAGATAAACAATGGCAAGGAGAGAACGCTGAAAATCGAGCAGTTAAACCATTGATTCCCGAAAATTGGAACCAATGATAAGACTGATATCCACAATATTGCTATTAGTCCAACATAATGCATATGGCCTGAAACAAGCAATGTTAAGTGTCATGGATTCAAGACAAACACTATTGAACCCTATTGGTCCATGATTAGTTTAGGAATGAACGCGATCGTACAAGGGGAAATGCGATGTCTTGCTCCACAATTTCAAATTTCCTATAAGAACCTAGAGTTTCATACCTAGAAAGGAAGGGTTTCGCTAGTAGTCATCGGATCATAAAAAAAAATAGTTGGAAGAAGTTTGATTTTTCGTGAATAAGAATAATTATGGAGTTAGTTGAGCAACAGTCTTGCATCTCTAAGGGTAATTCTCGACTGTCATAAACGAAGCTAGGCAACGGAAACGCCTAGGACCCTCGTCCTTCTAGAACGTGGCGTATCCTAGATTTAAGCAACGTTTTGCATTGGGTTAAAAGGAATCTACTCAACTCTACAGGATCAGATGAATGATTCAATCCTCAGCAACTTGACTTTAATACTTCCTGAAGATAGGCGGCACTAAGAAGATACTTCTACAATCCAATCATAGAAGTCCTAGTTTTTGAAGACCGAAATTATTACCGAACTGGACTAAAAGTACCACCGAGTCGATAGGAAAAATCAGTCCCAAACTCCTGACTGCCGGTGTTGCCTCTGCAATGCCAAGGCCTTCTTTTATCTTTCAAGTACTGGTGTTGCACTGCAAACGCTGGGAGAATTTTATATTTCATAACTACCGGTGTTTCCCCGACAACGCTGGAAAACTTTCTATTTCATATGTACCGATGTTGCTCTGGTAACTCCCTGAAACTTTCAACTCACCAAGTACCGATATAGCCCTGACAATACCAAGAAAACTTTAATCTACAGGGCTAATGAGAAACACTCATTGTAGCGACTCATCGATGCATAGCTTTCGGAGATAGATGTTGGACCTCAATTGAGTTTCTAGCCTATCTTCAAAAATCTGCCATTGCTTAATGACTGTCAACGACCGAAAGACATATTCTTTCATAGGTCGGTTGGATGATTCAACCTGACATCCCAGGAATCAACCACTGCACTATAATAGATCCGCATAAAAAGGTAATCCTAGGATTAAATTGCTTGTATGCTGATTTCTAAGGATGAAAGATGGTGGACAATCGAATTTCCAAAATTCATCTTAGAAAGAATTTAGATGCATCCAAAAATAGGCAGCTTCGAGGAATGTTTCTTAGAACCAAGAAACTAGGTTATCAATTCACAAGGATAGGAGTTGTGAACAAAACTTCCATGATGACATTAGCAACCAAGAAAAGCATACATAACCAAGGACAAGCGGGGCAATCATGGAAGGTCGAAAATAAAATCCTCAAACTTCATCGATTCCAAAATGGGATTGAGAGCCAGACTTGGGGCAATTAAGCAATTTTACCTATAGATTTCCATCTCTCTCAATCGCCCAAATACAGGTATTCAAATAGCTATTCCCTAAAGAAGGATAGACGCACAAATACTTGATCGAAAGAAAGTCCAAACACGAATGACCACGAGGTTGGTTAGATAACTGTTCTGTATCACAACAAAAAGCATTCTGGCAACAAAACCGCCAATAAAGGAAATGAAGGATTTAACGTTCAGAAATCAACCATTGCTCATAGCTTGGCAGTGACAGAAAGATTGATGACGTACCAAAGGTCTAACTTGATCATTTGGTTCCAACTTGCAGGAATATGCCACTATCGAAAGTTTGGTAATGCTAAAAAGAAACTCCTAGAATGAAACTACCAATACACCGGTTTTCAAAAATAGAAGCAAAAGCTTGATCGACTATTTAATCCTACCTTTTGGAATCTTACGACATTCGAAGATCCACAACATCAAGGAAAATTCCATAGGTTTGAGTCATCCGTATATGCGTTTACGAAGATAGAAACCAATACATGATTAGGATCTCAACACCGGACTCAAAAGAATTTACTTTAGCAAAAGATGCCAAAAATGCATCTTACTAATGCCTACAGACATCATTACAAAAACTCAGATCTTGGGATAAAGCAATAAAGTCCCCAGTCACTGAAGATAGGAGCTATCGTATCAATCAAACTGGAGCAAACGAACTTATTGCTTAGGAGACCTAACCTCCCAAAACGTGTTGGTTCAGTAATCAAAATAATTAGCCCTACTGGCTAAGGCCTTTACACCAATGCATTGTCAAACGAGCTCAGCTAAGCATGAACTCGACTGAACATAAACAAGAATAGTCCCGAAACTGGCTAGGCCAAGCTACCTCGTGGTTCTATAAATGGCAATTCTCGAAGCCAAGGAATTAAGCCAATAGTCCACATAGACAGAAGCTAGTGTGCAGATTGAATTCCAAAAACCACAAAGGGAGGATACTCCCAATTGACATGCACTAATTTTCGAAGACTGAAGCTGTGCCTGAGTGAATTCCAACCACAACTCTACAAGAGCAGCTATCCATTGTAGTTTAACTATAATCGATCGTCCCAATATAACAAGAGTGGAAGTCCCTCCGCCATACTAAAGAATGGATGACCAAAAGTCATTTTCAACAACAAAACTTGGCATTCAACCCCGTCAAATATGTTTTGCTTTAAATAATATCCTCGTTACCCAATGCCCAAAATCTAAGGGAAGTCAGTGTATGTTGACCATGTTGAATATGATAGTATATGATTTTTGTTTGATGATAATAAACATATATATATTCATTTAAATGTATTTGTTAATGTACTATTTTATTTTTTACATAATTTAATAAATATTTACTGAATACAATAAATAACACAGTATTTAAATTCAAACAGATATTTTATTCAAACAAATATTTATTACAATTTTGAATAGTACAAATTTGAACTCTCACTATATATGTATATATACACAATTTCAATTACAATAAAAATTTGATTACATCACAATTTACATAATTGTCCTCACTACATCTCGCACATTCACTCGTATTTAATCTTCAAATTGAATCCAGCATCTGAGCAATCTGCAAAAATATACACTGACACGGTAAAATTGAAAATAAAATATTTTTACAGTATAAAATAAAATGTAATTTTGAAATAATATTTGCCTCAGTTATTTGGGTTGTTCGTCATCATTTAAATTTGAATTCATCATACATGAATAGCTTGTGACATGTACAGTGTATCACTGTACATGCCACAAGGCCGTGCACACAATATATATGCTTGCTAAAATTACAGGGATAGGTGAGCATAGGTCAAACCCAAATGAAAAGCCGGGTTCAACTCAAGTTCAATACAAATAAAGTCAACACGAGCACAAGGTCAAACCCGAGCTATATGTTGGATTCAACTCAGGTGAAAATTCCAAAATCATCAATGAACTAACCACATCAAGCATCATATTTATGTAGTCGAGGCACTGGACTACTTGACTGGAAATACCACACACAACAACAAGACAGTTTCAAGAGATTACAAACCAGACAACATAAAGTATGAAGGCAATGCACATGTCAACATGCAATATCGACCGGTCCAGATACAACGCAGCAATGCATAGTGAAGACAACTTGATACACTAAGACATGCACACATATATATGTATCAATGAAGCAGTGAAGCAGTGCAGCAGTGAGTGGAAACAACAAATAAATAGACCAAATTCAAATCCAGTGCAACTTCAACCCGAACCAAACACAATACAAGTTGAAATGCCCATATCAAGTGGAATAGACAAACAGTAAAATTCACATGCCAGTAAAACAACAACCCACACTAGTATCATACAACAACTATATGCATATGCATAACCATATTACATAATGACTGGAAACACAATATATCATAGCAGTATGGAAGCAAGACTGCATGAACCAGACTCGACCAAGACCACAACGCAACTGAAACTGTCTCGAAGCAAATGGAAATTAAATGCACAGACTCAAAATAACTCAAAGGAAACCCAAATGTACATGAACACATGTCAACGGCCAATGAAGTAATTTCAAAAAGATAGATATGAACACATATATATGCAGTGAAACTCGGCCAACAGGTCAAAGTGAACCAGACCAGAAAACGAGACCAAATCAAATGCAATATGAACAAAAGACATAAATACAATATGATATGCCTCGAAGCAATAACAGGTACAACATATATGCCGACAGTAATAAATATGCAGTTCAGTGCAACTCAGTGTAAACCAGGAATGCAACATCTCTACAAGGCATATGTACAACTACAAGTAATTCTACAAGGCATATGTACAACTACAAGTAATTCGAGAATCAAGTGAAAACAGTACAAGACCAAGTAAAGCAGACTACCATGAGCAACCGAGACATCACATACATATATGTGTACAAATGAAGACAACATAATGCATATGAACTCATATATCAGTGGTAAACCATGAAGATAAATAAAACTGAAATGCAGCTAGCACATAGGTTAATAGAGTAACAGTTTCAAACCAAAGTCAGAGAGGTCATCAAAAGTCACAGAGGACAAGATCAAAACGGTGGGACAACAAGAAAAAAATCACCATGAAAGAGAAGCTACATGAAGACCAACAGCAAGTGGATATGACCACCAAGCCGCAAGTCAATCAAGTTTATCAACAAATTCAAAGTACCAAAAATTCACGTAGCAGTTTTTACAAAGTCAACACGATCAAAATCAAAGTCGATGTCAGAAATCGAAGCCGTGGTGGCCATGAAAGAGATCAACACTGTGATTATCAAGTAACCAAAAATATACAAATTGAGAAGTTATAAATCATCATAATCATTCAACCAAAGTCAAGTGGCCGAGATAAATCAATAGACGAACTCAAATGATTATATGCGAACAAAAATATAGGGGTTCGAACCGTATATAAGCGAACATCATCGGCAAATGATGATTTGAGTTCGAGCTAAACAGAGAAGAATAAATCATAAAACTCGAATCAAAGTCAAGTACTGTATAAATCAAAAAGGAACAAACTTACCAAAAAAATTTTCAAATCAAACTCGACTAATTGGAAGCGATCGCAAACTTGGTTGAAGCAGCCGCAACTAATCTAATTGATCGAAGATAACAAATTGAAGCATCACTAAGCAATTAAAGCGGCAATTCAATTTTTCCACAAAGCCCTAATTTGGAACGATGAAGAATAAACACGAGGTCGCCATTGTTTTTGGAGCAAACCAGGCCGACATAATATAAAAGAAAAAGAAAGAGGATTTCTTATTTAATTTTGGGTCGGCTATTTACTTAGGGCTTGTGTATTTTAAAAATTAGGGTTTTGTTTATAATTATTTTTTAAATTTGTATTTTTCCTTTTTAGACTCTTGTAATTACTAGTCGTGTGACGAGGGGACGAGCCATGGTGTTGTAGTTCGAGAATTTGCAACTCAGTGGCTGAGTTGTGTTAGGGTTTTAAGCGTAGAGTTAAGGCTAGTCGATAGCGGGTGTCACGAGTTTATCTTTGTAAGCGTCTGACTGCTTAATTTCTAGTAGAAACTTTGGGTGCAGCACGTAGGCAGGGTTTTGCTGAAGCTGGGTGAATTCCGTGTCGTTCTATTTCTGCATTATTCTGCTATTATCTGTTCTGCTATTATTTTGATATATCTGTATTGAAAATATTTTATAAAACTTCCTTAATAATTTTTATAATTAATAGCATCACCCTATTCACCCCCCTCTAGAGTGAAATCGATCCTACAGACCAGTCGGGTTCCGAGCGTTGATCGGGGCAGATGCGGTATGTTATCTACATAAGAGGAGTCCGGTATCTCGAATACTGCAAAAAAATAATCTAGTGTAGATAACTTGCTTACATTTGAGAAACAATCCATATCATCCTTTGAAATTATCTCTTCCACACTTACCCGATATCGATTAACATCGAAAGTAGAGTCGATGTCTGAAGAGATGTGGGAGGCTTGTCTTTTCAAGATCATTGAGTACAAAAATAGAAAGAGCAATACGATTGAATCAACCACTATATCCGATTTTGGAATAAATCAACGCATTGGAATTCAAAAAAGTCGATGAGAACTTAACCAAGTTCTCAAAAAGAGGACAAAGAGCCAGATTTCGCTCTAAGAAAGCATACAATCATTCGAAACAAAACATAGCTTCACTGTCGGTCGAGTTGAAACTATATAGGTCGACTCCAAACCTAATTCACTCACCCACTTACCGACCTAAACCATTATGTAAACTATGGAGCAAAGATTTTATGTCAATACAGGAATTGAAATTCAGATCGAAACCAAAAAACGAACGGCTGTGAGAAGTCGATCAATTGAGAAAAACATCTTGAGGTGGACTCTGATGATTCACATCAAAAATTCAATAGCCGAAGCCAAATTTGCATGATTACCTCAACACGGTCAATTAGATTTCACAAAATGAAGAATCAAAAGAAGTTACTTCCAAAGCATACCTTGTTTTCAATGAAAACGTACTTTAGGGAAGGGCGAATGTTATCCGTGTTTTAACCCGGCAGGATCTAACGAGAACAGAATCTCGTGTTACCAGAATGGTTTAGAGCTTAACCAGAAAGGCTAAATGTAACAACCCGCATATTTTATGATTATGTATTTAAATATTTTATTTAAATGTAGCATCGTTGGTTGGATTAAAGTCTGAAATTCTACTTTTTGTAAACAGTCGAATTAAGACTTGAGACCACTTTCATTGAGTCCAAATGGTGTTTACGACCTTTTTGTATAAACATCGATATGGTTGGAGTTGACTAGAATTTTGGTATTTTTATTTGGGGCTTTGGGTTTAGGTTTCAGCCCACTAACCTAACAAAGAACCCAACTCCTCTACAATAACAACTCCCACTTTACTCCTCTTCATTCATTCATAACATTTCCTAACACTCAAGTAAAAGAAAAAAAATGGAGGAAAAGAGAACATAATAGAAATTCCTAAGCCCTAGTTCTCTTAGGAAATTCAAGCTCTAGCTCCAAAATCAAGGAGAAGCTCACGTAAGCATCCTCTTCATCTTCTCCATCTCAATCTCTCTTCAATTTTCAGAAATTTCTAAACCCTAACGTAGGAAAAACTTCACCTTTGATAATAGATTGAAGATTCTAGAGGTGTATTGAAGAGGAATTGGTCTGGCTTTGTTTTAAAGCTTGTCGTTCATTGTCTTTGAGTTTTAAAGGTGAGTTTTTGAACTCACATCTATGTCTATAGCTTTCATTGTTGTTAGGTATGAATTCCTAACATCTATTCATGTTCATTTGCTTTTGATTTGAATGGATTTGGTGAATTTTCCAATTTTGATGTTTTGTAGTCAAAATCATTAAAAAATCCTATATTGTATGTTTGGACATGTTATTTTGGGTGTATCGAAGAGCCTATAAGGCTGGGTTGTCGCTTGGCATAAATCTCTAGTCTCTGCCGCTCGTTCGATCGCTTCCGGTTTGGATTTTTGCCCTTTTTGGGCTCGGCTGGTTTTTGCCTAGTAGGAAATTTCAGATGTCTGGATGAAAATACAGACGTTTGGTAGAAAATCCAGACGTCTGGTTGAAAATCCAGACGTTTGGAATAGGTTCTTGGAAAAAGAAAAAAAAAAGAGGCAAAATCCAGACGTACGGAAATTCAACCAAACGCCTGATTAGTGGTTCAGACGTCTGGCTGGTAATTTCAGACGTCTGGAACTGTGCAGTTTTGCCTATTTTATCTATTTTTGAGGTAGGATTTTCAAATTTTATCGATTTTTGTTGATCCAGTTAGTTTTTGTCACTTATTATCAACCTTGATGACTTCGTTTATGGATTTTTCGGAATATCCATTTGATTGGATTTGATATCGATTTTTATGGTTTGAATTCACGTCGTCGAATGTGAATTTTTTGTGATAGATTGTTTTTACAATCATTTCTGTGATTTGTCACTTTTAAATACAAAGGTTTCTATACTACTAGTAAATACTCAAATTCTTTCACAAAAAATGACTTCAACGTTATTTTTAATACAAAACTTGTTTTTAAAACCGTCATTCGTATGAGAAATCTAATTAAACGGTTTAGCAAAACAAGTGGTATGAAAGCTTGTGTTTACTTCGCAGGTTAATTCTTGGACTTGTTCGATTGAAATCTCATGACAATTTTTGAGTGGAAATCTACAATTTGTTCGTAAATATATAAGTTAAGCCAGTGATTATGGGACATGAAGCTAAATTCATTTATTTACTAGCTTAGTGTAATTTTCACTTATCGACCAATGATTATCATTTTGTGATTAGACTAGCAATGTGCGATGTCTCTTTGTCTGTGTGGGGGACTAAACCCCATTTGTGGAGTTTCGACCCAAAATTGGTATGGTAGCGACCTATGGTCTTCGGGCCGTTTGTGGAGCCTCGGCTCAAATTTGATAGTTAGTGACCATGGAATAGCGTTTTGTTTGTGATGCACGTATTGGTGAGTTTTCATGCCCCCGTTTGTTATAGGTCTCCCTCCTTGTGTTTTTTGAATTTCTGATTGTTGATTTCTAGAATTTGTGTTTCACCAATTTTCGTGATTTGTATTGATAAGCCGTATCAATATTTGCGGTTTGGTGAATAAAATAAAGAATATGGCGTTCTTTTTGGTGTTTGATAAAATTTGAGATATTGTATGATTTTTATTGTTATCTAATGTATACTTCCTATAATATGGCATTTTTGTTATCATACGTTTTGTCATATCTCATATCTTATCTCATCTTATATGATATTTATAGCTAGACTGATCCATTTATTATTTTTCCTCTTAAATAATACTCAGGTCAGACCGAGGTGGTGCAGGTGCTTCCTCTTGACTTCTTAGGTGGGGCTAGCTTTTGACTTTTGGCTAACTACTTAGCTTAGCAGTTTTTTCTTTTATACATTCGAGATAGAGACTCCTTGATATATACATATTCTTTTGTCTAGTACTTATATCTATTCTTTTGTGACATAGTGGATCTTATATGACCTTTACTTTGATGTACACTTTTATGTGATTTATTCATATCTATTTCCACCTTTGTGATATGAATATCTGTAACTGATTTGTGTTATATTGATTTTGTATTTGTTTTCGAAGGCCGCATAGCCACTGTGTAGTAGCTTTGAGTTTGTATTTGCTATGTCAGATTCCTCTTGAAATGAAATGCATGTAATACTCTCTGACATATCGGTACTCACACAAAGCAATTACACGGATGGTTGCTCCTCAACATCCTTAATCTTCGTGCATGTCGATAGCATTACCCTATAGTGTTCTTGGCTGGAGTGAGTATAGAGGTGGGGCATCATAGCTTGGTATCAAAGCCAAAGTTCGAAAAAATAAAGAATTTTATAGCAAGGATCATCATCCTAAGTCTTTCTTAGGAATCATGCCTTAGGATTTAATTCGAGTCATTGGACCCGTTTTATTCTAATTTCTTTTATGATGGCTTGTTTTATCAATCAAATTTGTTTGATATTCATTCTCAGAATAACCTTTTTCCTCTTCTTTCTTTTCTTTCTTAAAGAAGAGAAATGGTTAGACCAGGTCGTCCCAGCACCTCAAACCAGTGGTACTCCTCATGATGGAGTATTTATGTCTGCCCAATAGCTCTTAGATCTCATAAAGAATGCTTAAGCTGTCGGATCCATTGCAGAGCCTACTCATCCTAAATCTGGGTTTGTACGCTTGTGTAGTGATTATACCAATTTGGATGGAAAGCCATTCAAGTGGTTCGAAAGCGTTATAGAAGTCCAAGCTTGGCTTAGAACATGCAATCCATCTTTTCTCCCATGAATCTTGTAGATCTACATCGAATCCAAGTGGCTTCTAGTATGCTCCAAGAGAGAGAATTATATTGGTATGAGCTTTTGATTTCTGAGATATGGAAGCGGATCTTACTTGGGAGCAATTCCGTGAAAGATTCTAGTTGAAATTTGTGCCGAAAGCTGAAAAAGTAACTTTAGCCTAACGCTTTATTGACCTTTTTCAAGGTGAATCTTCTGCGATAGGTTATGTCGCATCTTTTGAATCCCTATCTAAATATGGGGTCGAGTATATTAATAACCCATTGAAGAAAAGTCAGAGGTTTGTCTATGGGTTGAATAAGAACCTCAAAAAGCTTTTACTTCTGAAACTAGAAGTTTCTTTCGATCAACTTATTGATATCGCTCTTCGACTTGAAGAGGCCGATAAAGAAAGTGATGTTGAAGTTGTGGGTGCCAAAAAAAACTTCAACAATAATAAGAAGAGGCCTGTTAAGTTCAACCCCAATCCCAACAAGAAAGGGAAGCAAGCAACTTCGGTAGCAAAGACACATATTTCTAGTCGTGGAGAGTGCTACAACTGTGGTTCTAAGGGCCATTATGCAAATAAGTGTCCGAAACCCCTTACTTGTCGCTATTGCAAAAGTTCGAGCCATCCTATACTTCATGTCCCAAAATTCAAGGCAAGAAGGATGGAAAGCTAAATATTATGCAAGCCCCTAGTAACATTTATCGTGGTCAAGGTTTTGGAATGATTTTGGGAATGGATTGGCTTAATCGTCATGAAGCCCACATCCTATTTCCCGATATACATCTTTGACATCCTCAATGTTTTAAGAAGATTTCTATTGTCCCTAATGATTCAGATTCCAATTTGGTGGCATCCTTATATTCTCTAAATCCACATGATGATGATAATGATGATGAGGAAGATGTCATTTTCCTCATTCATGTTGTACGTGAATTTCCCGATATATTTGAGCCCATTTTAGGATTACCCCCTAAGCGAGCAATTGAGTTTAGATCAATCTAATTCCTGGCTCTACCTATCACTGTCCTCCTTATCGAATGTCCAATAAGGAAAATGAGAAGATGCGAAACAATTATTCGAATTGGAAGCAAAAGAGTTCATTTGTTCTAGTTCCTCTCCATGAGGAGCTTCAGCTATTTTTGTGAAGAAATGTAATGGTATGCTTAGGCTTTACGTTGACTACTACAAGCTTAATGATCTCACCATCAAGAATAAATATCCCTAACCTCGGATTGATGATTTATTTGATCAACTTGGCAAAGCTAGAGTCTTTTCACAGTTAGACTTAGCAACCGATTTTCATCAGCTTCGTATTGCAGAGGTTTGCATTCCTTTGACATCGTTCCGTACTCGTTATGGATCTTATGAATGGCTTGTTATGCCATTTGGTTTAACGATGTTCCAGCTTATTTCGTTGACCTTATGAATCGAGTTTTCAAAGACTTCCTCGATCGATTTGTTTTCATCTTTATAGATGATATTGTTGTTTATTCTAAAACCGAGGAAGAGCATGAAAAACATCTACGGATTGTATTGGAAACTCTTAGGAGTAATCAATTGAAAGCAAAATTTTCTAAGTGCCACTTTTGGCAGTCTCGTGTGAAATTTTTAGGACATATATTTTTGAATCCGAAATTCCCGTGGATCCTTCAAAGATTTAGACGATTCAAAATCGGAAGAGACCGAAGGGTGTGACGGAAATTCGAAGCTTTCTTGGATCGGCGGGCTATTACCGTCGGTTCATAAATGATTTTTCTAAAATTTCTGTACCTTTTACTCATTTGATAAAGAAGGGAGTCAACTACATTTGATCAGAAAAATGTGAAGCTGCTTTTCAGAGATTAAAATAACTCCTTTCTGATGCCCCTGTTCTTGTGATTTCCGAAGGGAACCAAGACTTTATTGTTTATATTGATGCTAGTCATGTTGGTTTGGGAGACGTTCTAATGCAAAGGGAATGTGATATTGCTTATACTTCTAGGAAATTAAAGCCTGCCGAGACTAGATACGCCACTCATGATTTAGAGCTCGCGGCTATTGTTTTCGCCCTTAGAATTTGGCATCATTATCTTTTGGGAGAGAAATTTGTTCTCTACACCGATCCCAAAAATTTAAAGTATTTATTTTCTCAAAAGAAACTTAATTTGTGTCAACAACGTTAGCTCGAATTCCTTGTATCTTATGATCTTAATATTCTTTATACTTTTGGAAAGGGGAATCGTGTTGCCGATGCCCTTAGTCATAAGCAACAAGCAGTTGTTTCAATGATGATATCCAAACGGAATGATCTCAAGACTTTGTCTACTTGTGAAATTCGAGATCATGAATCTGATTCATGTTCATCTCTTGTCTTATGTATCCTTGAGGCTCATCCTTCTCTTTTTGACCGCATTCTTCATGCTTAAAAGCATGATTCCGAATTGGCTCATCTTTGCCAAAGTTGTAGGGTTGGAAATATTGATGGTTTGAAAGACTTTGAAATCGATGTTCATGGTGGCAATCGAAAATTTGGTAAACTTATTGTGCCAAATATTAGTGATCTTCGTGAAGACATTTTAGAAGATTCTCATCATTCTAAATTTACCATTCATCCTGGTAGTAGTAAAATGTACGCGGATATGAAGTGACTTTATTATTGGGATGGAATGAAATCTGATATTGCTAACTTCATTAAGTGTTGCATGACTTGCCAACTCATTAAGGCTAAGCATCGAAGGCCCGGTGGGTTATTGCAACCTTAAGACATTCTAGTTTGGAAATGGGATCAAAACTCCATGGACTTTATAGATGGTCTTTCTCGTTCTCGTTCGGGTCATGATAGTTTATGGGTAATTATAGATAGACTAACAAAATCCTCCTATTTTATTCTCGTTCGGTCCAATCGGATCGTGCCTCTTTTGGCCAAACTTTATGTTAAAGAGATTATTAAATTGCATGAAGTTCTTCTATTATTACTGATCGTGATCCATTATTTACTAGTGGATTTTGGAAGAGTCTTCAAAAAGATTTGGGAACGAAGCTTAATTTTAGCACCGCTTATCATCCTCAGTCCGATGGACAAATAGAGCATGTGAATCAAACTCTTGAAGTCTTCTTCATGCATGTGTTCATGATTTTTAGGGAAGTTGGGAAGATCATACTTCTCTTGTTGAGTTTTCCTATAATAATAGCTTCAAATCTAGTATTAGTATGGCACCTTTTGAGACACTCTACGGAAGACCATGTTGATCTCCTTCTTGTTGGCTTGAGGCCGGTGAGAAGCTAGTGTTAATTCATTCGTGATTCCACAGAAAAGATTGACCTTATTCATCATAGGATGAAAGAAGCTCAAAGTAGGAAAAAAATCCTATGTCGATAACTGAAGAAGGAATTTATAATTTTCTGTGGGATATTTAGTGTTTATTCGTGTTTTACCGATGAAGGGTGTTGTGCATTTTCAATCGATTGAGAAAATTAGCACCTCGATATATTGGTCCATTTCCCATCACCGAACGCATTGGTTCCATGGCTTATCGCCTTTTATTACCGGCTCAATTTTTTGCTATTCATGAAGTTTTCCACGTCTCTCAACTACGGAAATGCCTTCGGGATTTCGATTCTATTCTTGAGCCCGGTTTTATTGAGAAATTGAAGTTTCACCTAATTTGACTTATGAGCAACATCCTATTCGTATCATTGCTACGAAGGTTAAACGTCTTCGTAATAAGATGTCCTACTTGTGAAAGTTCATTGGTCCTCAAATCCTAAAGAATTGTTCTTGAGAATCTAGAGAATTAATCGAGTGAGCACATCTGGACTTACTCTCTCGAGCTCTTTGAGGCGAACTTCTCACTTCAAATTTTCTTTCGTGTTGATATGCTTTTATGGTTGTTACTCTTTGTTTTCTTCTTAAGTATTGCAAGGACGCAATTTCTTTAAAGAGAAGAGTCTGCAACAACCCGCATATTTTATGATTATATATTTAAATATTTTATTTAAATGTAGCATCGTTAATCGGATTAAAGTCCAAAATGATGCTTTTTGTAAATAGTCGAATTAGGACTCGAGACCACTTCCATTGAGTCCAAAATGGCATTTGCGACCTTTTTGAGTAATAAGCATCGATATGGTTAGAGTTGACTAGAATGTTGGTATGTTTATTTGGGGCTTTAGGTTTGGGTTTTAGCCCACCAACCTAACAAAGAACCCAACTCCTCTACAATAACAACTCCCACTCTACTCCTCTTCATTCATTCATAACATTCCCTAACACTCGAGAAAAAGAAAAAATGGAGGAAAAGAGAGGAGATTAAAAATTCCTAAGCCCTAATTCTCTTAGGAAATTCAAGTTCTAGCTCCAAAATCAAAGAGAAGCTTAGGTAAGCATCATCTTCATCTTTCCATCTCAATCTCTCTTCAATTTTCAGAAATTCCTATACCTTAACTTAGGAAAAACTTTACCTTTGATAATAGATTGAAGATTCTAGTGGTGAATTGAAGAGGAATTGGTCTTGCTTTGTTTTAAAGCTTCGAATTCGTTGTCTTTGAGTTTTAAAGGTGAGTTGTTGAACTCACATCTACGTTTATAGCTTTCATTGTTATTAGGTATGAATTCCTAACATCTATTCATATTCATTTGCTTTTGATTTGAATTGATTTGGTGAATTTTCCAATTTTGATGTTTTGAAGTTAAAATCATTAAAAATCCTACCTTTGATGTTTGGACGTGTTGTTTGGGGTGCATCAAAGAGCCTATAAGGCTGGGTTGTCACTTGGCATAAATCTCTAGTCTCCGTCGCTCGTTCGATCGCTTCCGGTTTGGATTATTGTCCATTTTGGGCTAGGCTGAATTTTGCCTAGCAGGAAATTTCAGACGTCTGGATGAAAATCCAGACGTCTTGTTGAAAAATCCAAACATCTACAATTGGTCCCTGGAAAAATAAAAAAAGGCAGAGGCAAAATCCAGACGTCTGGAAATCCAACCGGACGTTTATTTATTGGTTCAGATGTCTGGTTGGTAATTTCAAACGTTTGGAACTGTGCAGTTTTGCCTATTATGGCTGTTTTTGCGTAGATTTACAAATTTTATCGATTTTTGTTGATTCGGTTAGTTGTTGTCGCTTATTATTGACTTTGATGACTTCATTTATGGATTTTTGGGAATATCCATTTTATTGGATTTGATATCGATTTTTATGCTTTGAATTCACGTCGTCGAATGTGAATTTTTTATGATAGATTGTTTTTACAATCGTTTCCATGATTTATCACTTTTAAATACAAAGGTTTCTATACTGGTAGTAAATACTCAAACTCTTTCACGAAAGATGATTTCAATGTTATTTTTAATACAAAGCTTGTTTTTACCGTTTTCCAATCTATTAGTATATACAAACCTTTACCTCATTTCTATGAGAAATCTAATTAAACGGCTTAGCAAAACAAGCGGTATGAAACGCTTGTGTTTACTTCACGGTTAATTCTTGGAATTGTTCGATTTAAATCTCGTGACAATTTTCGAGTGGAAATATACAATTTGTTCATAAATATTTAAGTTAAGCCAATGGTTATGGGACATGAAGCTAAACTCATTTATTTTTTAGCTTAGTGTAACTTACACTCATTAATCAATGATGATCATTTTGTGATTAGACTAGTGATGTGCGATGTCTCTTTGTTTGTGTGGGGGACTAAACCCCATTTCTGGAGTTTCGGCTCAAAATTGGTGGGGTAGCGACCCATGGTCTTCGGCCGTTTGTGGAGCCTTGGCTCAAATTTGATGGTTAGCGACCATGCAATAGCGTTCTGTTTGTGATGCACATGTTGGTGAGTTTTCATGCTCCCGTTTGTGATAGGCCTCCCCCTTTGTGTTTTCTGGATTTTTTATTGTTGGTTTATAGAATTTGTGTTTCGCCGATTTTCGTGATTTTTATTGGTAAGCTATATCAATATTTGTGGTTTGGTGAATAAATAATGAATATGGCGTTCTTTTGGTGTTTGAGAAAATTTGAGATATTGTATGATTTTTGTTGTTATCTAATGTATACTTTTCATAGTATGGCATTATTGTTATCATACGTTTTTGTCATATCTCATCTTATATGATATTTATAGCTAGACTGATCCGTTTATTATTTTTCCTCTTAAATAATACTCGGGTCAGACCGAGGTGGTGTAGGTGCTTCCTCTGGACTTCTTAGCTGGGGGTAGCTTTTAACTTTGGCTAACTACTTAGCTTATTAGTTTTTGCTTTTATACATTCGAGATAGAGACTCCTTGATATGTACATATTCTTTTGTCTAGCACTTGTATTTATTTTTTTATGGTATAGTGGATTTTATGTGACCATAACTTTGATGTACACTTTTATGTGATTTATTCGTATCTATTTTTGCCTTAGTGATATGAATATCTGTGACTAATTTGTGTTACATTGATTTTATATTTGTTTTCGAAGACCACATAGCCACTGTGTAGTAGCTTTGAGTTTGTATTTGATATGTCAGATTTCCTCTTGAAACGAAATGCATGTAATACTATTTGACATATCGGTACTCGCATAAAGCAATTACACGGATGGTCGTTCCTCAACAGCCTTATTCTTTGTGCTAGTTGACGGCATTACCCCGTAGGGTCCTTGGCTAGTGTGAGTATAGAGGTGGGGCATCGCACTAAAGCAAGGAGTTAACGAGAGCCAAGCAATGTTACTAAGGCAACGACTGGGATCGAATAAATAAGGAGACCAGCATTTTTTTAGCCCAATCAGTAGCTGAGAACAAATAGCTAGTAAATTGTCATCAAAATGGAAAACGGCAACACAAGACCATAGAAACATCCCAAGCACTAAACTCCAGAAAAAATATTAAGTGATTGGATCACCAGCGACCCATACTCCATGGATTGCTAGCGACCCATGCCACTCCTTTGAATCTTCAATTGAGCTAGCCAAGGAGGCATTGAAAAGAAGCCAAGTCATTAGCTCTCTTACGAGTCAAATCTATGGGTCGCTAGCGACACATAGACCATGGGTTGCCAACGACCAGTAGACATAGGTCGCCGGCGACTCATGGTTTTGGCTCGGTTCACGAGCTAATCCCTCCAAGGGTCGTTCTCTACATGCGAGTAGTTAATGAAGTGGCCGGGCCCAGAAGCCCTCCGATCTCCATAAATAACCGACCTACAACATAAACAAGATCCTCTCTGGATTGGTTGCTGAAGCACTACTGGAATTATTCTTTACTCTATCTTCCTCATAACAATCTCCAAAGGAATTCACTGTGATTCTCTAGTGGATTCCAACTCTGGGGATTCAATCTAGCTAAAGATAATCAAAGCCTTGTAATCAAACATCTCTTGTAATAACAATCAGTCTATAGTAAAACTATAAAGTGGACGTAGGCTTGATTA
Organism: Allium cepa; assembly: GCA_030765085.1. NCBI lineage: Eukaryota > Viridiplantae > Streptophyta > Magnoliopsida > Asparagales > Amaryllidaceae > Allium > Allium cepa. The sequence goes on along the minus strand of CM060938.1, from coordinate 365,778,854 downwards.
ACAGCCAAACCACTATAAAAATTCTCCATCTTCTTTCTTTTACTATTCTTTTTCTATATCTGTTATATGTGATATTGCTCTGTCAGAATAGGTCCGGCGCTTTTAAATCCAAACGAAGGCGTTGGTCCTTTGTTAGGTCAACAGATACCAAATGTGACAACTCACACTTGCACACACCGAACCAAACTCTAGTGTGACTTTTGAACTCATGTCATGGCAAGAAATATGAGTTGTTGGGTTATATAAACATTATAGAGCGTATTATAAGGGTAAATTCTAAGATATTCTACACTTTCAGATCTCATAGCGAAAGGAATTAAAATATAAGTACTGAAAATAGACATTTTAGAAAAAATTCTCCAAAATACTTTATTTTCCATATACATTATTCAATGTAGAATATATGTTTTACATACTTTTAATTCAATAAGTAACCAAATAATGGACAACAAAACATACAAGAAAAGTGAAGCTCCTTTCTCCACGTATTATGTCCAATCAATAACTAACTTGTCATCCTATTTGGAGGGGAAAAAATAAAGAGAAGATGGTGGGTCAAAGAAAAGTCTGGTGAATGAGTACAAGTTTGATATGTGATGATCATGTGCAATTACTTAATCCTACTCTAGATAACATTGGGTGTGATACAAGTGTCTATGAATTCGTAAGGTCCATTACCTAATGATTCTTGTCTAATACACTCCTACACTACAATTTCTGTAGGCTGCTATAATGGATCGAACTTTACATCTAACAATCAGCCCTGCTACTAGAGCTACTCAATATGTAAAACACTGTCTTCTTGGCTACTAACTATAAAAAAACACCACCAAGCTACTGAGGAACTAATCTCACAAATATCACCGCCTATAAACTACTGGAGAATCAATTCTCCCTCTAAGTGGTACTACACATAACCCCATTATGCATCGAGGAGGAACCCATAAAGTCGACTTGCCGAAGTATCTCATCATCCTCATCCATATCCACATCTCGATCGTAGTGTTGGCCTATTGTTGCATGCGCGGGATCCTCCATTCAACTGTATCATGTCATGTTAGTATTCTTGCAAATTAGGACTTCCGTTATGCCAGGCCACTCTCCGTTAGGTATTCTCCTCTGTAACCACCAACATCCCTTAACATGTCAAACACTGCCATATCAAGAAACACGGATCATCGATTTAGGGTACCATAGAGACTAAGATATCAAAAAAGAAATAATTTATATAATCCAAATGTCATCATAGGAAAACATAATACCAGTTATATGGAAAAAATCATAAAATGGTAAAAAAACCAAAGCATCAAAATATCATAGTCTCAAAAAACCATCAGTACATTCAACTTCAGAGTATCATAAAATAATCCCTCATAAGAAAAGTACTAAAATATCAAATGTACGGGTAGGAAATACATGATAAAGGAAAACACAGAACTAACGCTTTCATAAAATTCTCGTAGAATCGAGAAACTCCGGGCATGGTAATCCGAAGGTAGTAATGGATCGGTCAACGGTTGCTCTGTCCATCTATGGTAGGGAAAAATGGAATGGGTCAGACATATGTCGGTGAATGAGAACAAGACTAATATGGAAATTAAATACAGATGACTCTAAGTCTACTCTAGGTGATATATAGAATGTGTGTATAGTGTCCGTGCACTTAAGGTCACATGCCTAAGGTCATATATCAAAGGTCAACAGTATAACATCATAGGAATAATAGCAAATCGCACCTCATCGGAAAATTATCTTGTTTTGGGGAAGTGTTATCCCATTATAACTCACACTAGGTCTGGAGAGGAAGAACACACATGTAAACTCGCATAGTGACTCATCGTCCGCACCCGTGCCCAACCCTTCGATCCTAACGGCCAAATATCTCTTACGTACCCCCCGAGAGTTACTGCACCTAACTCCTGCTGATATTGGGCACTACCAAGCTTTCAGCATCTATGCCCATACGGGCCTACGAGAATGCTTATAACCGGCACAGTGTCCGATCCCAACACCCTGACCAAAATGACCAGTAATCTGTTCCTAACACCTCGCTAACGACCGGTGATCTATCCCAACACCTATACACACATTTTGCAATACATGTTGCATATCTCAATGATACTCCGCATCTTACTCTATGATACGGAAATGTGAACTAAGTTCACCACCTCAAATAAGAACACCTAAATATGTCTATGCCAATCATGAAATTTAGAGAACAACAAAATTCATACACCTATCGGCTCAAGACCCCATACAGTCTACTAAGTCTAAAGTGACTTACGACAATCGACCTAAGCTAGTCTTAGGTCGATTGCCTACAACCTAAACATCTTTCAATTTACCTGTTTTAAGCAAATTAATCCATTTTAATAGATTATCAATCTTAATCTATTTAATTTTTATTTCAATTGGGCTAATCTATTTATCCTATTTTTATTACATTTTTCACTGCATTTACGTTATTCCAATTACAATTAGATGAATAAAAGGTCCATTATTCTAAATTTCCAATTTAATAATATAAAGAATTAATCTTAGAATTAACAGTCAAATCAACATAGGGTAGAAATTAAATTAATTAATTTAATTAACTTATTAAATCTGTGCCCACTCAGCTCTGTCCTAACCTTTAGGTTTGCCTTTAATGCTCCAGTCTTTCTCCCTTAAATTCGCTCAGGCCTCCCCTCCAACTGTTAGATCTCCATTTATTTTAATTTAGGTTGAGACTTAGAATAGAATTGGGGTTTAGAAACCGAGTTGGGAAATTAGGGTTTGTGGTTTTATTTTAGTAGAGCTTCACTGTAATGGAGAGAATTTGGTTTTAGGTTAACCCTAGTTATTAATTTATAGGGGAACACCTCAACTAACTACTATCAGATCCTAGTCCAAAATCATCTTGTTCTCGTCCAAAACCGTGTCCAACATGCAACAATCTTGCACACACGAATTGAACTGACTCTAGTTTGCAAACCTATGATCGACACAGAGTCAGGTCGACCTCCCTTGGGGCTAGGCTGACTGCACCAGATAGACCTGGGCCTAATGTGGGTTGACCTGGCCCTTAATCAATCTTTCAATTTCTTATTTATTCAACCTTTATAACGTTTTCGTTTTAGCTCGAACTTCAATAAGTTATATATGAAAGTTCTCCAGAAAATTGCTTCAAACACAATGGTCCAAGTCATGTAGTCAAATATAGATGTTTATAAAAATTCTCCTGTTAGGTTCATTCTTGCCTTTTAATTATATTTCCTTATTTATATGTGTAAAAATCACGTGGTATTACATTCTCCCTCCTTAAAGGATTTCGTCTCCAAAATCTCTAAGGATAGAAGAATGCAAATAACAACCAAATGTACATCCGTCTACTCATCCATCATCCCTGGCAACCATAATCCTTAATAATTATAATGCAATTATGTAATTATGCAGCATGGAATGCATATGAACCTAACTAATGCAAAAGAGTAGTCACGTCTTGTGACGCCCCACCTCTATACACACGCTAGCCAAGAACACTACGGAGTAATGCTATCGACTAGCACGGAGAATAAGGCTGTTGAGGAGCGACCATCTGTATAATTCCTTTGTGCGAGTACCGATACGCCAGATAAAAATATAACTTTTCATCTCAAGAGGAAATCCGACATACCGACACAAACTCATAGTTACTACACAGTGGCAATAGAGGTCTTCGGAAACAAATATAGAAATAAACATAACACAAATCAGTCACAGATAATTCATATCACAAAGGAGGAAACGGATATGAATATATAACACATAAAAGTGTTCATCAGAGTAGTGGTCTAATAAGGTCCACAATATCACAAAAAAAAGAATAGATACAAGTGCTAGACAAAAGAATATGCATACATCAAGGAGTCTAAATCTCAAATGTATACAACCAAAAACTACTAAACTAGAGTAGTTAGCCAAAAGATCAGATGGTGGTCCGATAAGGAATCAAGCAGAAGCACCTGTAAAACTCAGTCTGACCCGAGTATTATTTAATAAGAAAATAATAAACTGATCAGTCTAGCTATAAATATCAGATGAAATGATATAGAATAAGAGATATGACTAAACGTATAATAATCAGAATGCCAAGTTGTGATATATATAAGTAATTGAAAATCAACAAGAGATTAATCAATATCACAAAAATCTACTCAAGGATCAAAAGGAATGTCATACTCCTAATTTCATTCACCAAGCCACAATAAATGACATATATATATCAATGCCAATCGTAAAAGTTGGTGAAACATGAATTCCAGAAATCAACACAAGAAATCCAGAAATCAAAAGAAAAAGGATGGCCAATCCCATAAACTGGATATCGACGCACCTAGAAAACACGCCCCATGCACAGTCGAACATCGACGCACCTAAATAAGTACAACCCATGCTCTAGCATCGACGCATCTAGAAAGATACGCCCCATGCATAAGTAAACATCGATGCACCTAGAAAGATACATCCCATGCATAAATAAACATCGATGCACCTAGAAAGATACACCCCATGTAATGTCTAACACCGATGCACCTAGAAAGATACACCCCATGCAAAGTCGAACATCGACGCACCTAGAAAGATACACCCCATGCATAGACGAACATCGACGCACCTAGAAAGATACGCCCCATGCATAGACGAACATCGACGCAACGCAACTAGAAAGATACGCCCCATGTCCCAACTTATTGAGTCGATTGCTCCACGAAGTAAACAAACATTGATGCACCTAAAAAGGTACACCCCATGCATAATAAACATCGACGCACCTAAAAAGGTATGACCCATGTGTAAACAAACATCGACGCACCTAAATAGGTACGACCCATGCTCTAGCATCGACGCACTTAGAAAGATACGCCCCATGCATAAATAAACATCGACGCACCTAAAATGGTACGACCCATGTGTAAACAAACATCGACGCACCTAAATAGGTACAACCCATGCTCTAGCATCGACGCACCTAGAAAGATACGCCCCATGCATAAATAAACATCGACGCACCTAAAAAGATACGACCCAGGTGTAAACAAACATCGACGCACCTAAATAGGTACGACCCATGCTCTAGCATCGACGCACCTAGAAAGATACGCCCCATGCATAAATAAACATCGACGCACCTAAAAAGGTACGACCCATGTGTAAACAAACATCGACGCACCTAAATAGGTACGACCCATGCTCTAGCATCGACGCACCTAGAAAGATACGCCCCATGCATAAATAAACATCGACGCACCTAAAAAGGTACGACCCATGTGTAAACAAACATCGACGCACCTAAATAGGTACGACCCATGCTCTAGCATCGACGCACCTACAAAGATACGCCCCATGCATAAATAAACATCGACGCACCTAAAAAGGTACGACCCATGCAAGAAATGAGACGAAGCTCAATAAAATGAGGAACAGTCCTCCACATAGACAAAGAGACATCGCACATTGCTAGTCTAAACCATAAAATGATCGTCATGATCAAAGAGAAGTGTCAATCACACTAAGCTAGTAAATATATGAGTTTAGCTTCATGCCCCATAACCACTTGCTTAACTTAAATATTTACGAACAAACTGTAGATCTCCACTAGAAAATTGTCACAAGAGATTCAATCGAATAAGTCCAAGAATTAACCAACGAAGTAAACGCAAGCGTTTCAAACCACTTGTTTTACTAAGTCGTTTAATTAGATTTCTCATCTGAGTGAGGTAAAGGTTTGTATATACTAATAGATTGGAAAATGGTTTAAGAAAACGAGCTTTGTAATAAAATAGTGTTGAAATCATTTGAAGAAAGAGTTTTGATATTTACTACTAGTATAGAAAACCTTTATATTTTTAAAGTGACAAATCACAAAGAAGATTGTAGGAACAATCAATCACTAAAATTCATATTCGAAGACGTGAATAGAATCCAAAGAAATCGATACCGAATCCATCGAAATGGATATTTCAAGAATTCCCGAAGAAAATAAGTCATCAAAGTCGATAATAAATGATAACAGCAAAAGGGAAACAACACGAATCGATTAAAGTTGGAAATTCAGACAACTAGGCAAAAAAGGCATAGTTGGCAGATAGGAGCAGGTCGGTCAACCGGACTCCCTGAGTCGGTTGACCGAAACAGAGGTTGGAAGTGCTCGGGCACCAGGTCGGTCGACCGGCCCAGGGGCTCGGTCGACCGAAGCCTGTAACCAGCACTTCCAAAACAGAGGCAGGAAGTGCCTGCGTAGCAGGTCGGTCGACCGGACCCCGAGCTCGGTCGGCCGAACTTGTATACTTGCACTTCCTACCCTATTTCAAAAGATGTGCAAACTTCCTCAATTTGCAACCCGTCGAGCAACGGCACTAAGGGTTTACGCCAATCGACTACCCGGCCATAGAAGCTCTTTGGTTCATCACCAAAAACATGATCAAAACATCAAAGTTATGATTTTTAAAGAATTGAACCCAAAACACTAAAAATTGGAATATTCACCAAAAACCAAAAGCAATTGCACAAGAATAAGTGTTAGGAATTCATACCTAACAATCTAAGATAAATATAGACTAAGATGTGAGATAAAAATCTCACCTTTGAACCCAAATCAATGAAGAAGAAGCTTGAAAGCAAAGGAAGATCAACCACACTTCAATCCTAACTCAAGAAGTTTGATTCTAAGCTTAAAAGAGAAACATTTCCCAAATTAGGTTTAGGAAATTTTTGAAATTGAATGGAGATAGAGTTAGAGAAGAAGAAGAGGATGCTTACTAATGGGATCTCTTTGAATTTGGAGCTAGATCTTGGATTTGCAATGAAACTAGGGCTTGGAATTTCTAATTTCCACTCTCTTCCACCATTGTTGCTTAAAGCTTAAAGTGTTAGGAATATGAAATGAAGTAATGAAGAGGAGAAGGTTGGAACTGAGTTAAGTGGGGTTAATGGGCTCAGCCCAAACCAAAGCCCTAAGTGAAAAAGTAGCAAAATTTCACTAACTCCAAATATATCAAAGTTTACACTTAAAAAGATCGCAAACGGCGTTTTGAACTCAATGGGAGGGGTCTCGAGTTCTAATTCGACTGTTTGCAAAAAGTAGCTTTTCGGACCAAAATCCGACGAACGATAAAATATTAAAATAAAATATTTAAATATACAATCGATAAATATGCGGGTTGTTACACGTCTACTGATTCAGTCGACCTCCTGTTTATGCAAGTATGTTTATGCCATGCATCCAAATATATGCAAATCCTAAAATAAATAGATAGCTCTACATATATGTTGGGCCACACATCCAAATGCGACATCCATATGCAAAAAATCATCCATGGATAAAAACCAAAATCAGCAAGCAATATGCACAAGGTATGAATGTGTATTCCTAAGGGACCCAATATCCTAGTGCATGCAATGCAACCACTTGCATCCATAAACATCCATGTGCATCCACTATCATCCATCAACCATAACATGTCTCATTGACATGTTTACAACCATACTTATCATCTAAAGGTCTCTACCTAATATAGTTTACCCTCCCCCAAGGTTCTACCTAAGTGTTATAACTAAAGAAATATCAAAATATAAGACGTACCAAAAAAGATCTGTGTGTAGGAAGCTCAAACCTCTCCTTGAGCTCCCATGTACTCTCGACTAGGTAGTCTTCCCACTGAACCTTTACTAATTTGATCTCCCTATTATGGAGCCATTTAGTGCCATGCTCCAGGATGTGGGTAGGTACACAGTGAAAAAGTGAATCACATTCCACCTCAACCTCCTCCAAACTACTAGGCTCAACAATAACAGCTGAATCACGTAAGTACTTTTGCAAGTGCAAAACATGAAAAACATCATGCACTCCAGCTAACTTCTCTGGAAGTCTAACTCTATAAGCCAAACACCTAATCCAAGACGCAATCGGGAGTGGTCCAACAAACCTTGGAGTTAGCTTTCCCGAACTCCCAAATCTCATCACATGTCTTAGGGGTGAGACCTTCACAAACTCCAACTTAAAGCACCTCCTATCTGCATAAGACTTCTATCGGTCCTGAGTTGTCTTCATTCACTTTCGAATTAAGCCAACCCTCTCTGAAGCCTCCCTAACCATATTAGGCCCAAAGATAATCCTATTTATAGTGTCCTACCAACATGATGGTGATCTACAAGGTCTGCCATATAAAGCCTCGAATGGTTCCATCCTTATGTTAGCCTGGTAGCTAGTATTGTAGGCAAAATCTACTATTAGCAAATATTTAAGAACCTCCAAAATCAATGATAAACATCCTAAGTAAATCCTCTAGAACCTGATGCACCCTCTTCGTTTGACTGTCAATCTGTGGATGGTATGCTGTACACAATCTCAACTTGGTCCCTAAATCCTCTTGCGGACTCCTCCAAAACTCACTAGTGAAGAGTGGGTCTCTATCACTAACTATACTAGTAGGTACTCAATGAAGTCTAACCACCTCCCTAACATATAAAGATGCCAATGAAGCTGATATCCTAGTGCTTCTCATAGGTATGAAATGAGCATACTTGGTCAGTCTGTCCACGATGGACCAGATGCTCTAATTCTCTCTCCTAGCTCTGGGTAATCTATCTATGAAGTCCATAGAAATGCTCTCCCACTTCCACTATGGAATGTCCAATGGCTGGAGAAATCCTTTAGGCTTCTCCAACTCTGCCTTCACCCTTTGGCAAGTCATACACTTAGCTACATACTCTGCCAAGTCTTCTTCATCCCAGACCAAAAGAAAACTCTCCTCATACCTCGGTACATCTTATCTCCACTGGGATGAATGGTCATCCTAGAGCGGCGAGACTTCGCCAATACTGCATCCATCAAGTCTGCACTACGAGGAACACACAGCCTACCATCTCTCCTCAACCATCCCCTGGAGTCAATGGTATAATGCCTAAGATGACTCGACGACTCCCATTTGCCTAATCTATCCAAAAGGTCTACCAGCTGACTATCCTCTCTCGGCCTAGCTCCAATCTGCTCCATCAAGGTCGGCTGAACATCAAAGGCTGCTAATACTCTAGGTGTAATATCAGATGATGGCCTAAAGTCAAAGGTGGAAATATAGTCCAAATGTCTCCACTCTAAAAATAAAGTACTCAGTGCAGCTCTCTATCTACTCAATGCATCTACTACAACATTCTGCTTGCATATGGTATAAGAAATCTTAAAGTCATAGGAGGTTAAGAACTCCATCCATCTCCGCTCCTTAAATTCAAGTCCAATTGGGAGAATAAGTATTTCAAGGACTTATTGTTTGTAAAAAGCTCAAATCTCTCATCCAGAAGATAATGTACCCAAGACTTAAGAGCAAAGTGATAACTGCCAACTCAAGATCAGGCGTCGGGTAGTTCCTCTCATGAATTTTCAATTGTCTACTAGCATAGCATAACACTCCGCCCTCCTACATCAACACTGCTCCTAGCCTCATACTACAAGAATTGGTATAAACAGTAAAAGGTTTACTCCCATCAGGTAACACTGATATAAGTGCACTGCTCAAAGCCTCCTTTAACCTAAAGAAAGCATCCTCGCACTTAGCATTCCATACAAAAGCTAGATTCTTCTTGGTGAGGCGAGTCAATGGGGCATATATTTTAGCGAAGTCCTTAATAAACTTCCTAAATAACACATGGGATCAAGAGAGCTCCTCACTTTTATGGTATTTTTTGGAACATTACAATCCTACACTACCGCCACCTTACTAGGATCCACAACCAACCCACTCTTTGAAACAATATGCCCCAAAAACCAAACCTCATCTCTCCGAAACTGACATTTAGAAAACTTAGCCTTAATCTTATAGGCTCGGAGGGTCCTAAGAACCTCCTCTAAATGCAAAGCACGCTTCTCCCCACTCCTCGAGTATACCAAGATGTCGTCCACAAATACCACCACATACTTATTCAACAACTCCATAAATACTTGACTCGTTAAATCAAAAAAATAAGAAGGAGCATTCGTTAGTCCAAAAGGCATGACTATCCACTCATATAACCCATCGGGAGTCCTAAATGCACTCTTTTGAATATTGTCCTCGGTTACTCTCAACCGATGGAAACCAGTGACCAAGTCAAGCTGCAAAACACACTCTTACTCCAACCAATTGATCAAAGAGATCATCTACGTGTAGCAAAGAATAACGATTCTTCTTCGTCGGCTTATTCAGCTCTCGCTAATCAATGTAGAGTCTAAGAGAACCATTTGCCTTGGTAACAAAGATGACTGGTGCCCCTTACTCAGAAATACTCCTCCTAATGAAGCCCTTCTCTAACAACTAATTCACCTACTTATTCAAACCACGTCATTCCTTTAGAGCCTTATATTTCAAAGGCAAAGCAATTGGTCGAGCATTCTCTATAAGATAGATAATAAACTCAATCTCATTAGGACGGGAGACTAGTAACCTCAGAAAATACATATGAATAACTCTAACTATTGGGACGAAAACAAGCTCATCCTGTGGTAGATCTGGAGAGTAAAGGTAGCTCAACGTAACTGATTCTAGTACATCATAGAAAACCTTCAAGCTAGGCCCACTACAAGTGCCCAGTCTAACAATCTTCCTATTGCGGTCTAGTATGGCCCCATATATGGACATCCAATCCATGCTTAGTATCCACCCAAAACACGAGAATCCCAGTACATAGCCATAACACTCAAACTCGATTCTTAGAATCATCAACCTCAAATCCCAAAACATCAAAGACAAATAAGTTAATACCCTTAAGGGATTTGACATAATTACAGGGTCCACTACAATACTAGTGTCTAAGTGTAAGTCATTAATAAGTCTACTAGAGATAAAAGAATGAGAAGCCCCGGTATTAAATAAAGTATGAATATAAAGACCACAAAGTGATAACACACATTCAATCACCACCTTCATCCTTTTATTCGGTCTTGCTTGGATATTAGAAGTGGGAACGACCTATACAGCATATGCCTGAACCACCTGAGTAGAAGCCAAAGAAGTAGCTCTGGGTGGTGTCGGGAAATTCCTCTTAATATGCACAACCTGATTATAATTGAAGCACTCTGCTTTCATAGCGAACAATCCTTAATAAGATGTCGTGTCTTCCCACATCTATGACACTTCAACTTCTACTTCTGAATCTTCCATTTAGGTAGAGGTCCACCCTTCTTCTTCCCCTTCAGAAATTTCTTCATTTCAGCCTTTGGAGTCTCTTCCACTTTCTTAGCAATAAAAGTAAGCAATGCCATCTCAACCTGACCCTCATAAGTAGTTCCCATAGGAATATGGCTCATTGTTATGTCCTGTAGTGACTGATTCAAATCCTTAGCAAACTTTAGCGTCTTCTTGTGTGGATTATTGATCAACTTCATCTCAAACCTTGCAAAAACGTATTAACATATTCTTTAACTGATAAATCACCATGCTTTATATTTATAAATTTCTCTAACATAACTCCCTCCTCGACCCGTGATAAGAACTTCATCTCAAACTTCTGCCTAAACTCCCTGCAAGTCGCGATACTACCATCAGTCTCCACTTCAACAATCTCCCACTAACTGAGAGCCTCTCCCTGTAGTTGCCAGGTATCAAGCTACTTATTAGCCTCATCTGCTAAACCCATAAGTTCAAATATCTACTCATAATTGTGGATCCAAGCTCTATCATCGACAAAAGTCTCAGTGTCCAAGCACGACTTGCCACTAAGTTGGAAAAGTCCTTGCATAGCTTAGGAAAGTCAAAAGTAGCAGGTGGGTGGACAGGGACCCCACCAGCCGCCACCTCCACATGCTCTCTAATCGGATGCTCAACCGGTCCCCTGGCTTGTAAGTAATGGTGGAACAAATGGGAATGTTCACTTTCGGAATATCAAGGATGTTGTAGAGCCATATCCTATAGGACCAGCCATCTTTATCTATGAATAGTAAGGATTCAATTAGATACTTTAACAGATAGCTCAAATAAGATTCAAGATAAAGGACAATATATGTCGGAATTGTAATAAGCATATGCACGAATATGAAGGATCCTTGATGATTTTTTTTCAAAAATACTTATAGATAGTTATATATTGGAAATCCATTTTGATTACAATTTCAAAAATCATTTTTCTTTTCAAAATCATATATATATATATGTATGTATATGTATATATGTGTATATATATATATATCTACAGGTCAAATACGCTCCTATCCCTAAGAATATTGAACCTAGGATCTGATACCACATGTGATGACATACGTCCCATGACATGCCAAACACCACCTTATCAAGAAATATGGATTATCGGTTTAGGGTAAAAGTAGTGTCACAGAGACTAAAATATCAAAGAAGAAATAATATATCTAATCCAAAATTCATCGCAGTGGAAACATAATACCAGGCATATGGCCAATCTCAGAAAACAGTAATAAAAAATCTCAAAGCATCAAAATATCCAGATCTTAAAATACCATAATATTGTAGTCTCAAAAAACCATCAGTGCATGTCAACATTAGAGTATCATAAAAATAATACCTCACAAGCAAAGTACTGAAAGAGCAAATGCACTAATAGGAAATACATGAGAAATGATAAAATAGAATTAGACTCCAAGCACGATAATCCAAAGGGCAGCAATGGATCTGTCAATGTTTGCTCTATCCACCTGTAGTTGGGGAAAATGGAATGGGTCTGACATATGTTCGGTGAATGAGAACAAAACTAACAAAGAAATAAAATACAAATGATACCAAGTCCACTCTTGGTGATATAGAGTGTATGTATAGTGTCCGTGCATTTAAGGTCATATGCCTAAGGTCACGTATCAAAGGTCAACGACCTGACATCATGGGAATAATAATAGATTGTACCTCACCGAACGATCATCTAGTTTTGGAGAATTACTATCCCACTATAACTCACATTAGTCTTGGAGAGGAAGAAGACGCATGTAAACTCACATAGTAGTCATCCTCTGCACCCATGTCAAACCCCTCGATCCTAGCAGCAAAATACCTCTTACGTATCCTCGGGAGTTACTATGCCTAACTCCTGCTGATATTGGAAACCACCTAGCTTTCAACGTCTACAACCATATGGGGCTAAGGGAATGTCTATAATCGGCATAGCCTTCGATCCCAACACCCCAACTAACGACCGGTAATCATATCCTAACACCTCGACTAACGGTTGGTAATCCGATACCAACACCTATGTGCATACTTTGCAACATAAGTTGCACGTCTCAATGACAGTTCGCATCCTACTTTGTGATGCAGAAACACAAACTAAGTCCGCCACCTCAAATAAGAAAACCTAAATGTGTTTACCTCAATCAAGCAATTTAGAGAACAAAAGGTTCATACAGCTATCGACTCAAGACCCCAAACAATCTACTAAGTCTAAAGTGACTTACGACAGTCGATTTACGCTAGTCTTAAGTCGATGCCTACAAACTAGACATTTTTCAATTTACCTGTTTTAAGCAAATTAATCCATTTTATCCGATTATCAATCTTAATCCATTTAATTTTTATTTCAATTGGCCTAATCTGTTTGACCTTTTTTATTACGTTTTTTGCCGCATTTACATTATTCGAATTCGAAAATTATGTCAAATACAATTTTAACATATGATTTCTGATTTTACAACTTACATATGTCAATTACAATTAGATTTAAAAAAGATGCATTATTCTAGATTCCTAATTTAATAATTGGATGGACTAATCTCAAAATTAACAGTCAAATCAACATAGGGTAGAAATTAAAATCAGTTAGTTTAATTAACTTGTTCAATCTGTACCCACTCGGCTTTGTCCTAAGTTTTAGGTTTGCCTCTAATGCCGCAAGCTTTCTCCCCTAAACTCACCAAGGCCTCTATACTAATTGCTAGATCTTCTTTTATTTTAATTTAGGTTGAGATTTAGAATAGAATTAGGGTTTAGAAACTGATTTGCAAAATCAAGGTTTGAGGTTTTATTTTGGCAGAGCTTCACTGTAATGGAGAGAACTTAGTTTAAGGTTAACCCTAGCTATAAATTTATAGGGGAACATCTCAACTCACTACAGTCATATTCTAGTAAATCATCTCGTTTGTCGTCTGAAACCATGGCCAACACGCAACAATCTCGCATGCATGAAATGAACCGACTCCAAGTCACGACCCTACAATCGACATAGGGTCGGGTCGACTGCTCTCGGTCAACCTGGGCCTAATATGGGTCGACTAGGTCGACCGAGCCCTTAATAATTTTTATACTTTTTTAATTTCTTATTTATTTAAACCTTTGTAACCCTTTCGTTTTAGCATGAATTTCAACAAGTTATAGATGAAAGTTGTCCAAAAAATTGATATGGACACAATGGTGCAAGTCTCGTAATCAAACTTGGGCATTTGTAAAATTCTTCTATTAGGGTCATGCTTATCTTTTAATTATATTTTCTTATTTATTTTTGGAAAAATTCTAGGCTGTTACATCGTCAGTACTGTACGTCTACCGTGGAACCTCTTGTGGGTACTATTTGCGAAATTACAATGTCTCTAATTGATTACTCGCTCCCAAATTGGATGATAAACATTTATCCAACCCTGCAATGACTAGCATCCGTTCATAGGGTACTTACTTCCCTACGATTCCTAACATGCATTCAAAAATACCCTTAAATAGGTCTCAACTATTAACGTTTATATAAATTTTTATTGTTAAACTGGGGCCTTAAGCCAAGGTTCAGATTGTGCATTTTACACGTCTATTGGTTGACCACTAATCCTAACTGCTAGACTGCTAGAGATGAGGGGTCGATTTGTCGTAGGCTAAATATTAGTGTTCTTTTTTTTAATGTCAAATTCAATTTATTTAATTTCGGTTGTTGCTTTTAGTTTCTAGCGAACCCTAAACACTAACCAGTCTATGTTTTTCAGTTCCAATATTAAGATTTACAGATTTAGCGGTTACTAACTTAGGGTCTACAATTTAAATAGAAAGAAAATGTGCTAGTTACAATTTAGATTTAACAATTTACAATGCTTTTAATTCCTTTTCTAGATTGCACGTTTTAATGTAGGGTTTCTAGCATCATCCAAAATCATAGAGAATGGATTAATTTTTATAAATAATTACCTAATTAAAATGATTCCCAAACCCACCTTATGCCTAACCTCTTCCAACTTGCTCGCTAGGGAATCGCCCTCCGTACGCTTGCTTCTCCTAGCTCAAAGGTTGTATTTTTTCTAGTTTGATTTTTGAAGAATTTTAGATTTAGAGGAGGGACTAGAATTTGACAGTGTTTCGTTACTATGAACGGTTATGTGAATTTTAGATTAGATTAGGCTTGAATTTAAAGGGTTTAGCAATTTGTTTAGGCCGTTGGATTTAGGCTAGAGAATCTTCTTAGTAATCACGCACGCTGATATGATCTTGGCAAAGAAGTAAGAAATCTCGACCATTCTAACACGTCACACGGCAGTTAATTACTCTCGATTTTAAACTGGCTACGGTCAACCGATTGCTCTTCTGGGTTGACCCGATCGACCTTCGACCTTCCTGGGTCGACTACTCATCGTGTTAATTTGTATATATGTTTTTATCTTTTTCTTAATTTCTAATTCTATTTTCAATTCATTCAACGCCTGTAACTTCTCCGTATTAACTCCAATTTCGAAGCGTTATATATGAAATTTTTTCAGAAAATCTCTATAAATGCAATGATGCAAGTTTCATTACCAAATTTAAACATCTATGAAAATTTTCTTTTTAGTCCTTATTTTTTTTATATTTAATTTCCTTAATAAATTTCCATTAAATTTTCGAGATGTTACATATTGTACTTTAGGAATAGTGTATATGACAGCGTATAAGGTAATTAACTATTTTGGAGACTATTTTATGAAAAGTCTATTTCCAGTACATATATTTTAACTCATTTTGCCCAAAAGTATAGAATGTCTTAGAATTTACCATTGTAATTATGCTCTAGAATGTTATAAAAACCCAACAGCTTATATTTCTCGGCATGTTGCAAGTCCAAAGTCACTAAGTCTTTGGATTAGGGTGTGAGAAAGTGTGGGTTTTTACAAAATGAAGGAGTGTCAAAAGTCCAGAAAGATTTTCCTTTGGTTGCCTTAGAGTTGATATTTACAGGGGAAATTGCTATGCATATCCAAATGACTACATAGTACGAAGTCTAGATGCAAGCCCAGAGGTGTGGAAGAAAGCACATTGTCCCAAATACGAAAAAGGACCTCTCAGTACCGAGAGGTTCCTCGTGGTACCGAGAGGTTTTGTTGAGTGAAAATCCATCATTTTCCTTTGTTTTGTCTCTTTCCTCCGATTTGACCCGTTTCAAACTCTTTTTCATGAAGATCAAATTACCTTCATCGTTTTCCTTGGTATCTCTTGTCTTATACTGCTTTCTTCTCATCAATTCTTAGAATTGCTCTTCTATTCTATAAAGAAAGTACTTTACGACATGTGCATCAAGTATGAGAGTTTAGAGGGTGCTAAGTGGAAGAAATGCCTCTAGGTGCCGAGAGATCCTCTCGGTACTGAGAGGTCCACTTAGCCCCATTTTATTCGAAATTTATCGAATGCCGTTTTCATCCCCTTTTGAGTGTTCTGCAAGTCTATGGATCATTACGTTCTCATCTTAACCTTTTACTTTCTGTTGTAATCTGTTTGGTCAAAAAGCCGGTTAACACAAACATACACATAAATAGTCACTAATGAGAAAGAAGACCTACACATAGAAATAAAAAAGTTGGGTTTATAAAACTTATTTTTTAGTCATATAAATAAAAGAGTAGGGTTTATTAAATTTATTTTCTAATTGTATAGAGAAAATTGTAGGGTTTATAAAACTTATTTTATAATTATATGGATAAAAAAGTAGTGTTTATAAAACTTTTTTTCTAATTAGGAAAGAGAAGATGAAAATCGACTACTAGAGATAGAAGTATATCACTTTTAAGTAAATTTGATGCAATCAGCTGGAGTTTTTGAAATAAAACCAATATAAAGTTTTGTATTTTAAGATAAACATTTGAAAAGAGAAGAAACAAAATCGATGAGAAGTGGATGGTGAGTGGATGCTGCTTTTGAGTAGACAACTTGTACTATAGTGCATCTTAATAAACATTTTCTTTGATTATATTAGAAAAAGAACAGACGTATTTTGAAAATGCACCGAACTACTGTTTGTTTGTTTTCTTTTTCAAAAAGAAAGTTCTAACCGAAGTGCCACTAAACTAGTAAAAAAAGGTATATGTTTGTAAAATATTACAAATGGTTTGAAAAAGAAAATAGAGTCAGGGAAAAATAATTTTACTTTTTCGAGTCGAAGGACGTGGGTTTAAAATTTAATTCGAAGAACAATAAATGCTAAATTAAACTAACATCAGTCTAACAAAATGCTAAATTTTACCAGCATCAGATAAACGTAATGCTAGATTAAATCGATTACTATAAGTACTATGGAAATGAATGCTATTTTAGTTCATCTAGTGCTAGTTCGTCCTAGTTAATTTAGCATTACATTAATTTGATGCTTGTTTAATTTATACACACACATATATATTCGTTCTTCGACTTAATTTTTCAAAATTAATTTACAAAATGGGTTTTGAATTTTTTCCCCACAACTTAATTTTTCAAACTTAATTTACAGAATGGGTTTTGAAATTTTTCCCCAGTTTGGAAAGTGTCCGAAGTTTGTTATACATTTTTTGAAACTGGCCTAAATCACTAAAAGATCTTTTTGCAACATTATTGCCGTTGAATACAAAGTAACGTTGCCTGGCTGACGCACGATGGCACTTGTAAAAAGAAAGGAGCAGGGCCTGTCCGGCCCATAATGGCACTACACATTGACTCTCCACCAAATCACAAGTCTTCTTTCCTTCAATAACTCTCGCAGCTCTGTGTCTTTACTTTCCTCTTTTCCAAATTCAATAATATCTAGAAGTATCCTTGAGGAAAGTAAATTCGAGCTTTGATTTTCACTGCAATTCCGTTGCCAGGTGATTTCTACAAGCTGATCACAAACCCTAATCAGTTGCATTGTTAGATGCTCTAATTTCATTTTTTTAATGGTATTTGTTTGAAATTTGATAGGAATGGCTGTTAGATTAGAAAAAGAACTTTCTTGTGTTATGGATTCTTTTGTTTGTAATGTTGAAGTGAGTTTTTGTTAATTTGATTGTTTTGAGACATTGATATTCAATATTTTGATCCCGTGGATATTTATTTGCATTGATTTTTTGGGTAAAACTGGCTATTTAATGGTATTGAACTTGAACATCCTTTACTACGAGTGTATTTAATACATAATGTTATTCGAGCATGAAAGAACTATCGCAGCTCTAGACTCTAGTTATGTTAGTTAAATACTACTTGATCTAGTAATGCAAAATTTAGGAACACTACATAGACAGTTGATTGTATTTTTCATTATAGTTGATGGAAATATGGAAAGACGCGTTCATAACTAAACACCAACAATTACTGAACTAAGTTGAGACTTGAGAGTCTTGAGGCATTTATTTGAATATGTGAATAACGTTTTTGTCCAAGTTTATTCTGTTAGAAACTTTTAGATGATGCATCTTTGGTCTCTCCCTCCCCCATTTGTTGTGTTTTAAAAGAACCAAATATTAATGAATATCAAATTAGTTGCTCAATGAATATGAACTTTATTATGTATTAGCACTAACATTTTAGAGAATGATGGGAAGCAATATTAGCATATTGAGAAGAAAAGTTTCAGGAAGTTCAAATGTAGCATGGTGTCTATGGTCTCCATGAATTAAGTGAGAAAGGCAGTTGGTTAAATTTTTTATTTACTTTTTATTGAATGCTTCAATTCTTGTATAAGTTACACAAGACGGTCGAGACATCAGTTTTTTCCATTTATGTTAATATCATTATTATGATAATACTGCAACAATTTTGTGAAGATTAAAAATCCGTGCTGATGAAAGGACTATCCTCTTGTTGACTGTTGGATTATCTCGGTTCAAAAGATGGGGATAATGGACACTGAAAAATATAGGTTCCGAGTGTCAGAATAATATGCTGCTGATAATATTTTGATTCAAGTTCCCTTTTCTTAATTATGAATAAAATCGCATATCACACACGCACGCTAGAGTTTGTATGCGTTTGAAACTTATTCATTGTTCTACATTTTCAGTGAACTAAAGGATGGGTGGACTATGTTGCTGCCTGTGTGGAGAAGACTTTGAAGAATATGCTCACCCTAGCAATCCTATTTACAGACATTGCATATGTCTGAGATATTTCTTTCATCAATTTTTTAGTGGGGTAAATATTATCTTGCACCTTTATGGTTATCAATTAATTCAGACTGCCTCTGAAATCCAAAGTGTTATTATCAAATGTTTTTGTGTAGTTGTACGTTTTGGATTCGAATTCACTAAGTACACAACTTAAAATGAAGTGGATTGTAAAGGGACACCGTTTTTGGGTAGGGGACGGACAATTTTAAGGCGGTTCCATCTAAAATAAAATTGCTAGGGGAAAGACAATATTCAAAGAGTTCAATCCAGAACAATTTACTTATTTTCCCTCCTTAGGCAAATTCAGTAATATACATCAAAATTTTGTAAGAAAAACCAAATATACCTGCTAAAAAATCTACATATAAATGCTATGATATCACCGATACAGTACTACAGTAAACATCCATCGAAATTTGGTCAAAAATACGACATGGATATACCGTTTAAATTTTACATGCCGATAAAAGAGGAAGATAATTACGTAATTATGTTTATTTCTTTCATCGATAAAAAAAGAAGATAATTACATTATGTTTAATTTTTATGAATTTTTAAGTACTCGTAACAGATTTAAAAATATTGAAAAAAATGATCATTGTTATTCTAAATTGGAGTTTCTTAACAATTTCCCAAATAATTATATAAGTACTTTGTTGTATTTTATCAAAAATTAACAAGATCCACATGTATTCATTTATATTAGTAATTTGCCAGATGGATAATGCTACTTGTTGTATGTATGCATTCATTTATAATTTTCTTTGGGATATATCCTGCAGTAATTGTTCTAATATCTTCTTAACCATGATAAGGTCCTGCCATAATTGTTTGAGCTGTAGCGTCCAAGTTTTTTAATTCGTAGACGTATATTAAACAAGGTTTGAGATTTTGATCAAGATTACGGTCATTCCATTCTGGTTTTAGTGGGAATCAAAAGTCCGATTCAATAAAATAAAGCTACTAAACTTCAAATTATACAAAAGAAACTCAAAAAAGGATTACTTTGAGTTTTAAATATATGAATATTCAAAATCTGAAATTTTAACTTAGTAAACATACAAAATCACAAAATATATAAATGATGTAACTAAAAAAAAAAAGCTTAAAACGAAGTAATGAATAAACATTTTTTAGTGTTATAGGTGTTTATAATTACTGGTATTTTTCGATTCTTAAGATCCAAAACCGGAACTAAAATTTCTGAAATTTACGAATTAGATCAAAATTCTTAAGATTACAAACAAATCGAAATCGAGATTGAGACCGAGATTGAGAACCTTGATATTGGAGCAACCAATTAATATTCAAACCTTATGAAGTTGCAATACCTAAATAAACTAAAAGCAAAATTTCAATCATCTGACTCCATTTCAAGGGCAATCATTAACTCAAAAAACTAACCAGAGAATACTGCAGAATGAAAGCCATGGACCGTCCATTTTATCTGAACTCCATTTCAAGAGCAATCATTAACTCAAAAATCTAACCAGAGAATACCACAGAACGAAGGCTATGAACCGTCCATTTATTCAATACACGCACACTATATACTATATTATTTAATTTGGAATGTGGTGGAAATCGGAGGATTAGAGGTGTAGCCAATCCTTGCCCATATATACATACACACACACACATATGTATGTATGTATGTATGTATATATAACAAAATAACTTTGAAACTAAATTGGAATATAGGTTTATCTTGAGTTTAAGAGCGCATTCAAAAAACTAGTCTTTGTATTTTATAATGGTGCCTTTCCAATTTCCAATATTTGGTTACGAGGCTCTACTAAATTGGTTAAATACTGAAGCTATTGCTATTCATGTACATGTAGCTTTCTCATGATGATTTTTCATTGTAGTATATGTTTCAAAGACTAGAGGGCAGAGCAATTAATTCGCCTACCCAGAGTGTTGCACCGCCGACATCAGTGGGGCTAAGCAATCCTTTATCTGATACTTCATTTTCTGGATCACACAACCTTGTTCCTAGACCGACCCCTTATGGGCTGGTATCGAGACGAGACAAATCTATGGGTCACACTCAAGAAGATTCACAATTGCTCTCTAGAAGCAGTAGCAGTTCTTGTGTAGAACATCTAGGGGCATCAAAGAAGAAAACTGATGCAGATTCAGAAGAAGAATGCAAAGTTTGCCGATCTGTAGCAGAAAAATATATATTGGGAAAAGGATATTGTACTACAGGTTATGACTTTACTAGTGCAGAAGATGAAGATGTCTGCCCTACATGTCTTGATGGTAAGGCCTGTTTCTGTCCTATTCTAAAAAAATGTTGAAATTAATTGCATTTTAAAGCGTCTAAAGATTAAATGATACTAAATTTATCATTTCTGACATCTAATCATTGCGAGATGATATATTGGGTTTTATCCCCAGAATATTATTATGATCAAGATTGTACACAATCGCTAGGCGTATACTATGCAGTGGGTTGAGACAGATTAATCGTCTAGGAGTAGATTAATCAAAGATGAATCTGAGTTAGACGCTCTTGACAAGCTCTTATATATCAATAACATTTTTGACACTTCATTTGAACTTTACTATTGTAAAAATATATCTATATTGTTGAGAGAGAT